>JAJJWX010001517.1:0-1200000 GCA_023529315.1 Papaver bracteatum
GTTCACAACAAATATCATGAACTTACTTCCTTAGAACACATGTAAAAATTGTTCCCTAGGATGAAATCCTCACCTCATACCCATACATAATCACAATAGCATTCATACGCTTATGTCGATATATTATATACAAAGTTTAATGGTTAAGCAAGAAACTTCATATCGTATTCCTTAATACTATGTCTATCTAGAGTGTTCATGCTTCGCAGTTTTATGTTTTCAATATGCACGACTTGAAAGATATGCTAGGGAATGAAATATTTCAAGTAAAATATCACTAACCTCAAGTGGAAGGATGATGTTGTGGTTGTAGCTCCGTTCTTCTTCACTTCTTCAAGTCTTCGCAATACTTGTAATGTCTCACCCTAATACTTTCAAGATAACCTATACGAAGTTGACTCTAGTACATTTAAATCAAACTCTTAAATGAGTTTTGGTTCACTAAAATATGATAGCCAAACTTGACATACCAACGCTTGGTGGGTTCAACTGAGCAATGCTCTAACAATCTCCCCCTTTGTCAATTTTAGTGACAAAACTCTTACAATCATATGGATAAACAAATTACAAGAATTCATTACACATACGCTTGATTCCAGAATCCAACATCACATAACCTGCATTCATTCAATCCTCAAAAATGCCGCTATTGACATTATAATAACAAAGCTCATACTCCTCCTAAAGGTGAGATATGTAGATTTTCAATCCGCACGTCTTTGTTATCCCAATAATATGATATGTTACTCCCCCTTAGTCTGTGCTTTTCCTTATTTGTTAGATAAACTTTCAAGCACCATTGTCCTCTTCCATAGTGACACCAATCAACCATAAAATTGATACCAGCATCACCTGTTTACTCCATATATTTCTCCCCCTTTTTGTCACAAAAATGACAAAGAAACGAAAAATAAAGGACAACACGAAAAGGATCTTACAAATTTCAAAATAGACTTGCAACCTGTTAAGTCAAGCACGAGGGTTTTACACACCATTTTTGATAACCTATATGAAAACAGAAACTACAAGTAATTACGTTTTGATATGTTATCATGAAAATAATTGCCCGAAGCAATTTTCCCAACTAGTTTAGCAAACCAAAAATAAACTAAGCAAGTTAGTTCCTTTGCTAAACCGATTGTATAAATACAACTGCTTCATTTAATAAGACCAAAACAAAGATAAACTCCATTTTTCTCATCAAGTTCTAATTATCCATATAACTTAGACCTTTAGATTTTAAACAAGCCAAATACTAGGTTAGTTAACTAGCATTTCCTTGTTTAGGTATTCGGCTAGACTTGAATAACCGAAACCTCGACTTTGATAAGTCTAACTAAGATCAGAATTAACTTATCTTAGCTTATCCAAAATCGAATTGGACTAAACAACTCATCCCATCAACATATTCATTCGTTAAGCCATAAATAATTCATACAAACCAATAAATCAACTTGCATAATTATTCACCTCAACCGGAAAGAAATTGAAACAACAAATATATCAAAGTTTCACTATTGCACCGAAATTTTGTAAGCCTAAACAATTGATACTACACAATAAAGCAAAATAACAATTGTTTTATGATAGGTGTTGTAAAACACCTAATTTAATATCTAGTATTTATGCTTTCTTTGCTATTTTCCTTGTAAATTATGTATCTTATGTTTTGTTTTTGAGTATTTAGGTACTTTGGAGTTATTCGGTTCAAAAGAGGAGGAAACATGGCAAAAGCGTTGGAGGCAGACTATTTCTCACTATTTGCTTTTATTTCTTCATCCCTGTCTGAAAAGTATGTCAGCTTTAGTGATGCGAATTTTGTCTGAAAAGCACGACGACTTTAGTGATGACTCTCATTGAAGAGTATAAGTGAATATGAGAAATAAGGGACGGTTGCTGTTAGCGGAGGAACTCGGAAGAAGGAGAAAGCGTTCAATTGGAGCATAAAGGGGCAAAGAGGTCAATGTACGGGCGAGCTATACTTGAAGCAGGCTAAGGTGTGCGAGAAGGAAGTGAAGAATGAAGTCTCAGTTTCACATAATTGACCATTGAGTTGAATTTAAGTTGTCGGTCATTCGGAACCGACAAGCCTAGTATTTTTGGATTACCCTTATCCAACATGGGGTGTCAAATAATGGGGCGCTTTAATTCGGCCGTTTTTATAACCCTAAATCGAGAAAGAAATTTCTCGTTTTCACTTCATTCTTCTTTCACCAGAAATGGTTGTTGTTGCTCTGTCTGAGAGAAATTTGAGAGATTCAGGATTTAAGGGCGAAATTGAGATGAAGACTGTTGAAGTAGGAGAGCTTCAGAAGAACAATGGTTTGGAGAGTATGAATCTGAGCCGTGGTGCGGAGATAAAGAAATAGCGGTTTGAGTTTCTTGAGAGAATAAATTGGGTTTTAAGGATCTCTGTGTGTTGGTGTTTTTGAAGGATAGAAAGGGGATCTGATGAAGACAGTGGCTGTATTCAATTCAGAGAATGGGTATGTGGTTTGAACCAGTTGGTGTTGATGTGTGATTCAGGGAAGAATATGTCAAAATTGAGCTCCTAGAAGGATGGCTGCTGATGCTAGGGTTTTCCTTGGGTGAAGATTAACCAAGAATGATGCTGGTGGTGCTGTCAAATCTAGGTGGTGGTCTGAGCAACTCAGGGAGGTCTGGTAGTTTGAGTTGCAGTGAAGCTGTAATGTCAGATGTGAAATAGTGGAATTGAGTCTGTGGGTTTTATTGGGATACCAGGTGAATGTGAGATTGATAGCAGAGATGGGGGTTCTGATGGATTCACCTCCAAGAGCAGGGAATGAAATTAGTTTTGGTGTTATTCTGTAATGGAGGTGTTAACTGTCATTGTTGCTGATTTAGAATAGAACGAGTTGCAGGTGAACTGGATTGGTGCTACAGGAATGATGGCATTGAACTGTAATTGGAAGCAGAGAATATTTGAGCTCAGACTGAATCTGAGATGGTGGTACTGAAATTGTAGGTCATGATGTTGCATCTGGGAAGCAGTAATAGGGACTGAAATGGAGTTGCTGTGCAACTCAGATTTGAAGACAAGGAAGGAGATACAAGGGTAGTTAGTGGCATGGAATTGCACTGATAACAAGGACTGGAGTTGCACTTGGAGTGGAAGTTAGAAAGAGTGTGATGTGTCTGTGCTTTGAACTGGAGGATGTAGGGATTGACTATGTTGAAGCAACTGCAGTTGAAACTGGTATTGGTGGTGGCAAATGATATGGAATTGCAAATGGAGAATGAGCTACAGCTGTTGAGTTGTTGTTGTGCATTTGTAGGTGATGTGTGGCTCAGTTGTTGAGTTGGTTATACTGAGAAGAGGTTGAAGTTTCAGCTGTGTTGCATTGGGTTGGTGGTCTGGAATGAACTGTTGTTGATAATAGTGGGTTGCTGCTATGGCAATGGGTTATACAGCTGTACAAGTGATGGCTAAGTTGAGATGAATAGCAGATACAGTGATGCTAAAGTAGTCTATGGAGTGGTAACTGATGTGGTTGGCAAGCAGGGAAAGCTGGAACAAAGAAATTGTGAAGATGCCTAGCCATCATGGCTGGGAATGAAGTGCAGGTTGGCCTGGCAGATGGATTCTGCTATAACAACCAAACCAAGTCAGCCCAGTTAGCACTTGAATTTCTGAGTCGATTTGACTCAGCGTCTGACTCGTCTAGATTTGGCAGTTGACTCCGAGTTGGGTCGTGGACTTTGACCGGTTTGACTTTTCAGGTAGCCTTCCGGCGACAGATTCCGGTCAAAAACCCAGTTTTCCGGCGAGCGTTTTTGGGACAGATTTTCTACATGGGTTTCTCTCACTCGTGGGCTTGGTGGATTTCCAACTAATGGACTTTGAAGACAAAACCTAGTTTTGGAAGGAGAAAAAGACTACAAAAGAAAGTTTTCTACAACTTTTGAGATACAACGTTTTATTCTATTCTTGGAGCTTTTGCAGAGAACTACTTCTAGGGTTTGCTTTCTTTTATGTTTCATCTTATTTCTTTGAATATTATGATGATGAACTCCATGAATATGAGTAGCTAAATACAATAATTGGTTATGGGATAAAAGTTGATTTCTTAAAGCATGTTATTTGATTCTATGAATTAGTTTTGTCTCAATTTTATCGTTTATGATTCATCGTTTTTATTATCATATGATTTGAATGCTAGTTTGGTTGAGTCCGGAATCAATTGGATTTGTTTTCATCTCTATAGCTATATTAGGGTTTTCAATACGTAAAAGTTGTTATCTCTGATTTTTATTAGCATCTTGTGGTTAATACTTGTAGTGATACATCTTTTTAATCGCATATGAATCATAACCTTTATTAAAACGAATTAGTGCTTTTACACGTTTGTTCGCATCGATTAGTCTTATTTCATAGAACTTATTGCTCTTAGGGAGTTAAATCTAATTGTGCTTTTACACTTTAGGTTGCTTTTTAAGAAGATTTCACGATAGCATCTTTTAATGTTGTTTGTGATAAAATCAGGAAATAAACGGGATACTCTTGCAATCAAGATATCCTAGGACTTTTGATAATTGAGATATTAAATACCAATTCTAATCATAGATGAAAAATACATGTTTGTGAATGACATTATCCCTTAACCAATATCATCTCCTTATTGATTATTCTAACTATTTACTTTGCTTTATTTAGTATTATTACTTTAATAAAAACAAAAACACACTCTTGGGTTAATTGGTTACATAAGAATCTGAAAATTGCATAACAACAATCGCCTCTTTGTGGATACGAACTCTTTCTTATCAAATACTATATTCATAATTAGTAAAGTGAGGAAGTGAATTATTTTTGACGCATACGACACGCATCATTTTACTTAACTGGAAGCAATTGAATTAACATAGACATTAAAGCACCGCAATTGCACCAAATTCTGTAAGCCTAAACTATTGATATCACACAACAAAGCAAGATAACAAAAGTTTTATTTAACCGAAAACAATTAAATCACACAAACATCCACACATACATAATGGAATAAACACATCAATTGTACCAACAATTTCGTTTAAGCAAAAACAATATATATATCAAATAAAAATTAGCTTTTCTTAAAACATGAAAATAATTAACTGACAAGATTGTTACCTCAATTTCGCATCAAACTTCTCCAAATATGATCGCATCATTTTCTTCTTCTGGGATAATTGATATCGAAATACCATTATGTTGTGATCCTTATGCCCCAAAACAAAAGAATAACAACAACCAACCTTTACCAGAGAAAGGTTGAAAATCGGTTTTAACAATTGCAAGCAAAAGTTGAAAACCGTCGAAACACATATGCTTTTATGCTAAACCAAAACCGATTTAACATATTGTGACTATTTCACATATTGTTTCTACAGGAACCCCTCATGATCCTTTGATAAATCCTACCAACATGGGTTAGAATTTAATCCTGCTAGATCAAAAAGTCACCCAAACCATAAGGGTTCACAACATATTATGAGATCGAATATCAAGATAATAAAACCAAAATCAAACATCTCATAATCATACATAGCAAATAAATAAAGCATTAAAGTACCGGCTATGTAAATCAAAAACTATCACAATAAAAATTATAAATCAAGTAATTTTATTCATAATAGTTTTTTATTCAATAGACTTAATCTCTAGTGATGCTCTTGTTCCTCACTGATGTTTTCTTTAGTGTTAAAACAGTTAAAGCATGTCTCAAGAGACTTGTCTGCAACCACTTCTAGTTTTTCAAGTTCTTCAACAATAACCTTGAGTTCAGACATAACTCCTTTTGCTTCTTCAAGTTGAAGTTTCAAACCCCCTAATTCACTTTTCATCTCTTGAATTTTATCTTTTATTTCATCCCGATTTTGAACCAAGATAAAGAGATTTCCTATGAGTTCTTCAAACTTATTTATAACATTACTCATACCGTCTGTTGAAAAACACTTGGTAAACTCTGAATCATCGATAACAAAAAGACATGATTCTTCATGAACTCTAGCAGAAGTAGAATCAGTTTCGATTTCCAAGATACTCTTCTTGATTTTTCGACATGGGACAAACCCTTGACAGTTTCTTACTATTCGTGCTTCCCTTATATCACTCCTTGTAATACTGCGAGTTATAGGAGACATCCTTCAAGGAGAGACAATAAGCCAAAGAAAACAATAGGTCAAACAAAGTATATAGTCAAGTTTTCGAACTTCTTCTTTTACAAAAGAGGAGAACCAAAAAGTATTCCTTAAATATATTTTATTACCGAAAATGGGAACTACCATTAACATGTGCCCTTATTCTTTATGTGCTTTTCTCATCCATCTTAGGGCACGGATTGAGATGAGGGTGCACAACCCTGATACCACTAAGTTGTATCAGAATAAGATTTTTCAAGCTTATATTGACAATCTGAAACATAGTTCATGTTTCTCTTATGGAATTTCTGCCCAATATATTTTCTCCCGAGGCAATGATCTTTTCTAACTCTAGAGATATGATCATGTGGAGAAACTGTACTGATGTGAGAATTCTCAAAGACTAATAGATCTCTCTTAATTCTTTCAATGATATTTTCATAAGATTTTCTCATTCTAAGGACTTCCTTATGATTCACATCAATGAGATTATCTGAAACAATTATTGGAAATCCCTCACTGTTTCTTTTGGCAGAGATTCTCTCTTTCCCTTCCTTATGGAATCGTTCATCATCAAAACAAGTGTTGTTTCGATATGGATGAGGAGGAATCTTCTTCTAGAAGCTATTGTCAACTATTTCCTCTGATTTTGAGTTGATCTTATAGGGTTGTGGCACAATCTGTCTTTCTACTGAGGAATGGTCTTTCAGTTTTTTAAGACAAGAAATTTCCTTCAAAAATTTTATCGCCGTATGTTGAAAAAGTATAAGTTTCCTGTCAAGTGACTGAAAAGTGTATTCCTTAAGATCATTATCAAGGAATCGGTTCAAAGTTTCCTATGGACAAGATTTCATTTGATCATCAGTAGATATAGAGGATGGTTTCTCATCCTCTTCTGACTTGATGTAGTTTGGAAAACTACTTTCATCTTGATCTGTTTCAGATGTGACTAACACAACATCATCATTTGTCAGAGTCATTGGACTTGTCTCTTTATCAATAGAATTAACAAGAGCTTATAATTTGACAGTGAGATTCATATTTTCTTCAGCCAGACTATCCCGTTGACTGTCTTTATTTCTGATCTCCTGTTTAAGAAGATTTAACTCTGTCTTTAAAATTATCAATTTAGAAGACATATATTTTATAGGCTTTAGAAGTTTTACCAACTTTTTATCAGCATTTTCTTTTTCAACAGAAATAGACACAGATGATTTCGCAACTCCTGGATCATGAGTCAATGAAGTAGTAACATCTTCAACCTTTGAGTAGTCATACTCTTACTTAACGTTAACTGAATCAGACATGGATTCAATTCTTATAGGGTGGATCGCACCAAACACAAATTGTTAGATATTTTCGTGTTTTCCTGCTCTAGTACCAATTGAAAAGGCAAGGGTACCCAAATATACCTCAAGCTATTACTTTCCCTTCCTATAAGTCCTTTCCCCGAAAGTAATTGTCGATGGACTGAGTCGAGACAATACAACAAATTGGTTCACACTTTGTGTGATCGTCTATGGATACGAGATCGAGACAATATAACAACAAAGTGTGTTTACTTGATACAAAGGTTCAGACTTAACCAAACTCAATAGGATTCATGTATCAAGTAAATAGGAATTAACATTTGTGCAATTTACTTTGATTATAATAATACAATTATAATGCGGAAATATAAAGTAAATAACACAACAAGATTTTATTAACGAGGAAACCGTAAATGCAGAAAACCCCCGGGACCTAGTCCAAAATTGAGTACTCTCAGGATTAAGCCGCTATACAAAATAAACCAACTTCGTATAGTTGAGACCAAGCAACTAAACCTATAGTTAACCTAGTTCCGTCTGTATTCCCACGCCTCCAGCCTGTAAACAAGTCACGTACTTGGACCAATTCCTTTGGTTCGTATTCCAAATAGTAAAGGAATAACAAATCTATTTGGTATCAACTCTCTTCAACCAAGTGATATGGGTTGCCCAAAGGTTCGCTTGTTTATCTTAACATAAACTCCTTTGACAGGTTCCAAGATCTATCTTATGTTCAATCACCCAAAGGCAATCATTAAGATTAAGCCAATCAATACCTTTAATCACAAGGAAACGTATTGATGCCGATCTTCCTCAATTAATCAATCTAATCTACCACAAGGATAAACCGATTATTAATTGGATCCTATTTTTCCCAAACAAGTATTGTGCACACCAAAGATTATAAAAACCAAGTCATAAATCTTCAATATCTTATTTGTCTTCAAATATTCTTAGATCTTCAATAAACACCTGCACATAACTACTTGAATCTCTTGTGACCAATCACACACAGAACAGAGTCTGTTAACAATGGATTATCACAAGATCGTCTTTAGATCTAACAACAGTCTAAAGATCCCTGTCGAAACCTTGAACTAGTTTTAGTGAATCTTATATCAGAAGAGAAGATTCTCAAGCATAAACAAACTAGGTGCAATCAAAGTTCAACCACCATTATTCAATCAAATCAATACGAAAACTAAAGATAAACCGCAATATCAAGTTTCCCACCAACGGGTCGTACTAGAGCTTCTCAATCCCAAAGAAGACTTTAAATTGAGCGACTATAAGAGATTTCACCTAATTAGATTACTCTCCTCTCCGATAAGCGGCTTCACCAGTAACAAAGACAAAAAAGGAAGTCAATGTTATGCATGATTAGTTTGCTAGAAATGCAAACTCAAAGTATTTATAGACAAGGAAGTTTGGACACCAAGGAATTTCCAAAACCAAAAATATTTTCAAGATTTTTTTCATAAGGAATGCAATGCCCAAAAATACGATCGAAATCTCCTTGGAAAATCTTTAACTAGTAAATGCACATTACTAATTCTTATTTTCCATATATAATTAAAAACCCTTATTTAAAAAGATTCTTAACTTATTTAAATTTGATCTTGGGATTTACTTCCTTCTTAGCCTTTAAGGAATATCTTTGAACAATATAGAATAAGCATTAATGCACCGTGTTCAAAGAGTGTCGACATCTTACTCTTGCAAGTCCCTTTTCATACTTGCTCACTTGAAACCGATTTACCACACTTCCAAACAATTTAAGAATTGGTTCATCTGACTTTCAAGAAATATGTGATTGATCAAGTAACATTCAATCACAAACCATGGGATTACTGTTCTACCAAAAAAAGTTTCGGTTCTACCTCCATGTGAGTATTGTGCATAGTTACACTAGCTTAACAAAGAGACCGCTGACTAGGTACTAGGATCGGTTCCCCACATATATTTGGTATCTAACTTGTATGCACTACACATGTCCATATGATCGGTTCCCCCTTCCTAAAAATGTGTTGCACACGTTCATAGGATCGGTTCCCCTTTCTTCCATAAACCTTGCTTCACCTCATACAAGGATCGGTTCCCCTTGTGATGTACTGCACCTCTTACTAGGATCGGTTCCCCTTCTCCCAATAATAAGTTAGACACTCACAAACCCGATCATACCCCAGGTGATTACTTAAGATCGGTTTCACTAATAAAAGTCATACCAATACATAAGTCAGGCCTCATGTGAATAGTTTTACCAAGAACACAAATAATTTATGAGCGGTTATACTAATCACACATATTGGTCGTTCATAAGATATGCAATGAAGAACAACCCCAATAACGCCTAGCGATTTCCTTTACGGTTCACAACAAATATCATGAACTTACTTCCTTAGAACACATGTAAACATTGTTCCCTAGGATGAAATCCTCACCTCATACCCATACATAATCACAATAGCATTCATACGATTATGTCGATATCTTATATACAAAGTTTAATGGTTAAGCAAGAAACTTCATATCGTATTCCTTAATACTATGTCTATCTAGAGTGTTCATGCTTCGCAGTTTTATGTTTTCAATATGCACGACTTGAAAGATATGCTAGGGAATGAAACAGTTCAAGTAAAATATCACTAACCTCAAGTGGAAGGATGATGTTGTGGTTGTAGCTCCGTTCTTCTTCACTTCTTCAAGTCTTCGCAATACTTGTAATGTCTCACCCTAATACTTTCAAGATAACCTATACGAAGTTGACTCTAGTACATTTAAATCAAACTCTTAAATGAGTTTTGGTTCACTAAAATATGATAACCAAACTTGACATACCAACGCTTGGTGGGTTCAACCGAGCAATGCTCTAACAATCTCCCACTTTGTTAATTTTAGCGACAAAACTCTTACAATCATATGGATAAACAAATTACAAGAATTCATTACACATACGCTTGATTCCCGAATCCAACAACACATAACCTGCATTCATTCAATCCTCAGAAATGCCGCTATTGACATTATAATAACAAAGCTCATACTCCCCCTAAAGGTGAGATATGTAGATTTTCAATCAGCGCGTCTTTTTTATCCCAATAATATGATATGTTACTCCCCCTTAGTCTGTGCTTTTCCTCATTCGTTAGATAAACGTTCAAGCACCATTTTCCTCTTCCCTAGTGACACCAATCAACCATAAAATTGATACCAGCATCACTTGTTTACTCCATATATTTCTCCCCCTTTTTGTCACAAAAATGACAAAGAAACGAAAAATAAAGGACAACACGAAAAGGATCTTACAAATTTCAAAATAGACTTGCAACATGTTGAGTCAAGCATGGGGGTTTTACACACCATTTTTGATAACCAATATCAAAACCAAAACTACAAGTAATTACGGTTTGATATGTTATCATGGAAATAATTGTTCGAAGCAATTTTCCCAACTAGTTTATCGAACCAAAAATCAACTAAGCAAGTTAGTTCCTTTGCTAAACCGATTGTATAAATACAACCGCTTCATTCAATAAGACCAAAACAAAGATAAACTTCATTTTTTCTCATCAAGTTCTAATTATCCATATAACTTGGACCATTAGATTTTAAACAAGCCAAATACTAGGTTAGTTAACTAGCATTTCCTTGTTTAGGTATTCGCCTAGACTTGAATAACCGAAACCTCCACTTTCATAAGTCTAACTAAGATCAGAATTAACTTAGCTTAGCTTATCCGAAATCGAATTGGACTAAACAACTCATCCCATCAACATATTCATTCGTTAAGCCATAAATAATTCATACAAACCAATAAATCAACTTGCATAATTATTCACCTCAACCGGAAAGAAATTGAAACAACAAATATATCAAAGTTTCACTATTGCACCAAAATTTTGTAAGCCTAAACAATTGATACTACACAATAAAGCAAAATAACATTGTTTTACTTCACTGGAAGCAATTGAATTAACATAGACATTAAAGCACTGCAATTGCACCAAATTTTGTAAGCCTAAACTATTGATATCACACAACAAAGCAAGATAACAAAAGTTATACTAAACCAGAAACAATTGAATCACACAAACATCCACACATACATAATGGAATAAACACATCAATTGTACCAACAATTTCGTTTAAGCAAAAGCAATATATATATCAATTAAAAATAGGCTTTTCTTAAAACAGGAAAACAATTAACTGACAAGATTGTTACCTCAATTTCGCATCAAACTTCTCCAAATATGATCGCATCATTTTCTTCTTCTGGGATAATTGATATCGAAATACCATTATGTTGTGATCCTTATGCCCCAAAACAAAAGAATAACAACAACCAACCTTTACCAGAGAAATGTTGAAAATCGGTTTTAACAATTGCAAGCAAAAGTTGAAAACCGTCGAAACACATATGCTTTTATGCTAAACCAAAACCGATTTAACATATTGTGACTGTTTCACATATTGTTTCTACAGGAACCCCTCATGATCCTTTGATAAATCCTACCAACATGGGCTAGAATTTAATCATTCTAGATCAAAAAGTCACCCAAACCATAAGGGTTCACAACATATTATGAGATCGAATATCAAGGTAATGAAACCAAAATCAAACATCCCACAATCATACATAGCAAATAAATAAAGCATTAAAGTATCGGATATGTAAATAAAAAACTATCACAATAAAAATTATGGTTGGCTCTTCAGACCATTGCCTTACAAAGGTCCATCTTGCGTTGCTCAGGTATTGATCCGGTTGGCTCTTGCCTTACTTCTGCCTTGCATGAATTTAACACAACTTGTAGTGCTTCCTTGTCTCTACCCAGTTTAGAAGATGTTGCACATGTCCACTCAATGAGTTCCCTCACAACTATATACTTTGATACTGTGGTTAATTCATTGCCTACCAGTTTCGTTATGTCTGAACGCGATAAAGTTTTATGGCAGTGCAACCAGGTTCAACATGCTCAAGATTATTTATTGGAAATCCCCATTGAGGGTCTGGGTCAACAAATAGGTCCGAGACACTTTAGTGCAATCCTCAAATATAGATTGGGTATCCCTTTTTTTGAGGAAGACGGGATTTGTCCCAGTTGTTCGGCTGAGATGGACAAATTTGGAGATCATGATGTGCATTGCAAAAATGACCTTGGTTTGAAGTTCAGACATGACCTCATTCGTGATATTTTTGCGGATATTTGTTATCGAGTGGGTGTTCCGGCAAGAAAAGAAGTGGATTTGGGTTTCATAGCTGATAGTGGCACCGGTCTTAAGCCTGCGGACATTTTTGTTTATAACTGGGATAGAGGCCGTGATGTTTGTTTAGATGTTACAATTGTTTCTCCATTCACAGGGAATGGTGTCCGCTCCTTTGTTCCTGGTCAAGCCATTAAAAAAGATGTCTCTCTCAAGCGTAAGAAGTATCTGGATAAGTGTAATGCTCGGGGTTTTGGTTTTGGTACTTTGGCTTTCACCACTCTTGGTGAGCTTGGTGACGAGACTATTGATTTTCTTAAGAGGTTGCGCAACTACTCGGCTAGTCATGATGCTAATGTTAAAGTAGTAAATTTTCTTTTCCACAGGATAGGGGTGGCCCTTCAGAGAGGGATTGGCACACAACTTGTTTCTCGTGTGCCAACTAATTTTCTGAAAGAGTCTGATTTAGAGTAATTTGTAATTCCTTTTAATATAATAAAAATTAAATAAAAATAAAAATTATAAATCAAATAATTTTATTCATAATAGTTTTTTATTCAATAAACTTATACAATCAGTGAAAGCAATCAAAAATTGATGTCTATTTTTCTAGATTAAGTATTACAACATATAACTTAATCTCTAGTGGTGCTCTTGTTGTTCACTGATGTTTCTTCAGTGTTCAAATAGTTAAAGCATGTCTCAAGAGACTTGTCTGCAACCACTTCTTGTTTCTCAAGTTCTTCAACAATAACCTTGAGTTCAGAGAGAACTCCTTTTGATTCTTCAAGTTGAAGTTTCAAACCACCAAATTCACTTTTCATCTCTTGAATTTTATATCTTTTATTTCATCCCGATTTTGAACCAAGATAAAGAGATTTCCTATGAGTTCTTCAAACTTATTCATAACATTACTCATACCGTCTGTTGAAAAACACTCGGTAAACTCTGAATCATCGATAGAAAAAAGACACGATTCTTCATGAACTCTAGCAGAAGTAGAATCAGGTTCGATTTCCGAGATACTCTTCTTGATTTTTCGACATGGGACAAACCCTTGACAGTTTGTTACTATTCGTGTTTCCCTTCTATCACTTCTTGTAACACTGCGAGTTATATGAGACACCCTTCAAGGAGAGACAATAAGCCTAAGAAAATAATAGGTCTTAGAAAGTATATAGTAAAGTTTCTGAACTTCTTCTTTTACAGAAGAGGAAAACCAAAAAGAATTCCTTAAATATCTTTTATTACCGAAAATGGGAACTACCATTAACATGTGCCCTTATTCTTTATGTGCTTTTCTCATCCATATTAGGGCACAGATTGGGATGTGGGTGCACAACCCTGATACCAATAAGTTGTATCAGAATAATCTTTTTCAAGCTTATATTGACTATCAGAAACATAGTTCATGTTTCTCTTAGGGAATTTCTGCCCAATATATTTTCTCCCGAGACAATGATCTTTTCTAACTATAGAAATATGATTATGTGGAGAAACTGTACTAATGTGAGAATTCTCAGAGACTGATAGATCTCTCTTAATTCTTTCAATGATATTTTCATAATATTATCTGAAATAATTATTGGAAATCCCTCATTATTTCTTTTGGCAGAGATTCTCTCTTTCCCTTCCTTATGGAATCGTTCTTCATTAAAACAAGTGTTGTTTCGATATGGATGAGGAGGAATCTTCTTCCAGAGAAGATACTGTCAACTATTTCCTCTGATTTTGAGTTGATCTTATAGGGTTGTGGAATAATATGTATTTCTACTGAGGAATGGTCTTTCAGTTTTTTAAGACAAGAAACTTCCTTCAAAATTTTTATCACCGTATGCTGAAGAAGTATAAGTTTCATATCAAGTGACTGAAAAGTGTATTCATGAAGATCATTATCATGGAATCGGTTCATAGTTTCCTTTGGACAAGATTTTATTTGATCATCAGTAGATATAGAAGCTGGTTTCTCATCCTCTTCTGACTTGATGTAGTTTGGAAAACTACTTTCATCTTGATCTGTTTCAGATGTGACTAATACAACATCATCATTTGTCAGAGTCATTGGACTTGTCTCTTTATCAAGAGAATTAACAAGAGCTTCTAATTTGACAGTGAGATTCATATTATTTTCTGCTAGACTATCCAGTTGTAGGACCAGAATATCGCCATGATATTATTCTTGAGAGATTTACAACACTTCTGCGAATTCGTCTGCGAGTTTTTCAACAACATATTGCGAGTGTCGCAGAATGACTCCAAGAATGACATAGCAGATGACGATAGCTGAAACATGAGAAGATTATGACAATTCTGCGAGGGTTATATCATCTGCGAGAATTAGCATTTTCACTGCTGCGAGAAGATCGCGAGTCAGATCCGAAATTAAAGGACATCTTAGTTGTCATCCATTATGTAACTACCCTATATTAAGAGACTCAGTAGATTCAGAAGAGAGAGATGAATTTTTGAGCGTTAAGAAAGTTTTGAGGAGAGAGAAAATCCAAGAGATTGGCTTGATTTCTTCCATTTCTTGTAAATAATTCTGAGAATCAAATAATAAAATATTGTTTTAATATTCAAATATGTGTTGATTATTGTGAATTCTTGTGAAGGGTGTAGTGTAGGTTTTCCTGCAATTACATTTTGGCACCCGAAACAGGGATGAATTGATGATTATTTGAAGAAAAAGGTAAAAATTGACATTGTGATTGGAAGGAATTTGGAATAATTAGTGAAGGATTGTACGCAATTTTCAACAGTTCACTAAGATTAATGGCTAGAAGAAGAAGAAATACATCAGGAGCACCAACAACCGTAAGGAGGAGTAAAAGACTTGCAGGTGGAGAAACAAATGAAATGGGAGAATCTTCAAGGATAAGAACAAGAAGAAATAGAACAAGGAATAATGGAGAAAATCAGGTTCGACAGCCAAATCAGCAAACACCAATGCAAGATAGAGCTGTGGATTATGATAGAGTAAGCGTGCATACTTGGCGATCAGATTCAATGAAAGAACCAGAAGGTCGACAATTAAGAGATGAAAGACGACAGGGAAGAAATCAAGAAGTAAATGGAGGATTAATACATGGAGATGGCGCAAATGAAACATTAGATGCATTAAGACAAAGAGAACAGGAGGAAAGAAGGATGGAGGCGGAAGAACGCGTGAATCTAACAAGACAAAATCACGAGTTAAGAATGGAGAATTTGAGGTTGCAAAGTAGGAGATCAAGAAGTACTGCAAGATCAAGTTCACGGTCATTTAGAGAAGAAGTAAGACGAAATTCCTCTATGAGAAATGTTGGCGAAAATATTCAAGAGGGAATGCAGAATCCAAATGGAGAACAGTATTATGGAGGAGAAGAAATGATTAATGATCGCTACGTTCCATACATTAAAACTTTGGATGGTAGACGTGATAATAGAAATCAAGAGGGTGGAAATAACCAAAATGGTGGAGGAAATCCAGAAGAAGGAAGGAGAATACTACATGAGCGAGAAATCCAAAAAAAATCGAAGAATAATAGAGGATGAAATTGAGAGACATTATGCTGAACAAGCATGTCTAGCTTGCGAGAGAGAAAGATTGAGAGCAGAGGTGAAAGAACAAGAATTTTAAGAAGCAATACGTCAAAATAATCATGACAATCGAGAAAGAAGACGCGCATGAAATCGCAACAATGATAATATCAATGAGGAATATGATTGAATACAAAGGAGAATAGAAATACAACGGAGATAAACGATGAGAGATGAAGAAGATCGTAGAGGAGACAATGGAAGACATCAGCAGTTGCGAATTCAAGAAGGAGGTGAAGAAGAAAATCGCGGGAGAATGCATAATAAAAATACTGAAGAATAAGCACAAACTCTTGCAAGGCAATAAAGACATGAACGCAGAAGAAGGGAAGCTGTACTGAAAAGGAAAATGGAGCAAAATTCATGCGGGAATAAACAAATCTTAAGAGAGTTAGCAGAAATGAGGGGAATGTTGAGCAATAGAAGAGAAGGAGGCAGAATGCAACTTGATGAGGCCATTGAAGAAGCTGCGAAAACTCCATTTACTCAAGCAGTACAACTAGGAGTAATACCTGAACGAAGAGATTGCTCTTGATTATCACACTCTTTTTAAAGAATACTCAATTGTTGCGAGGAAATCGCCATCATGTTCGAAAAACTACGTTTCTCCTGAGACAAAGTTTTATTTTCACCTGATAAAGATTCCATCGCCAAGTTAGTCTGGATTAACAAATATGAGAGGCGAGTAACTTCGCTACTTAATAAATTTTGCCTTTGCAATAATTGGCCATTCTCATTAGTAAGATTATCTATTTGATCGATCGAGTATGTGGGAAGATTGTCTAGTCTATTATATTGGTCAATCCAAGAATCTTTCTCAGCACGGGCTTCTTCAGCAATAGACTCAAATTGAAATCTCCCCATGGATCGTTTCTGATTTAAAAACTAAATATGCGAACCAAGGATTTAAAAAAGGGAACTGAGTACAAAAAAGATGAAAATTTGCTAGAACAGAAAAACAAGAGACAGAGGTAGGGAAATTATACCTTTTAGTTCATTGATTTTACCGCGAAGATTTTCGAAATCAAGTGAAGAATTGCGAAGTTTTTGGCAAAGAGTGTCACATTCTGAAGTCTTGGCTTGGAGACTTCTTTTTAAAGGTTCAACTTCATTCTCTAAAGATGCATGTGAACCCATTTGGTTAGAACCAAAATACTTACCTAAAACCTCGCAGACACCTTGGTTGATAGGATCAGTAGAATACTTCCTAGCATCATGTGCAACTTGCCAGCGTTAACCAGTATTTTTGATAGAACTACATGTGCCATTCAACATATTAAAGCCTATGTTAGGTGTATGCTACAGTGGGAAAACCATGATGATGTATTATGCATATATTTCGCATCAAGCTTAACTGGCGAGGCGCTAAAGTGGTTTGAGGGTTTACCTAAGAATATTATAACTTCTTTCATTCATTTACAGACTACATTCTTGGGGGCATACATAAGTAACAATTCTTCGCGACCTGGAATTGAGGATGTGTTTGGGTTAAAACAGAGAGTTTGCGAGAGTTTGAAATATTTGACATTAAGGTGGAAGACAATATGTAGTGAAATGGCTGGTAGGGTGGATGAGAGATACCTCATTTTATCTTTCATCAATGCTATGTTCGCAACCAATTTGTTATATATCCAAGTTTTCAGAGTCAAAAATACAATTACAATGACTGAGCTACGAGAACTACAAGAAGAATACATTGTTTTGGAGGAGAAATATAATGAGATGGAATCATATCCAGTCACAAACACCAGTCTAATAGCAGCGAATGGAAGCTTGCTTCCTAAGATGATTAATATTGTGGCGAGCACCTCGCAACCGCAACAAGAGAAAGTAATGACTAATAGTCAGCGGAAGTTAGTAGCCATGGGAAGTCGAGATCAAGAAGAGTTTGAAAGAGAAAGGAATTATTATAATCGCAGTGGGAATAATAAAATTCAAAGACTTGATCAGCCGCAGGAAACTTATGGCGGTCAAAGACAAAATTATTATAGAGGGCAAGGAAGTCAGAAGATAATATGTGAAGAAATTAAGATGCCACCTCTAAATGCTATTATAGAGAAAATTTGGGAGGCTATCATCCTGATGGAAATATACCATCACCCTGGAATATGGGAAAAGAGCCACATCCAAATAATCGAAATCAAGAATTTTGTCCTTGACATCATTTTCATGGTAACTCAATAAGCGAATGCAGGAATGTAAAGAGAATAATTTTGAGGATGATCGATCAGGGAAAGTTGAATCATTTTCTAATAGGACATCTGCAACCTCAGCAATTACCACCAGTACCAGATATTCGCAGAGTGAATACCGCAAAATGAGCATAAGCATTTGTGATAGAAGTTAGAGCCAAAGCGAAGAATTTATTCTATAATTCCATCATACATTCATATAAGACTATTGCGGATTTCCACAACAATATTCTAAGCAGAGTCTTCGCGAGAGACACGGATGGAAGAGAGATAATGAATATTGTGAGAGCCTCACCATTAGAGGAGTGGCAAAAGAAAACTATTTCTTTCACTGCGTAAGAAGTACCTGAGCCTGACAAAATTCATGATAATCTTCTAGTGGTAAGATTAGATTAGATTAAACCTTGGATTTAAAACTATATATATTTTAACAGTTGGACGACTGAGGGTCTCTCCCAAGGAGTGCAAAATATGATTAAGGCGCCGAGGTACACGGTTGAGCCAAGAGTGCCCGGGGTGTACGAAAATACCCTGGCCATTCTTGGAAAGTCTTGACTATAATGAATTCGGCCCGAAGAAAACCCCACTTAGGGTGCAGTCTCGTAACCATAAGCCATATAGGCAAAAGGGATAAGAGGCTGCGAAAACAACTGGTTGTTGTTAAGACCATATGGGAGGATCTAGTCTTGTATGGCCGATGTCACCTCCTTGAAGGGGCAACCAGGGGGAAGATAAGGGAGGCACCCTTCATTAGGGAGCTGATAAGTGTCTATAGACGGCAATGTCATGGGGATTTACGTTCGCAAGAACATTTAGGCCTGTCATATTGTTGCGTGAAAAATACCTTACAGAGGCAACAAGCCATGAGAAAAAGTTAAGATGAGATCAATGGGTTTTTACATGAAAGTGTAAAGACGTCGTGCGATTTCATCGCAAGACGACAATGTCATGGGGCTTCGTTCTCGCAAGAGAACTTAGGCATGTCATATTGTCGCAATAAATTGAAAAAACAAGGATAAGACAAGATCAATGGGTTTTTACATGCGAATGTAAGGACATCCTGCGATTTTGTCGCCAAAATAAAAAGTGGCTAAATAAGACCTTTAACTAGGAAGGCAAAATAAGACCACAAGAGATCATGAGATTATACAGACATGGCCTGCGCCATTTACGCAGAGGTTGAGGCAAAATTTACAAATAGATTTTATTCAACATTAATCTGCTTAATCTTTCATGTTGCAGATGAATAACAGAGGCAAGTATGGGAATGAACAGAATGATAAAATTATTATTCATCTTTATATGGCAGATTTACATAGATAGTTAAAAATTAATAATCATGTTGATTAACCATATTGCAAAAAAGAATTGTTTTCTAATTTATACAGATAGAAGCAAAAGAAATCTATACATCAAGGAACATTAGAAGCTGGAGAAATTCACAGCAATATCGCAAGAAGAAGGAGATAAATGTACAAATATTACAAGGAGATTAAAAAGGAGAAACAAAATTAGTTAAATCCATCATCATCCTCGCCATATTTTTCTCCTTCTTCGTCTTCACCATCATCTTCGCTATATCTTTCATCTTCTCTAGATTCTTCGGCTTCACTGTCAGAGATAACAAGGTTTGGAGTATTTGTTGGAACTTCTTCCGCGAGGCAAGGATACAAAGAGTGAGAAATGTTATGATCATCACAGACCCTCTTGACGGAGTCATTGCGAACACCAACAAGGACATTACTAAAATTCGCAGCAGTGATCTTTAATTGATCTTTCAATCTTGAATATTTTTCATTGCGAGTTGACCCTTGTCGGCTTCAAGTTCTCCAATTCTTTCAGAATATCTCTTCTCAGCTCCTGCGAGTATATAACAACAAGTTGGAAATTTTTCAAAAACCTATAAAGACAAGAAATTAATGAGGAAGAACAGTTAACAACCTTCTCTTTCAAAAATCATGTCTCTAATTAAGGCCGCTTGTTCAACATGAAGACTAACATATACACCTAAGTTAGTTCTGGCGTTGTCAAGAATCTTTGCATCCCAGGCAAATTCATCATCATTATTAATAAGAAGATGGGAACGAATTTGGTTTTCCCTTTCAACAAGAACCTTTTTCTCGCAGATAAGTCTATCTCTTTTAATTTGGACTTCAAGAAGGGTTTTATGAAAATCCACTAAAGTTTGAGCTCCTTGTCTAGATATACGATCTTTCTCATCTGAGAGATCACTGTTTTTGGCCCTTAAAGTTTCAATCTCTTCCTTAGAATTATGGTAAAAGTGTTTGAATTTGTTAGCCATGTCTAAACAAGATCTATGGTCAATTTCTAAGAGGTGAAGCTTAGACCTAAGTTCATCTATGGAAAGAGAATTAATTCTATCATTGGAGGGATTATTCAAAGAGTTATTGAGAATCTCTATAAGAACATCATCATATATTGGTTCAGGAAAAGAACGAAGGGTTGAAGCCTCATCAGAGAGACCATAAATGTCTGCGAGAATGGTAGATCAAATAAGAAGGAGTAATGGAAAGTAGAAATCTGAAAGAAAAGAGGAAAATTCTCATACCTAAGAGTTGTTTATTGGCACTTTCAAGATTGGATACTTTGAGCAGTTGATGAGAAAAATCCTTCTCTAGTTGTTTTTTCTTCTTGCCAAGATCAGCAGAGGCAGATTCTAATTCTTTATTTTTCTTGCGAAGACTAACAAGTTCAGATTCCATCTGTCCGTCCTTCTCGCGGAGATTAGCAGACTCAGATTCTAACTTCTCATTCTTCTTGCGAATAACAATGTTTTTCTTGTGAAAGGATGCACGCCTTTTCTCCAAGTCTGAGGCAACAACAAAAGAAGCTCTTCCATCCTTCAAGGGAAAACAAAAAATTGTCAAGATAAACATAAATTAAAATCCTGCAAAGAAATGAAATTATACAAATATGGCGAAGAAATGAGAACATACCAAAATGCTTAGTAAATTTAAGAGGCTGGGAGTCACTGATCTTGAAACTCCTTGAAGAGATTCATTGTCCACTAATATGGAAGCATCGCAGACCTTTGCGAGATATTAGCATGTGTCTCTAAGAGCATCATTCCCCATACCAAGCATAGTATCAGAAAATATGCTGGATAGCTGAGACATAGAAGACTCAGGTTGGGAGGATTCCCCCGTGGAAGGGATATCAGCATCAAAATCATCATCATTATCATTATCATCATGAGAACTTTCTTCATTAGATTGAGATGATGAAGGGGAAGTAGATTGGATTTTTCTTTTTTTTTTGAAAGAGGAACAATGGATTTCTCTTTGAGATGAACAGTAGATTTATCCTTGCGAGAAGAACCTTTGCTTTTCCCCTTAGTCTTCGCGATCTTCACAGGTTCTATTTCTTCAATAACCTTCAAACACAGATAAAGGTAAGAAATATAGGCAACAATATATTGTTAAGAATCATAAAGGAATATTTCTTACCTCATCTGTGAGTGATTTGAGAGCTAATAAAGTACTAGTTTTCCCTGACTTCTTGTAATTAGCATTCAATCTGTTAATCTGGAAATATTGGAGTAGTTAGCGAGCGTATACGTAAGAATATGAGGAAAATAGAAATAAGTAAAAATTCGGGAATATACCTCCTTATTCTTTTCAGGCCAGCAGAACACCCATGGTTGGTAATTTGCGAGACTCGCGCGTAAAGTATGAGAACCAAAAATGTATGGACCTTCTAACAATAAGGGAAGAATATACCATTTGTCATCACTGGAATGGCGAGGGGATGTATTGTTGCCCGGATGCCAATCAATTTCCAACATAAGAGATTTGTCTTCAGAAACATCATCCTTATTTTGTAAGCGGACACCCCAACAAGTGGTATCCCTCCTCATAGGGATTATGTCATAGTTTGCGAAGAAATTCTCTACAGTGTACTTTGCAGGAACAATTGGAACATCTTTGAATTATGGATTCTTCGCGGTATCAGGGTAGCGAGATTATTTACCAGCACCATGAGTAACATACTCAAGCATTAAGCGAATGCAATCCCCACTCAACAGATATACCTCCCGCGAGAACTTCTCATGAGAGAGTATTTCATAGAATAAAGGAAGCTCAAGGTCATAGAGAGGAATAAGAAGATCAGCTTCAAGTTGACCTAGCGAGATTATAATTTTCTCGCCATTGCATTGATGATCGGAAAATAATTTTACAGAAAGCTCAGCCTTAGGGTTTTGATCAGCAATGGTAGATAAAGTAAAACCTATGTTATGAAGTTCTTCTTGAATTTTCTCAAAGGCTTTTAGATATTTACGACCAGATGGAGGCATTTTCTTAGTATGGGAATGAAGATTGAAAGAGTAAAAGATCGAAAGAAAAAATTGCAACAGTAGCATATCCGGAATTCACGGAAGAATAGTAAAATTGCAGAGAGAATAAAGGGGAAGTAAAAAGAAGGAAAGAAAAGAATGAAGTAAGTATTTATAAAAGGCAAAGATTCTCGAGATGATAAATGTATTCAATGCGAAGAAAAGACGTGAACGGTTGAAACGTAGCGGTTGAAAAGGACGTGTCAGGAATTGAATGAGAGAAAAAATACGTGTAAAAAATCTGGCAAAGGATGCATAAACGTGTCAGAACAGAAGAATGTGAAAAGATGAATAGCTGCGGCATTTTATTTCTCATGATCTTTTCTCCTTCGTAGAAAAGGCATGATAAGAGGCAAGATGTAGGACCATAATATCGCCATGATATTATTCTTGCGAGATTTACAACACTTCTGCGAATTCGTCTGCGAGTTCTTCAACAACATACTGCGAGTGTCGCAGAATGACTCAAAGAATGACGTAGCATATGACGATAGCTGAAACATGAGAAGAGTATAACAATTCTGCGAGGGTTATATCATCTGCGAGAATTAGCATTATCACTGTTGCGAGAAGATCATGAGTCAGGTCTGAAATTAAAGGACAGCTTAGCTCTCATCCATTATGTAACTACCCTATATAAAGAGACTCAGTAGATTCAGATGAATTTTTGAGCGTTAAGAAAGTTTTGAGGAGAGATAAAATCCAAGAGAATGGTTGTATTCTTGATTTCTTTCATTTCTTGTAAACAATTCTGAGAATCAAATAATAAAGTGTTGTTTTTAATCTTCAAATATGTGTTGATTATTGTGAATTCTTGTGAAGGGTGTAGTATAGGTTTTCCTGCAACTACACCAGTTGACTGTCTTTATTTCTGATCTCCTGTTTAAGAAGATTTAACTCTGTCTTTAAAATCATCACTTTAGAAGACATAGATTTTATAGTCTTTAGAAGTTTTACCAACTTTTTATCAGCATCTTCTTTTTCATCAGAAAAAGACACGGATGTTTTCGCAACTCCTGGATCATGAGTCAACGAAGTAGTAATATCTTCAACCTTTGAGTAGTCATACTCTTGCTTAACGTTAACTGAATCAGACATGAATTCAATTCTTATAGGATGGATCTCACCAAACACAGATTGTTAGATATTTTTGTGTTTGCCTGCTCTGGTACCAATTGAAAAGGCAAGGGTACCCAAATATACCTCAAGCTATTACTTTTCCTTCCTATAAGTCCTTTCCCTGAATGTGATTGTCTATGGACTGAGTCGAGACAATACAACAAATCGGTTCACACTTTGTGTGATTGTCTATGGATACGAGATCGAGACAATACAACAACAAAGTGTGTTTACTTGATACAAAGGTTCAGACTTAACCAAACTCAATAGGATTCACGTATCAAGTAAATAAGAATTAACTTTTGTGCAATTTACTTTAATTATAATAAAATAATTATAATGCAGAAATATAAAGTAAATGACACAACAAGATTTTGTTAACGAGGAAACCGAAAATGCAGAATACCCCCAGTACCTAGTCCAGAATTAAATACTCTCAGGATTAAGCCGCTATACAAAATAAACCAACTTCGTATATAGTTGAGACCAAGCAACTAAACCTATAGTTCACCTAGTTCCGTATGTATTCCCACGCCTCCAACCTGTAAACAAGTCACGTACTTGGACCAATTCATTTGGTTCGTATTCCAAACAGTAAAGGAACAACAAATCTATTTGGTATCAACTCTCTTCAACCAAGTGATATGAGTTGCGCAAAGGTTCCCTTGTTTATCTTAACACAAACTCCTTTGCCAGGTTCCATGATATATCTTATGTTCAATCACCTAAAGGCAATCATTAAGATTAAGCCAATCAATACCTTTAATCACAAGGAAACGTATTGATGCCGATCTTCCTAAATTAATCAATCTAATCTACCACAAGGATAAATCGATTATTAATTGGATCCTCTTTTTCCCAAACAAGTATTGTGCACGCCAAAGATTATAAAAACCAAGTCAGAAATCTTCAATATCTTCTTTGTCTTCAAATCTTCTTAGATCTTCAATAAACACCTGCACACAACTACTTGAAACTCTTGTGATCAATCACACACAGAACAGATTCTGTTAACAATGGATTATCACAAGATCGTCTTTAGATCTAACAACAGTCTAAAGATCCATGTCAAAATCTTGAACTAGTTTGAGTGAATCTTATATCAGAAGAGAAGATTCTCAAGCATAAACAAACTAGGTGCAATCAAATTTCCACCACCGTTAGTCAATCAAATCAATACTAAAAGTAAAGATAAACCGTAATATCTAGTTTCCCACCAACGGGTCGCGCTAGAGCTTCTCAATCCCAAAGAAGACTTTAAATTGAGCGGTCGTAAGAGATTTCACCTAATTAGATTACTATCCTCTCCGATAGGCGGCTTCACCTGTAACAAAGACAAAAGAGGAAGTTTATGTTACACATGATTAGTTTGCTAGAAATGCAAACTCAAAGTATTTATAGACAAGGAAGTTTGGACACCAAGGAATTTCCAAAACCGAAAATATTCTCATGATATTTTTCATTACTGCACCAAATTCGGTTTTCATAATTCCTGTGAATGCACTGTCCAAAAATACGATCGAAATCTCGTTGGAAAATCTTTAACTAGTAAATGCACATTACTAATTCTTATTTTCCATATATAATTAAAAACCCTTAATTAAAAAGATTCTTAACTTATTTAAATTCGATCTTGGGATTTACTTCCTTCTTAGCCTTTAAGGAATATCTTTGAACAATATATAATAATAATTAATGCACCATGTTCAAAGAGTGTCGACATCTTACTCTTGCAAGTCATTTTTCATACTTTCTCACTTGAAACCGATTTACCACACTTCCAAACAAGTTTAGAATTGGTTCATATGACTTTCAAGAACTATGTGATTGATCAAGTAACACTCAATCACAAACCATTGGCTTACGGTTCTACCAAAACAAGTTTTAGTTCTACCTCCTTATGAGTACTGTGCATAGTTACACTAGCTTACCAAAGATACGACTGACTAGGTACTAGGATCGGTTCCCCACATATATTTGGTATCTAACTTGTATGCACTGCACATGTCCATAGGATCGGTTCTCCCTTTACAAAAACGTGTTGCACATGTTCATAGGATCGGCTCCCCTTTCTTCCATAAACCTTGATGCACCTCATACAAGGATCGGTTCCCCTTGTGATGCATTGCACCTCTTACTAGGATCGGTTACCCTTCTCCCAAAATTTGGTCAAACACTCACAAACCCGATCATACCCCAGGTGATTACTTAAGATTGGTTTCACTAATAAAAGTCATACCAATACATAAGTCAGGCCTCATGTGAATAGTTTTACCAAGAACACAAACAAGTCATGAGTGGTTATACTAATCACACATATTGGTCGTTCATAAGATATGCAATGAAGAACATCCCCAATAATGCCTGGAGATTTCCTTTTCGGTTCACAACACATATCATGATATTACTCCCTTAGAACACATGTAAACATTGTTCCCTAGGATGAAATCCTCACCTCATACCCATACATAATCACAATAGCATTCATACGATTATGTCGATGTCTTATATACAAAGTTTAATGGTTAAGCAAGAAACTTCATATCGTATTCCTTAATAATATGTCTATCTAGAGTGTTCATGCTTCGCAGTTTTATGTTTTCAATATGTATGACTTGAAAGATACGTTAGGGAATGAAACAGTTCAAGTCAAATATCATTAATCTCAAGTGGAAGGATGATGTTGTGGTTGAAGCTCCGTTCTTCTTCACTTCTTCAAGTCTTCGCAACACTTGTAATGTCGCACCCTAATACTTTCAAGCTAACCTATACGAAGTTGACTCTAGTATATTTAAATTTAGCGACTCTTAAATGAGTTTTGGTTCACTAAAATATGACAACCAAACTTGACATACCAACACTTGGAGGGTTCCACCGAGCAATGCTCTACCAATATTCCAAACAGTAAAGGAACAACAAATCTGTTTGGTAACAAGTCTCTCGATTATTTCAGATGAAGATATCTCAAGTCATAAGTAAAGGCTCTTTTGTTTAACAAATAAACTCCTTTGCCTGGTTAGATCAATATATCCAACAACTACTGAAATAGTAAAGTTTAGATTTACAATCAATCAATATAGAATCAAACAAGAAACTATAAGGTGATGCCGATCTTACACAACTAATCAATCGAATAAATCCGATTCTAGTTAGATCCCAGCCGATCAAGGTTTGTGCACACCCAAAGATATAGAAACCAAATCATAAATCTTCTTTGTCTTCAAATCTTCTTTAATCTTTAATAAACACCTTCACAACACCACTTGAATCTTTTATGATCAATCACGCACATAAAGGAGTATGTTAACAATGGATTATCATAAGACGTCTTTATATCTAAAAATAGTTCTAAAGATCCCATCGACACTTCGATCTAGTTTTATTGAATCTTATATCAGAAGAGAAGATTCTCAAGAATAAACAAACTAGTTGCAATCAAAGTTCAACAACCGTTAGTTAATCAAAAACTAAAAAAAACCACAATTATCCAGTTTCCCACCAACATTACTCGTAGATCGCTTCTTTATCCCACAAAAGTCTTTAAACAAGTGGTCGTAAGAGATTTCGCCTAATTAGGGTACTTTCCTCTCCGAATAGACTGCTCCACCAGAAATAACAAAAATATATTTGGTATCTAACTTGTATGCACTGCACATGTCCATAGGATCGGTTCTCCCTTCCCAAAAATGTGTTGCATATGTTCATAGGATCGGTCTCCCTTTCTTCCATAAACCTTGCTGCACCTCATACAAGGATCGGTTCCCCTTGTGATGCACTGTACCTCTTACTAGGATCGGTTCCCCTTCTCCCAATATTAATCCAGACACTCACAAACCCGATCATACCCCATGTGATTACTTAAGATCGGTTTCACTAATAAAAGTCATACCAATACATAAGTCATGCCTCATGTGAATAGTTTTACCAAGAACACAAACAAGTCATGAGCGATTATAATAATCACATATATTGGTCGTTCATAAGATATGCAATGAAGAACAACCCCAATAACGCCTGGCGATTTCCTTTTCGGTTCGCAACAAATATCATGAACTTACTTCCTTAGAACACATGTAAACATTGTTCCCTAGGATGAAATCCTCACCTCATACCCATACATAATCACAATAGCATTCATAAGATTATGTCGATGTCTTATATACAAAGTTTAATGGTTAAGCAAGAAACTTCATATCGTATTCCTTAATACCATGTCTATCTAGAGTGTTCATACTTCGCAGTTTTATGTTTTCAATTTGCACGACTTGAAAGATACGTTAGGGAATGAAACAGTTCAAGTAAAATATCACTAACCTCAAGTGGATGGATGATGTTGTGGTTGTAACTCCGTTCTTCTTCACTTCTTCAAGTCTTCTCAATACTTGTAATGTCCCACCCTAATACTTTCAAGCTAACCTATACGAAGTTGACTCTAGTACATTTAAATCAAGCGACTCTTAAATGAGTTTTGGTTCACTAAAATATGACAACCAAACTTGAAATACCAACACTTGGTGGGTTCTATCAAGCAATGCTCTAACAGTATTCCAAACAGTAAAGGAACAACAAATCTGTTTGGTAACAACTCTGTTGATTCTTTCAAATGAAGTTATCTCAAGTCATAAGCAAAGGCTCTTCTGTTTAACAAATAAACTCCTTTGCCTGGTTAGATCAATCTATCCAACAACTACCGAAATAATAGAGTATAGATGTACAATCAATCAATATAGAATCAAACAAGAAACTATAAGGTGATGCCGATCTCACACAACTAATTAATCGAATAAATCTGATTCTAGTTACATCCCAGCCGATCAAGGTTTGTGCACACCCAAAGATATAAAAACCAAATCTGAAATCTTCTTTAATCTTTAATAAACACCTGCACAACACCACTTGAATATCTTGTGATCAATCACGCACATAACGGAGTTTGTTAACAAAGGATTATCACAATGCGTCTTTAGATCTACAAATAGCTCTAAAGATCCCATCGACACTTCGATCTAGTTTGAGTGGATCTTATATCAGAAGAGAAGATTCTCAAGAATAAACAAACTAGTTGCAATCAATGTTCAACAACCGTTAGTCAATCAAAAACTAAAATAAACCATAATTATCCAGTTTCCCACCAACGGTATTCGTAGATCGCTTCTTGATCCCACAGAAGTCTTTAAACGAGCGGTCGTAAGAGATTTTGCCTAATTAGGGTACTTTCCTCTCCGAATTGACGGATCCACTAGAAACAACAAAAATATGAAGTTTGCATGGCTCTTAGAATAGTTTTCTCGAAATGCAAACTTGGATAATTATAGACCAAGGATGTTTGGACACCAAGGAATTTCCAAAACCGAATATTCTTAAGATATGCAATAAATGCCCTAAATGGTTTTCATAATTCCTGGAAATGCTTTGTCCAATATTTCCGAAATCTCACTAGAAAATCTTTAATTAGTAAATGCACATTACCAATTTTTATTTTCCAGAGATATGAATTTAATTGCTGGTAATTAAAAGCATATAAAACTAATATCCTTAATTAAAAGATTCTTAATTTATTTCGGTCCGGGATCTCCTTGAGTAATTAAGGAATATCTTTAAACAATAAAAGATAAGAGTTATTGAACATGTTCAAAGTATGTCGACATCTTTTTTTTTGTAAATCATTTTTCATGTTTACAATCTTGGAAACGATTATACCACACTTCCAAACAAGTTTAGAATTGGTTCATTTGTATTCTAAGAACAACTATGTGATTGATCAAATATCAATTCACTAATCATGGGTTTACGGTTCTACCAAACACAAGGGTCGGTTCTACCTCAATATGGTTATTAGGACTGGTTACATCAGTTACCAGGATCGGTTACATCAATTACCAGGATCGGTTACCATATTCTCATGGTATTACTTGTGATCAGTTACACAAGTCACTAGGATAGGTTACACAAATTATTAGGATCGGTTACACCAATTACTAGGACCAGTTACACCAATTATAAGGATCGATTACACAACTCTTTTGTGATCGGTCACACCAATTATTAGGATCGGTCACACAAATTACAAGGATAACCATTGGTTAACTATTGTTGAACCGACTAAGTGTACATGTTTAGGTATGGTTACTCAAACCTAAAGGAAGGTACATTTTATTTATGTATAACAAGCTAAGTTCAATCTAATGGTTGAAAGATATTAGCTTGAATCTAATCAAGTTTTCATCTAACGGTGAATATTGGATGCTTTGTTACCAAGGTAACTTAGATTGCAAACCCTGATTTTAAATATATATGAAGGAGAACTCTAGCAACTGGGAAACCTAATCCCCACACCTCCTATGTGATATCAGTTGTATAAGCTAGAGTCGATTCTCCTTTAACCTTAGGTTTTTTACGAAACCCTGTAGGTTAACGACTTAAAGACTTCACTGGGATTGTGAATCCAGACCCAACTATTTTCTCTATAGTTACGTGATCTGATCTTGCTGTTTTATACCGTGATCGAGTACAATCGTAAGATTGGCTTGAGATTTATATCTCCGATAGGTGATAGACAAATTTTTGTGTCTAAGTTGTCCTCAATTTTCGGTATTGTTGGTACTCGATTTTGTACTTATTATGGTGTTTTTATGTTTGTGTACGTGTTTTTGGAGAAATAAACTTGTATGGAAAAAGTTGCTCAAAAGGTGTTAATTGGACCCCCGGAGAAAAGTACTAAAGGCACCCTTGCTTTGGATAAGGGGCACCTAAATCACTAAGGGGCACCTCAACTGATAAGGGACACCTTCTCTACTATTTACACTCCACTGGTTATTCAGCACCCGCGAATTTGGGTAAGGGGCAACCGGTTTATAAGAGGCACCTCCCTGCTATCAGCACCTCAGACTTCGCTAAGGGCACCCCTTATCTTCCTCATTTGAATAACAGAAATTGGTGGGAAAAATGTGTTTGAAACTAGCAGAATTAGGGTTCGGATTTTGAAGGTGTTCTAGTGAGATTCAATGGCTGAAATTGTTTGGGAAGTTCTGTTTGAGGATAATAGAAATGGTATAGGCCTTTTTTCGACTAGATTTGGCTGGATATTCCACGAGAATAAAACAGAGGAGAATGAGATATTCACGGGATAAAATGACTCGCTGTGAGATTGAGATGTGCATTGCTCGAGTTTGGAGGACTTGAGACACTTTTTGGAGTGTGCAGGGGATAAAAGGAATGGTTTCTGCGTGTTTGGAGTGAGTTAGTTGCAATCAGGTGCATGGGAAGATAAATCAGGGAAGAAAATATTCCCGAGTTTATGGCTTGACAGAGAGAAGATTTGAAGCAGTTATGAGGATATATTTTGTCGCTGCCGAGTATAAAAAGGGGTTTCCGGTGATCATAGGAGGGGATGGAGTGTTAGGGGTAGCGACAGAGCCGTTAAGAGACGCTGCAGAGAAGAGAAGAAGAGCTGCAACAACAGCAGGAAGGAAGATTTGCATACGACGCACCGAAAGTGTCGTTGTGAAGAACACGAAGAACATACTAACAAAAGCCGTCGTTTATGAAAAGTGAAGCAGCAGAACATTTTTAACGGGCTTTGTTCAGCATTGTAATGCTTATCTTCGTTAGCAACACTTCTTTAGGTATTTTTTGTAACAGTGAGTTCTGTGACGCTCATACAGCGTTCCGAATCTCTGTTTTATCTTATTTCTTCAATAAAAACACCATTCGAGCTATGAATTATCTTTTTGAGTGTGTTTTCACCATGCGGAGCTAGAACCTATCACTGGGAAAACGGAGGAAGCAACTTTTCATGATTGTGGTAAATGAGTTAATTCTTTATATGACTTTTTGCATAGATTTAATTGCTTTATGATTTCTATTAATTATTTGTTATTTTATCTGATATCGCATGCCTGGTTTTAATTACTTTTGATGCGTCATGCTTACGACTTACAGATAATGTTTTATGAAATCTATTTTTGGCAAAGAATTAGAGTCACAACTTCTTTTGTTTGAGCTATATTGTATAGAGTTAATGAACCACAAGAATATGAAAAGTAGTGAAATCCTGCGTCCTAGTGTCTCTTCATCCCGTAAAAATATTTTGTATATATTTTTCTATTATTTTAGTTTATTAATTCTTAAAATCAATCTCATCAAGTCCGAGTGAACGACAACCTTTTCTTATCACTTTCTACAACATTATTGAGATCACATCAATAGGCAAGATTGAAAAGTAGTCACAAACACCTTTGTATCATCGTTTGTGATTCCATAATATCTTGTATCGTTAATAGATAAATATTATTGTGAGGTGATTGATAATACTAGGATGTTATTCGGGAATATAAGTCCGGGTTATCAATTGGTTCATGTTCACCTTGATTTATCAAAAGATGGAACAAAAACTCGTAGGTATATCTGTGGGAGACAAATTTATATATTCAATAAAAAATTTTATGTGATACATATTTGTTTATCAAGTCTTCGACTTTGGGTCATAGCAACTCTTAGTTGTGGATGAGATCAGCTAAGGGAATCAAGTGCGTAGTATCCTGCTGGGATCAGAGACGTAAGGAGCGTAACTGTACCTTGATCAGCGTGAGATTGATTAGGGCTCAACTACATTCCAGACCGAAGTTAGCTTTGTAGTAGGTTGGTGTCTGTAGTGGATTAATATAGTTTGGTGTTCAAATCTAGACTAGGTCCCTGGGTTTTTCTGCATTTGTAGTTTCCTCATTAACAAAACTTATGGTGTCTGTGTTATTTCTTTTTCGCATTATATTTTGTTATATAATTGAAATATCACAGGTTGTGTGTTGAATCGATCAATTGGTAAATCCAACCTTTGATTGTTGATTGAAATTGATTGATCCTTGAACATTGGTCTTTAGTACTATTCAACTTATTTCTCTTGTATTCAATCAGGCTCGCAAATTCCTATTTGTTTGATTGCGGATTGAATCGAGAAAATGAGATATAACTCTTTGATATATTTTTTATTTAGATCGAGTATGACTGTCTAGTTGGTTCTCTTGAAAGTATATTGGAGTTAGTCCATACAGATTGCTAAGAGAAATATTGGGTGAGGTTGTTGTACCCCTACTTTTTCAGAAATAAATAGAATTACCCATTATAAACACATTTTTATAACACAAAGAGTGTGTGGGTAGATATAGTTTTGTTCTAATGTAACAGAGTATTATTTTTGACTGTTTTTCCTCTTCAATTTCTTTAGATATGATACATCATCACAATCTAAAGTTGTTTCCGAGTTAATTCCCTTTACAGGATGAGAAGGAAATTTTGCTCTATTAGAGTCATTTTTCTTATACGTTTTTCTAAATGACTTCGGAGCATACCACACGGACCAAGAATCATCATGATAGTCCTTTTGTCTGGTTGTTACGAGACAAGGATCAAGATTCATTTTTATTAATTCCCTTGACACAAAATGAAGAGCATTTTGCATCCTACGAATCTTGCATTTTTTTTGAAGATGTTTTTTACTACCACAAAAATAACAATGCTTAATATTATAAGAGTTATAAATTTTGTTGTTACCTTTGTGTGAAATTTTTTCGGATGATCCTTTCATTTTCTGTGCTCTTCTTAGTTTTGATATTTTCCTTACTCCATTAGCCTTTTCCTTTATTCCCTGGTTTGACTGATCATCACTTGTTTGTTTGTCCCTCTTAGTTTCCTCATGTCTATATTGAGCGTTTTTTACTAACGATGCCTCAATTTGAGTACACGGGGATTTGATAAACTTTATCTCTTTGTTAAGGACTAAGGTATTGCAACCTTCATAACCCAAACCACGGGTATCCCCATGACTTTTTCCTGTTTCCAACAATGAGGATAAATTGTTTGAGTTTTCATTAAGTTTTCTCAACATAGAGATTTCTTCTTTTAAAGTCTCATTTTTATCAAGAGCAGAATTAAGAGTTTCCTCTAAATGCTTTATGTGGGAAAGGAGAGTGTTTTATTTTTCTTTGAAGCACAACTGTTGAGAGTTTAATTCTTCTTTAGAATCATCAAGTTCTTTTTCTAAAAAGCAAACCCTTTTTAGAGATTTATTCAAATTCTTCTTATAGGTTTCTGTAAGCAGATGCTCAGTGTTCATCTTCTCTTCGAAGATTAAAACTTGTCGAGAGATTTCTCCTTTTAGAAAGTTATGTTCTTCATTGAGATTTTCAAACTTTAAAGTTAAATCTCTTTCAAGTGTAGAAAAAAGTTCACTGGAGCAAAAAAGTTAAATCTCTTTCAAGTTATGTGCTTCATTGAGATTTTTGCTTAATTCTTTCAGTACAGATGTTTTTACACTTGATCTTTCATCAGAAATTTCAAGTATGGAACTCAAAAATATCTCGTTAGAGGTGTCTTCAATTGAGGAACAAGAGTTTGAAAAATTATCTTCTTTTGAGTGCATATCTTGTGATACGTTAACCGAGTCTTTAGACTTTCTTCTCAGTCGCTTAGTCTTTCCTTAACCCATATCTTATAGGTTGGATCGCACCAAACACAGATTGTTAGATCTTTTCGTGTTTGCATACTCTGATACCAATTAAAAAGATGAGGGTACCCAAAAACACCACAATCTTTAAATTATCCACCTATAAGTCCTTTTACCGAAAGTGTTTGTTTATGGACAAAGTCGATACAATACAACAAATCGGTATTCACACTTTGTGTCATCGTCTATGGATACGAGATCGAGACAATAGAACAATCAAAGTGTGATTACTTGATAATAGGTTCGAACTTAACCAAACTTTATAGGATCACTATCAAGTAATACAGAGTTAAAGTTTGTGTATTTTACTTTTAATTATAATTGCGGAAATAGAAAAGTAAAAGACACAGCGAGATTTTGTTAACGAGGAAACCGCAAATGCATAAAAACCCCGGGATCTAGTCCAGAATTGAATACTTTCAGAATTAAGCCGCTATACAATATATAACAAACTTCGTATAGTCAAGAACAAGCAGCTAAACCTATAGTTCACCTAGTTTCTTCAGTATCCCTACACTTTCGACATTCAATAACTGCAAGCACTGGAACAATTCCTTTGGATCGTATTCCAAACAGTAAGGAAACAACAAATCTGTTTGGTAACAACTCTCTTGATTCTTCCTGATGAAGATATCTCAAGTCATAAGAAAAGGCTCTTCTGTTTAAAAAATAAACTCATTTGTCTGGTTAGGTCAATCTATCCAACAACTACCAAAATAACACAGTTTAGATTTGCAATCAATTAATATAAAATCAAAAAAGAAACTACAAGGTGATGCCGATCTTACACAATTAATCAACCGAATAAATCTGATTCTAGTTGGATCCCTACCGATCAAGGTTTGTGCACACCCCAAAGATATAAAAATCAAATCATAAATCTTCTTTGTCTTAAAATCTTCTTTAATATTTAATAGACACCTTCACAACACCACTTGAATCTCTTGTAATCAATCATGCATAGAACGGAGTATGTTAGTAATGAATTATCATAAGACATCTTTAGATCTACAAACAGTTCTAAAGATCCCGTCGACACTTATATCTAGTTTGAGTGAATTTTATATCAGAAGAGAATATTCTCAAGATTAAACAAACTAGGTGCAATCAAAGTTCAACAACCGTTAGTCAATCAAATCAGTCGAAAACTAAAATAAACTGCAAATATCTATTTTCCCACCAACGGTGCTCGTAGATTGCTTCTTGATCCCACATAAGTCTTTAAACGAGCGGTCGTAAGAGATTTCGCCTAATTAGGGTACTTTCCTCCCCGAATATATGGCTCTACCAGAAACAACAAAAATATGAAGTTTGCCTGGCTCTTAGGATAGTTTGCTCGAAATGAAGACTTTGGTATTTATAGACCAAGGATGTTTGGACACCAAGGAATTTTCAAAACCGAAATATTCTTAAGATATGCAATAAATTCCCAAATCGGTTTTCATAATTCTTGGAAATGCTCTGTCCAATATTACCGAATATTTCACTAAAAAATCTCCAATTCGTAAATGTACATTACCAATTTTTATTTTCCAGAGCTATGAATTTAATTGATGGTAATTAAAAACATATAAAACTAACAACCTTAATTAAAAGATTCTTAATTTATTTCGGTCCGGGATCTCCTTGAGTAATTAAGGAATATCTTTGAACAATAAAAGATAAGAGTTATTGAACATGTTCAAAGTATGTCGACATATTTTTCTTTGTAAATCCTTTTTCATATTTACAATCTTAGAATCGATTATACCACACTTCGAAACAAGTTTAGAATTGGTTCATATGTATTCCAAGAACAACTATGTGATTGATCAAATATCAATTCACTACTCATGGGTTTATGGTTCTATCAAACACAAGGATCGGTTCTACCTCAATCTGGTTACTGGGGCCGGTTACATCAGTTACCAGGATCGGTTACATCAATTACCAGGACCGGTTACCATATTTTCATGGTATTACTTGTGATCGGTTACACAAGTCACTAGTATGGTTACACCAATTACCAGGATTGGTTACTCCAATTACTAGGATCGGTTACACCAATTACTAGGACCGGTTACACTAATTACAAGGATCGATTACACAACTCTTATGTGATCGGTCACACCAATTACAAATATCGATCATACCATCTCAGGTGATTACTTAGGATCTGTTACACTAATAAAAGTCATACCAATACATAATTCAGGCACTGTGATTGGTTTACCAAGATACATAATAAGTTATGATCGGTTCTACTATCTCACACATATTGGTAATCCAAAGATATGCAACGAATAAAAATACCAATAAGCCAAGCAATTTCCCTTTCGATTCATAAAACAAGTTCATGAATGTACTTCCTTTAAACAAATGTAACCATTTTTTCCTAGGATAAAATCTTCACCTTTACCCATACACATAATCACAATAGCAGTCATACGATTATGTCGATGTCTTATATACGAAGTTCAAAAGATAAGCGTTATACTTCGTATCCTAATTCCTTAACACTATGATCATGTGATCATGTCTCACTACTAGAGTATAATCATTCACATCTTCGCAATTATGTTTTTAATATAACATGACTTGAAAGATACATTAATAATGAAACAGTTGAAGTCAAAATATTACTAACCTCAAGAGGAAGGATGATGTCGTCGCTGTAGCTTGTTACTTCTTCACATTCTTCAAGTCTTCGAGTAATACTTGTATGTCTCATTATTCTAATATTTCTAGTCTAACCTATACGAAGTTGTCTCTAGTACATAATCAAGCGACTCTTTATTTGAGTTTTGATTCACTAAAGTATGACAACCAAACTTGATATACCAACGCTTGGTAGGTTCAACTGAGATATGTTCTAACATTAAGGATTGATGTTCAAATGTTTTCACTAGCCTCATTGGAGAAGGAAATATACTTGGATAGGATACATGAAGTTCTCATTGATAGCACAACTAAGAAAATCAGGAACAATAGATTACCTCCATTATTCATTCCTCAGAGCCATAAAAGTATGGCCACCGGTCCAAAGTCTACTACACCATCTCCAAGAGGGAGTATATCCACTAGCCCAAAACTACCTCCAGTTATAAGACTTACTTATGCTGAAATGAATGCCAGGAAATATAAGGGTTTATGCTACAATTGTGATGAAGAATTCAAGGCTGGTCATAAGTGCATAAGGCAACAATTATTTATGTTAGTAGCTAAAGAGGATGAGCCAACTTTCTCTGAGGAAGATTTACCTTCCAGTTCCCCATTAATACAAGAAGTGATTGATGAGGAGGTGGAAATTTCAGTTCATACCCTATCAGGTAACATATCCCCAAGTACGGTCAAAACACATGGCATGACTCAAAATAAGCATCCTATCACTATTTTGGTATATAGTGGCAGTACACATAGCTTTAGAGACCCTGAAATAGCTAAATTAAGTGGTTATTATATTGAGCATACTGCTTCTTTATAAGTAGCTATAGTTGATGGAAATAAATTAGTAAGTTATGCTAAGTGTCCAAGTTTTCAATATGGGAATGCAGGGAAATAAGTTTTAATTTGACATGAGAATACTGGCTCTAGGAGTCTGTGACATGGTACTTGGAGTAGACTGGATGAAAGGAATAAGCGCCATGTAGTTTGACTTCAAGAAACTAACAATTTCTTTCAATAGGAATGGGAAGAAAGTGGTACTATAAATTATTACTGAGTATACTAGTATATCATTATTGACCGGTGAGGAATGTGACATGTATATGAAGAAGCACAGCATGGTCTTGTAGGGCATTTATTTTCCATTACTGGTAAGGAGAAACAAACCATAACCCCTCCTGACCTGCAACCACTCTTAGATTCCTTTCAGTCCATATTTAAAGAACCTACTACCCTTCCTCCCACTAGAAGTCATGGTCACCATATTCCATTACAACCATAATCATCCCCACCAAATCAAAGACCCTAATTACATTCAAAAAGATGTAGTAAAAAAATTGGTACAAAATATGTTAACTTCTGGGGTTATTAGGCCAAGCCACATTCCCTTTTCATCTCCAATATTGCTTGTTAAAAAAAAGGATGGGAGCTGGATATTTTGTGTTGATTATAGAAGGCTAAATAAAATTACAGTCAAGAACAAGTACCCAATACCTGTTATTAATGAGCTTTTGGATGAGCTGAAGGGAGCTAAGGTGTTTTCAAAAATAGACTTGAGGGATGGCTATCACCAGATAAGGGTTTTTCCAGCTGACATTCATAAGAAAGCCTTCAAGACACACCAAGGACATTATGAGTTATTGGTAATGCCATTTGGGCTTAGAAATTCTCCAGCAAGCTTTCAAGCATTAATAAATGATATTTTCCAGCCTTATTTGAGAAAATTTATACTGGTATTCTTTGATGACATACTTATATACAGTCTAGACATGAAAGTCCACATTAAATACCTTACCATCACCTTAGAGTTTCCTAAAGAGCATTCTCTCCTTGCTAAGCTTAGCAAGTGCTCATTTGGGCAATTACAAATTGACTACTTAGGGCATATTATATATGGAGATGGTGTTGTTGCTGATCCTGAGAAGGTTTCCTGTATGGTGAAGTGGCCGGTTCTAACTACATTAAGATATCTTAGAGGATTTTTGGGACTTACTGGCCACTACAGAAAGTTTGTCAAAGGTTATGTTGTTATCTGCAAGCCCCTAACTGAGCAACTTAAGAAAAACAAGTTCCAATAGAGTGATGCAGCCCAAACAACATGTCAACTACCGAAGGAAGCAGTCACTACCACTCCTGTATTAGCACTGCTTGTGATAGTGGAGTTGGAGCTGTATTAATGCAAGAAAAAAGGCCAATAGATTTCTTCAGAAAAGGTATGGAAACTAGATTCTTAGCCTTATCCACTTATGAGAAGGAAATGATGGTTGTAATACTAATAATAACTAAATGGAGAACTTACTTACTGGGTAACAAGTTCACTATATACACTGACCACCAAAGTATAAAGTACTTCATGGATCAGAGAATTCACTCAATGATGTAGCAGAAATGGCTTTCTAAACTGTTGGATTATAATTATGAGCTCAAGAATATGAAGGGATATGATAACTTAGTGGAAGATGATCTATCTAGAGTTAAATGGGGTGAGGATGTCTCTTGTCAGGTCATTACCCAAATTCTTCCTTCATGGCTTCAAGAGGTTCAAGACAGTTACATCAATGACTCCATAGCTCAGAAGATAATTCCCGAATTAGCAGTCACAAACAAGGAAGTTGATGGATTCACTTACCAACAAGGAGTTCTAAGATATAAACAGAGATTGTATGTTGGCCAGAATAGAGACATTAAAAAAACAATAATGGCTTCCATTAATTCTTCGCCAGTTGGGGGATATTCATGGGGGAAATCAACTTATTCAAGGTAAGAATGTGCTACTTTCATTGGAAGGGCATGAAGTAGCACATTCTCACCTTTGTCAAGGAGTATGATGTCTGCCAACATCATAAGGGTTTTAATACATCACCAGCTGGTTTGCTGCAACCCTTACGAATCCCAAATAAAGCTTGGGAAAACATCTGTATGGACTTTATCACAGGATTGCCAAAATTAGAAGGTAGAGAAGTGATACTAGTAGTGGTGTATATGCTTACCAAATACAACCATTTCATTGCCCTAAGCCATCCTTACACAATATCTTCAGTAGTTAAAAGATTCATAGATACATTTTTTAAACTGCATGGCATGCCCAAGTCCACTGTGTTTGACAGGGATATCATCTTCATCAGCAATTTTTGGCAGGTGTTGTTTACTAAGGTGGGAACTTCACTACATTTGAGCACTTCCTATCACCCCCTAAAAAAGCGGGGGTCTAACAACCACACCAAATATTTTGAATTAGTAATCTGTATGGACTAACTCCGAGTTTCTTTCTAGAGAATCAACCAGACAATCAGACTCAATCTAGATAGAAATATCTCAAGGAGTTACTATCTCTATCTTGTTTTGATTTACTCAAGCTAATAGGAATCAACGAGTCTTAATCAAATACAAGGAATAACTTGGATGATACCAAAGACCAATATCCAAGTGTCAATCAATGTAAATCAACAACCAAAGGTTGGTGTTTGAGGATAAAAACGGTTTCTGCTGATTTTGGTAATTTCGGGTGTGTGGGTGAGAAACAAATTTAAACCCTAAATAATATACTGCAAGGGAGTACTTTAGATTCGAGAGATCAATCTGTACAAATCCATCCTAAACCAAGAAATGGCCGTTCCGAACTTGCTTCGGTAACAAAGTGAAGGAGAAGGGTTGGTTTTGGGGAGGGAAGCGAAGAGAGTATTGACACCAGAATAGTTGATTCTGGAAGAGTATTAGTTTTGCGACTTGTATCAGAAAGTGAAATCTAACAGATGGGATAGCTAAAAAGTTATTTCTGAGTGTTGTATGCTCCTGATGAGAACTTGTTGTTCGGTGGAAATATGTAATGCCTATTTATACAAGTCGAAGTGAAACGTACTCTGGTCTCATTAAGAAATGGAAAACGGGTGAATAAATGGGAGGCGGTGGTAACCGGTAACACTTGGAATTGATGTTCCATAAAAGAAAGCATTTTACCGTTACTCCCTGTATTTACTAACCGCCTCATCCTTATGACACTTTCTTATAACAGCCGTAGTGTACGCCACACGCTGTAAACCGCCAAACCAATACCCAATGAGCATCCCCCAGTATGTGACATGCGTCGATGTCTCGAGTGTTATCGTGGAAAACATGTAGCACGTTGTTGTTGTCTGGAAAGTTGAGCTTGGGAGACTTGCCGGCTCGTTGGTGACCTTCGACAGTCGAGATTTTGCATCTTAATAGGAAATGTAGCCGTTGATTATTGCAACCCTTTATTTGGTATCCAATGGCATGAAAGCATGATCAGTATGGCTTAAATATGGCCTAGTTTAGGCGCGGCCAAAAGTTAGGGTTTTGGCTTTGTTTAGGCGCGACTAAACTAGGGCCAAAGGTTGCCATGTGTTGGCTGGTAACCTTGGACGGCTAAGATCTGCACCTTAGATGAAAAAATGATCGTTGATTGTTGCAGGCCTTCGTTTTGGTAGCCGCATAGGGAAGACCGATATGGCGTGTGATTTATGATTTTTCAAAGTTTTCTTAGTAGTAATTAAGATTCGTTCTCTCAGATTTGCAAAGATTAAATTTAAAGGTTGATGAAAATAATAATAGAGAGAGTCACTGGGTCTAAGATTCCACCGAATTCACAACACGAGGTTCAATTATTTATTCTCAACAATTATTGCTCAGTAAATAAATAAAACATCGACTCTTGTTTTGCCAAAGTAGATCCTCAAAACATTAATTGTATCCCCTAAGCATAGATTATCTAAACAAAGCATAACCTATCTAATTGAATCACAACTAATTTTATCGAATCATAAATCAATTCAAAATAAGTGCAAAAGTCAAATAGAAAATAGAATAAATTCACCCATGTGTGAAGTTCAGTTTCCTCCGTCGACCCAGTGTAGGGGTTTAGCTACTCATGATGTAGACACTCTCAAAATATTTTTTATATAGCTCAAATGGTGTTTACAATGAAGAAAAGTAGAAAAATAACATAAACCGGGAATTTGCAACGCTTAATAGGCGTTACAAACTCGCCGCTACAATCTGCAAAGCTGCTGTTACAGAAACTATATTAGGAAACTGTCGTAGAAGAACTGTCACTAAGACAAGAACTGTGACAGTTCTAAAACGAGAGACCTTTAACGTCTTCTATGTTCTTCTTCTTCTACCTATCTGCAGCAGCAGAGAAGTTTCTACAACTTCTCCTCTTCCACTCTGTAGCCTACCAAACTCTCGATACCTTTTCTTCATCTAGTAAGCCCTTTATATACTTCACAGGACCAAATATTATCCGTAATAACTCCAAACAATCCTCCATAAATTCCATTATTCTCCACGAGTATTCTTTTCCTTTTCTATATCTTCACGCGTTAACTGTGTTAAAAACTTCCCAAATTCTTTTGGTACGATAAATATATGCATCCTAGGAAAATATCTTCTCTTAACTGCACTTAACTTCCAAGTAAAACTCACCAGCCATAAACCCAGAGATATTTCTTCCATGTTTTATCAAAATCCGTATAACTCCTAGATTTTCTCAATTCCAGCGCACTTACCATTCCTGTTTGGTAAGAATAAGTTATTCTCCAACGAAAACAGAAAGAAAATCTCGAGAAGATCTCTTGTAATCACTTCCAGCAACTCGATATCTTTTCCACCCCCTGATTCACTGCACACGGATATCCAGCCCAATTCTTTCGAATACAATGACTATACCAAGCCTGTTTAGTGTTAACAGGTCCAACAAAACTGAATCCAGCGATTGAGTCTCCTTTGAAAATTACCAAATCCAAAACAGCACCTCTCGGTCTTCAAACTCCCTGATTTGCTTCAAATAACCAACACAGTCTAAGTTTATCAATTCCATCGATCAAACCAACCATGTTAAGCCTTAACAGACTCATCCAAGAAGTTTCAGCAATTGAATCTCATTAAAACTACTTCAAATTATCAACCTAATTTTGGCCGCTCAAGAACCAATTTTCCCGCCATTTTTCAATTTCAAAAGGAAGAAGATGACCTCCCCTTATCCTGTACAAGTGTCCCCTTTAGTAAGTAGGGTGTAAATAGTAATATTTGTGGTGCGAATAACCACAGGTTCCAAATAACAAAGAAGGTGCCCCTTAGCAATTGGACACCCCTTAGTAATTGAGGTGCCCCTTAACCGACACTGAGAGTCCGAATAACACGTGTCCTCCGGGGTACAAAAGCCACTTTTCGAGCAACTTTCTCCATAATAGATTATTTCACAAAAACACCTACAAACAAATTTATTAGTGATAAAATGAGTCCCAGCTAATGTATTTATGGGTGAAAATGCATCGCACTTTCGTGCTCATTAGTGTGGCCCGGCAAGGTAGTTGGCATGCCATTGGCACAATGTGATATGGTATGCCTTGGTGCGGTTTGGCGTGGCCAAAACTAGGGTTTTGGGCCAAAGGTTACCATACGTTGTTTGGCAACCTTGGTCGGCTAGGATTCGCATCTAGGATGGAGGGATGGTCGTTGATCGTCACGCCTTTGTTTTGGTAGCCATAATAGGGGAGGCCGGAATGGTATGGCGTGGCAAGGTGGTTGGCATGCCCTTGGAACATGTGGCATGGCATGCTTTGGCGCGGTTTGGCGTGGCCAAAACTAGGGTTTGGGGCCAAAGGTTACCATGCGTTGTTTGGCGACCTTGGACGGCTAGGATTTGCATCTAGGATTGAAGGGTGACCGTTGATCGTCACACGCCTTCATTTTGGTAGCTGCAATAGGGAAGGTCAGCATGGTGGGGCCAAGGAAAAATGGCGTGGATGGCTTGGCATAGTGGGGCCAAGGTTTCGGCACGGACGGCTTGGCATGGTGGGGCCAAGGAAAGGTGATATTGGCTTGGCATAGTGGGGCCAAGGGTTTGGCATGCCATTGGCGCATGGTGTGGCTAGCATGGTTAGGGCCAAGGAAAGGTGCGGTTGGCATGGTGGGTCCAAGGGTTTGGCAAGCCAATGGCGTATGGTGCGGCTAGCATGGTTGGCAATGCCTTGGCGCGAAGATGTGGCTGGCATGGTTTTCCATTAACATAATGGTGCGGCTGGCATGGTTGGCATGCCTTGGCGCGGAGATGTGGCTGGCATGGTTTTCCATTGGCACGGTGGTGTGACTGGCATGGTTGGCATGCCTTGGCATGAATATGTGGCGGGCATGGTTTGACATTGACACAGTGGTGTGGCTGGCATGGTTGGCATGCCTTGGAGAGAAGATGTGGCTGGCATGGTTTGCCATTGGCACAGTGGTGCGGCTGACATGATTGGCATGCCTTGGCGCGGAGATGTGGATGGCATGGTTTGCCATTGGCACAGTGGTGCGGCTGGCATGGTTGGCATGCCTTGGCGCAGAGATGTGGCTGGCATGGTTTTCCATTGGCATAGTGGTGCGGTTGGCATGCCTTGGCGCGGAGATATGGCTGTCATGGTTTTCTATTAGCACAGTGGTACGGCTGGCATGGTTTTCATTCCTTGGCGCGGAGATGTGGATGGCATGGTTTTCTATTGGCACAGTGGTGCGGCTGGCATGGTTGGTATGCCTTGGCGCGGTAGCATGAGAATTAGGGTTTGGAATAGATGATGTCGGTCAATATTAAGGGTTCTGCCGTGGAACATGACACGTAAAAAAAAGGTACCCTAGTAATTGTTATGTAGGCATGTTGATCGCTTCAATAAATAGTCATAGTGACGTCATGTCAGATGTGCGGTTTTACGATTTTAACCCTAAGCTAAAAACCACCATCAACATTAAGTCCCCTGCTTAGATCGGAACGGGATCTTCGTTGCGAGGTAAGCATAAGATGGTGACAAGCTAGGAAAAAAATCGAAACAACAAGTCATGAAGGTACGACTAACATTTTTCGAGATATAAGGAGAGTTCCTGATCCCCGTGTTTGGCGGCCTTGCATAGATTCTATTTTTGGTGTAGAGCATGAATTGGTGAGATGGAGATCATCAGTTTAGTCTGGCTAAGCATTATCTTTCCTGGGTAAGGGAACATCATGACGCTGGCTTGGAAAGTTGTTGGTGTTGGCGCGGAAAGTCATGACGCGGACGGCTTGGCATGGTGGGGCCAAGGCAATGGTGCGGACGGCTTTGCATGGTGCGACCATGTCAAGGCGCGATTTGGTGAGGCAAAGCATGCGCGGACAACTTGGCGTGGTGTGCCAAGGAAAGGCGTGGTTTGGTGAGGCAAAACATGTGCGGACGGCTTGGCTTGGTGGGTCCAAGGCATGGTGATTTGTCTTCGCGGCCCGGTTTCCTCTTTTCCTTACTTGAATCAAATAGGAAGTCCTTATTCAAACTCCCAAATATCACGCCTATAAAAGGTGGCAGGCCTCTCCTTTTATTTCATACCTTTATTATATTTTTTTTTACTCTGGTCGTGTGGTAACAGTAAAGTGGACGAGCGAATCCCAGGTATGTCTTCCAACACTTCCTCTTTAACTTTTTTTTTATTCTTGTGTTAGTGCAAACCCTAGTTGTAGCCGTACCTTTTCATGATCTTGTAGAAAATACTATCCTTCTGTGTTGGTATGAATCCTAGTCGTTGGTATGCTTTGCACGAAGTTGTGGTAGCATTTAGGCGTGAATACCGGAGTAATGTTGATCGCCTCAATTTACTGTGCAAAGTAGGCATGCATGAGCTGGTAACTGTCATTCCCTTCTCATGAAAACATATCTTCTATGGTTTACTCATTTTCCTGGTGTGGCCGTGTGTATGGTTCCCATGGTGGGGAGCGCCTCCTCGGCCGAACGCAAATTTCCCGCTGCAGGGTACGGCCTTGGCATGAGGTGGTGATGCAGGGTCTGTCAGTCCCCATTTCTTTGCCTATCGTATTATGAATTTGAAACAAATTGGATTACGTCCAGGATGGATCTCCTGTGTCTGATAAAATAATTTCCATGCACTTTCCGTAATAATTTCTCTTCGTATTGTTCCATTGTAGTTGTTTCGAAGGTGGAAGTAGCGTGAGAGAATTTTCGTTAGGATGACATTTGAGAAAAGTCATGTCGTACCGAAAGACGTTGGAAATTCCAAGCCAAACATAGAGGATGAGTCCTTTACAACATCCGACACGATTAGGAAAAACCATCCTAAGTATGTGTCGATTCTTCTGACTGGTCTGGAAAGTGAAGGAGAGGCCCGATCAGTTCGGCCAGGAGGTGTAATAATGTTTTGTCTTCAGAGGAAAGAGTATCATGCTTGGGTATATTAATTATATGTCTCTACTTTTAACTCCCTACAAATATATCCTTATGCAACAATAATTATGTCCCTCCTTTTTTATAACCTTATCCATTTAATATTAGATTACTTTAATACCCTCACTCATATAATATTTTTCTTTATTTCAAAATACAACAAATTTTTTCATCTACCACTTCACCACCACCACTAGCACCACCACCACCAACATTCAACTACCATTCCACCACCACCACCGTTCAACAACCACCACCTACCAACCGCCACCACCACTCCTTCGCCGCCACCATTACACCACCACTAGTCCTCCTCCACCACAAATTCGTCGTCGCCGCCGCCACCACCGTCACCACCACCACCGCCGTCACCACCGCCGCCGCCACCATCACTGGTTCAATTTTTTTTGTATCAACAAAAAGTAGTTGATCCATTTCAGTTGGATCAAACAATGGATGTTTATCCATTGCAGTTGGATCAACAGTAGAAATTTATCCATTGCAGTTGGATCAACAATGGATGTTTATCCATGCTGATGGAAAAATGCTACCACTTCATTAGCTGCATTTTCAGATCCACCCACAAAAACATCAACAGTAGAAGTTTATCTAGTTTATCCAAGAAAAAAGGATCAACAATAGAAGTTGATCCAATTTTATTGGATCAACAATGGAAGTTGATCCATGTAAAATTGGATCAATAATGATAGTTTATCCATGTAAAATAGAGTGAACTTGGCGTGAGTCGAACACGCATCATCTGACATGGAGTCAGGCATGCTACCATTGCACCACAAGTTCAACATTGGGATAAATTTACATGATTTAAACTACAAAAGCATGAGGTCAAAGGATAAACAACAGTAGTTGATCCCATATAGATGGATCAACAGCCATAGTTGATCCAAAATATATGGATCAACAACCATAGTTGATCCAATATCACTGCCTGCTTCAACCCAGATAACCACCATATTTCATTACCTGTAGCTTCATAAACACCAACAGCTCCAAGACCAGCTTCAAAACCAATCTCAGTTGAATCAACAATAGATGTTTATCCATTTCAGTTGGATCAACAGTGGATGTTTATCCATTGCAGTTGGATCAACAACCATAGTTGATCCAAAATCACTGCCTGCTTCACTGCCAAAAAATTTGATTAGAAACTACACTTGAATAAAGCTTATATACTATTGAACATGGAACTAGCAATGTGAAATGTTACCAATTCAAAGAACAATAATAAAATTCAACAACACCTAAAACATCATCAACATCAACACCAATTACTAAACATCATCATCATCAACACTTTAGTTGGGAAATCTATCTAGTATGCTAGTACTAACGGATCGAACTTATTCAAGCATTAGAATAAATATACTATATTAACAGCAACCGGAAGTCAATCATTAACTTATCACAGAACAATTTCACAAGAACAATGTATGAAATCAAATCCATCATCCATTCTAATCAACCAAAATTTAAAGTTGGACTTACACAACAATCCATATGGCACCAACAACAGGAACAGTACCCCATAACAATCCACATATCAGACCAACAACTTGTCTTATCCAATGTAATAAAAGTTCAGATCTAGATGAAATTATAAACTGAAATTATAAACTGGATATGAACCAGTTGGAATTTGTATGAAAATTATATTGGCAAGTAATTCCGGCATGTAGGCAACAATAATATGTACCCTACCTTCCGGAAGTTTATAGCCATACCAATGACCTAAGAAAAATAAAATTGGTTTCAGAATAGAAAAATAAAATTGGTTTAATATTATGATCACCCGAAAGCGGCAATCTCCTCCGGTTCACCTTTTAGATCACATAATTCATCACCGATCTCGTTTACCACTGAAGAATTAGACCCTTCATCCAGAGTAGAGTATCCAGTTTGCCTCATCTGTGCAGTAAGTGTTATCAATAGCGTATAAATCTCTTTCCTGAGTGGATGCCTTTTATCTTTAACCATGAAAACATGAGGTTGGTTATTTATGTCGATCCAACTCTCCCCAGGCTGCTTAACTACTCCCTTTCGTTTCATCAATTTTCTGAGTCTTCCGACTTCTGCCCATCTTCCAACCTCGGCATTCATATTCGAGAGGAGAACGTTAGGACCAGAGTTTTTTGGATCGATCTGTAATAATTTCTCTGCCACGCACTCACCGATCTCAATATTATGATGAACTTTACAAGCAGAGAGCAAGGAACCCCAAAAATGAAGTTGGGTGGTGGATTGTTGTGTAATACGAGACAACTTGTCTTATCCAACTTGTCTTATCCAACAACTTGTCTTATCAAATATGGTAATCGATTTGGCGGCGGCGGCGGGTGGTGGTAGTTGCAGAGCTGTTGGTGGTTCTTGAAAGAGAAATACGAGAAGAAGAAAAAAATGAAGTTTTGAGAAATTAAAAAAAAGATAACACCCATGGGGTATATTTGGAAGTTAATAATTTGTTATTGGACCCCTGATGGGCTTTTAGATAAAGAGGGACAAAATTATTATGTGATAAGGATATTTGTGCAGACCATCAAAAGTAGGGACAAAAGTTCAATTACCACATCATGCTTCTCCTATCGAATTTAAAATCTCTGTGAGTCTGTTGCGTCCCTTTGAGAAATGGATGTGATTCATGAAGAGCCAGGAATGTGTAAAATCCAGTTTGACCAAGGCGCAGATCGTTGATGCTGTCGTGGCTTCCGCAGTGCTTTAAATTAGGAAAGATATTCTATGCTTGGTTGCTTTTATTTCCAGATGGTGTCCGGACACCCACACAACCATATGCAGGTGGGGTGAAATGACTATCTCCTTAGAGAGTGTGGCCGTATTGTTAAACCTTCCCGTAATAGGAAACCTCGATGTCAAATTGTTTGAAGATGAAGAAAAAATGCGTGCCGCTCTGGTTGCGAAATCAAAAGAATTTGTTCGGAAATAAAATGAGACGAGGTGCTTCTATGGCTAGTGGGTGTCTTAGTGGTTTCCTGATGAGTTGCATCTGAATCAAAAGAATAGTACGCTTCATGTTGTGGCGTTCTTAGCTCTTTCGTTATCTAGATATATTTTTGATGACGGCTCGGGTAAGAAGGAGATAAGATAGGAACTTATCAAGTTTGCCATAAAATTGGAAAAAGGTGTCATTCTCCCTATTGGTGGCTTGTTTCTTGGTTCTCTGTACACACACTTGGATCAACTGGTTGCGGATATGTGCGCTTCAAATGCCTACATGAAAGTGGATTCGTATATTCATGTCGCCTTTCTCCAAGCGTGTTTTTGGGAGCACTTCGAAAGGTATGCTCCAAAACCGTTGGCCGTACTTCCCGAGTCTTGGGGTGGCTCTAGGATATTGCGCTGGTTGAATAGGCGCCCAAAGATTGGTTCGAACATGGTTGGATTTCTTGACAACTCGCATATGGTTAATTTTCGTCCATGGGCTCTAGTGCATGCGTCCATAACTTAGATCAGTACCTTTGCTCCTGCTCTGAGCATGTCTTTGTCTTCTGATAAAGAGGATATAAGTGTTGGAGAGATGGTGTTCATGCGAAGCTGCACGCCCAGTCATCTGCCGTATTTCTTTCAAGGATATTGCAAAGCAGTCTCTTACAATATCGATAGTGCGGCTCGGCATATGGGTTTTGACCAAGGGGTCCCACTCATTCATCAGCTGGTTGTTCCAGAAGTCACGTTGCCAACTGTTCTCGGTACTAGTGTTCTTGTGTCATGTAAAAGTCTGCCTTTTCTGCTTGCGGAATGAAATCCATCAACAACCTCCAAATATAACATATTTTGGGAGGATGAGTTTCTCGTTATCCATGGATTCGTGAATGATGTGGTAGAAAACCGCCGCGGTAAGCCTTCTCCTGCGGTTTTAGCGGAGCATCCACTGCTGAGGGGGTCCTTCTTCGCCCAAGAGAAAATCCGTTAGCCCGAATGCAGATAGTCCCAAAGTGAAGGAGCGAAGATCTAAAAGCCGTGCAGATTGTTCCCAGTCAGCTTTGACAGTCCTACCGACTTTTAGTTTGTCCAATATGCGGGTACATATTATTTTCCTCTTGATTTTAGTTGGATCGTGTATATCCTCATTTATTTTCTTAGTATCCGTCTTTTGTATCTTGCCTAGGGTCTCAGCAGCATGAATTCCTTTACCAAACTTGAAAGTATTCAGAAAACATCGCTTCTCGAGATGGAGGGTGGCGGTGCTGAGCCTATCCATGACGATGGGGAACCCGAGAAGGATGAAAGTTCAGAGTCCGGTGATGGAGAGAGTAGTTCTTCCGACAGCAGTACTGAATCTTCATCTAGCCGGTCTGAAAGCGAATCAGTGAGTCTCCCGCTTTTTTTTCTCCGGAGGAATATCTAATCTGTGATGTCATAGGGGGAAACCATTTCTGAAGACGTACCTGAGACAGAGACTGGTGGAGATACATCTTCGTCTCCAACTGTTACAGCCGCACCGGGCGACCTTGAAATGGATGTTGACCGAGATGAAAGTGTCATGGTGAATCAGATAATGTAGAGTACTCCAACGGCCGTAGGTTCTATCGTCGTTAGGAATCCCTTGCCGGTCGCTGATGAGGTCGCGGGCACCATTTTCAACCCTCCGTAACTGGTCCCTTATCCAGATCATGTGTTGATCGGGGTATTTAGCATGCCAGCCAAACATGCGGTGATATATAATGTAATTTTAATTATTGTAGAAAGTGGTAGTAAAAATGTCGTTCACTCGGACTCGTTGAGGTTTGATTTAAGACTTAAAAATAAAAAAAATATAATATATACACGAGTTTGTCATAAGATCAAGAGGTACTGAGATTCAGGATTCCACTAATTCTCATTTATGTGGTTCAACTAATAATTCTAGACATTCATAGCTCAAATAATAACAATTATTGACTCTAATTCCTTGCCGAAAGTAGATTTTGAAAGTGATGACTATAAATCTAAAGCATGAGACATCAAAACACTTAAGAAAGCATGACCCATCAATTGAAATAACAATCACTCAATAAAAATCATAAATCAATTAAAAATCAATGCAATAAGTCATAAAAGAATTAATAGAATTACCACACGCGTGAAGAATGGCTTCCTCCATCGTCCCAGTGTTGGGGTTTAGCTCCTCATGTCGAAAACACACCCAAAAGATATAAACATGGCTCAAAAGGTGTTTTTATTGAAGGAAAGTATAAAGCAGCGAGTTTGTAACAGATATAATTGTTATAGAATTCACTGTTACAGAGAAGCCCTAAAAATCAGTGTTGCGAACTCGTACTAATTGTTGCAAAAATTGTTACAAAGATAATGAATTTGAAAGATTAGGTAACACTTTTTGCGATTGTCTGTGACTGTTGTTTCCTGGTTTTGTTCTTCTTCTTGGATGGTGAAGAACACGACTCTGCAACTCCTTCTATTCTTCACTGCAACCTCCCAATTCGTCCCCTAACTCCCGATTCTCTATGTGAGACTCCTAACCCCTCATATTTATACACAGCAGTCCATATCACTCAATTAAATCTCGAAATATTCTTCTTTTCTTTTACCGGAAGCTACAAAGATTTTCTTTCCTTCTCTGCTTGTTTTCACACGTTTCTATGTTCGATACAAACTCTCCAAGATCTAATACACATTCTCTCCTTCTGCTCGACTTAACTTCCAAGTATAAACCAAACATACCCGAGACTCCTCTGTTTTCCTATTCTTCCCTGTTTCCGATAATCAAATGATAATTTCCTATTTTTACAATTCTAACTCAAGCAGTTCCCCTATTTAGATGGTAACTACTCATATCAAATCGAATTCGTAAGAAAATCCGAGTAATTCTCACTCAAATAGTTCCCTGAAATTTCTGTACTTTCGACTGCATTCTGTTTAGTCACCAAACTCGATATCCAGCCCAACTCATTCGAGTTAAAATACCGTACCCATCCTCTTTAGCTAAATGAAGTCCAATCCAATATAAATCTCCGATTGAATCTCCCCATAACTCGTCCAAATCGTTGCCAGAGAGTTGCGCTGTTGTAAACAAATTTTCCCGCCAAAACGATAATTCAAACTATGAAAATGGGTTGCCCCTTAACCAGAGTAAGGGTGCCTTTATAAGATGCCTTTGGGAATGCCCTGGGGTGCAAATAACGATGGGTTAACTCTTATCGAATGGGTTCCCCTTATCCATTTGAGAGTCCCTTTAGCAGATGTGTCCTTCGGAGGTGCCTTTAGCAACTTTTCGAGCCAATTTCTCCGAAAACGTTTATTTCTCCAAAATACCTATAAAAACATGAAAAGACATAGTAAATACAAAATCAGGCACTAACAATACATATAATTGGGATCAAAATAGATACATAAATGTGTCTATCACTATACACTAAAATATGGGAAAGCTACAGACATATCGCCACGACCAAGAAAATTACTAGTCGATTTGCATTGGTTAAGCGGGTGGAGGAAGCTTTGTCTTCGATTGACGATATGTGCAACGTGACTGGTCATACTGTTTCTGAGGATGTAATCTCGAGCTGGAGGTTCCATCGTGACATGTGTGTAAACTTCAAATTCAATGTTCCTTGCTTTGTTGAAGGTTTCTCTGAGGTTGAAAAGTTGTTGGTCGAAACAGTCGAAGGTCCTTCTGCGGATATGGTGAAGAAGCAGGAAGCGGGAGTCAAAAAATTATCCAGGAAGCTAAAGTTGAAAAGGGCGGCTCTCCAAATCATGAAGGAGGCCTTTTCTAAGAAGAGCAAGCCATTGTTGGAAAACTTTCCTTGAATGCATTTCTATCTTCGGGACTTCTTATTTTTAGGTTTTTTTTTTTTTTTGAAAGGCAAATGAAACACCTAGTTTATCGTTTTGATTTCCTGGATTTCTTGGGTTAATAGACAAATGTTACCTCGAGGGTTTTGGATTATTCTTTTGGAATGAATTGTTTTGGAATGGATTGTTTTGGGAATGATGTTGTCTTGGTTATGATTGCAAGTGACGCAAACATCCCAGGAAAACCATGGAACCGTGTATTGGTAGATGACATGGGGTGAAACATAACATGGCTATCGGCTTTATCATTCCCGTGAAAACTTGAAATAACAAACCATGTATCTTGTCTAGGTAAGACTTACTCGGTTTTTCAGGTCTCCTGATAAAAAGGGAACCTTCCGGGTGTAAGACCAAGTTTTATGGGATGCATCGCCGTGATTGTGGGAAGTCCCCAGTCATCTCATCTAATAATCGAGTCGTCGATCCCTGGTTGGATCATTCGCTTTTAATCTTTAGGCAGTCCCCACTCATCCCTCGCCATGTCAATACTGATAATCGGGTTGTCTGATAACTGAGACGTAGATCCTTTAGGGGATTGCCTGCTTCTACCATCTTGATATTTGGGTTGAAGCATGATATCGATGGTCGAAAATTGACATTATAACCGAAAGATCAATCTCCCACTGTAGTCGCCAATTTTTTGAGGGTGAAAACGGTTTCTGCTGATTTTGGTAATTTCGGGTGTGTGGGTGAGAAACAAATTTAAACCTTAAACAATGTACTGCAAGGGAGTACTTTAGATTCGAGAGATCAATCTGTACAAATCCATCCTAAACCAAGAAATGTCCATTACGGACTTGCTTCGGTCACAAAGTGAAGGATAAGGGTTGTTTTTGGGGAGGGAAGCGAAGAGAGTGTTGAGACCATAATAGTTGATTATGGAAGAGTAGTAGTTTTGTGAATTGTATCATAAAGTGAAAGCTAACAGATGGGAAAGATAACAAGTGATTTCTGAGTGTTGTATGCTCCAGATGAGAACTTGTTGTTCGGTAGAAATATGTAATGCCTATTTATACAAGTCGAAGTGAAATGTACTCTGGCCTCATTAATAAATGGAAAGCGGGTGAATAAATGGGAGGAGGTGGTAACCGATAATGCCTGGAATTGATGTTCCATAAAAGAAAGCATTTCACCATTACTCCCTGTATTTACTAACCACCTCATCCTTATGACACTTTCTTATAACGGGCATAGTGTACCCCGCGCGCTGCAAACCGCCAAACCAATACCTAATGAGCATCCCCCAATTTGTGACATGCGTCGATGTCTCGAATGTTTTCATGGAAAACATGTAGCTTGTTGTTGTTGTCTGGCAAGTTGAGCTTGGGAGACTTTCCGGCTCGGTGGTGACATTCGACGGTCGAGATCTTGCATCTTAAGAGGAAAGGTAGCCGTTGATTACTGCAACCCTTCATTTGGTATCCAGTGGCATGAAAGCATGATCAGTATGGATTTAATATAGCCTAGTTTAGGCGCGGCCAAAAGTTAGGGTTTTGGCTTTGTTTAGGCGCGACTGGTAACCGCATATGGAAGGCCGATATTGTTAGAGCATTGCTCGGTCGAACTCGCATGCGTTGATATCTCAAGCATGTTTGTCAATGTTAGTGATCAAAACTATAAAGTCTTGAGTTTTAGTCTACTATAGCTAAGGTCTCGGACTAGCATAGAAGTGTAGTTGAGCTCAAGAACTCCATGGCGATCATCATACAAGACGAAGGACTACTTAAGGAACCAGTGGATCTTCATCGACTAAAAGGTATATGGAGACTTGAACTTATCTATCACTCAAAAGTCTATCTACTCTATCTCCTATCTTGAGACAAAAGTCATATTACTATATACACTAAGATCATACACATGTGATATTTCGAGATGAGTACATCTCGCTTATCTATTTCTCGAAATATGTGTTGGTAAAGCTTTCGCTTTAGCCAAGTTCTTCTTTACCTAGTGACGAAAGTCATGCTATTTTCAATCATTTTGGAAACCGCTCTGACGAAAAATAGTTTGTGAATAACAACTATATAACGCCCTCTGAGAATGTTTCAATGATTGAAATGAGAGTTTAGACAATATAACCATTATAGGATATAAGCATTGTTGTGGTAACACATATATGTATAAGTCCTTATTGCTTGAACCGAAGTTTGCGAGCTTTGTTGATCAAGTGAAACCGGAATAGTGCGTGAGCTCAGTCCGCGAACTCAGTATACAAGCTCAGTACGCGAACCCAGTCCGCGAACTGGCGTCATTCTTGGGTCCGAGAATTTCTGCTGGAGTTTGAGAACTCCGTCTGGGAACTTAAGTCCGTGAACCCTGTCCGCGAACTTGAGTAGGTTATGTCTAAAAACGATATTTGTGAACGTATCTCAATAACCTAAGGAATGCTATTGAAAACCGTAGATTTATAGTTCATGAATCGATTCGAGCGAATCGCATCGTTTTTTCTTCAATTGTGCCTTGTGTAGTACATAAAGATCTAAGAAATTGAACAAATCTCTAACTAGTTCATTTGAGTCATTTGGACTAGTTATGGTGAAGAAGAATATGGTTGATGTGAAAGTTATCATTTGGCTAACCATTTGGTTAACTAGTGTTGAGCCAACTAATGTACAAGTTTGGGTACGATTACACGAACCTAAAATTGTCTAGTATATGTGTGTATGACAAGCTAAGTTTTCGATCTAACGGTTGATAAATATTAGCTTATATCTAATCAGGTTTTCATCTAACGGTGAATATTGAATGCTTTGTTACTAAGCTAACATTGATTGCAAACCCTGATTTGAAGACTATATAAGGGAGAACTCTAGCAACTGGGAAACCTAATCTCCACACATTCTGTGTGATACTAATTGTGCTAAGCTAGAGCCGATTCTCCTTTAACCTTTGGTTTTCTTCTTCTAAAACCAGGTTAACGACTTAAAGACTTCATAAGGATTGTGAAGCCAAACCGATACTACTTTTATCGTATTTATATGATCTGATCTTGCTGTTTTTATCGTATGAGTACAATTGTAATAATTGGATAAAGATTTCTACCTCCGATAGGCAAGATATAAAAGTAATCACAAACGTCTCATCATTTGTGATTCCACAATATTTTGTTTCGCTGCGTCGATTAAGACTATTATGAGGTGATTGATAAAACTGAGTTGTTCTTCTGGAATATAAGTCTGGTTTTATTGATTGGTTCCTATTCACCTTGATTTATCAAAAGACGGAACAAAACTCATAGGTTTATTCGTGGGAGACAAATTTATCTATCTTGTAGACTTTTCTGTGTGAGACATATTTTTTTATTAAAGTCTTCGACTTTGGGTCGTAGCAACTCTTGGTTGTGGGTGAGATCAACTAAGGGAATCAATTGCGCAGTATCCTGCTAGGATTAGAGGCGTAGGAGCATAATTGTACCTTAGATCAGTGTGAGATTGGTTGGGGTTCAACTACAGTCCAAACCGAAGTTAATTTGGAGTAGGCTAGTGTCTGTAGTGGCTTAATACAGTGTATGTTTAATCTGGACTAGGTCCCGGGGTTTTTCTGCATTTGCGGTTTCCTCGTTAACAAAATTCTGGTGTCTGTGTTATTTCTTTACCGCATTATATTATATAATTAAAATAATACAGGTTGTGCGTTATTCAATCAATTAGAATATCCGACCTTATTGGTTGTTAATTTAAATTGATTGATACTTGGATATTGGTCTTTGGTAACATCCAAGTTATATCTCTTTAATTATGACTCGCGGATTATATTTGCTGGAGTTAATCAAATTGAGAGATAGAGATAATAAATTTCTTGAGATATTTTCTATTGATTGAGTCTGACTGTCTAGTTGATTCTCTAAAAAGTAACTCGGAGTTGTCCATATAGATTACTAATCGAAATATTGGGTGTGGTTGTTAGACCCTCGCTTTTTCAATTGGTATCAGAGCAGGAAAACACTTTAAACCTGATAAGTTTGTGTTTGTTCGTTCCTTAAAAATTATCCCATGGGAAATTTATTTGGAAAATTTGATCTTGGCATCTGTAACGCACGCCTGAAATTCTTAAAGGTTGATCAAGATCTTTTATGGTCAAAACCTCTGGTCTCTCATGGTAATCCCATTTCATCTGAGAAGGAAGTTTTAGATGATATGAGTCGATCTAAAGAAAAAAATAAAAAGGAGGAAAGATTGAGGAAACGTTCATGGTGCTCAAGAATATGGAACCTCACTAGATTAACTACTGATCTCTATGAGGAATACTATCACAATGGATCAGCTGATAAAGATCTATTCAGAGATTTCGAAGACGTTTTTAGATCCCTAGAAAAACTTAATTCTGTTAAGTCTAAGAATCACTCCGAAAAGGGTTCTGTACATATTAAATTAAATAATATTGTACAACCTGGAAAACAGAAGATTCCTCCTTCTAGGCATATTAAACAAAAGATAGAAATCTCAGACTTCCTCGATTATCTTCATTATGGTGATTACATTACAGGGACTGTTCACACTTGTTAACCGAAAATGTTACATGAGAATCTCTCTGTACATTGTGCCTCTTGGTAACAAGACTGACACTACCCCATATGTATATATCTTGAAATGGGGAAAGAAATGGTTTGGATCGTGTACAGGTGTATCTTGAAATTTCAAATAAAGCTTTCTAGTGCATCCATCTTGTTACAGAATGCATAATCCTTGATATGCAAACGTCTAACAAAATCCCCTTATTCTATATGGCTTGAAGTTCGCAAATGGGTCAAAGCCCATTTTTGGTCTTATTAAGTGGAAGTTCGCACACTCTCTCCTTCCCTCTTCTGCCCGCATACGTGAACTTCTAGGGTTTTGTGATTTGCCTCCATTGAAAACTCTTTGGAGAAACTAAGAGAAAGGGTGTTCAAGATCACTCCAAGTAAGTAATTTCTTCTTGTTCCTTTCAATTTTTTAGACCTCATGATGAATTCTAAGGGCTCAAAAAGGAATTCCAAAAACTCAAATACCTCTAGTATGGATCCTCCTTGTGACCAAAATTCTCTTAGGATTAAGTTTGTGGATGATTAATGTGCTAGAATTTTTGAGAAGATTTCATCTAAAGGTTTCATTTTAGAAAACAAGTTGGAAATATATAGTGGACATGATGAAGATTTAGCTTGCTTCAAAAAATTTAATCTTGGAAATATCTTTGATGGTCTTGGTCAAGGATTTGATTCTCTCACAAGAATTTTCTATGCCAACATTCATGATGTTGATCTTAATAAGATGGAATTCAAATCCATGCTAAATATAAAAAGGTTTCTTGTTGATAGAGAGTTAATTTCGAAGATTACCAACATTCTATTGGGAAACGTGTGTCTTCCTAGACCGAGTGATGAATGTTCATCATGTGATGATATTTCTATTGGGATCCGTAGCAAGAAGGTAGCTTGGAATCAAGGGAAGTTTCCTACTAATGAACTTAGTGTTGCATTGATGGCATTTGGAAAACTTGGTATTCCCAATCTTTGTCCCTCCATAATTGAGAATTCTTGGTGGAGTCATGAGTTTGCAGAATTAGTCTATTTCCTTGAATCGGGTGTTCAAAGTCTTGATATTTGTAGATTCATTATTTATCAAATGGTTTCAATGACTTCTCCGATCAAGATGTTAGGCGATCCTTGTTTGATTAATCAAATCTGCCGTGTTTGTGGTTTTGATTCAATTGGAAACTCTCTTGCGGTACCCAAACCGGTTCGTCCATGTACCTTCAGGAGCATAAGGGAGAATGTATGCAAAAGACAAAGAGATTCTTCATTAAACGATTGTGACCCTACCACCTTGAGTCTACTTCAAAAAAATTTACAAGGGAGTGTGTAAAGTCAATTCAAGGGTGAAGTGCGTTCAAGAACAATTGTCGGTGGTTGCAACTAAATTTCCCGAGATCAAGGAAGAGTTGAACACTATTCAAGCATCTTGGAGTGTTTCCTATGAAGATGATGAGTAGTTTTTTATTACCTAGTAAATCTTCTATTTTTCTTGTTTTGTTTAGAAGAATAACCAGTGTTTTGGAATAGCCATTATTGTGATTACACATAGCTATGTCCAAAGTTTTCATCTTCTTGTTTTTATATTTATTGGTTTAAATTCTAAACTTGTTTGGAAGATGATGGTTGCAGTATTAATCTTTATGGTTTTATATATTGCAATATTTTGATGAGATATGTGTGTTTACGTCCGTGAACTTAATTGTCCCATATTTTGTCAAAAGTAAAGTCGTTCGTGAATTGATATGCAAATATTGATAAAAGAATGAATAGACTTTTGGCAAAACACAAAAGTTAAGCCTATATTGTCAATTATTGATGTAAGATAGGTTAAAATCTTTTGTGATTCAAGGATTATGTCTAATGTGTGTCATTGTGCAAATAGTGATGCAAACATAGAATGAATCCTTGAGTATTCCACAATAATTGATCTTCCCCGATCCATTTTTTGTGTATTACTGTGAGACTCCGTATTGTGTCTTATGTTGAGCACTCGACAACCAAGTTGATTATTTTTATGATTAGCTTAGTTGTGTTCCGTAAGGTACTTTACGTCGAGTATATTGAACTAAATCAATCATCTTGTGTGATTATTTAGTTATATCTCCGTAAATTTTTCTCATGTTTGAGCATGATTGACTGGGTTGGTTATTTTTATGATTAACTTAGTCATCGCTCCATAGATTTTCTTATGAGAGTATAAAAAATTGAATTGATTACATTTGTGATTAGTTTAATTATGTTTTCCGGTTAGATTAATTATGAGTTCTCTTGTGAATAATCTAATCGAATTATTAAGTCTCCATAAGTTTACTTGTGTTGAGCATATTTAGTCAAATTAATCTTGGTTCGCTTTGGTTAATTTGATTGAATATTTTTTGTTGGATTCCAAATTCATACTTGTATGTAATTTGTTGAGTCTAAAGAAATCCTTATTTTCTTTTGAAATTAAGGTCGCTCTTGTTGTTCCCTTGGGAATGACATTATATGGGGGAGAGTTCTTTTGAACTTGTGCTTAATTGCCAAATCTTTGTGGGGAGTGCGTCTGTGGAATATTAGAGGGGTTATCTTGTATCTTTATAAACTCCTTGATGAATGCATTTAGCCTATGCTTTATGATTGCATCTAAACAAGATGATATACATTTACCTTTGGTCATGAAATGTCTCTTACGGAAATTCCATTAGGATCCCGTTCTTGTACCTTTGCCAATTTTATTGACAAAAAGGGGGAGAATTAATATGTAGTTCATACTACAAATACATATGGTTTTCGGATCATTATGTAAGGGGGAGTGGTTTCCATGTGAGATGGAGTATTGACTAAGGGGGAGTAAAGTATCACCATAGTATTTTTGTTAAAGTCGTGATGCAATTGTACTTTGACGCTGTGTAACAATACTATGACACTGTATAACAATGATTGAGAACCACTGCTTTTCTCATTATTATAGCTACGGATTTTCAACAACGATGATGCTAAACTTACAACTTTTGGGATCATTGGACTACTTGGAAGTGATGAAGATTTCGAGTAATGTTGAATATTAGACATGTGGAATAGGAGCTAGAAATTTTATTTATATATTTTTTGTATTCCATATGTATTAATAGTTTTGCCACTAAAATTGACAAAAGGGGAGATTGTTAGAGCATTGCTCGGTCGAACTCGCATGCGTTACTATCTCAAGCATGTTTGTCAATGTTAGTGATCAAAACTATAAAGTCTTGATTTCTAGTCTACTATAGCTAAGGTCTCGGACTATGATAGAAAGTGTAGTTGAGCTCAAGAACTCCATGGCGATCATCATACAAGATGAAAGACCACTCAAGGAACCAATGGATCCTCATCGACTAAAAGGTATGTGGAGACTTGAACTTATCTATCACTCAAAAGTATATCTACTCTATCTCCTATGTTGAGACAAAAGTCATATTACTATATAGACTAAGATTATACACATGTGATATTTCGAGCTGAGTATATCTTGCTTATCTATTTCTCGAAATATGTGTTAGTAAAGCTTTCGCTTTAGCCAAGTTCATCTTTACCTAGTGACAAAAGTCATGCTATGTTTCAATTATTTTGGAAATTGCTCTGACGAAAAATAGTTTGTGAATAAAAACTATATAACACCCTCTTAGAATGTTTCAATGATAGAAATGAGAGTTTAGACAATATAACCATTAGAGGATATACGCATTGTTGTGGTAACACATATATGTATAAGTCCTTATTGCTTGAACCGAAGTTTGCGAACTTTGTTGATCAAGTGAAACCGGAGTAGTGCGTGAGCTCAGTCCTCGAACTCAGCATACAAGCTCAGTACGCGAACCTAGTCCGAGAATTGGCGTAGTTCTCGAGTCCGAGAATTTCTGCTAGAGTTTGTGAACTCCGTCCGGGAACTTAAGTCCGCGAACCAAGTCCGCGAACTGATAAGCGCGCAAGTGCTACATTTTATACCTATATTTAGAAGGACATCATCATAACTGGTGCGAAGAAGTTCCGAAGGTGCTATGGTCATATAGAACCACGAGGCGAGAAGCAACAGGAATGTCTCCATTTTGTTTGGCATACGGAGTTAAGGTAGTTCTGCCTACTGAGATCATGTTCCCCACTACAAAACAAGAAGCTTGGAAAAAGGGTTTAAACTCGGACATGATCCTAGAAATGTTAGATGACTTGGAGGAAAACAGGGAGATGGCTCTACAACACATGACGAACTATCATCGGAGACTATCTCGTGAATACAACAAGAGGGTGAAAGAAAGAAGTTTCATCCCAGGGGAGCTGGTTCTGCGCGAGATACCACCATATCAAAAGGGACCCGGAGGAAAACTGGAGCCTACGTGGGAAGGACCTTTCATCGTAAAAATAAAAGTGGGAAACGGAGCTTATGAACTCGCGGACTGTGAAGGAAAGGATACAGACAGTAACGGGGACATCGTATATGGCGAAGCAGAAAGGCAAGGTCGCAGACTGGACCACCCATGGAATCCAATTTACATCAAGAAGTATTACCCATGAGCAACAGAGACTCGTGAAGAATTGATAAAAAAAAGAGGAAAAATATATGTATCAATCAAAAAATGAATGAACTATTTGTTGAGCAACATTGGAAAATCAACGGAAGCAAAGCAAAAAAAAAAAAAAATGTAAATTCAAAACAGGAAAATGCGAGGGCCACAAGTAAGACCTCATTTAGGAGGTCTGCTTACGACCCTCAAAATAGGCGATCGTAAGTCCTATATAAAACCTCTACTTAGGGAGGCTGAGACCTCGTGGCGTGCAACCTAGTTCGCACAAAGTGCAACGTGCAAATGTAAGACCTACACGCGTCACGAGATAATCTCAGATGTGGATAACAACCACCAGCTCGGGGCAATCGTAAGACCCATCCTCCGAGGGCCCCAATTGGGTTACCTTCGGTGATGGGTGTAAGAACTAGCCAGTAGAGAAGAAGATGGCCTGGTGTAGTTCTTCCGCTCGGTCCCAAAACCAACCCAACTAGGGTGTGACTTCGTAACCAGGATCCATATCGGCAAAAGGGAACGAGGTCACGAAGCAACTGATGCCTAAGCCCAAAAGCACAGGGGTATTCAAAGGGGAAGGGACGACACCCTCCTTTAGGGAGCTGAGTGACCACCAAAGTCGGCAATGTTACGGGGCTGGTACTCACGGGAGTAGGTATGCCTGTGATATTATTGCACATAAGACCTCAATGAGCGAGATAGGGCGAGGTTGATGGATCTTTACTTCGCAAGAGTAAAGAGCTCCTGAGACTTCGTCGAAAAACCCTGACCAACGGGGTGGGGCACAATAAGACCTTAACTAGGAGGAAAAATAAGACCTCGAACTGATGATAGAGATGTAAAAAAAATAAATATATGAGACCTGAGGCAAAACAAAAGGGGAAGTGTATACTTGCAAAGAGGCAGGTATATGCTACAAAGGAAAAATCAAGCACATTACAAAGCTTGACCACGCAAGCCATACAATTTTAAGGAGTACTTCTTACATTGCATAAGAAGCACTCGCAATTTATATCTTATACATGATGATATATGCACCAACTCGATTATGCTATGAACTGGAAAATAGTAATTGCAGCGAGATGACAACAATGCGAGATCGACTCGCATAAACAACTAAGGCAGATAAAGTAAGAACGAGCGGAGCTAAAAGCACAAGGTATGCTACATAAATCCACCAAAGAATAAGAGGCAAGTATATACTTTAAATACGATTTTATTCTTTCGAGCATTTATTTCGCATTAAGGCAAGAAAAAATTTCTTTTTTAAAAAACAATTACTTCGGAAACTCCCAAATAATAAGGGGCAAGTATATACTTAAGCAACATAAATTATTCTTTGATTATTTCCTTCGTCAAGTATATACTCGGAGTGATTCTGAAATACCCGGGGTAAAGCAGCCATTAACAAACATGAAGGTTATAAAACTATCACGAGCAAATAAAGGAAAAGCAAAGAAAGGAAAAAGCTAATATATTAAGGCAAAATACGAGCAAAAATTGTCATGCCCCCCAAGCTTGGGAGCGCCCAGATAAAATGTTAAAAGGACAAAGAACCAAAGTATCACAACAAATAATCAGGGATTGTTAACTCCATCTTCATCAGGATTGCCATCAAATCCCGCAACCCCATTATCGATACTAGCTCCAGTATTGGCACCAGCCCCAGCATCGTTACCTCCTGTTCCTTGAGGGACCTCGTGATGAGGTTTCTCAATGTATTCATCAGACTTTGTATCCTTGTTCTCAACTTCGGCGAAGACAGTGGGTTCATCATCGGAGAAAACCTCGAGGTTCATGTTAGGGACGTCGAGACCATGAGATTTGCATAACTCTGTAACAAATTTCACCTTCTCTTCCTGGGCATTTCGGCGAGTCCATTTCGCTACCTTCTTAGCATCCTCCTCCATCTTATCGCAATCCTCGTTCAAGGAAGCAAGCTCTCCCTGCAATTTGGATAACTCCTCAGCCAAGCTATCCTTTTGGCGAGACAAGTGCAAAATTTAACTCTTCAAACTCTCCTCGGACTCTACAAGATAACAACAAAATGAGAAACAAGAGTAACCAAACAAAGAACGAAGCAACAATAACACCTAGATCTACCTTATTTCTGCGAAATAACAGAATTTAAGGTTTTCTGGACGTCAAGATTAAAATGGTCAAGTCTTGATATTTCTGACTCGAGAAAGCTGTGATGTTCTATAGGTGATTTTTCCACGTCCTCTCCAAGGCCGGACATGGGTATATCCTCATTAGGGGATCCGATAACAAGTTTACCGCCTCGAGGAGGCATGACAAGCTTCTTCTTCACAGGAGGAGCATGAGCAGTCTTCTTGCCCTGAAGCCTCTCCAAGCGAACCAAGATAGAAGACATGTCGTTATTTAACTCGTTGTTCTCGTTTCTTAACCCAGCATTTTCAGCCTTCAGCTTCTCATACCCAGACCTCAACTCGGAGAGTTCACTTCGGAGCTTGCGAAGTTCAGCTTCGGACCTATCCTTTCTCTTAATTATTCTTTCTTTATCCTCCTCAAGGCGCCTAGCTCAGTCCATGGATGAGGAGTGAAGATTACGGGAAGTGGTGAGAGAATTACTAATCTGCCGAATCTCGGTCCTCAATCGTTCATTCTCTTCACGAAGGTGGAAATTCGACTCTTCATGAGTAGCGGACTCATTAGCTAGATGATCAGCCAGAGAATATGACGTCGAAAGCTTTTCGCTCAAGATCTCATTTTCAGATAAGTAGCAATTAATCTGGGACAAGAGGTTTGCTTTTTCTACTTGGTAATCATCCACGGTTGACTTGGCTTCTTCAATATTCATATAATACTTCGTAGAACGGGCTTGACGAAAACAACAAGATAGTAAAAATGATAACGAGATAGAAATAAGGACCGAGAAATAATTAAACTTACTGCGAAGCTCCTAAATCTTTTCATCTTTCTTAGCGGAACGCTCCTTCTCATCAGCGAGATCATTCATGAGATCCTGAAGTCGTTCATTGGAAGTCTTCAGATTCTCATGGGCAACCCTCATCTCCACGAGTTGAGCCATGTGACGGTTGAACTCCTGTGAAGTATTTTCAGTAAGATGGGGATTTGTACGTCAAATGCTTTTAAGATCAATAATACTAACCAAGGCCATAATAGCAGCGTGCTGGTTGGTGGAAAGATTCAACGAAGTGTTCTGTATGAAAGCTTGATCTTGAGCTAGAAAAGTGTCGGCGCATAGCGAGATTACAGATTCCATGGCTGCAGACCTCGTGGAAGGGTTGTCCTGAGTTAAAATAAGAGCGTTCCTTAAGAAGTCCATGTAGGGGGCATAGGCTGGATCTTCTGGTTCAAAAACTTTCCGAGTCTTCTCACTAGAAGGATCTACTGATGGTTTAGCCGGGGGATCTTCCACCGTGATACAAGGAGTTGGCATGAGAACCTTCGGAGGAGGAGTGGCGCCCTTTAGCTTCTAGGGCTTGTTCTTTCCAGGAGGAGAAGGAAACTCTGCTGGCTTCTGGGCAGAAGGTATACGGGTGAGATCCCCAATATTCAAAACTCTGCGGCGTTTTTGAGGTTCAGCGGCAGATGCGGATTGAGGAACCTAGGAAACAGGGGTTAGTATCCCGGAGTTGAACAAGGTCTAAGGCAACAAGAAGGGAGTACTATTACGAAGTAAATATGGTAGCAGGATACCTTGGTAGCAGCAGCCGCATCAGAAGAGCTCTCCCGATGACTTCGCTTCAGAAGGACACGAGGGTTTACAATGGGGGTTTCCACGGGTTCTTCCTCTTGTCGAAACCAAAGGTTAGACTCCGAAAGCAGAATTTGAACACCAGAAGTGAAGCGGGAAGCGGTTTACCTGGTCCGTAGCAGGAAATCCAACATCAAGCTTCTTGGAGGATCTATCCTTGATCAAGCCGGGAGCAGGAAATGAGTACTACAAAAAAAAATATAAATAATAATAAAAAATAAAACATAAAAAAAAACAACAACAAGGAATTCAAATAAAAGACGCCAAAGTAAAGCGAGGGAGGATACTAGCGAGATCACATCGGACGACCTCTCGGACCAGTTGAACTTGCAAGGTTCAAAGGAAGCGAGATGAACGTGACTTGGGAGGGGGCCTTACCGAGCATTCCCGAACTCATCATAACCCCAGACAAGGGGGCCTTCGATAACAACTGGGAACATCATCCAGTCCTCATCATTAGTTAGACGTAAGGAAGGGCCTTTGGGGCATCCTTCGAAGAACCAACGGGCTCAACATCCAAAATAAGAAATTTGGAAGAATCCTTCAGGGACCTCCGATGTAAAGCAACACCCCACTCTTGAAACTTCCTTCTTTTACCTTGAGTCTTATCGAAGTAATTCTCCGAGAAAGAAGCAATGTTGTAGTCCGCAGGGTTGAAGTTCTCCGCCACAGCTGGGATCTGGGATAAACCGCCAGAGGAATGCCTCACAAACTCATTGCAAATCCTAATTGAATTACCGTTCAACTGGAAGGCTCCCCTGTTGAGATGAGCAAGAATCTCACAGAGAAGAGGATTCCGAGCATCATACAGAGGAAAGGTTAAGCCCGCTCTCAACTGACCCAAAGTGGCAATCATCCTGGTAGATGACCACGTCTCTGCATCAATCCAGCGATTGTTCAATTCCATCCGTCTGGTTGCGGTTACCGGAGGCACATCCGAAATATCCACCGCCGGTGACAGCGTTAGACCTAGCTTTTTGAAATCAGCATGGAAATCTTCAAGGTCCTTTGATGTAGTGGCAAGGGGAAATTTTCTGGGTGCCATTGTTGAAAGAAGAGAAGACGGTGTGAAAGAAGTGAGGAAGAACCAAGGAAATCAAAGGAAACAGAGTTTACAGAAGAACAGTGCCGGGGAAGAAGAAGTTGAAGGACGTAAAGAAGAGAAAAAGATGAGGGGGAAGACTATTTATAATGGACCCAGGGTATGACCTAGAAAAACGGTTGCACAGGAAGGGGAACCGGCTGGTAACTATAAAAAAGAATCGTGGGAGACAAGATAGCGGAAAATCCGCGTACGTGGCGGTTACAAAATTAATGCAGGATTCTCTTTCCTTTCTTGGTACCCGCAAAAGGAATGAGAAAAGGCAAAATGTAGGTACAGAAAATCACTCCGCCACGTGTCCGAGGAGGATTTGGCGAAATAATGAAAAGAATCTTCGAGAAAGATATTATTCACCACTTCCGAAGGAGTGTAAGTAAATAGTCTAATCAACTATCAGATCTGCCTTAACAAGGTCCCGCCAGCAAAGGGGAACTAACTTACTCGGAAAGATATCTAGCGAAGTAGAGCTACATTGCTCGGAAAGATATCTAGCAAAGTAGAACTAACTTACTCGGAAAAATATCTAGCGAAGTAGAGCCAACCTGCTCGGAAGGGCATCTAGCGAAGTAGAGCTACCTTGCTCGGAAAGATATCTGTCGAAGTTGACATAACTTGCTCTAGAAGACATTTAACGAGGTATGGATTGTTGCACAAGAAAAGGGAAGGGGCGCGAAGTCGATTGCGCGACTTGTTGTCCAAGAAATAGTGAGGTTTCCCGAAGTAATAACCCGAAGTGTGGATTGTTATGCAAGAAAAGGGACAACTGTCCCCGACATGAACCGATCTTTAAGGAAAAAAGTAAGCATAAAAGTTGTTTAGAGCGAGATAAAAGCGTCAGTCCGAGATAAGTCGAGATGTATTCCATTATGTAATATCGCACTATAAAAGAGGAGACTTATCCTCCTGAGAGGGGGTTGGGACATTATTGGAGAGAGAGAGAGAAAACCTTTGTAAGAGAGCAATCTAGATCTAGAGTGTTCTTGAGCGACTTGTAACTTAAGATATTAAGGATTTTAATAAAAGAGAAGTAGATTTGTGTATAAAATCGTTCTCATTCAACTTTGTACCTATCTAATTCGAGAGTGGGTGTAACTATGGATTTTCTGTAGTTACAGAGATTGAGAAGGAGAAAAAGAAGTTTGATTTTTCTCCCAATTTCTGTTTTAATTATTTAGCTATTAATCGGTCCTCTTCGTATATTTATGGATTTTGAGAAAGCCATGTCTTGCTAATAGTTTTGTAACTAGGGTTTTTATGGATTGAAACCACTTAGGTTATTAGGCTGTTTTGATTTGATTATATAGCAATATACCGCTATGATTTGAATAAATTAATTCTTGAATATTGTTTATTGATTTAATGATAATATGAGTTGTTGCTTCACCGGTTTCTTATAACCTTTGTGCGTAATTGTTAGGTTCAAAAAAATATTTGTCTCATTATTTGATATTTCATGCTTGGGTTAATATCTTTGATGGGTTATGCTTAGAAGAGTCAAATAATATTTGTGAATCAATATTTTAGTTTCGTATAATTTTATCGCTGATGCAATTTGATGGTGCATGCTTGGGTTTATTCTTTTGATGTGCTATGCTTAGGGTATACCAGTGACGTTTGCGACTCTAACACATATAATAGGTGATGCCAATAGAACGAACAATAAACATATATTCATAATTATGTTTCATTTCAGTAGTTGACAAGAAATAGTGGTGGATACCATAAAACCTTGGTTATCGTCTCTCTCTGTGAATTTTTTCTGTTACTTCAAATTTATTATTTATTTTTCTTTTATTATTCTATCAAAAATCCAAAAAACATCTTTTCTGGTTAATTTTTATTAGAGATATTGATTACAGTATTTCCACCGCTCCTTGTGGGAACGACCCGTACTTGCCTATGTCTACTAGTTGGACACCGTGCGATTACAGTTTATTATATAGGCATCTCCGGATCCTATCACGAACCCAGTCCACGAACTTGAGTAGGTTATGTCTAAAAACTATGTTTGTGAACTTATCTTAATAAACTAAGGAATGTTATTGCAAACCGTGGTTTTATAGTTCATGAATCGATTCGAGTGAATCACATCGTTTTTGCTTCAATTGTGTCTTGTGTAATACATAAAGATCTAAGCAATTGAAAAACTCTCTAACTAGTTCATTTGAGTCATTTGGACTAGTTATGGTGAAGAAGAATATGGTTGATGTGAAAGTTATCATTTGGATAACCATTTGGTTAACTAGTGTTGAACCAACTAATGTACAAGTTTGGGTACGGTTACACGAACCTAAAATTGTCAAGTACATGTGTGTATGACAAGCTAAGTTTTCGATCTAAAGGTTGATAAATATTAGCTTGTATCTAATCAGGTTTTCATCTAACGGTGAACATTGAATGCTTTGTTACTAAGCTAACATTGATTGCAAACGCTGATTTGAAGACTATACAAGGGAGAACTCTAGCAACTGGGAAATCTAATCCCCACACATTCTGTGTGATACTAGTTATGCTAAGATAGAGTCGATTCTCCTTTAACCTTTGGTTTTCTTCTTCTAAAACCAAGCTAACGACTTAAAGACTTCATTGGGATTGTGAAGCCAGACCGATACTACTTTTACCGTAGTTGTGTGATCTGATCTTGCTGTTTCTATCATACGAGTACAATTGTAATAATTGGCTTGAGATTTATATATCCGATAAGCAAGATATAAAAGTAATCACAAACATCTTCGTCTCATCGTTTGTGATTCCACAATATCTTTTTTCACTGCGTCGATTAAGACTATTGTGAGGTGATTGATAAAACTGAGTTGTTCTTCGGGAATATAAGTTTGGTTTTATTGATTGGTTCATGTTCACCTTGATATATCAAAATACAGAACAAAACTCATAGGTTTATTCATGGGAGACGAATTTATCTATCTTGTTAACTTTTCTGTGTGAGACAGATTTGTTTATTAAAGTCTTCGACTTTGGGTCGTAGCAACTCTTGGTTGTGGGTGAGATCAACTAAGGTAATCAAGTGCGCAGTATCCTGCTGGGATTAGAGGCGTAGGAGCATAATTGTACCTTAGATCAGGGTGACATTGGTTAGGGTTCAACAACAGTCCATACCGAAGTTAATTTGGAGTAGGCTAATGTCTGTAGCGGCTTAATACAGTGTATGTTTAATCTGGACTAGGTCCCAGGGTTTTTATGCATTTGCGGTTTCCTCGTTAAAAAAATTCTGGTGTCTGTGTTATTTCTTTTCCGCATCATATTTTGTTATATAATTGAAATAATACTGGTTGTGCGTTGTTCAATCAATTAGAATATCCGACCTTATTGGTTGTTGATTTAAATTAATTGACACTTGGATATTGGTCTTTGGTACCATCCAAGTTATCTCTCTTTGATTAAGACTCGCAGATTGTATTTGCTGGAGTAAATTAAATTGAGAGATAGAGATAATAAACTTCTTGAGATATTTTCTATTGATTGAGTCTAATTGTCTAGTTTATTCTCTAAAAAGTAACTCGGAGTTGTCCATACAGATTTCTAACCGAAATATTGCGTGTGGTTGTTAGACCTCCGCTTTTTCAGGTATGGCATGGCGCGACAAGGTGGTTGGCATGCCATTGGCACAATGTGGTATGGTATGCCTTGGAGCGGTTCGGCGTGGCCAAAACTAGGGTTTTGGGCCAAAGGTTACCATGCGTTGTTTCGCAACCTTGGTCGGCTAGAATTCGCATCTAGGATGGAAGGGTGGCCGTTGATCGTAGCACGCCTTCGTTTTGGTATCCGCAATAGGGGAGGCCGACATGGTATGGCGCGGAAAGGCGGTTGGCATGCCATTGGCACATGTGGCATGGCATGCCTTGGCGCGGTTTGGCGTGGCCAAAACTAGGGTTTTGGGCCAAAGGCTACTATGCGTTGTTTGGCGACTTTGGACGGCTAGGATTTGCATCTAGGATTGAAGGGTGATCATTGATCGTCGCACGCCTTCGTTTTGGTAGCCGTAATAGGGAAGGCCAACATGGTATGGCGTGGCAAGGCGTTTGGCATGCAATTGGCACATGTGGCACAGCATGCTTTGGCGCGGTTTGGTGTGGCCAAAACTAGGGTTTTGGGCCAAAGTTTACCATGCGTTGTTTTGCAACCTTAGACGACTAGGATTTGCATCTAGGGTTGATGGGTGACCGTTGATCGTCGCACGCCTTCGTTTTGGTAGCTGCAATAGGGAAGGACGGCATGGTGGGGCCAAAGAAAAATGGCACGGATGGCTTGGCATAGTGGGGCCAAGGGTTCGGCACGGACGGCTTGGAATGGTGGGGCCAAGGCAAGGTGCAGTTGACTTGGCATGGTGGGGCCAAGGGTTTGGCATGCCATTTGCGCATGGTGCGGCTAGCATGGTTGGGGCCAAGGAAAGGTGCGGTTGGCATGGTGGGGCTAAGGTTTTGGCATGCCATTGGCGTATGGTGCGGCTATCATGGTTGGCAATGCCTTGGCACGTGGTGCGGCTGGCATGGTTGGCATGCCTTGGCGCGGAGATGTGGCTAGCATGGTTTTCCATTGGCACAGTGGTGCGGCTGGCATGCCTTGGTGCGGAGATATGTCTGGCATGGTTTTCCATTGGCACGGTGGTGCGGCTGGCATGGTTGGCATGCCTTGGCGCGGAGATGTGGCTGGCATGGTTTGCCATTGGCACGGTGGTGCGGCTGGCATGGTTTGCATGCCTTGGCGCGGAGATGTGGCTGGCATGGTTTTCCATTGACACAGTGATGCGGCTGGCATGGTTGGCATGCCTTGGCGCGGAGATGTGGCTGGCATGGTTTGCCTTTGGCACAGTGGTGCGGCTGGCATGGTTGGCGTGCCTTGGCACAGAGATATGGTTGGCATGGTTTTCCATTGGCACAGTGGTGCAGCTGGCATGGTTGGCATGCCTTGGCGCGGAGATGTGGCTAGAATGGTTTGCCATTGGCATAGTGGTGCGGCTGGCATGGTTGGAATGCCTTGGCTCGGTAGCATGAGAATTAGGGTTTGGAATAGATAATGTCGGTCAATGTTAGGTGTTCTGCCGTGGAACATGACACGTAAAAAAAAAGGTACCCTGGTAATTCTTACGTAGGCATGACGATGGATTCAATAAATGGTCATAGTGATGTCATATCAGATGTGCGGTTTTACGATTTTAAACCTAAGATAAAAACCACCATCAACAGTTAGATATTCTAATTGATTGATCTTCAACGCACAACCTGTATTATTTCAATTATAGAGGTAAACAATATAATACAGAAAATAAAATAACACAGACACCAAAATTTTGTTAATGAGGAAACCGCAAATGCAGAAAAACCCCGGGACCTAGTCCATATTAAACATACACTGTATTAAGATGCTACAGACACTAGCCTACTCCAAGCTAACTTCGGTCTGGACTGTAGTTGAACCCAAATCAATCTCACACTGTTCCAAGGTACAGTTATACTCCTACGCCTCTGATCCCAGCAAGATACTACGTACTTAATTCCCTTAGATGATCTCACCCACAACTAAGAGTTGCTACGATCCAAATTCGAAGACTTTAATAAACAAATATGTATCACATAGAAAAGTCTACGGAATATACCTACGAGTTTTTGTTCCGTATTTTGATAAATCAAGGTGAACAAGAACTAATTGATAAACCAGACTTATATTACCGAAGAACAACTCAGTATTATCAATCACCTCACAATAGTCTTAATCGTCGTAGCGAAAAAGATATCGTGGAATCACAAACGATGGGGCGAAGATATTTGTGATTACTTTTTATCTTGCCTATCAAAGATAGAAATATCAAGCCAATTATTCCAATTATACTCGTAGGATAGAAACAACAAGATCAGATTACACAACTACAATAAAAGTAGTATCGGTCTAGCTTCACAATCCCAATGAAGTCTTTAAGTCGTTAAGCTGGTTTATACGAAGAAACCAAAGGTTAAAGGAGAATCGACTTTAGCTTAGCACAACTAGTATCACACAGAATGTGTGGGGATTAGGTTTCCCAGTTGCTAGAGTTCTCTCTTATATAGTCTTTCAAATCAGGGTTTGCAATCAATGTTAGCTTAGTAACAAAGCATTCAATATTCACCGTTAGATGAAAATCTGATTAGATTCAAGCTAATATTTATCAACTGTTAGATCGAAAACATATCTTGTTATACACACATGTAATGCACATTTGTGGGCTTATGAAAACCATACCCAAACTTGTACATTAGTTGGTTCAACATAGTTAACCAAATGGTTAGCCATATGATAACTTTCATATCAACCATATTCTTCTTCACCATAACTAGTTCAAATGACTCAAATGAACTAGTTAGAGAGTTTTTCAATTGCTTAGATATTTATGTACTACACAAGACACAATCGAAGCAAAAATGATTTGATTCACTCGAATCGGTTCATGAACTATATAGCCACGGTTTGCAATAGCATTCCTTAGTTTATAAAGATAAGTTCACAAACATCGTTTTTAGACATAACCTACTCAAGTTCGCGAACTGGGTTCGCGGACTTAAGTTCCTAGATGGAGTTCACAAACTCCAGCAGAAATTCTCGGGTTTGAGAACTTCGCTAGTTCGCGGGCTGAAGCTCACGCACTTCTCCCATTCTCTTGATCAACAAAGTTCGCAAACTTTGGTTCAAGGAAAAAGAACTTATACACATATGTGTTTCCACAACAATGCTTATATCCTCCATTGGTTATATTATCTAAACTCTCATTTCAATCATTGAAACATTCTCAGAGGACGTTATATAGTTGTTATTCACAAACCATTTTTCGTCAGAGCAATTTTCAAAGTGATTGAAACTTAACATGACTTTCGTCACTAGGTAAAGATGAACTTGGCTAAAGCGAAATCTTTACCAACACATATTTTGATAAATAGATAGGCGAGGTATACTCGGATCGAAATACCAAATGTGTATAATCTTAGTCTATATAGAAAAATGACTTTTGTCTCAAGATAGGAGATAAATAGACTTTTGAGTGATAGATAAGTTCAAGTCTCCACATACCTTTTAGTCGATGAAGATCCACCAGTTCCTTGAGTAGTCCTTCATCTTGTATGATGATTGCCATGGAGTTCTTGAGATTAACTACACTTTCTATCCTAGTCCGAGACCTTAGCTATAGTAGACTAGAAATCAAGACTTATAGTTTTGATCACTAACATTGACAAACATGCTTGAGATAGCAACGCATGCGAGTTCGACCGAGAAATACTCTAACAATCCCCCCCCTTGTCAATTTTAGTGACAAAACTATCAATAGTTATGGAATACAAAAATATATAAATAAACTTTGTATCTCCTATTCCACATGTCTAATCTTCAACATTACTCGAAATCTTCGTCACTTCCAAGTACTCCAATGATCCCAAAGGTTGTAAGTTTAGCGTCACCGTTGTTGAAAATCTATATCTATAACAACGAGAAAACAAGAGTTCTCAATCATTGTTATACAGTGTCATAGTATCATTACACAGCGTCAAAGTCCAATTGCATCACAACTTTAACAATAATACTATGGTAACATGTCACTCCCCCTTAGTCAATACTCTATCTCACATGGAAACCACTCCCCCTTACATAATGATCCGAAAACCATATATATTTGTAGTGTGAACTACATATTAATTCTCCCCATTTTTGTCAATAAAATTGGCAAAGTTACAAGAACGGGATCCTAATGAAATTTCCGTAAGAGACGTTTCATGACCAAAGGTAAGTATATATCATCTTTATTTAGATGCAATCATAAAGCCGAAGCTAAATGCATTCATCAAGGAGTCTATAAAAGATACAAGATGACCCCTATAATATTCCACAACCGCACTCCCCACAAAGATTTGGCAATTAAGCACAAGTTCAATTAAGAACTCTCCCCCATAATATGTCATTCCCGAAAGAACAACACGAGCAACCTTAATTTTAAAAGAAAAGAAGGATTTCTTTAGACACAACAAATCACATACAAGTATGAATTTGAATCCAAAAATATTAAATTAACCATAAGCGAACTCATAATTAATTTAACTAAATAAGCTCAACACAAGTAAACTTATGGAGACTTAAAAACTCAATTAGATTAATCACAAGAGAACCCATAATTAATCTGATTGGAATACACAACTATACTAATCACCAAAGTAATAAATTTAATTGTTCATACTCACATAAGAAAATCTATGGAGCAATGACTAAGTTAATCATCAACTCAGTCAAAAACGCTCAAACATAAGAAAAGCTTACGGAGTCATAACTAAATAACCCAAAGGATGATTAATTTAGTTCAATATGCTCGACATAAAGTACCTTACGGAACAACAACAACTAAGATAATCACAAAAATAATCAAATTTGGTCGTTTAATGCTCAACATAAGACACATTACGGAGCCTCACGGTAATACACAAAATATGGATCAGGGAAGATCAATTACTACGGAATACACAAGGATTCATTATATTTTCCATCACCATTTGCACAATGACATATAATAGATATAATCCTTGAAAACATAAGATTCTAACCTATCTTCCATCAAAAATTGACATAATAGGCTTAACTTTTGTATATGTCAAAAGTCCATTCATTCTTTTAAGCATAAAACTCATGAACGACTTTACTTTTGACAAGGTATGGGACAATCAAGTTCAAGGATGCAAACACACATATCCCATAACAATATTGTAATATATAAAATCATAAAGATTAATACTGCAAAAATCATCTTCCAAACAAGTTTAGAAGTTAAACCAATAAATCTAAAACAAGAAGATGAAAACGTTGGACATAGTTATGTGTAATCACAATAATGGCTATTCCAAACTCTGGTTATTCTTCTAAACAAAACAAAAAAAGAAAAGAAGATTTACTAGGTAACCAAACTTTGAAGAGCACTAAACTTGTTTAGCAACTAAGGGTTGAATAAGGACCAGTTCATCAGTTTTTTTCTTTAGTTTGTTTTTCAGCAACTCAAGATTCCTTGTTGCAATTCCGAGTTGTTCACAAACGACCTCAAAATCCCGAAGAAGATTTCCTACCAGTTGTGATGACATTTGAACTGGTAGTTTTTTTTCATGATCAATAACATGATGACAAGTTATGAAAACAGTATCTGCATGGAACTCGATAGTCTTACCCTCCTCAACCACATCTTTGTTGCTTCTTTCCATTGTGCTAAGATTTCATTAGAATATTTTTGACTTTATGGAACAATGTGTCAATTAATGACATATATAAAGAGGTTCCATAAAACCCTAGGAAACTAGACGTCCGTGTGGGTCTGGTGAACGAGCACTAGTGGTCAATACTTATGTGACCAAGGGGAAATGGAGAGGTAAAACAAAACTAGTGGAAGGATGGTTCAACAAGAAATTTCTCAAGGAAATGGTTAGAACAAACCTCAAGAAAGGAAAAAAATTCAAAAGATAGCATACAACCTTGACATCTTTCTCAAGATAACTTTTTGAGAACAAAGAGCATCCTTCTTAATCTAAATAAAGGATAATATAGGAAGCAGTCATGGTGTATTAAGATGAGCATTTTTCCCATCAATATTGACTTCTTCTTTTTCTCCTTTAAAGGGATTTAGAGACAAATCACACAACAAGGTTGAAGAAGTTTTATTAAGAGGGGAACTAGGAGTACCTGAGTCAACTGCTTTCCATGTTTTATTGATACTCCGTTTGAGTCTGTTTATACCTTTATTAAGTTCTGAGACTCTATTATTAATTTGTATAAAATCCGGGGCAAAATTCTTGGATTCACAGCCTTCTACAGAATGAGACACGGAACTTGACCACTTTTTCTTTCTCCTATGCCTTCTCCTCCTTTCAGAGTTGTCAATTACCCATTTGTTGTTCTTCCTTGTACCCTGGTATACATTTTTTGTTTCAAAGTCACAAGTAGGAAATTACTTTTCAAGGTAGTTTTCTTGATTATTGAAAGTGCCTTTTACTCCAACAATATGAGAAATAGGTTTAATAACTTCTTTAGACACCCATACAAGAATGTTGTGAAGTTATTCATTCCTTAAACGAAAATGACATTTTTTCTCAGAATGTCCTTTATTTCCGCAGTAATAGCAGTTAAAGGAATTATTCTTAGCTGTTCTCATGTGAGTAAATTTGAAAGTAGTAAAACCTCTGTCCTTAGGCACATTGCAGGCTGCGAACATTTTTTTCACATAAAGAGTTATCAATAGCTTTAACGAAATCGATCTTACTAGTTTTTGGAGCGTTTATTCCTTAATAGGCCAGACCATGTGTATCACGATGTTCTTTACATGCTCCAATCATAGAAGACAATTTTGTAGAGCTAGAATTGAATCTTCTCAGACTCTCTTCCAGTGAATTTACTTTATCAAGAGCAGCAGCAAGGTCAGTCTCCAATGACTTTTCTTTGGCAAGAAAACTGAGTTCTTTGTCATTAAAACATTTTTGTTGAGAGTCATATCTTGCTTCAGCATCTGCAAGTCTTTCTTTCAACACAAAGAGATTTCTAAGAAGATTGTCACATTCAGACCTTTTTGTGCGAACATCTTCTTCACGATCCTTAACGATAGATTGTAAGAGTTTATACCCACCATCATATCCTTTAAATAGTTTTCTAAAAAAAAAAAATTCTTGACAAAGAGGATCCATATACTTACTCAGGCAAGTTGTTGACCTTTTTTCTTTCAAAGCATGGTCGAACAGCTTGATATATTGAGAGACTTCCTCATTAATACTCTGTCCTTCTTTTGAATCACTGTCATCCGAAAGATCATCCAACTTCTCATCAAGAGATTTTTCCCAGTCGAATGCAGATTTAGTCAAGGGACATACGATAGAGTTTTTCTCAGAAGCTTCAGGACTTTGTGTCTTACCTGAGTGGTTTTGTACTGATGTTACGTTATCAGAGATATTTTTATCTATAGAGACAGATCGCTACAAACACCGACTTGTAAGGTCTTTAACGTGTTTGCCCGCTCTGATACCAATTGAAAAAGCGGGGGTCTAACAACCACACCCAATATTTCGAATTAGCAATCTGTATGGACTAACTCTGAGTTTCTTTCTTGAGAATCAACTAGACAGTCAGACTCAATCTAGATAGAAATATCTCAAGGAGTTATTATCTCTCTCTTGTTTTGATTTACTCAAGCTAATAGGAATCAGCGAGTCTTAATCAAATACAAGGAATAACTTGGATGGTACCAAAGACCAATATCCAAGTGTCAATCAATATAAATCAACAACCCAAGGTTGGATATTCTAATTGATTGATCTTAAACGCACAACCTGTACTATCTCAATTATAAAGATAAATAATATAATGCGGAAAATAAAATAACACAGACACCAGAATTTTGTTAACGAGGAAACCGCAAATGCAGAAAAACCCCGGGACCTAGTCCAGATTAAACATACACTGTATTAAGCTGCTATAGACACTAGCCTACTCCAAGCTAACTTCGGTCTGGACTGTAGTTGAACCCCAATCAATCTCATACTGATCCAAGGTACAGTTATGCTCCCACACCTCTGATCCCAGCAGGATACTACATATTTGATTCCCTTAGCTGATCTCACCCACAACTAAGAGTTGCTACGATCCAAAGTCGAAGACTTTAATAAACAAATCTGTATCACACACACTACAAGAAAATTAGGATTTAACGACTACCTTGATTCAGTTGGTACAGGTCCGTTTTCGGCGGATGGAGCTCTGCAGCAACCAACCTGGCAACAGATATGCTGGGTGACTACATGCTTCTTTGCTAAAGACTTGGACCAACCATGCTGCTGGAAGAGATATCTGTCAACTAAATGAAACGACGAAAATTTTAGTCGACACAAGTTTCCAATAACCATTAACTATCGTTGTTAGAAGCATAAACATTTGTGGCTGAAACATTTCACCTGCAAAATATGTTGTTGATGAAGACTAATACATCGTTGGTAGAGGTAGGATGTTATAAAACGTTGTAAGCTGCTAAAGATCATAACTTACTGATTTTTCAGTTGGTGGAGGTGTTTGATGTCGTTGGTCAAGCAATTTTATCACCGAATATTTTGACGGTCAAGAGTTTTATCAACTAGATATTTTTTGGTAAAGGGGTTCTAGCAGCATAATTATTGGATGGCTGGTGGAGGTGTTTGATGTCGTTGGTCAAGTAATTTTATCACTGAATGTATTGATAGTCAAGAGTTTTATCAACTAGATATTTGTTGGCAGAGGGATTCTAGCAGCAGAATAGTCGGATGGCTAAGGAGCGACGTTGGGGGTGCTGGTGAAGGGTTGAAGCCGCTATATTTCTCGATGGAATAGAGTTTCCTTCCATTGAATTTTAGTTGCTAAAGAATTTAAAATTCCATAATGTTTGTTGGATGAGAATCTCAGCCGCTGTTTTTGCAGTTGTCTCAAGGGTTATGACACCAACTTTTTGTTGGTCAAGGTTTCTAGTCACCAATTTTCTGGTTGGACCAAGTGCTAGCTCTGAGTTGGTGAAAAGTTATACACACATGGTTACTTTGGCTACTTATGGGTTTGAGTCATTACAAATCAGTCGGTCAAGATGTTATTATTGTTGGTTAAAGGCTTGTCCCTCTACATATTTGAGTTACCAGAGAGTGGTTTCTCAAGACTATCATGGAAAACTAAATGTAAACTTTAATAAAATTCAACTCATTAACATTCAAACATCCCAAACAAAACATCAAACTACAATATATACAGAGGACAAATGGACCTAAGCGGTGATTGAGCAACACCTGAAGTTTGGATCTTTACTTGGCTATGCTCTCACTACGGAAATGATTGGATCTAGGGTACCTGAAGGAACACCTTCCCATGGAGTGGGGATCATCAGCTCCAATATCATTTGCAACAGCAATATGATGGGTCACTCACTCAGGCATTGGTTTAAATAATGCACATACATCCCCATGATATAATCATAGTTCGCTACTGCAAATACCAATGTTTAAGTACATGAAAGGATTTTTATAATACGCAGCAACTAGTGTCTGCCACATAGCCAACCAATCGATCAACACAAAAGAAACAACATCAAATAGGATCATGTTGAGACATGGCATACAAGAAAGTCTTAAAGGGGGGGCACATCACCAGCTACACATAGAGTATACAAACTCCTGAAAGCACTAACGATCCACAAATAGTAGACTTTTCTGAAAGAAATCTACTAAGAGCATGATGATGAACACTTATTCATACACACTTCAACCAATTGACCCGATGTAAAAAAATTCAGTTGAATGTTTGTTCTTCCACAGCTTTAAACATCGATTAGATAAAAGATACAAGATGCAAAAAGTTAAAGAATGAGCACCAAACATTAAACCTTAGAACAAACTCTGAAGAATTGATATCAAACATACTACTTGCTGTAGCTACAGAACAAACTATGAAGAATTGATATAACATGCATATTATAGATGCTCAACACTTACAAATTTATGTGAAAAACCATTAAATCTTTAAATAGTAAACACAACATATATAATATACATGTCACTGATGACACTCATCAACGTCATGAAGAAAGGTACCACTAATGGTAATTTATCCGATGCAGACACACACAAGGAATCTACATCTTGTGTGAAAATAAATTTTACCACAAATATCAACTATCAACTTTTCAACCTTAGACTACCTACAACATCATGTCATGCTAACAAACTTACAAGAAACTTTCAATTCTAAGAAGGAAGATTACCTCTTGGCATAGATTAACAACACCTACATAACCAAGCTGGAGAGGGATAACTTTTCCAAGCAAAAGATTACGAGCATCAGTGCCACGGTCCATAATATCCAACTGAGGTGATAAATGAAAGAGCAGTTATAAATTCTCGTCAGCAAATAATGAAAGCAACATATATTTTAATAATGAGGAAACAAAAAACAAATACCTTTGTGATTACACCAATTGTTCGATTACCTGCAAAAAAAAAATACATTAACCATTAGAAGTGTTAAAATCAAGTGCTTAGGCAACTTGGTGCCACCCTCAAACATGCAACTTCTAATAGAGATTTTTCGGTATATATACCATCAGGATCAGCAGTTCCTGCTATTTGTAGTGCATTTGAGTTTGCCAAATCAGAATTTTCAGGTGTGACTGCTAAAATTAAACAACTAGGGTGCTTTATATACGATAAGATCATCGTTCTAATTCTAGCTTCAATATCAGATGGCTGGTCACTAAGTAGCATCTGTATAACGGGATGAGGTTCATCATCCACCATACAATTAGCCACCTGATATGCATCTTCAAACTTCAAAGCAACGGGCTGAGGTTCATCATCCACCATCAATAACACTGCACCCATTCATTCATCTTCAGATTTGTTCCACTAAATCCATCTCTTATTCCCTGCAACAGCCACTTGCAAACTAACACATCATTAACCTACATACCAATATCCATATATCCTGCACTGCTAATTCAAATACCAACAACACCATCAACGTCAACATTTCTTGTCCTCCCTGTCACCAACAAGCTAGGGAGATTAATCATTGCATGATTACATATTTTAAATGATTAAGACAAAATAGGCAAACAACTGAAGTTTAGATAGAATAAAATTTTAGGCAGTTGGTACCTTTGTGCTCTATGCAAAAAATCATGATTAGTTAAGTATTGATATTGGTGATTATATCTAACACTTCAGCTCAAACTCAAGTCAGGCCCCATACTCACGGAAAACCAGATACCACAATCACCAACACTTAGTTTCAGTCAGTTTCTTGTCACCAGCACTTAGAGACACAACCCCATCTAATTCATCTACATAATCCTCATAACCCTCAGCAATAACACTTGCTTCTTAGTACCTGCAAGTCTCCATTAGTGAAGTTCAAAAATTTTGCTATGCAGTCACATTATATCAATGCAAAAACATTCAACCTACAATTAACACAATGGAACAAACAATTTATATTAAAATCAGATCAAAAAGAAACTTGTTAGCTAAAACTTACTATTTCCAGACTGGGGGGAGCTTCTTGGTCCTCTTGCAATAACGGGCTAGACGGTGAATCCTGCTCTCAACCAAAATCAACCTAAACTTAGAGTCCTTGTCCTTCATGTTCCTCTCCAAATGCTTCCTGATAGCAACAACCTTCTTGATCAAATGGTACAAATCTTCTGGGATCTCAGGTGCAAGCCCTACAAGAAATAATGAAAAACCCACATCCAAAAACAAATCACCATTAAAAAATAAATCTCAAAACAAAAATAATCAAACCCAAAAACAAAAAGTGATAATCAACATACCATAAGTCTTGAGAATACACAAGATCTTGCTTCCAGTAAAACTCTTAACCTGAGCAATACCATGTGAATCCCTTAGAATGATACCAATCTGAGATGGAGTCAAACCCTTCTTTGCAAACTTACAAATGTTATCCTCAACCTAAACAAATCAAACACAAAAAAAACCCATCATCATCAGTTTATAGTTAAGATTCTCAAAATGATAAATCAAACTAAAGAGATTTGGGTTTTTTTTAACTTACATCAGGTGAAGAAATCTTCAACCAGCTTGGTGGTGTTCTTTTGGACTTCCATATGGGTGGAAAGATAGTTGTCTAAACAAATCGAAACAGAGCAATCATCCAACCTAACACCACTGCACAATCGAAACAAATCGACCCTCAAGATAACTTCATCACTCACTTCAATTGAAACCTAGAATAATTGTTCCAGACCTGAAGTTCATCACCATCGCCAATTTCATCATCTGAGACTTTGATTTCACAAACAATTCCATTCTAATACTCCCAATTCTTCAAAACTTCATCTCGAATCCTTCTATTCCAACTTATAATTCTTCCCTAAGCTTTCCCGTGAATCTCTAGTTCTCAATTGAGAAGAACCTGAAACCCTAACTTACTGATTTTTCATCAAAACAGTTACACATCATCAATTATACAGAAACCTCTCTTAATTACTTGATTTCATCTTCAATTTCTCATTCATCTTCAATCAAAAAAACCAATCATCAGATCTACTATCCTAGTCGAATCGGGATGCATTAAGATCAAAATCAAACAAGATCATCAAAAAAAAACAAATTAAACTCGGGATTATACCTCAATCGTTGGCTAATAGATCGAAGAACAATTATTATCACAGAAAAAGGGTTCTTTTTATTTCAGGGACAATATCAAATTTTTAGGGTTATCAAAGTTTCAATTAAAGGATTTTTTTTCGATTTATGATTGGTTTTTGATTCACAGATTAACAAGGATTCAAGGATTTTTAGGGTTGAGAACAAGGATTTGTTATGAGAGGTTTTGGTTAAGCCAGAGTTAGAGAGGAGCGAACAGACAGAGAAAGAAAGAAAGCGAAAGGAAAGAAGAGAAATAGGAAAGCGAGAGGAGAAAAAAAGCTCGGTTTTTGTAAAAAAAAAAATTGGACAATGGAGATTGATTCTCACACGGATTGCAGAGATTTATCAACGGTAGACAAATAGTAATGGATTCTCATACGGATTATGATAAGTGATGTTTCTTTTGAACCTTCGTAAGACCAAAATCCAAGGTTTTGTATTTCAAAATACTCTCATTTTTTGTAGGAATGTAGAGTTTTATAGGAGGAACATGTCACCAAAATATTAGCTTCAAATTAATCGTCGTTTAGATGTTTTAGAGAAAAAGTTTCTACCATGTCAAGATTATGTCGTTTGGATATTGTTATCGACCTTCTGACTATATATAAATACGAAAAATATATAAGAATGAATCAAAAGAATCATAAATGAAATCAAGAATTGTTATTTTCTTTCAATTAAACAATATTCAAAACTTAATGACAATAGAATATGGGTTTCGTTAAAGATTCTGACTTTTAAGTGGAAGAGCTCAATAAAAAAATCTGACAAACATTGGTAGGTTTAGTGCTCAGGTGTATATTTCGACATAGTAGGAGACGTTGAGAATAATATAAACAATATTGATAGGTTTATGACTCTGATAAAGATTCTCCATTAGTGGAGGGCCGGGTTTATTCAAGATAATATAACATATATTCATATGTTTAGAGCTTCGGTGAAGATTCTGATTTGGTGGAAGAGGTCATTAAGGATAATACGAACAATATCGATAGATTTAGGATTCCGGTGAAGATTATGAGTTAGTAGAGGAGGTTATTAAGGATAATATGAAAAACATTTGTAGGTTTATAGCTCCAGTGAAGATTCTGACTTAGTGGGAGAGGTCATTAAGGGTAATATGAGAAACATTTGTAGGTTTAGAGCCAGGTGAAGATTCCGAGAGGATTCAGTATAATGGAATGCAATCTATGAACCATGAAGCTCTAAGAGGGTTCTGACTTCAAACTTAGCATGATGGCATACAATCCATAGGAATATTCCCTTAAACCTTAATTAAACACACCAATTTTTGTCAACTTCGATACTGAACCTAGCTCCGAGTTTCAAACCTAGCCGCGACTACTATAAGTCGAAAACTTCGTAAGAACGATGAATCCACCCATGTACAGGTAATAATCCATCATAATACTCCCCAAAACCTTAAACACATCCCTTTTCATCAACTTTTATACTGAACCTGGCTATGAGGTCAAAACTTGGCCGCGAGTGGACTACTATTAGTCCGCAAGAACGATGAATCCAACCATTTAGTATAAGATTCCATCGGAATATTCTCAGAAACCTTAAACACACACAAATTCATCAACTTCGAGAAGAAACTGGCTCCGAGATCGAAACCTGTCTAGGAGCGGACTACTATATAAGTCTGAAAGTTCGCAAAAAAAGATGAATCCAACCATTTATGATTAAGATTCCATGGGAATATTCTCTGAAAACTTAAACACACACAAATTCGAAACCTGGCCGTGAGTGGACTACTATAAGTCAAAAACTTGTTAAGAACGATGAATCCATCCATTTACATGTAAGATTCCTTCGGAATATTCCCCAAAAGTTTAAACAAACCCTATTTTTGCATATTGTATTCATAACCTGACTCCGAGATTGAAATCTGGCCTTGATAGTTAGACCTGAGTTCCTCGTTCGGATGAACTGAAGACGAAAATATCAGAATTGAACATCACATGTTCAAAGATTACTAGAGTTAGATCAGAGTTTATCGTTCGGATGAATTGAAGAAGAAATATATCAGAATTGTACATCACATGTTCAACGATTACTATAGTTAGACCAGAGTTTCTCGTTCGGATGAATCAAGACGAAATATATTTAATTGAACATCATGCACATGTTCAAATATTATTAGAGTTAAACCTGAGTTTCTCATTCAGATGAACTGAATTAGAAATTTATCAGAATTGAACATCACATGTTCAAATATTACTAGAGTTAGACCTGAGTTTTTCGTTCAGATGAACATAATACGAAATATATCAGAATTGAACATCACAGGTTCAAATATTACTAGAGTTAGACCAGAGTTTCTCGTTCGGATGAACTGAAGACAAAATATATTAGAATTGAACAGCATGCACATGTTCAAATATTATTAGAGTTAAACCTGAGTTTCTCATTCGGATGAACTGAATTAGAAATTTATCAGAATTGAACATCACATGTTCAAATATTACTAGAGTTAGACCTGAGTTTCTCGTTCAGATGAACAGAATACGAAATATATCAGAATTGAACATCACAAGTTCAAATATTACTAGAGTTAGACCAGAGTTTCTCGTTCGGATGAACTGAAGACGAAATATATCAGATTTGGTGCAATAAATATTATGGAGACTGTGAAATGACCATACTACCCTTATTGGAAATAAGTAAAGTAAATATTACAGAATGTGAAAATGACCGTATTACCCTTAATGGGAATAAGTGCAATAAATATTATGAAGACTTTGAAAAATTACTAGACTACCCTTATCAGGGATAGGTAAAGTAAATATTATAGAATGTGAAAATGACCATATTACCATTAATGGGAATAAGTGCAATAAATATTATGGAGACTGTGAAAAATGACCAGACTACGCTTATCGGAAATAGGTAAAGTAAATATTACAGAATATGAAAATGACCATATTACCCTTAATGGAAATAAGTGCAATAAATATTATGGAGACTGTGAAAAATGACAAGACTACCCTTATCGGAAATAGGTAAAGTAAATATTACATAATGTGAAAATGACCATATTACCCTTGATGGAAATAAGTGCAATAAACATTATGGAGACTGTGAAAATGACAAGACTACTCTTATCGGAAATAAGTAAAGTAAATATTATAAAATGTGAAAATGACCATATTACCCTTGATGGAAATAAGTGCAATAAATATTATGGAGACTGTGAAAAATGACAAGACTACCCTTATCAGAAATAGGTAAAGTAAATATTACATAATGTGAAAATGACCATATTACCCTTGATGGAAATAAGTGCAATAAACATTATGGAGACTGTGAAAATGACCAGACTACTCTTATCGGAAATAAGTAAAGTAAATATTATAAAATATGAAAATGACCATATTACCCTTGATGGAAATAAGTGCAATAAATATTATGGAGACTGTGAAAATGACCAGACTATCCTTATTGGAAATAGGTAAAGTAAATATTATAAAATGTGAAAATGACCATATTACCCTTAATGGAAATAAGTGCAATAAATATTATGGAGACTGTGAAAAATGACAAGACTACACTTATCGGAAATAGGTAAAGTAAATATTATAGAATGTGAAAATGACCATATTACCCTTGATGGAAATAAGTGCAATAAACATTATGGAGACTGTGAAAATGACCAAACTACCTTATCGGAAATAAGTAATTTTCAGAGAAGGCTTCGCACTATTTGCGGCTCATTCATCTGAGCACTTGTGCGATGTACGTTAGTTTCACTATAAAATTTTCCATATATATATATATCTTTTTATAAGTTAGTTTCACTATAAACTTTATAGTTTTTCCGATCTCACTCTCACTTGGTCTCAAAGATACTTAGGAACTTACATTAATTTTTCTAACTATAAACTTTGCTCGGTTTTAATGCTTAACATTTGCACCTTGTATGTCAAGAATCCATGGTAGTTAAAATAATTCTTATTATGTAATGAAGCATATGATTATCTATGCCTTAAACAGGTATCTAATGCATGCTAAGGAGTGACATAATTTCCTGAGGTTGAGTCATCAATATGACATGTGATTATATCACATCTTTGAGGAAGCTACAACTTCTTGATTAAAAAAATAGGTTTATACACCTAGGGATTTATATACAATTATGAGGTGGATTTGAAGCCTTCATTTCTCTGTATTTTTTTTAATCTTTTTTTGTTAGTATAGTCATGCATCTTGGTCATCCGACTACCTATTAGTTCAAAATTATTATTCGTCTGGCATTCTGGATTCGGTCCTAAATAACTCAGTATACATAATTTCATAATAGAATCCACTTTTGTTAATGGAATCATACTCATACTCATATTGATGTAATTTTGTTTTTTTCTTTCAAAAAGTAAGGTGATGCATTTATATCATCTAGATGCTCTAGCGATAAACTCGCCAAGAAAAATTTTGTTTCAAAAGAAGAAACTTTTCAAATGATACGATGCTTTAGCGTTAAACTCGCCAAGACAAATTTTGTTTCAAAAGAAGAAACTTTTCAAACGATACGATTCTCTAGCGATAAACTCGCCAAGACAAATTATATCATCTTTGCGTACTTAATTAATAAACCATGAAACTTGGTAGTTATCATATCCTGGTGGCTGAAAGCTACTAACCACACCAACAAACTAATGTCTTGGTACAAGTGTATACCAAAAGATTGAATTGGTTGTTACACATAGTGTCTTGAAGTATTTACCTTCTAGTGTACTTTGTAGTTGTCAAACTTTCGTGGCTGAAAGCTACTAACAACGCCAATAATTTGATGGTTGGTTGAGGTATCTACCAACAAGTTATTTCGTGGTAAGATGAGTGGAAAAAGATATGTACCTTTTAGGGTACGTTTTGGTTGCCTAAACATGATGGTTGGAGGCTAATAACAACAAATAAGATATTTCGGTCGTTGAGTTGTTCATGCTAAAGCCTTCCACCCACTATCGTTGTTGAAAACTGGTGGTTAGATATTTTCGCCCATTATAGTTGTTTTTAGTTACAAAATATTGTTGCTGAAGAATTCCACCAACTGTAGTTGGTAAGAAAATAGTCGCTAAAGCCAAGTTTTCTTGTAGTGACAGAAAAGTCTACGATAATAGATAAATCCTTCTCCCACGAATATACCTACGAGTTTTTGTTATGTCTTTTGATAAATCAAGGTGAACATGAACCAATTGATAAACCAGACTTATATTCCCGAAGAACAACTCAGTATTATCAATCACCTCATAATTTTCTTAATCGACGCAGCCAAAAAGATATTATGGAATCACAAACGATGAGACAAAGATGTTTGTGATTAGTTTTTATCTTGCCTATTAGAGATAGAAATCTCAAGCCAATTATTCCAATTGTACTCGTATGAAAGAAACAATAAGATCAGACCACACAACTACAAGAAAAGTAGTATCGGTCTGGCTTCACAATCCCAATTAAGTATTTAAGTCGTTAACCTGGTTTATAAGAAGAAACCAAAGGTTAAAGAAGAATCGACTCTAGCTTAGCACAACTAGTCATTAGTATAAAACATAGCTAGGATAAGTTTGCCTTTGTTAGTGGTGGTCAGGATTTGTCAACACAAAGATAAATCAAGGGTTGTGGTTCCTCAGACCACCCCTTACAACTCGCACGTGTGGCGTTAATTCCAATATTATGAATGAAAAATGAATACTCAAGTCAAGATATGAAATTTCAAAAATTATAACGGGGAGGATCGAACTCATGACCTATTGTGTCATAAGAGTGGCCTCTAACCAGTGTTCCACCTTGGTTGGAACTGATAGAAAAGATAAATCAACAGTGGTGGTTTGTTCAACTTAAATACCATAATTGCTTTATTAATTAGTGTTTCACTAATTGCACTTAATAAATAATATATTCATTAGAAAGTGTTTTATTAATTAGTGTTTCACTAATTGCTCATAATAAATGACTAATCATTTTTAATTATAATATTTTCTTAATTAATTATAATATTTATTTCTATTAATAAGTAATTTTGATAAATAATATCAATAGACATTTTCTGCGACAATGAGTAGTAGAAGAGGTGGAGGCCGAAAGATTAGTGGTGGTTAAGGGCGGAGCCAAGCAAAATTATATTTATTTTGTTCTTTATCGTAAAATTGGATACAAAGTCCATTTTTCACATGTATCCAACTGGCCAAGAATTTTTTCTCCCTATCTCCTCAAAATCCTGGCTCCGCCCCTGGTTTGTGGTGGAAGAAGTAGTGACGGTGAATGCTGGTGAGTAGTGATGGACAATATTAATTTTATGTTTTCGTTACAAAATCGTGGTGTGGAAGATGTGGTTAGCTGTTTTTAACACTTTTGATAAATAAAGGTACCATATATTTCAGGGATGATATCATACAAGACAATATTTTCATGATCGTAGTTGGATCACCCAAATGGTACCCCTGTTATCTTTGGTACTATATCGTATAAATCATGATTTTTTAATGTTAAACTAAAATTGATAGCAATACAAAAAAGAATATATACACGAAAAAAAAAATGAAACTAATCAATTGACGAAATTTTGCTCAATCTAAACCTCATACATGGCATTTGTGATTGAAAATTAGAATTGTGTGCAACAACCTACATGGGATGGCCGGCAGCTATGGTGGCAGTGTTGGAGTCAAAAATTGACATTGAGGAGGCCTATTTTTTTTTTTAAAGAAATATGAAAACTTTGGTGGACTAAACCATAAATATATATGGACAAAGTACTATTTATAAAAAAAAATAATTTTTTTTAAGGAGTTAGAGCCAGGTTATTCAACCCTTGGCTCCGCCACTAGGTGTGGTGGATAAAAAAAGTGGATTCATATGGTTTTATGGTGGTGGCGGGTATTGGTGAACAAAAACATATTATGCTAATTTCGTAAAGCCACAAAATGTATAATGTTATATTATAAAGTATAAAACGTGGTTGATCATTCTAATGTTAAAATAAACTCGATAAAACACATGTCCATTTTAAAAATTTGGTGCAATCAATTTCCATGTTATGTAATAACTAAACGAACGACACGAATCAAGATCAGAACATATGAAATTATTTATTATCGATTTGTTTATGTAAAGAGTGGTCAGGATTTATCCTTGGCAAAGATAAATTTACCGCTGAGGTTTGTTCAACTTAACCATTTTTAAACATTTTATTAATTAGTGTCTCATTGATTGTTCATAATGATTAATTAAATTTCTATTATAAATGTCCCTTTAATAATCTAACATAAATACATAATTTTATTAATAAATAATTTTACTAAAAACTATATTAATTCTAATGGTGGTATTAGATGATAACGGAACGTATAAGACAATATGATCATGACTGTTTGATCACCCGTATATTATATAAAGGCAATTGGTGTACCCGCGTAAGAGAACATTATCGCTCTCTCTCAAGTACTAATACATTCTTTTTTCCTGAAAGACCATCAATGTCGAGTTGTTTCGCGACAACTACCTACAAAAACAACAACTTTCACTCAATTCCCGATATAAAAGCTTATTGACCGGGAAAATGTATTTGCATTCTAAAATATTTGTTTGAAAATTATGTTTGTTCATCAAAATCATCATAAAAAACTCTAAATCATAAATCAAAATTTCGCCTCCGATGTTTATAGAATATTTTTTGTATTTTACATTCTCAAATCATGCGGCCTCTTGATGACAAATCAACAATATCAAATTACGAATCAATATGTATAAGTTTCATTCACTGGGTTAGAAGGTAGAGTAGACACATATGGGTAGATCACACAAAGCAGAACATGAATGAGACTACTTCAATAATTTGGTCAAGAGATAAGGTCAAAAATTTAAGATTAGCTTTCTATAGTCTAATTAGATCGGCTTCGATAGGAGCTGAATAAAATGTGGATTAATAATAATTTTCACGTAAGACAATTCCAAAACAAAGTTTGGCTAACTCTGCCTATGTAAAGAGTGGTCAAGATTTGTCCTTCCTCAATTGCTATGTTATGTGAGAATAAGGTGATATCTAAGATTAACGTAAAGTTCAAATCTATTAGATTCATACCATTTACAACTGGATGCCTTGAAAAAAATTGATGTGTTGTTATTATTATTACAGGAATGGGATACATTGACCACACTTGCTCAAATAGCTCACTTCGCAAATGATTGGTGTTGCACATACTGTCAAGAATGCAACGAGGAATTTGAGGAAACAATGCACCAGAAGCAGTGTTTGGAGTATTTTGGATATAATAACTTAGACCCGATGTAATAATTATGTTCTTTTTATTTAGTTTTTCCACAATCTATTTATTTAAGAAAAATGAACATTGCAAATACATAACATCAACAAAAATTAGACAGATTGCGTTTGAAAAATAATGGCTACTGATGGTCCGGAAATGGAAAAAGAAAGGAATTGTTGTAGAAGAATTGATGGGATATACAACGGATTACTTGATACGAATGAAAAAGGTATAACTATTTCGATTCTGAAATCACATAAAGTTCACAGTAGAAGATGACATCAAGTTTGAAGTTAGTAACAAACATAATATGGCTAACTAAAATGTTAAAAACAAACAAGATATATAACCTTAGAAATCCGTGGGACTTGAAGAGGCCAATTTTGAAAACTACAATCTTAGAAAGCAACGATCCACAATACCATAATTTTTTTATATAAATATTCAACGTAGAATATGTAAACTTTTGGTAAAGGATCTATTGACAACCTATTAATTTGACATAGGATCAGGGAGTACAATATGTGTTTAAGGTTCTTTATGAGGTAATGTGTCACCAGATTGTATTCCAAGTGAAGGTAGGAACATACGTAAGTGACAAAATATCCAAGACTTTTGAAGTTACCAAATCCTTCGTTAAGACGAATTGCTGGGCACAGTATTTTGTTGAAGATTTAATGGCAGAGGATCGCATATATACAATCACTTTGAAAAGGTAATGGGTACACATTTTAAACATTGTCATCTAATGGGTGTTGAAAAATTACAGAAAAATCATGTCACATTGGATAGTTTGTATCATTCATTCGGTGCAAAAAAAATACTATTCTCTGCCTATTTGGAGGATCGACAACATGATCATGATAGATGAGTCATCTGGAGCGAAATAAAAGCATGTGGAGACTTTTATGGACGATATTTATTAGTTGATTTCACTGAGATGAGCGCTGCCGACGACATATTTCCAAAAAATATTTAAACTTCCATGTTCATGTAGAGAGCATTATCTCATTATAAGCAATGAACCTAAATAAAAAAAAATGTCCGGAAGTTAAGATTATATTTCTCTCTTTTGAGAAAATCTCTGGCGGTAAAATATTAAAGGAAAAAACAAAGAAAAAAAGAGAGGAAAATTCCAACTATTTTTATGACAAATACATATTAAATCATAATGAGTTGATAAGTATTCGGGACACAAATTATACGATATATTAAAAATGAACCCACATCATGGCCTGTGCCGTTACGGCACGGGTTAAGGGCTAGTGTCGTAACGGCATGGGATGTTTTGTCTCTAATACGATATTGTTCACATTCCTCTTGCTTCATTTTATTCATGAGTAATTATTTTGATATTCAAATAGGTTTTGGGAAACAAAATGGGTTAACCTGATCTTTTTATTTTTTTACTTAAGCATGTTATTCCAATTTATTATCTGGACGGAGTAATAATGTTGTGCCAACATGAAAAAAAAATACAGTAATAAAAAATTTCCCCATTTATCGTTCCAACATACCATAATTTCAAACTTCAAAAAGAATATTTCATCTAACAGTACATATACCTAAACTGCCAATCCAACTCCATGATGTTTATGAATACATTTGTTCTGAAATTATTGATAACTAAGGCTCTAAGGAGTGAAGCAAAAACCCATAATATTTTCCCTACTATAGATAAACACTATTTATTTATTTATTGCAAATGTGAGAGTTATAAAAATGAAGAACCCTTGGCTATTGGAAGGCTGAGGTATACACATGTGAGTTGAAAAAATAAACTTATAATAGAAATTCAAAACATGTGTAAGATTCTTTCTCAATCATATTGATAACATAAAATTGAAGAAATTCGTGGATAAAAAGATTTCACACCAACTATGCTAAGTAGTGCATGAATGACGTTCTCACATCTAGTGTTACTCAAGTAATTTGGAGTTTTAAAGAGCATAGTTATATTGATATTTGTATCTACATAAATTCAACTAACCTTCTGAAATTTTTTTATTAGTTTCAAGGTAGAGCCGACACAAACTTCTGTCGCCTTCAATGTATACAACACACATTGGTTTTAATCGGCCTTGAGATTAAACAAATATCCCAACATTAGTCAAATAATGTCTACAAATACGGGATCGAAACAAAGTGCTAACGGGAAAAATGAGAGACTAACATTAGTTCTACAAAGAAAATACCCTATATGTATCAAAGTTTGTTAACCAAACATGTATTCAAATTAAAAAGTCATCAACTTAACACAAAAATATAAAAGAACCCAAGTTAAATCAATACTTGCATAAACAAAACTTATAAGAGAATTTTGTAATTATTAAAAACCTTTAAAATCACTATTAGAGATTTAATTGCATGCCTCGTTAAAAACTACGGTAGGACAAAATCACCAGATTAATCTGTAGAAATTTCCCTGGATATGTAGCAATTCAGAGAAGTTTACACTGGTGGTGATGTGTTTCATCTAAGTGTTGTTCGATTGATTATTTTTTTTTAGAAGGTTTCAGTTTTCATTGGAGAAACCGAGAGGGAGCGTTTCATTATATTCATTATCATTCAGAAATCCCAGACCAACTCGCCCTCTGCTTACGGGATCTCAATACAACCTTAGATTTATCTATTGGACGGAGAAACCTTGATACTAAATATGTAGTTTTTAGTGTTATTTATTATATAACGTCACATCCAAATGTTTTTTTATTCTTCTTAATTTTCATGTAATTTAACCGAGTTTATATTAGCATTAAGACGATCAACCACATTTCTAATTTATAGTGTTATTCTTTTGTAGCAGCACACAATTAACATAGTCAATTACTACTCATCAAAACCGGCCAGTACCACAAACCACCAGATATCACTTCTTTCTCCACCACCACCATTTTCCATCCCTCGTAGAATATTGGGCACACTTATAACTTTTAATCCAACACATCATGTATAAAGTTTAGCTTTAACAAACTTAGGTCGTCAATTAATTTATTCAACTATATGTTTTTTGTTAATACTGAAAATCATGCGTACGAACGGTTACCAAAGATAGCAGTGGTACCAAAAACAAGCATTTTGTCTTATATGATTTGGTATCATCCCAAAAGTATTTGTTATCCGCCTTTTTTGATCGTGTCAAAAACAACCAACTATACTTTTCACAATACAACGTTACCCGTCATGTAAGAAAATTTATTATTTTTGATTCAAAAAGAAAAAACCAATACCACCGCCATTAAAACCATCTAGCGCCACTATTTCTTCCACCAAAACTAATGTTACCGCCTCCACCACTTACTTCTTCCTCTACTACCACCACCACCACTAATATCTATTGAAATATTTTTGTCAAAATTATTATTTATTGATGGAGATATGTATTAATATTAATTAAGGGATATTTATGATATAAAATTAATAAATCATTTATCATGAAAAATTAATGAGACATCAATTAATAAAACACTTATACTAATTAATATTTAAGTTGAACAAACCATAACCATAGATTTATCTTATCTCTAGACAAATCACTTATACTAATTAATAAAACACTTATACTAATTAATATTTAAGTTGAACAAACAACCACTGTTGATTTATATTTTCTATCAATTCCAACCAATGTGGAACAATGGTTAAAGGCCACTTTTATGACACAATAGGTCATGAGTTCGAACCTCCCCGTTATAATTTTTGAAATTCCATATCTTGACTTGAGTATTCATTTGTAATTCATAATATTGGAATGAACACCACGTGTGCGACTTGTAGGGTGTGGCACGGAGAACCACAACCTTTGATTTAAGTCGTATCGGTCTGGCTTCACAATCCCAGTGAATTCTTTAAGTCGTTAACCTGGTTTATAAGAAGAAACCAAAGGTTAAAGGAGAATCGACTCTAGCTTAGCACAACTAGTATCATACATAATGTGTGGGGATTAGGTTTCCCATTTGCTAGAGTTCTCTCTTATATAGTCTTTCAAATCAGGGTTTGCAATCAATGTTAGCTTAGTAACAAAGCATTCAACATTCACCGTTAGATAAAAACCTGATTATATTTAAGCTAATATTTATCAATCGTTAGATCGAAAACATAGCTTATTATACACACATATAATGCACGTTTGTGGGCTTATGAAAACCGTATCCAAACTTGTACATTAGTTGGTTCAACATAGTTAACCAAATGGTTATCCATATGATAACTTTCATATGAACCATATTCTTCTTCACCATAACTATTTCAAATGACTCAAATGAACTAGTTAGAGAGTTTTTCAATTGCTTAGATCTTTATATACTACACAAGACACAATCGAAGCAAAAACGATTTGATTCACTTGAATCGGTTCATTAACTATATAGCCACAGTTTGCAATTGCATTCCTTAGTTTATAAAGATAAGTTCACAAACATTGTTTTTAGACATAACCTACTCAAATTCGCGGACTGGGTTCGCGGACTTAAGTTCCCGGATGGATTTCACAAGCTCCAGCAAAAATTCTCGGTTTTGAGAACTTTGACAGTTCGCGGACTGAAGCTCACGCACTTCTCCGGTTCTCTTGATCAACAAAGTTCGCAAACTTTGGTTCAAGGAATAAGGACTTATACACATATGTGTTTCCACAACAATACTTATATCCTCCATTGGTTATATTGTCTAAACACTTATTTTAATCATTGAAACAAATATTCTCAGAGGACATTATAGAGATGTTATTCACAAACCATTTTTCGTCAGGGCAATTTTCAAAGTGATTCAAACTTAACATGACTTTTGTCACTAGGTAAAGATGAGATTGGCTAAAGCGAAAGCTTTACCAACACATATTTCGAGAAATAGATAGGCGAGGTATACTCGGCTCGAAATACCAAATGTGTATAATCTTAGTCAATACAGCAAAACGACTTTTGTCTCAATATAGGAGATAAATAGACTTTTGAGTGATAGATAAGTTCAAGTCCCCACATACATTTTAGTCGATGAAGATCCACCAGTTCCTTGAGTAGTCATTCGTCTTGTATGATGATTTCCATAGAGTTCTTGAGATCAACTACACTTTATATCCTAGTACGAGACCTTAGCTATAGTAAACTAGAAATCAAGACTTATAGTTTTGATCACTAACATTGGAAAACATGCTTAAGATAACAATGCATGCGAGTTCGACCGAGCAATGCTATAACACCCCCAAACAGATATGCAAACAGAAAGGGTGAATGCTTGCCTAGAGTCTTATTTGAGGTGCTGATAAGTTCCTAAAATACATCTTTTGAATGTCAATTAATTATACTTTTCTTAGTTATCTCTTGTATTTTTGTATATTACGCTTTGTTTTGCATTTTGAAGGTATTTTGGAGTCATTGGAATAAAAGAAGAAGAAATAGGTGCAAAAGGAGCAAAATTGTCATTTCATAAGCAAGTGTTATTAGGATCCCGGCTGAGGATAAGGGGCAGTCACTAAGTCTAAAGCTGGAAACGTACAAGAGCACATGCGTATCTATTCAGGGAACCTCCCTCCTTATATCACAATGATAGTCTAGGTCGTCATTCAGCTGCAACCAAATCCCCTCCAACCTGAGTTCCTAAGATGCTGTATTTATCCTTCATGTTGGCAAGCCACTGGGTTCGACGAGAGATTTCATGGGTCCGGGTATAGATTTTCTAAGGTGAGAAGTTCAGCCAATAGAGTTTGGTACGAGTATATCTTGGTTTGGACAGATTAGAGAAGTCAGATAAAGAAGAAGAGCTGATGCCGTTGCTCAAGGGAGATTAATGGAACAGGTTTCGAGAATTCAGATTCCACGGAGGTTCAAGAGCATTGAGTTATCACTGGATTGTATAGCGAGTTATGAGAAGGTTTTTGGTGAAGTATTCTAGCTGAGAAACCGGCCAAGATAATGAACTGATGTCGCTGATATTGGCAGTAAATAGTGAAGACTGATAATGAGTTATAATCTTGAATGGTTTTAGATTGATGGGTTGTGTGTGAATTCAACATTTGCAGGGAAGGAGATTAATTGGAACTAGAACAAATACAATCAACAGCTAACCATCATCAGCTTGCCATACAGACACCAGATGTTCGAGAAAATGCCTGAGTTACCAAGTACTCTAGCACCAGTCAACTTTGCAGCATCATCTAGCCATGGGTTTGTGTCGTGTATTTCAGGGTTCGAACTACAAGGGTTTTGTGTTATGTGATGTGCTGGAAAGTCAGTAAAGAAACTGCAGTTCTGTTTTGGTTCTGTGAAGCTATTAAGCCATGGATCAATGGCAGTGCACAAGGGATGTCTGGCAAAGGCAAAAGCTTGTTTTAGAAGTCGAGATAAACAAGGAATTTGGGTACCGATCTGTTCCACTATTGGATAAGGTTTGCTACCGGAAAAATAGTCATGAAATTGAGTTGTTGCCATTGGTTCTAGTGAGTGTTTGGCAAAGGTTAGACATGGATTATAAGTTGTATACAACACGGAATATTGGGTTGAGATCTCACAGAGATTTCCTTGCCGAGAAGTCAGGTTGCACATGTTACATGAAATGGTTATAGCCATTGATGCTTTCTGTTTAATGGCTGGGATTGAGACATGTTTTCAGAAACCTAAATGATTTAGGAAAGTGAGTTACGATTGTGCAGGGAATTTTATCTATAAAAAGGAGGAGAAGAAAGATCATCTCGGACCCGCCGCTCAGAACTGTTTCATCACCAACAGAGAGGAGCTTTGCTCCTCTCCAACCCATTACCACCTGCATCCATCATCCATTCACTTCACCACCTTCACCACCTTTCTTGCATACAACATCACACCATCGCCAACATAAAGGCAGCAGGGAGCACAGGAAATACAGCCCCAAGGCAGCAGCAGTTCGCATATGCCACCACCATTCCATTATCACCAGGCTACACCGTCGCCAACACCATCAGTCCACAGTTAACTTCACCTGCAGCTATTTCGGTTTTGTATTCCTGTTTTTATTTGTTGCTCTGTTTGCCATGAACTCCAATAGTTAATTGCATCTTGGTTAGGGACGAATTCGACGTCCGGTCATGAACTCCAATTGATATTTAAAGTGCCTGTTTTCTTGCAATTTATATTGTTATTGTTCATTCACTACCGTGCCAATATTTTCATATGAGTTATTTCTCAATCATTTAAGTTGCAAATTGAATGGTTGTGTCATGATTTTATTGCTAATTCGAGAATTCTTCGACCCGTAATTGTCTAGATATTCCGAGTACAAGTAGTAATATATGGTTATTGACGATGGGATTTTGTTAAATATCCATGTGTATTGAATGACACTAGTAGATGAATCGAGCTTATGTGTTTGTCACTAGGAATAGCCTATCTCACGGAGTTTCATTCAGTTGTTTGAGTCACACCTAGTAAGCATACCTCTAGGAAACTTGGCAAGTAGAATCCGGTAGTCGAGCGCTTCCATGTCCGGTGAACTTAGGAGATATAACGGAATAGTTGAGAGTACTAATTATTCTAGGGTTATTAGTAATAGGTACTTTGCAGAAACTATCTATATCATTAAGATTCATGTTTTGTGACTTAGGAGAAGTCCTTGATCATTCTCATTGTCATATTTTCATTTCTTATTCAGAAATTGAATCGACAACTTAGACTCAACTCTCCCTTAGGAACGAACCTGCTTATCCGTATACTACTAGTTAGTTTAAAGAGAAGTAGAGAAATTTATTTTTGCGAGTTCGACACCTCGTCAAAATTGGCGCCGTTGCCGGGGAGCAGTCGGTAGTTTGAGTTGTTATTTGATTTTCTGTTTTTGTACATTGTTTTTATTTTTTATCTTTTGCTAATTTATATTTTTAAGAATCTTATTTCAGGTACCATAAATTATTCTTTTTGCGTGTGCACAATTGGAACAAGAGGTAAGTCTCTAGACTAGTTGTGTGCAAGATGAATCCTTTTGAGAGTAATGAACATGGTTCACAAAACCATGCATACTATGGTGAGCAATTTAATTCTCATTCTTATGACTTCCAACCATACTTGGGATATAATCAAAACCAATCTTTTGGATATGATGAACGATCACAAGGATGGGAGGATAGTTGTACTTTTAATCAGTTTAATTCTAGACATGTGCAGATGCTCGATAACATTCTTCATGAGCTAAAGGCAGTGGAACAACTTGGTAGACAACCAACCAGACCTTGTTTCAATGAGTCTATCCCAACTCTTGATCGTATTTATGATCATTCACCCATTCAAAGGGATGAGACTTGGGCTGGAAACTGTGAAACAAGTTTGGGGGAGCAATCTTCAAATCAGAAATTTGATAGTTTTATTGATGCTGCTATTCCCGTGATGCAACAGATGCTTCAAGCAACACAAATTTTTTGTGAATTTTAGCTGAGTTACAATGAATCACTCCAAGAACTTCAACGGAATATAGACAACATCAGAAATGGCATGAATCAAATTCAAGAAGAGCGGAACAAGGAAGAGGTTCAAACTCATTCTAACATTCCCATGGATGCTGATATAGAGTATGATGATTCCGAAGAAGAATAATATTTAATTGTTGATAATAATGGTGTAACTAGCTCAACTCATGATCATAATGATCATTCTCCTATTCAAAAGGAAAAAGTTGAGTCTAGAAACACTGAAGTTATTAATGGTAAGACTTATGTTGTGTATGAGAGCGATGATGAATATGACTTCTTTGTGAATAACACCCTTAGTTTAGAGATTGTGAATACTTTGAATGAGTAGTCAAATTGTGAAGAACGTAAGGATTACGATAATTTGCTTATGGAAGATCCTGATTTCTTTTCCGATGAGGAGGACTTGGTTATAGAAGAACCCAATGAATGTCTTGCCAAGAGTTCGAGTGAGAATGATGATACTTGTGATGTGAGAATGGAAGTGTCCAGCAGTACCTAGGATCCCGAAATACAAGAGGTTTTGCAAGGTTTGTCTAACCCTTTATGTGAATCTCTATCTAATGATGATCCTCCCAAAATAGTAGTAGTTTCTCAAAAAGTTGTTAATCCATCTTTTAGGAAAATACCTCATTTGGGGCTGGAATTATGTGCTTCTAAAGTTTTATCCGAATTTCTTGCATCTAAGTATCCACCATATGTGTTTGAGTCTAACACCATGCAGATTTGCCGAGAGGAACGAATAGAAGTGCCTTCCACTTACGTTTTGTATACACTTCCAAGTGCAGAAAAGACTAAGTGTGGGGGTAACTCTCATGGGGTGATAGTTTTATTTTTCCCACTATTTGCTAATATTCGTGTGAAGCTTTTGCAATATATGCAGATTGTTTTGTGGGTGGATCCTCAAATTTTCAGATTGTTGATATATATGGAGTCTATTTTGAATATTTCTCGTATGCGTCAATTAGGTGCACAATTCCAATTCTTACTTCCTTGTCTTTTTCAAGTATTCCTCTTATTGTTTTTGCAATGGTTTGAAACATTAAGGACAATGTTTGATTTAAGTGTGGGGGTAGGATATAATATGAACAAAAAAAATTAACGTATACAAAACTCTAACTTTTAGAGATTTTTGAACAATTTAGAATAAACATAGCCTTTCTAAGTAAATGGATTTTTTTCTTGACGGTGAGGTATATATATTGGCTGAGTCAGGGTTAAATTCCAACTAAATGGCTAGTTTAGTGTTTATCCTCTATTGTTCAGAAATAGCTATGAGTTGGAGTATCATTTGTATTTATGTAATTTGTATATAATTTGTAGAGTTTGATGCCAATAAATAAAAAATTACTTTATAAACTCCGAAATCTAGAAACTTGTGCCTTTAAGATGACACTATAAGTGGATGGAACCATTGTGATTGCAGGAGTTGAGGAACCAATTAACTAAAGGGATGAACATAGCTCAGAAATCACAAATAACATGATAGTCGTTACCATATCTCGGAATATCACCATATCGCATTCTATTTTTATTTTTCCATATTTATCTATTGTTCTCTAAGTGCTTTGGTGGGTCACTAAACATCGAGTTGTTATTACTGCTAGGATGAAATAGAGTGATTGAGTTACTAGGAAAGAAAAAAAGAGACCGACCAATTAGACCAATCGGAGTATATATACATGAAAAAAAAGGACACTTGGATAGCAGTATGTGTGAAACGTTGTCCCTGTCTCCGTCGCCTAAACAAGCGTGGAATGCAGGATCCAAGGCAACTATCACATACTTGCTGACAAAGAATCATGCGCTTGGATCCAAAAGATCCAATCATGTTGTCAAATAAAAAAAAAAGTGAAAAACAAAAAGAAAAGAAAAGAAAAGAAAATTTTATTAGTGTTGAATAAAGTCGACTCCTGGTTCCCTTGTATATGCCAGTTGAGTTGATGTAGAATTAAGATTGTTGATCATTGGTTCCCTTGTATATGCCAGTGTGTTGACACTAGAATTCAGACCAGTAGCTCAATCCAATAGGATGCATAGGTTCATCTTGGCAGTGACCTTCAGACAGATATGGGAAACACCGATCACTTGTTAATATTCGCCAACATCAACCTCTTTATCCATCTTTTTAATATTTTCATGTGTGATTATGGTTAGTCAGATTCCGAGTATTGTGGTTTGTTCGACTTTCTGATTAGAGCTTTATTTTACTTATATTTGAATTGGATTGGAATCAAGGTACCTCCTCCTGTAATCATTTTGGATTCATTCATTGATTTGTCACAAATAGACGGAGTTGAAAACAAAGGTTTTGTAGGTATATCTCTTGTAAACCTTCACGAGACTATAACTCGTCCACTAGGGACACCTAGGGGTTCAAAGGCTTGTTATTTATGCTAAAATTAACCGTAATCTCGACGACACGGAGTTGTTATATTTTTATTTTGATTTGTTTGCTCGAGGACTAGCAAAGATGAAGTGTGGGGGAATTTGATAAGTGCCTAAAATACATCTTTTGAATGTCAATTACTTATACTTTTCTTAGTTATTTCTCTTGTATTTTTGTATATTACGCTTTGTTTTGCATTTTGTAGGTATTTTGGAGTCATTGGAATAAAAGAAGAAGAAACAGGTGCAAAAGGAGCAAAATTGTCATTTCATAAGCAAGTGTTATTAGGATCCCGGCTGAGGATAAGGGGCAGTCACTAAGTCTAAAGCTGGAAACGTACAAGAGCACCTGCGTCTCTGTTCAGGGCACCTCCCTCCTTATATCACAATGAGAGTCTAGGTCGTCATGCAGATGCAACCAAATCCCCTCCAACATGAGTTCCTAAGCTGCTACGTTTATCCTTCATGTTGGCAAGCCACTGGGTTCTACGAGAGATTTCATGGGTCCGGGTATAGATTTTATAAGGTGAGAAGTTCAGCCAACAGAGTTTGGTACGAGTATATCTTGGTTTGGACAGATTAGAGAAGTCAGATAAAGAAGAAGAGATGATGTTGTTGCTCAAGGGAGATTAATGGAACAAGTTTCGAGAATTCAGATTCCACGGAGGTTCAAGAGCATTGAGTTATCATTGGATTGTATAGCGAGTTATGAGAAGGTTTTTGGGGAAGTATTCTAGCTGAGAAACCGGCCAAGACAATGAACTGATGTCGCTGATATTGGCAGTAAATAGTGAAGACTGATAATGAGTTATAATGTTGAATGGTTTTAGATTGATGGGTTGTGTGTGAATTAAACATTTACAGGGAAGGAGATTAATTGGTAGTAGAACAAATACAAGCAACAGCTAACCATCATCAGCTTACCAGACAGACACCAGATGTTCGAGAAAATGCCTGAGTGACCAAGTACTCTAGCACCAGTCCACTTTGCAGCAGCATCTAGCCATAGGTTTGTGTCGTGTATTTCAGGGTTCGAACTACAAGGGTTTTGTGTTATGTGATGTGCCGTAAAGTCAGTAAAGAAACTGCAGTTCTGTTTTGGTTCTATGAAGCTGTTAATCCATGGCTCAATGGCAGTGCACAAGGGCTGTCTGGAAAAGGCAAAAGCTTGTTTTAGAAGTCGAGATAAACAAGGAATTTGGGTACCGATCTGTTCCACTATTGGATAAGGTTTGCTGCCAAAAAAATAGTCATGAAAGTGAGTTGTTTCCATTAGTTCTGGTGAGTGTTTGGCAAAGGTTATACATGGATTATAAGTTGTATACAACACGGAATATTGGGTTGAGATCTCACAGAGATTTCCTTGCCGAGAAGTCAGGTTGCACATGTTACATGAAATGGTTGTAGCCATTGATGCTTGTTGTTTAATGGCTGGGATTGAGACATGTTTTCAGAAACCTAAATGATTTAGGAAAGTGATTTACAATTGTGCAGGGAATTTTAGCTATAAAAAGGAGGAGAAGAAAGATCATCTCGGACCCGCCGCTCAGAACTGTTTCATCACCAACAGAGAGGATCTTTGCTCCTATCCAACCCATTACCACCTGCATCCATCATCCATTCACTTCACCACCTTCACCACCTTACTTGCATACAACAGCACACCATCACCAGCTTACAGGCAGCAGGGAGCACATGAAATACAGCCCCAAGGCAGCAGCAGTTCGCATACGCCACCACCATTCCATTATCACCAGGCTACACCGTCGCCAACACCATCAGTCCACAGTCAACTTCACCTGCAGCTATTTCGGTTTTGTATTCCTGTTTTTATTTGTTGCTCTGTTTTCCATGAACTCCAATAGCTAATTGCATCTTGGTTAGGGACGAATTTGACGTCCGGGCATGAACTCCAATTGATATTTAAAGTGCCTGTTTTCTTGCAATTTATATTGTTATTGTTCATTCACTACCGTGCCAATATTGTCATATGAGTTGTTTCACAATCGTTTAAGTTGCAAATTGAATGGTTGTGTCATGATTCTATTGCTAATTCGAGAATTCTTCGACCCGTAATTGTCTAGATATTCCGAGTATAAGTAGTAATATGTGGTTATTGACGATGGGATTTTGTTAAATATCCATGTGTATTGAATGGCACTAGTAGATGATTCAAGCTTATGTGTTTGTCATTAGGAATAGCCTATCTCACGGAGTTTAATGCACTTGTTTGAGTCACACCTAATAAGCGTACTGATGAGTGCCAAATATTGCATATTCATACACCTTTTCATTGGCACTTAACTCATCTTTCGCGCTTCAAAGTCATATATTATCCCAAATTCTGCATTTTTACCATTTTCAAGAATAAATATTTGTATTAATTAATTTTGTGTTTTTAAGTACTAAATAAAGCTTGGAAGAATTGAGAAGACAAAAGAGAAGAAAGTTGGAAGCGTTGCAACCCGCTCGCGCATCAGTGGCAACCTGTTTACAAATTCATGGGATTAAACAACCCATGATCCAAAACCCATGATCCAAAACCCATGACCCAAATCCATTTCCACCTCACCCCCATTCTCTCACTCAATCACTCCCAATTTGTTTCCCACAACCAAATATATTCCATCAATTAAGAAAACATGTTTTGTTGAGTGGATGAGTGCCAAAATTCGGATCCAAGTGCTTGAGGGAATTTTGTGTATAAATAGAGAGGGTTGTTGTGTTGAAAAACCATCCAAGAATAGCTTGTTCATGTTAGTTTATCAAATTTAAGTTTTGTTGTAATGTTCTTCATGTTCTAGTTTCATTTACTAGGGTTTAGATGAAGCCCTAATCTCATTGGTATGTATTCATATCTTGTATCTTGTTCTTGAAAGTTTAGAATTGTTTAAAGATATAATTTAATCCAAGTTTGTCAACATCTTGCTCTCACAATGTATGCCATGTATCCATTGTAGTTAGAATATATCTATGTTGATTATGCTACAACTCATGCTTAACCAAATATTGATCTTTAGATTAGTTGTGCTTAATTAGACAATTAATGCTTTGGAGAAATACTTTAGTTGTGATTAAATTATCCATTGGAGAAACACCTTAGTTATACGGTAGACTTGAATCTACTATAAGGACAAGAATAATATTACAAGTTGAATGCATGTCATAGGTTATTGGTGGATTTGAATACCCTAGTATCCATATTATCATTGTTTACATATCTTGTTATTTGCATCTTTTACTTTTATTATTTCAGTCACTTGAAAATCATATCGTCGTATCGACAAAAACAAACCCCTTTTGGTTACTCTCTGAATCAGGATTTAGAATCAACTTCTACACTCTCCAAGTCTCTGTGGTTCGACCTGTGCTTGCCCTGTGTTGCTTGTCGACATTGTGCACTTGCAATTTATACATAGAAGTAGGTATCTTTCCGAGCCTACCAAGTTTTTGTCTTGCGCTCATATTATTTGCTTTCAAAGCATTCATTCAATTATGGTTAGCACCACCCTTTTTGGCATCTGGTAATCTCTTTCCTTTGAATCTGTTTTGTTCTCATGTTTTGTTGTTTCTGTTATCTTTTGAAACATTGAGGACAATGTTAGATTTAGGTTTGGGGGAGTATTGCAATTTTTGTTGTGTCTTTTATGACCAGTTGTGGAGCGGGTCTTTTATAGTCTTTTGCATTTTTTTTATGACCAGCTGTGGAGCGGGTCTTTTATAGGGTCTTTTATAGTCTTTTGCATTTTATTTTTGGTTGTCTTTGTCAAGACCAGATGTGTAGCGGGTCTTTTGTAGGATCCTTTGTAGTCTTTTGCATTTTTTTATGACCAACTGTGGAGCGGGTCTTTTGTAGGATCATTTGTAGTCTTTTGCATTTTTTGTAGTGTGTTTTCTATGACCAGCTGTGTAGCGGGTCTTGCAGTCTTTTGTTTCTATGACCAGCTGTGTAGCGGGTCTTCTGTTGTCTTCTAAGACCAGCTGTGTAGCGGGTCTCAAAAAAAAAAAAAAAATCGGATCTTGTGGTTGGTATCTGATGACCAGCTGTGTAGCGGGTCACTAAAAAAAATAATGATGACCAGTCTGATAGCGGGTCTTAAAAAAAAAAAATGGTTACAAATTTTCATGGTTCTACGAAATTCCGAAGTTCATCATCTACAGTTGAAGACCGAAGACGAAGACATTTCTATGGATGCTTTGAAATTGGAGAAGGTTTTGTGGGTACATCTTTGGTAGGCCCTCACGAGACTACAACTCGTCCACTAGGGACACCTAGGGGTTTAAAGGCTTAGTGCATACGCTAAATGCATTCGAGAGACCAGCGACAGTGGTATAGTTAGGATTTCTGGATTTCTGTTTCACTTGAGGACAAGTAAAATTCAGGTTTGGGGGTATTTGATGAGTGCCAAATATTGCATATTCATACACCTTTTCATTGGCACTTAACTCATCTTTCGCGCTTCAAAGTCATATATTATCCCAAATTCTGCATTTTTATCATTTTCAAGAATAAATATTTGTATTAATTAATTTTGTGTTTTTAAGTACTAAATAAAGCTTGGAAGAATTGAGAAGACAAAAGAGAAGAAAGTTGGAAGCGTTGCAACCCGCTCGCGCATCAGTGGCAACCTGTTTACAAATTCATGGGATTAAACAACCCATGATCCAAAACCATGACCCAAATGATCCAAAACCCATGACCCAAATCCATTTCCACCTCACATCCCCATTCTCTCACTCAATCACTCCCAATTTGTTTCCCACAACCAAATATATTCCATCAATTAAGAAAACATGTTTTGTTGAGTGGATGAGTGCCAAAATTCGGATCCAAGTGCTTGAGGGAATTTTGTGTATAAATAGAGAGGGTTGTTGTGTTGAAAAACCATCCAAGAATAGCTTGTTCATGTTAGTTTATCAAATTTAAGTTTTGTTGTAATGTTCTTCATGTTCTAGTTTCATTTACTAGGGTTTAGATGAAGCCCTAATCTCATTGGTATGTATTCATATCTTGTATCTTGTTCTTGAAAGTTTAGAATTGTTTAAAGATATAATTTAATCCAAGTTTGTCAACATCTTGCTCTCACAATGTATGCCATGTATCCATTGTAGTTAGAATATATCTATGTTGATTATGCTACAACTCATGCTTAACCAAATATTGATCTTTAGATTAGTTGTGCTTAATTAGACAATTAATGCTTTGGAGAAATACTTTAGTTGTGATTAAATTATCCATTGGAGAAACACCTTAGTTATACGGTAGACTTGAATCTACTATAAGGACAAGAATAATATTACAAGTTGAATGCATGTCATAGGTTATTGGTGGATTTGAATACCCTAGTATCCATATTATCATTGTTTACATATCTTGTTATTTGCATCTTTTACTTTTATTATTTCAGTCACTTGAAAATCATATCGTCGTATCGACAAAAACAAACCCCTTTTGGTTACTCTCTGAATCAGGATTTAGAATCAACTTCTACACTCTCCAAGTCTCTGTGGTTCGACCTGTGCTTGCCCTGTGTTGCTTGTCGACACTGTGCACTTGCAGTTTATACATAGAAGTAGGTATCTTTCCGAGCCTACCACGTACCTCTAGGAAACTTGGCAAGTAGAATCCGGTAGTCGAGCGCTTCCGTGTCCGGTGAACTTAGGAGATATAACGAAATAGTTGAGCGTACTAATTATTCTAGGGTTATTAGTAATATGTACTTTGCAGAAACTAGCTATATCATTAAGATTCATGTTTTGTGACTTAGGAGAAGTCCTTGATCATTCTCATTATCATATTTGCATTTCTTATTCAGAATTTGAATCGACAACTTAGACTCAACTCTCCCTTAGGAACGAACCTGCTTATCCGTATACTACTAGTTAGTTTAAAGAGAAGTAGAGAAATTTATTTTTGCAAGTTCGACATGACAAATTCCAAGCCTTCAAAATGGGTCTCATGGTTGTCTTTGGCTGAATAATGGTTTAATACCTCTTACCACACCAGTTTAAAGCTCACTCCATTTCAAGCTCTATATGTCTATACCCCTCCACAGTTTGGAATTCCTTCTTCTCAGGTAGGAATTCATGCTGCAGTTAAAGACTATTTGCAGCAGAGACAAGAAATGGGGAAATTACTCAAATAAGCTTTGGAGTCTGCTCAACATAGGATTAAGCAACAAGCAGAAAAGAAAAGGACTAAGAAGTCATTTAATGTAGGAGACTGGGTTTACTTAAGGTTACAACCCTATATACAGTCCACTGTGCAACTGGGAAGAAATCTGAAGTTAGCTGCCAAATATTTTTGGTCCTTATCAAGTAATTGCCAAGGTTGGAGTAGTGGCTTACCAGAAGAAGCTACCAGTTGTCTCAAAAATCCATTCCACCTTCCATGTATCACATCTTAAGAAAAAATTAGGGGCTGGGGTGGTAGCTCAGACACTCCTACTTGCAACTGACAACAATGGGCAATTACAAATGATCCCCAAGGAAGTTTTTTCTACCAGAAGTATCATGAAAAACCAGCAGGTCATAGTTCAAGTGTTGGTAAAATGGGAGGGCGCGACTACTTCGGAAGCCACTTGGGAGGACAAGCATCTTATGAAGACACGATTTTCATAGCTGATCCTTAAGGACAGTGATCTTGTAGAGTAGAGGGTATTTGTCATGTCCCGGATATGGGCTAACCATCTTGATGGGTGCCTTTATAACTTGTTAATTACCGTGTCTATATTTGTTATCACTTACCATTATTTAGTTGAGACGTGTGCTTCACACACTAGCCCGGTGAATGCTATCCTTGTAACCTCTCGTGGTTGTAAGGGGTTGGGGAATGTTTTTAATGAATTATCAATCTGATTTCTGATTTCTTTTCGTCCAATCCTCTCTCTTCCCTTCTTCTGTCAAACCCTACCTTCATTTCTCCTTCTCCTTCCCTCTTGTCATCTCAATTCTTGTCTAAGTGTTGTTTCTATATATCCATTGTAGTGGTAGTCACTACAGACTAGCTATTAAAAATCTCATTTTTCAATATCAAAACCTTGAAGATTGATTATGAACAATTATTCGACCGTCGTTTCAAACATCTATATGTCTTCTTTCATATCTATGAAGGTGAGTGTTAAGAATAGAGTTTACATGTGTGTACGTAAAACCATGTTTAGAAGAACATTGGTTCTTTGTAACGGCCCTACCATTAAACACTATAGATATTTAAAGCAAAATGAAAGACATGTAATCATCAATCAATTCAAGGCGGTTAACTTTGCTTAGTGACATGTCATTCTACTTTGAGTTATCTTGTGCAAAAAGGATGTTTTCATGTTTGTACATTGCATATTTGTAACTTAAAACATGGAATCATTCATTTTCGCAAGTACGCGTGCAAGATTTTAATCTTTTGCCAAACTTAATATTAGCAAAAGTTTGTGTAAGGATCCATGACTTAGGTTTGGGATACTTTAAGGATAAAACTCTATTTGAAATCTCAAGTGCTTTAAGATATCATAGACATGAACGTTTTTGATTTCATACTCAAAGACAATTCAGTCCAATTGTGAGAGTATTAATTGTTAGAAAGAATGCTTGTCGAGAGAGAAGTTTTTCTTTAGTCGTGTATGAGAAAGTCTCGTCTCATACCCATTTGGAAAGTCTATAGGCCTTGTCCAAGGTGAATGCAAAAGAAGTATTTTTCAGTGTAGCGTTGTTTACAAGAGACAAAAAACAACAAATAGCAACTAACAACTTACTTATGCCTATTTCAGTTGTTGTTGCTACAAGAATGATCATAAACAAGAAAAACGCTGTAACTAGGTACATACCAAAAGATCTTCGATCATTTCAGCTTGCATTAGATAAAGTAGGACCACTAGGTGAAACTACTCATAGTGTTTACGTAATACCACTAGTTTAACTAGCAAACAAGATGATGCCTACTAAAGATCCACACGTAGGAGATGCATTTAATGGTTGTAATATAAGTAATAGAGGGAACCACGCAAAACATACTTCAAATGAAGCTAGTGAGAAATTTTGAGCAACAAGAGGTAAATAGATCTTCATTTAGTCAATCGACCTTTGGATGACATGATTATACACCCAGCTTTAGAGGATAAAATAGACATTAATAGTTTGGTAGGAAATAAAGATGAAAACAAAGTAAGTGGATAAAGAATATGATGATTGTCCAATGTCTCCATCTCGCCGACAGTAGATGATATGGTGGTAGAGGATAATCTAGAAATAACACAATTTTTCTTTCCTAGATGGTTTTCCGCATGTTTAACATCTTATTAAAAGCAAAATAATAAGCCAGAACAAAGGATTTATTTGAAAGATATTGCACCAAATTTTGAAATTAAATGCTTACGGTGATCTTTTAAATTCTTTCTCAGCTCCCCTCTTCCTTATCTTGGAAGTTTTAACTTGATATTCCCAACTTATTTTGTATTTATTTTATACTAACTTATTATGTCTTTACTTTATTATATATAAAATATGGGAAAACTTGGGAATATATCCCGTTTTCACTAATTCATTTGGGGATCTATCCCCATAACGCAAAATATTAAGGAATCTATCCCAGAGAGAGAAAAGAAAGATTAACTTGTTGTTATTTCACATGTGTGGGATCATACGTCTGTTTAAGCTACAATTTCACCCATAATATCTAAACGAGTGCAGTTCCTTTTATTGTATCATGTTCATCTTCATCTCTAGCAGCCATGAAAGAAACTAAACCAATTTGTATCCATCTTTAGTTGACGACTACGACATAATTATTTCATCTTCTCATGATTTTTTTTTTCAAACTTTATTGTGACGAAATCTTAATTGACAAGATCCCTTTAAAATACAATTCTACATAATTAATTAGTACCAGTCCATCTATTTCTAATAAATCATCCATTCAAATATGCAATCTTATAGAATCAGTAAAGAACAACATTCATAGGAAACAAACATGATGAATTTGTCTATTCAATTATAAACCATGAAATGAATGATAGAAGAGATAAACCCAAAATATTGATATTAGAGATGACTCATTGTGTGGTTCAGTAAAGTCTCTTATTGATCTAGTTATAGAAAATAAATCAATATTGATAAGAACCTAATTTCCGGTACATTGTTAAGAAATCCAAAGTTCACGATGACAAGATAAAACTCACACTACCCAAACAGTTAAACAACTTCCAATTAAAGTATAAAAACAACCAACAACGATGTTACCATGTTTCCTAAGAAATTGGAATGAATATGGTTTTACAGACAAGGCGCAGTTATCACAATCAATAATTAAAAAATCATAGAAACAAAATTGAAAGTAAAACTCTTAGGAAAAAAAATTCATAATAGAAAACCCTAGTTTAGGAGGATTGAATCTTGATAGTTATTAATCTGCAGTAACCAGTGCCAAAGACTTTGTGGAAGAGAGAATCGAGAAAGGGCAAAGGTATATGTTGAGCAAAAGAGAAACATGGGTTCGATTGGTTCTCTACAGAGAAGAGACAACTAAGTGATGTTGAGGGTAAAATTGGAACTTAAACACACATACATGTGGGATATCATGGATTTAACGTTTGTTTTCTCTGTAAGATAGATTCCTTAATATTTCCCGTCTTGGGATAAATCCCCAAACGAATTAGGTGAAAACAAGACATATTCCCAATTTTCCTTAAAATCTATTGGTTGGGCTAATAACCTTCCCCAAGATTCCAAAATCATCTTTAGTTACATATTTGATATATTATTGTTATCACATAACTTAAATACATCAAATTGAGGCACCAATTTGAAAGTGTAAACAAAAAAAAAAATCATGGGTTATTTTGTTTTTGGTACTCAGATTTTGTCCAATTTTTGAGTTTGGTCTAACATTTGTCCAGCTTGGTGTTTGGTACTTGGAAAAGACGTTGACCCGTGTTGACTCGGTTAACTTTTGACTTCTGTTTAGTAATTATTAAAAATATTATATAAAATCTAATTAATATACAAGTTTACTATTATATCCTTCCACCTTACAACGAAAAATATTATGTTTGGAAAACCATCTTCTTCGTCTTTTGATCATTGTCACCGGCCGTCACCTCCACCACCAACGAACGACAATAGCAATAACAACAGAGAAAGGGGTTTAATTTATCGAAGGATATGGAGTGGATTCAATCCAAGAAATCAGCGACAAGAGCAATGATCTGATGCTACATGATCTGTGGTGTTTTGGGGTTGAGATTCAAGACAATTACTTCAATTTTTCTCGACAACAGCAACACGAGTGACTTTGGGGGGTCTTCGTAGTATCTTGATTTCTTGTCAAGAACAAATCTGGGGTGGAGAGTTAAAGCTGCATAAGAAGAGGGCTACGAAAAGAGAATAGGAGAAATATTTTAGGGTGCAAATATCTTGCGTGAATTTTTAAAATATGAAGGGTAAAATAGTAAATACGTATATATTTGGATTAAAATTTTAATTAAAGTTAGATATAACGAGTCAACGTGATTTCCAAGTACCAAACACCAAGCTGGGCAAATGTTAGACCAAACTCAAAAATTGGACAAAACTTGAGTACCAAAAACAAAATAACCCAAAAATCATATATATGGTAACATTTTACCTTCACTCCTGATTTGATATTTTCTCATGTTTAACTTCTCTGAAACATTAACAACGTCGAGTCATACTCACAAAAAATCCTACATAATATGGTTTGTACAAGCTCCATCCCATGATTTGTGCAGGCTCCATCCCACCTTAAAAAAAAAGTCTCCATCCCATGGGTGCATCATATTAATGTAATAACTATTTTATGTTCGAGGATTTTTCCCTCGTAAATATTGCTCCATCTTTTCTATTTATAAGTAAAACTAGAACTTGACTCGTGCCATAACGGCACGGTTTCGAAATAAGCAAAAAAAAAAAAAGTTTATTTTGACTGGTGTCATCCATTTTTCGTTGTTGTATGAAGTGACAATTGTTCTCCATACTTTTTGATTATTTATTTTTTCTTTTGTAATATAACCGAGCTTATTTTAATATTAAAAAAACCAAGCACAACTTCCATGTTATGGTGTTACTTGTGTCATCATGACACTGAATAAACATTGCACACTACTACATTGACCAACTACAATATCACCACCTGAACCACCCATTACCACTACCCTTTTCACCAGCATCACTATCGTCACCGGCTACATGCACCACCAATCACAAACACTACCTTGACCATCTCTAATATTTATTGATGTAATTATTAACAAAATTGTTTAGTGGAGTATATATTGATTAGATAATTAATATCACATTTATTATGAGGGATTAATAAAATATTTATTGTGAGAAATTAATGAGACAATAATGATGTACACAGTCATATATTAAGATCGTTGGATGAATTTATAACTTACAAAAACTTACATAAATAACCATTGATTTATATTCTTCCAAAACAAATCTTAAGGATGATACCAAAAATAATTGATAAATTGAGACAAATATCAAATATTTCGAGAATGATACCAAATCATTAAGGAAAGAAGGTTGAGCGAAAGTATGTCCTTGGATTTAAGTTCTTTTGTCTCTATAGTCTATCTCTCCTTCCCAAATTTATTTCTGATTTAGGTTTGCTCAAAGTGGGGAACTAAAACTTTTTAATCCGCTTCTCCTATCATATGTGAGCGAGAGAATAAATTGTTTAGTTTTACGGGAATATAGGTTTATTATCTTCAGTCGATCAAGTTTCTCCGCTTTGCATTTGATTTTTGAAATGGGAAAAATATTATATGTAACACATTATCTCTCAATTAAAAAACGTGTATTTCATAGGATCGACCAAAACCATGGATTTATCAATTGGGAGGGCAAATCAAGATAGCTCTTTAACTAGACTAACTTAGCCCAACTTTGTCTTATAATACAGAACAAAAGGATAGAAAAAAAGATCACCTAGTTAGGATATAACTTGTGCCGTAACAGTATGACTCAATAATAATTTATTTTATGGTGTACTGATATTGACTCATACAGTTCGTTTGCAGTTATTATATAACGTGATATTCTAGTGTTTTTTTTTAATTGTCATGTATTATAACCGAGTTTAATTTATCATTAAGACGATCAACCGCATCTTCTTTTCTTTATAATGTTAATTAATTTGTGGCGACACATAATTAACAAAATATATTACCCCCGCAGCTGGGCATGCTTTTAATTTTTAATCACAAACGTCATGTATATATTTATATTGAACAAAATTAAGCCGTCAATTAATTTATTCCATTTTTTTTGTTATATTCTATTTTATATTGCAATCAATTTTGTTTTAACACTAAAAACATGATTTATTCGATCGGATACCATATATAGTAGAGATACCATTTGGTTGATCCAGCGGTCATGATCATATTGTCTTATATGATCTGGTATCATCCTCGATGGTTTTTTTCTTTACCAATCACGCTAATAAAACCAACCACATCTTTCACAATACAATGTTGTCTGTTTTGTAGAGACAAAAAATGATTATTGTCCACTATTATTCACCAACACCCACCACCATTAATGTTACCGCTCTCACAAACACCCGCCACCGTTTTACCTCCAACTATTTCTTCCACTACCACCATTAATATAATTTTTAGTAAAATTATTTATTAATAAAAATCTATTTATTAGATTAATTAAGGGGATATTTATATTAAAAAAATCAATTAATCATTCATTATCAGCAATTAATGGGATGTTAGTTAATAAAAAAATTATAATGGTTAAGTTGAACAAACTACAACCATAGATTTATCTTCTTCTTAGACAAATCTTGGCCACTCTTTATCTAGGCTAAGTTATCCAAGCTTTGTTTTGTATTCTAGACTAGGATATGACCCATATCGTTTTGATATTAGTTGTATATTTATTTTCTTGAGAGGCTACCATGAGATGAGCGTGAGAAAATCGGGGAATGGTAATCCTTATTAAACTGAATTCGAATCTTTGATCGATATTATTAACATCAACGGGATCGGTTTCCTGTTAGATGGTGATTAGGATCGGTTTCCTTATTTTCTTGTTTTGGATGTACACAGACATATATACCCCAAAGAGTAATTTTTTTGGTGGTAAAAATATCCAATGTGAGTGTGTACACTGGAATCTGCACCTAGTTTCATATATATATATGCTTATTTAGATAACTATCCGTTCACAGTTGTTGCAAACAATACCGACAAACTTGAAAACCTAAATTCCTAAGCGGGAACTCGTAGAAATTTCTTGTTTGAATAAAATTAACTTGTCGATTGTATTCCAAATTACAAATGCAGAGTAGTCATCATTTAATTAGATTGTTATTTTGTGCTAAAAAAAAAATAGTGCAATTTGTTTTCGAAATTTGAAAAGTTGAATCTGAGCTGTGAACCCTTCTTTCATATGCCTAAAAAGTGTTACATATGCATTAGTTTTTGGAACCGTTGATTGTTTTTAAAAATGAATATTGACTTTGTGCTAGTATCAATGTATAATTTGCAAGGTTACACATAAGTAATACTCGAACCCATGGTAAAAAAAAAGTTTAATTGATAGGTTAATATAATTTACGGCCAGCCATTTTACGGCCATTAAACATGTTATTTGTATATATGGTAATTAACATTCATCATTCCCTAGAGTGTTCTAGGCTTGAGAGACGTTACACTGTACTGTGAAGCCTGTTGAAAAAGAATGATAACTATACATTTATGGCTTAAACTAACACATGAAAAACGCCCAGCTTACAACGTCACAAATGCAAAAAAAAAAAGAAAAGTAAAACATTAAATATTACAGCATTCCCTTGGATATTGGTGATATGAAGTATCCTTGATCTTTCTTAGCAGTGAAAAATGATGCGCCTGATGAAATTGCATACATCATATGCCAAGTATGCTTTTCCTTGCAAATTGATAATACAATCTTGTTGTCTTACTAAATAGTGAAAGACTCGCATTAAATAAATTACGGATCCAAATAAAAGAAATCCCCCCCCCCCCTAATACATGAATAGATAAACTGTACATGTATATGAGAGTTTCTCTTTGTCATCATATGCGTTTGAGGCCTAGAAGTAAATAAGAGACCCAGTCTAAATACCAATGGTATGAAAACTTGCAGATAAATGATATTATACCTTGACCTAAGAGTACATAAGAGACCTAAAAAAACCATAAATCTACAATTTGCTAGCACAAAATGAATATGACATTACAGCTGAATATCAAAATAATTCTTAAGTCAACTTATACAAAGGGTAATATATTTACACATAATTTGGTTTGTTGGTATCTTAAATGAAATAAAAGAAGATCGAGTATTAGATGATATCCATAGAGTAAAAGACAGGTCATGGCAATCACATATGTGCAAATGAACCACATATTCTAGCAAAAATTAGACTTGTATCTTTCTGGAATACCAAAACTTCTTCATCTTCGTAAACGATAAAATGTATGGAATGGAAATTTGTTTAGTCCCTACATATATAGGTATAGTGACGCATCCCATAAAAATAAATTGCATCACTGTATTGCTCCCTAAACCGTTTTCTTCATTGCTTAAAAACAATCTCCTGATATCAGAAAATGAAAGATTATAGGTGAGCTTCAATAATTCAGTTATGTGTTGCTTATTTTGTAGCTTCCTAAATTTCAGCATTAGCAAGATGGTTGACTATGTATGGATAATTTAATAATCCAGCTCCTAAACAAAATCGAGATAATAAAATTCAGTATTAATGAAAAGAATCAAAGAGAAATTAAACTGTATAGATGACACAAAAATTAAGATGATATTGTATTATTATGCCAATATTAAACAGTACTAAGAAAATGATTCGTTTCCATTAATAACAATTATCTAAGTCAACTAAAACAACAGTGAATCATACCTTTGGAATAGAGTTGTGCAAAGAATGAACCTTTGGAAAGGAATTTGATTATAAAAGGGATTAAATTAAGAGTAAAGTATTGGGTATTTAATTTAGAATAAAAGGAAACGGTTTAACATTAAATGAGAGGAATATAACTCCCAAATAAATGACATTAGATTAATGAACAATCAATTTAAATTCATTATCTTAGGTAAAATTAATATGTGAATTAATCTGGACCCTTCTTTATATGCCTAAACTGTAAATATTAAATATGTAGCTCAATCTGGACCGTTCTTTATATGCCAGAAATGTAACTGAATAACTTAAATATGTGCCTCAATCTGGGACGTTTTTTATGTGTCCAAACTGTAAATCTCCGTCCAAAGAGAAAAAAACACAATTGTCCCTTATAATATATAATATAGATAGATGAACTATAATGGAAGGTTAATACTATTGTTGTTTTTTGTTATACTGAAAACTAATTTGCACAATTTTTCTAGCACAAACAATGTTAGAGAACATTATATGTTTTTCCACCCACAAAATAACGGCCAATTATTGACATTGAAAAATATAATCATTAATAATATATTATTCGGTAAATTTAAACTTAACTATTAAAATTTGCATTCTTCAATGTAAATTCACATTATCTCTTCTACTGTTTATTGTTGTTTACGTTCTCCAACACAAACGATCGACTATTTATATCGTACATGGAGCATAATATAACAAAACCTAAAATATATATACCGTAAAAAAAAAAACATTTCATCTTTTGACAAGTCATTTATTTTTATATTGTTTACCATGTAATCCAGAATCCAGATGCATACCATCAAACCAAAAAAAAAAAAACGGAAGAAGATGGAGTATAAAATTACGTACGAGTAAGTAGAGAAAATGCAAGGTTATTTATTTATTTGAAAACAAAATCAAAAGCGAGACATATTCATCTTTTGGATAGTAGATGTTAGTTGACCGGGGGTTTTAGTCATTATTATGTCATAAAAGTTAAAAAAGAAATATAGAAGAAAAAAAACGAAAAAGTAAAAAAAACACCGTAACTTTCTTTTTCTCTTTTTTCTCAAAGTTATTTAAAAACACCAAACAGAAATATAAAATAATTTAAATTAGAAAAGAAGAGAGAGAAGTATGAGTTTGGGGTGTGTTCCCTTTATGCCTTTATGGGTCTCTTTTATAAACCCAAGCGGCAACAAAGAATGAAAGACAGAAAGTCAGTAGCAGCAGCAGAAGAAACAAAACATAAAAACCCTAGACGCAAAAAAGAATCATACTTCGAAGAATAAGAAGAACAGATACTTCAAACTCAATCTATATCTTTGTCTTTCAGTATGATGCCTGAAAACTTAACTTCATCATCACCTTCAGAACTCTACAGATTTTTAAGTGGGAATGATTTTATGGATGCATATGGAATTCATTCCATGAATAATAATTATGATTTCACAGGTGGGATTATTAGTAATAATAACCATCATCTAGGAAATAACAGCACCAGCAGCAGCTTTAACGGTGGTTCTTCTGCTTTTTACCAATATAATGATGTCTCAGATATAACTGATAATCTGAATCAGATTCCACAAGCTAGAGCTTTAGCTGCTTCTAAGAATCACAGAGAAGCTGAGAAAAGACGAAGAGAAAGAATCAATTCTCATCTCAATAAACTCAGAAGCCTTCTTCCTTGCAATTCAAAGGTCAGTATGTACTAATGTCTCTTACTGTATTATTCAAGAATTCCAAAAGACAATAAAAAAACTGCTCTTTTCTGTTAATTTTTTCATGTATTGATATGATCCAACTTTGAATTGTTATCCGAATTTTTGTTCATTTTTAGTACTAGTTTCTTATATAATTCAGCTAGAGAAGATAAATACATTTTGGGGATTTTAAAACTGATTTATTCTTCCTATTCGGATTTTTCTGTTTTTTTTTCTGTTTTTTTTGTGAATTTCTAGGCTTCAGAAAAATTATATTCCTTATTTTATAGTAAATAATTTGCATTTATAAGATTCAGTGGTAGATGATAGAGAGATAGATAGGAGCTCTTCTAGCTGTAGCAGCAGTAGACTGGACTGGGGAGTAGTAGTAGAAGCAACAGTACTATTCACTAAACAGCTTTCTTAATTTTCAGATTCTGTTTGGCCCAACTGAGCCAGTATCTTTGAAACTACAATGAATCTTAAGTAGTAATAGTTTCTTGAATTGATCAAATCTGAAGAAAAGTGAAAGAAACTTTTCAGGATTCTTGTTTGGGAAAGTTGAAAGTCTTTTTGATCAAAAATAAAATAAAAATAAATAGGTTTCTATTGAAATTGTGCTTCTCATTTTATTTTTGGTTTTTATTTTTACAGACAGATAAAGCTTCACTACTAGCAAAAGTTATTCAACATGTTAGAGAATTAAAGCAACAAACAATGGAGATTTCTGAATTAGAGTTATTTCCATCAGAAACAGATGAAATCAGTGTACAGGCAGCTGCAGATTATTCTGTTGATGGAAGATCGATACTAAAAGCATCACTATGTTGTGAAGATAGATCTGATCTTTTACCTGAACTAATAGAAACCCTAAAATCTCTTCGCTTGAAGACATTAAGAGCTGAAATGTCTACATTAGGAGGGAGAGTTAGAAATGTGTTTCTTGTGACTGGTGAAGAAGATCACAAAGATCATCAAAGTAATATCGAATCTATAGGTTTTTTACGGGATGCTTTGAAAACTGTTATGGAGAGATCCAATTCAAATGACCGGTCTAAAAGAAGACGAATGGTTGATCGAAGAACAATCACAGCAACTTCAGTGATAACAACAACTTGAAGATTATCTTTAGAGACCTGACAAGATCGCGTTTTAAGATCACGTCAACAACAACACAGGCCATTTGAGGAACATGAAAAAAAATAGTTTGCTGGTTTTGGTTACTCCAATTCTTTTAAATCGTTTATTTCAAAGTTGCTTCGGCTGGCCATAGTCATGAGTAGTTATACTGTTTTGATTTGTAAGGTTTGATTGAGGTTTTATTATGTAGTGTGGTGAGTTTGTAGTGTGCTTAGAATAGTTTGTAGTGTGTGCATGGAGTGACAAGAAAGAAAACAATGGTAAAAAAAAAAGATATTAAAGCTGTAAGTACGTAGGAATATTGGGAGGTTTTTTCTTCTTCAATGCAGATGTGATTGAGTTGACGAATGCCGTGAGAGATTCGAATATATCCGAACTGCAGTTGAGGATTTTTTTTTTTCTTTGTAGGAATATAATGATTATGTATTTTCTTGGTAGAGAGTTGCAATTTACCGACGAAAAGAAGTGGGTTAATGGACAAATTTATTTTGTGCGCGCTTAAGCTATCTTCCTTTGTGCTTGTAGCAGTATGTATCATCGTATCACATTACAGCTACAAGTTCTCTTATATTTTTATTAGTAGTACTGTATATAGGAATGATCATGTGCGGAACGAGAATGGCTCAATTCTCTGAAGAATGATTTCTTCGTTATGTTTTTTTTTTTGATACGGATTTCTTCGTTATGTTAATAATAGAAATATAATCTCCCATTGTCATTCTAGGTGGTCCTAGCTAGAATAAAATTTACAATCTACTCCGTATAAAAGAAGCTAGATTATTATGAAAAAATAAAAATAATATGTATAGCCATGTAAGCATTATTGTTGCTTAAAAATTAACATCAAAAAGAAACTATTGAAGATCAATAATTTGGCACAAGTTAAGAAGAACATCTGACACCGCAATACCTTAAACTTCAAAGATAGTACGTCCTTTAATAAGCTAAGATTCACAACTCAAGCAGTAGTCTTCTTAGTCTTACACTCTTACTACGGTAACAGTTTACATCCCATTATATATATGGTGGATATTCCCATATCTCTGCTTAGGTATACAAGTTGCCTTTCGACGTCCTGGGCATCCGTCCAGTTGTTTTATTGTTGAGCGAGCCTTTTTCAGTATGGATGTTTCCTGCTTCAAAAAAAGAAGAAAGTATGGATGTTTCAGCCTAATAAAGTTCCGGAGACCAACTTTCAAGATAGCCTGAACTTTGAATATTTCACACCAGTTTTCTATACTGTCCTGATCAACATAAGCCCGTATTAATACCCTTGGATTCTTAATTCGCAACTAGCTGGTTTAATAAGTTTGTCTTCAATTATTTTCAATTGAGACATGCTCATGAGTTATGATTCAATTTAGAGCCCCTGAAGATGATGCAAATAAGACATGCTTGTACCTCCTAAGTCCCTAACTGTGTGGGGAACACGCATGCATGGTTATTACAAATACGTCAGAATCACAATCATAAACTCAAGTGAACTATGCTCCAATCGAAAGTGTTCCATATACAGTAGTATACAAGTATCTTTACCATAGAACTCTTAACTTCTGCGATAACTCAAATATAATAACCGATCAAAAGTAAAATTTTCGTTCTAGTTCTGGTTAGTTAGAAAGAGGAGAAAAGTAAATGGGTTAAATTAAATTAACCTAAGACATGAGACGTGTCAAGTGAGTTAGGGTTTACATAGGTCGTCTGGTCGGTTAAAAGGATAGATAGTTGGAAGGGGACTCCCGAAAGAGGCGTGGAATTTGGGAGAGGCGTGACCGGCCAGATTCTGACAGAAAACAACAAGGCAATCATAATGGGGGCCGCAAGAGACATTGACAGAGAGGACAGAAGGTGAATTCAATAAATAAAGTTGTTGATGGGAAAGATAAAGTAGAAGTGAACTTGCATTAGGCTTGTCTATATGTTTCTGGACACTTACTTAACCTCACTTGACCAATGTCTACAAAACATGGTCGTCAAACCGGTCATGGTCCAGGACAATTGAAATTTTCTAAAAAGAATCGATGCGTTACCGTTAAAAAAAGTAATATACTGTATTCCTGTGTTTTTGTGATGGCTAGTTACAATCCTGTTAGGAATAACTAAAGTCAAAACTCTTTTACAGAGTTTTTAAAGGTTGCCAAGCGGTTACTAAATTAGTAAATTTCGAACACAAAACAATTCACCTCGTCTTATGTCTTAGGTTACTAAACTAGTGAAACTTGCTAATTCATACCTCGTATATCTTTCTTATTGGATGCAGGGACACGCGGGTTTTACTGCAGTATCCGCGTCTGACGCACGGGGGACGCAGACTCGACGCAGCACGTGCGCGTCCCACGTGATTCTGATGACGGACGCGAGCTGGACAGAAGACTAAACCACCGCACCAGCACATGTTTTTTGATGTTATTTGTATATATTTTTGATTTATACATTATTTACATTATTGCATTCATTGATTAATAAAGTTAATCAAATCCTAATTTTGATTTGCATAACATATTTATTTGTTGTACATGAAAGTTGTGCTTATATATATGTATAATATTTTATTTATATATTTATATATACGTGTCCGCGTCCTAATATTTTCAGTATTTGGTCGTGTCCGCGTCCGCGTCTGTGCAACTCAGTCCCGAACTGTTTTTGTTGAGCCGTTAATATGGCCATGTTAATGGTTTAAATGGTCAATGGGCCCTGGTGGCGAACGTTTTTTCTAGTGGAGAAAACAAATGTTCATAGATTTTTAAAAAAAAATTTCTAAAGAAGTGCAAACTTTACATTCTCAAATGCAAAATACATTATCTCTCATAATTTTTTATTGCTTTTTATCATTTCCAAGGCCAATGATTGACTCTTATCTTGTGCATGGGTGCACAAGATAACAAAACCCTTTCTGGTGTCTTGCTTCTTGAGTGATTAATAAAACAAACGACTCTGCACAACGACTCAACTACTTGCAAAGTATAAATATAAACATATATAATCTAAACCTTAGATCTACGAATCCTTTCTGGAATAGTAGGTCCGTCATAAAAACCATGTACAACCAATAGTCGAATGCCATAAGGGTTTGGATCTAGGTACTCATCATTACAATAGGTGGAGGATTCAGGTACAAAGTTCTCAGAAAATTACGACTCTACAACATGTGGAGGATTTGGGTCTACTGCGAAGTCATCTAGGAAGGTATTGGAGGATAATGTTGTGTAGAATTTAGAAGATGTACGGCAGATTAATGAGGCTAATGAAGACCATGTTGATTGAGAAAACAGTTCAGTCCCTTATTCAGGTAGCATGTAGCTACGGTAATATCAGTAAAGTGCACAAAACAATGTTGATGAGTAATATGACCAATTTGGTCTTGAGATATCGACAGTATTTCCAGAATTTAGAAGATATTGTGCAGGACACAACTAATGCAGTTAAAGAAGAGGGTGTGGATGTTATTGATAGGTACAAAGAGGAAGAGAATAATCTCAGTGGCGACGAAGGAGGTAATAATATTAAGGGTATATATACGTGCAGCAAGGGAAGAAGTTATTTTAAATAGATTTTAAAATCCAATGCTGAAATGTCAGAGGTATGAACGACTACGATAAGCAAGTATCGGTTAAGAATACGGTTGTTGCTCAGAGTTGTGCTATGTGTTTGATTCTGGAAACAAAAATTCAGTTCATGTATCATTGGTTTGAAGCTGCAGTTAACGCATATAGTCCATGCGAATATAATGGCTTCCAGTAGGTTGTAGTTAACGTATACAGCCCATGCGAATATAATTCTAGAACGGACTTGTGGGTTGATATGGATGCGACAAGAAGATGGTGGAGTGGACCTATTTGTATCGCGGGTGATATGAATACGGTTTGATCGTGAGAAGAGAGAAATCGAGAAGAAGTAGATAGAAGGAATACTGCCTTGTTGAATAACTTCATATATGAGCATGAATTAGTTGACCAACCTTTGATAGGAGGTGCATTTACTTGGTCGAATAATCACTCTATTCCTCTAAGCCTTATTTAAATCTTGATAGGGTGTGGGTAGAGCAAGAGGACTCCGTGAAGAACATACAACAATGGTGGAGTGTTATAGACTATACCGGAAGTGCGAGTTCTAGTTTTTTTCTAAAACTTCAAAACCTGAAGCATCTTATCAAGCCATGGAGATTGAGGGAGTTTGGGAGTATTTCGAGGGACAAAGCTGAACTTACAGGAAGAATTCATGAGCTTAATATTTTGGAAGAAACTGGTGCTTTGCAACACCATCAGCTAGAGGAAAGAACTCAATGCAAGTTAAAGTTGAAGAGCATAGAAGCTACGGAAGCAAGAAAATGGCAGTTGAGGGCAAAACAGAATGACTTCCGGTGTGGGGATCCAAATACACGTTATATTCATAGCATTGCAAGTGCGATAAAGAAGCGTAATACGATTGTTAAGCTTCAAGTAGGAGGGACATATTGCTTTGAGCCAAATATTATCAGGGAGGAGATAAGAAGATTCTATATTAATCTTTTATCTCAAGGAACGAGGTGCATTTGAGTATGGATAATCTATATTTTCCATAAATTAAGGAAATGGATAAAATTTGGCTTGAACGAGAGTTCACAGAGGAGGAGGTTTAGGATGTTATTAAGAAGATGGGAACCAACAAGGGGTCTAACACCCTCACCCAATATTTCGCTTAGTAATCTATATGGACTAACTCCAATATACTTTCAAGAGAATCAACTAGACAGTTAGACTCAATCTTAAGAAAAGTATATCAAGGAGTTATATCTCAATTTCTCGATTCAATCTGCAATCAAACAAATAGGAATTTGCGAGCATGATTGAATATAAGAGAAATAACTTGAACGGTACCAAAGACCTATGTTCAAGGATCAATCAATTTCAATCAACAACCAAAGGTTGGATTTACCATTTGATCGATTCAAATGCACAACCTGTGATATTTCAATTATATAACAAAATATAATGCAGAAAAGAAATAACAAAGACACTAGAAGTTTTGTTAACGAGGAAACCGCAAATGCAGAAAAACCTCGGGACCTAGTCCAGATTTGAACACCACACTGTATTAAGCCGCTACAGACACTAGCCTGTTACAAATCTAACTTCGGTCTGGAATGTAGTTGAACCCTGATCAATCTCACATGGATTCAATGTACAGTCGTGCTCCTTACGCCTATGATTCCAGCAGGATACTATGCACTTGATTCCCTTAGCTGATCTCACCCACAACTAAGATTTGCTACGACCCAAAGTCGAAGACTTGATAAACAAATTTGTATCACACGGAAAAGTCTATTGGAATAGATAAATTTGTCTCCCACAGAAATACCTACGAGTTTTGTTATGTCTTTTGATAAATCAAGGTGAACATGAACCAATTGATAATCCAGACTTATATTCCCGAAGAACAACCTAGTATTATCAATCACCTGACAGTAATCTTAATCGATTAACGAAACAAGATATTGTGGAATCACAAACTGATGCAGACGAGTACGCCATAGCCTATTTGGAGGCAAAAGACCCGACTGTTGTGAAACAGACCGGAGGGTGTCTATTTTGATGGGAAACGGCCCAATAAACATGACAAGGAGTCTATGACTACCTTGGTCTTCTAAATTTATCCATATTCCATTGTATCGGGCGTCTTAGACCCGTTTTTTCCGTTTTAGGAAAGTTTTATTTCGCTAATAACTTCTTCGTTAAGAGTCCGTTTGAGTCGCCGTTTGTGGCCCATAGTTTGTTTTGATAAGTACTTTCATTATTTAGGAAAATCTCAAATTTTCCAAAAATAGCAAATTTTGAGTTTGAGTCGGTTGTGGGTTGTTTTCATCCTCTCTTGTCACACAAGTTAGGGTTTTTTCCCATGTCTATTTAAGGGTCTTCTATTTATTGTTTAAGAGAGTTGATTTGATTAATAAAATTTATTTTTATTAAACTTATTCAAGTTTAATTGTGATTCTTATTTATAGTCGGGAAACCGAGGTCTAAATAATTATCTTCGTTCATAGTCGTTATTCCTAGGAATAATTCGAGGTCTGAACAAACTATCTCTTTTCTTTCTTTTCAATATATCCGCTGCACTACAAACGCTGAGACGAAGGTGTTTGTGACTACTTTTCTATCTTGCCCATCGAAGATATAAATCTCAAGCCAATCTTATGATTGTACTCAATTATGATAGAAAACAGCAAGATCAGATCACGTAACTACAGAGAAAATAATTGGGTCCGGCTTCACAATCCCAATGAAGTCTTTAAGTCGTTAACCTACGGGGTTTCGTGAAAAACCTAAGGTTAAAGGAGAATCGACTCTATCTTATACAACTAGTATCACATAGGATGTGTGGGTATTAGGTTTCCCAGTTGCTAGAGTTATCCTTTATATAGTCTCCAAATCAGGGTTTGCAATCTAAGTTACCTTGGTAACAAAGCATTTAGTATTCACCATTAGATGAAAACCTGATTAGATTCAAGCTAATATATTTAAACCATTAGATCGAACTTAGCGTGTTATAAACAAATGAAGTGTACCTTCATTTAGGTTTAAGAAACCGTACCTAGACGTGTGCACTTAGTCGATTCAACAATAGTTAACCAATGGTTATCCATATGAGCACTTTAATATCAACCTTATTTATCTTTACCATAACTAGTTCAAATGACTCAAATGAACTAGTTAGAGAGTTGTTCAATTGCTTAGCTCTCATATAAGTAAACAAGACACAATCGAAGCAAAATCGATTTTGATTCACTCGAATCAATTCATGAACATTATAGCCACTGTTTTCAAATATTGCATTCCTTATTATATAAATATTTTAGTTCATGAACAAACCGATTTTAGAAAGTAACCTCCTTAAGTATGCAAATGGGTACGCATACTTAAGTATCCGGATTGAGTTTGTTTTTTGGTTACAAACTCCAGCAGAAATTCACGGACGTGAACCTTCCACCAATATGCGTACGGGTACACATACTTACCCGGACATCTAACAACTTCCAGTACACGTACGAGTACACATACTTACCCGAACTTCCAACAACCGCCAATACGCGTACGAGTACGCATACTTTAGGTTCCCGGTTTTGGACTTTTACACAAATGTGAGAACACACTATGATTGTATCCAAACATGGTTACTTAATCTAAATCTCATTTCAATCATTGAAACTTTCTTAGAGGATGTTAAATTAGTTTTTATCCACATACTATTTTCATCAAAGCGATTTTCAAGTTATTGATATAATATGACTTTCGTCACGAGTAAAGATGAACTTGGCTAAACCAAAAGCTTACCAACACATATTTTGAGAAATAGATAAGCGAGATAAACTTGGCTCGAAATAGCAAATGTGTATAATTGAAGTCTATATAGCAATACGACTTTTGTCTCAAAATAGGTGATAAAGTAGATAGACTTTTGAGTGATAGATAAGTTCAAGTCTCTACATACATTTTTGTTGATGAATTTCCACAAGTTCCCTTGAGAGTATTTCTTTGTCTTCATTCGATGAACACCATGGAGTCTAGAGATCAACTACACTTACTATCCTAATCCGAGACTTAGCTATAAGTAGACTAGAAATCATGAATTATAGTTTTGGCAACTAAACTTGACAAACAAGCTTGAGATAGAAACGCTTGCGAGTTCGACCGAGCAATGCTCTAACAATCTATCCATTTGTCAATTTTAGTGAAAAAACTATCAATACATATGGAATATGAAAAAGCGGGGATCTAACAACCACACCCAATATTTCGATTAGCAATCTATATGGACAACTCCGAGTTGTTTTCTAGAGAATCAACTAGACTCAATCAATAGAAAATACTCAAGGAGTTATTCACTCAATCTCCCAATTTGATTTACTCAAGCAAATATGATTCACTAGTCTAATAAAAGAGAGATAACTTGGATGATACCAAAGACCAATACCCAAGTGTCAATCAATTTAAATCCACAACCAATAAGCTCGGATATTCTAATTGATTGAACAACGCACAACCTGTATTATTTTAATTATATAAAAATAGAATGCGGAAAATAAATAACACAGACACTAGAATTTTGTTAACGAAGAAACCGCAAATGCAGAAAAACCTCGGGACCTAGTCCAGATTAAACATACAATGTATTAAGCCGCTACAGACACTAGCTGTTAGAGCAATGCTCGGTCAAACTCGCATGCGTTGCTATCTCAAGCATGTTTGTCAATCTTAGTGATCAAAACTATAAAGTCTTGATTTCTAGTCTACTATAGCTAAGGTCTCGGACTAGGATAAAAAGTGTAGTTGAGCTCAAGAAATCCATGGCGATCATCATACAAGACGAAGGACTACTCAAAGAACCAGTGGATCTTCATCGAATAAAAGGTATGTGGAGACTTGAACTTATCTATCACTCAAAAGTCTATATACTCTATCTCCTATCTTTAGACAAAAGTCGTTTTTCTATATAGACTAAGAATATGCACATGTGACATTTCGAGCTGAGTATATCTCGCTTATCTATTTCTCGAAATAGGTGTTGGTAAAGCTTTCGCTTTAGCCAAGTTCATCTTTGCCTAGTGACGAAAGTCATGCTATGTTTCAATCACTTTGGAAATCGCTCTGACGAAAAATAGTTTGTGAATAACAACTATATAACGCCCTCTGAGAATGTTTCAATGATTGAAATGAGAGTTTAGACTAAATAACCATTGTGGGATATAAACATTGTTGTGGCAACACATATATGTATAAGTCCTTAACACTTAAACCGAAGTTTGCGAACTTTTTTGATCCAGTGGAACCGGAACGTGAGCATCAACTCAGTCCGCAAACCCAGTCCGCGAACTGGCGTAAGTTCTCGAACTCGAGAATATCTGCTGAAGTTGAAGCTCAGGTGCAGTCCGCGAACTGACGGAAGTTTTCATCCAGAGAAATTCTGCTGGAGTTTATTAACTTTAACCGGTTAGCCTGAGTCCGCGAACTCAAGAGGTTATGTCTGAAAACGGTGTTCGTGAACTTATCTTAAATTACTAAGGAATGATTTTGCAAACCGTGGCTTTATATTTCATGAAATGATTCGAGTGAATCACATCATTTTTTATTCAATTGTGTCTCTTGTAGTACTTGAAATCTCATATCAATTGAACAACTCTCTAACTAGTTCATTTGAGTCATCTAGACTAGTTATGGTGAAGAAGAATATGGTTGATATGAAAGTTATCATTTGGCTAACCATTTGGTTGACTAATATTGAACCAACCATTGTACACATTTGGGTACGGTTACACGAACACAAAACATCAAGTACATGTGTGTATGGCAAGCTAAGTTTTCGATCTAAAGGTTGAAAGATATTAGCTTGTATCTAATCAGGTTTTCATCTAACGGTGAATATTGAATGCTTTGTTACTAAACTAACATTGATTGCAAAGACTATATAAGGAGAACTCTAGCCATTGGAAAAACTAATCCCCACACACTTTTCTTGTGTGATACTAGTTTTCTCTAAGCTAGAGTCGATCTCCATTAACCCTTGAGTTTTCTCTCTTAATTCGGGTTAACGACTAAAAGACTTCATTAGGATTTTGAAGCCAGACCGATACTACTTTTATTGTAGTTGTGTGATCTGATTTTGTTGTTTCCATCGTACAAGTATAATTATAATAATTGGCTTGCGATTTCTATCTCCGATAGGCAAGATAAAAGTAGTCACAAACATCTTCGTTTCATTGTTTGTGATTCCTCAATAATCTTCTTCGATGCGTCGATTAAGTTTATTGTGAGGTGATCGATGAAACTAAGTTGTTCTTCGGGAATATAAATCTGGTTTTATCAATTGGTTCCTGTTCACCTTGATTTATCAAAAGACGGAACAAAACTCATAGGTTTATTCATGGGAGACGAATTTATCTATTACCTGTATACTTTTCTGTGTAAGACAGATTTTTTTGCTAAAGTCTTCGACTTTGGGTCGTAACAACTCTTGGTTGTGGGTGAGATCAGCTAAGGGAATCAAGTGCGCAGTATCCTGCTGGGATCAGAGGCGTAAGAGCATAATTTTACCTTGGATCAGTGTGAGATTGGTTGGGGTTCAACTACAGTCCAAACCGAAGTTAATTTGGAGTAGGCTAGTGTCTGTAGCGGCTTAATACAGTGTATGTTTAATCTAGACTAGGTCCCGGGGATTTTCTGCAATTGTGGTTTCCTCGTTAACAAAATTCTGGTGTCTGTGTTATTTATTTTCCGCATTAAATTTTATATAATTGAAATAATACAGGTTGTGTGTTGTTCAATCGATTAGAATATCCGACCTATTGGTTGTTGATTTAAATCGATTGATACTTGGATATTGGTCTTTGGTACCATCCAAGTTATCTCTCTTTGATTAGACTCACGAATCATATTTTCTTGAGTAAATCAAATCGAGAGATTGAGATAATAACTCCTTGAGTATTTTCTATTGATTGAGTCTAGTTGATTCTCTAGAAAAACAACTCGGAGTTGTCCATACAGATTCCTAATCGAAATATTGGGTGAGGTTGTTAGACCCCCGCATTTTCAATTGGTATCAGAGCAGGCAAACACGTTTAAGACCTAAGAAGTCTGTGTTTGTGGCGATCTGACTTTATGGACGAATCTATCTATAATAACGTACCAGTTCATAAATCACAAGATGATTTTCAAATCTTGGATTCACCTGAGAAAACTGTCACATCTAGGTCAGTATTCAAGCATTCTCTTAATGTAGAACCCGTTGAAATCTTGGAAATACGCCTAGAAGAACAGTTGGATGAACTTTCTGATGAAGGTGATTCATATATTGATAGAGATGTTGATGAGGAAGTCTCAGAGTATGTCAAGGTTTTGAATTCATTAGAAAAGAAGAAGATGACAACTTCTCATGTCACACCTCTTTTGATTCCTCTCTGTCGAGAAAACAAGAAATTGAGAAAATGTTACGCAGGTGTTTATGTTTCGAATCGTTCTAACGAATCGATCCTCAAGGATTCTGAGGAAAACCTGCGTATAAAGTCACTTGAATGTGATCGTGTTTATCAAAAATATTTCTTGTTGAAAGAGAAACTTGTAGAAACTGAAGGAAGGATTAACTCTCAGCAAGCAAGTTTTGATGACAGAAAAAAGGCTTTTCTCGCTCGAGAAAAATGCCTTGAGGATGATTTAACTGCTTCTCTTCATAAAATCAAGATGTTGGAAGATGACTTGAAAAAGTTCAATTTTAGTTCAAGAAAATTAACCACTATACTAGGAGCAAGTAAAAATCATCGTGATACACGAGGTTTGGGCTATAAGGGACTAAATGCTCCAACTACTAGCAAAGAGGTAAAATTTGTAAAGGCTAGTGATGCTTCTCAACAAAAGGTTTCCACTGATGGAAAAAGTGAAATACCTTCACCGACAGTTAAGGTTCGAAAGAGCAAAGTATATCAACCTCCAAAGTTAGCACACACAGATCGAGGTAAGAACATTCCTTATGTTTGCCACTATTGCGGAAATAAAGGTCACCTGGAAAGGAGATGTCGTTTCCGTATAAGGAATGAGAAACTTCATGATGTTCTTGTTTGGGCATCACAAGAAGTTGTGAAACCAAGATCATATGTTAAGACTAATCCCCTTAACGTTACAGGTTGTAGCTGTCCAACCTTTAGGCAAAGGAATCAGTGCTGTAATCAACCTAGATTTGCCTATAAACGTCATACGAAGTCTTTTGACAATCGTAATGGTTATCAAAAGGATAAATTCGTAAAGACAAAGACAAGATCCGATGTTCCCAATTGGAGAAAGACTAACTTGCAAAAGAATAGTCAATCTAATTCTCTCTCGGGAAATATAGAAGAGAGTAATGGGAAGAAAGTTCTGGTTGTTCCTAAACGCACTCATATGTGGGTACCAAAGAAAACCAATGATGCTTTGAGTGTGAAAAGGAATGATCTTCCAGAAAATTCCATGACTATGGAGAAGGTAGTATCCATGATGTTGTAACTTAACAAGTTTTATGAAAAAATGGAATTGGATGTGAAAGGTTCTAAAAGCGATCTCTTTCATGATAATCCAAAAGTCACTTGTGGTGAGAAATACATTGTTCGCCCCAACACAACTTAGTTGTGTTGTAAGTGCATCCTGACCAAGGAATGCCCTGCTATGTATACGGTGAGGGAAGCACGAGAATTGGGGCACACAAATTATGTTCGGTAATACGATTGGATTCTTCTAAAAAGGTATGTCTATAATCTTGAGCAATATTTGTGTTTTTATTTGCTTAGAATACTTATAATGATTAATGTACCTTGCTTATCATTCATTTCTACCTAACTTGATCTGTGTTTAAGGTTCTTAATTGTTTAGGTTTGAAAATAGTGGTTTGGGATGTTTGGACTTCATGGTACACATACCAAGTATGCATAACATCATTTAAAACCAAAATCCAGGGGCTTAAGTTCGCAAACCCCGTCTGCATACTGCTCCAGGATATGAAAATTCGTGTGAAAACCCGTAAGTCCGCGGACTTGCCTGTAGACGACGATATTCAGTCGATTTGTTTTGGCCGTAACTTCTTCGTTCGAACTCGGAATGAACTCACTCTTTTTGCATTCTCTTCCTATTTTAATTCTCTTCAAAATTGAGATGAGAAACTTTGAATTTGGATGAGTTAAGATTTGTATTTGTCTTGTCTCTTGTTTTTGAGTATTTTGCTCAGTTTCGTTGCACTTGTTCCACTTCTCTTGAACTTGGGCACTTGTATTCTTGGAGTACTCTTATAAGCTAATTTGTAGATTTTACAAGAATGTTGTTGGAAAATCTTTTTATACGCCTTTGGTTGCTATTATTGGTATAAATCCGGGCGAAAAAGATTGATTCTACCCTCTAAGGACAAATCATCTTATATGTGCATTACGAGTTTGTCTTGATGCCTATGAAACTTCTTATGAGAATTTATTATTGTTATTGAGAAGGATTACTAGAGTTTGGAATAGCCATTATTGTGATTTCACATAGATATGTCCAACATTTTCATCTTCATGTTTTTAGATTTATTGGTTTTAATTCTAATCTGGTTTGGAAGATGATGGTTGCAGTATTAATTTTTTTGGTTTTATATATTGCAATATTTTGATGGGATATGTGTGTTTACATCCGTGAACTTGACTGTCCCATATTTTGTCAAAAGTAAAGTCGTTCACGTATTGGTATGCAGATATTGATAGAGGAATGAATGGACTTTTGGCAAAACACAAAAGTTAAGCCTATATTATCAATTGTTGATGTAAGATAGGTTAAAATCTTTTGTGATTCAAGGATAAAGTCTATTATGTCACTTTGTGATGGAAAAATAGAATAAATCCTTGTTGTGTAATCCACGGTATAAAACTTAATTGTTCCATATTATTATATATTACCGTGAAGGCTCCATTGTATCTTATGTTGAGCACGATACGACTAAGTTGATTTCTTATTGACATGGTTGGTTGTTCCATAAAGATGCAATATGTTGAGCATTAAGAACTAAATTAATCATCTTGTGTGATTATTTAGTTTGTATTCCATGAGTTCTCTCATGTTGAGTACATGGACGGTTAAGGTTGTCATTTCCTATGATAATCTTAGTCGGGGTTCTATAATCTCTTATGTTGATCCCAAATGAACTAAATCAATCATCTTGTGTGATTATTTAGTTAGCACTCCATATATTTTTCTCATGTCGAGTATGGACAATTGAATTGATTACTTTGTGATTAGTTTAATTGTGTAATCCGGTTAGAGTATTTATGAGTTTTCTTGTGAATAATCTAATCGATGAATTAAGTCTCCATAAGTTTACTTGCGTTGAGCATATTTAGTCAAATTAATCATGGTTCGCTTTGGTTAATATGATTGAAAATTTTGGATTCCAAATTCATACTTTTATGTAATTTGTTGAGTTTAAAGAAATCCTTCTTTTCTCTTGAAAATAAGGTCGCTTTTGTTGTTCCCTTGGGAATGACATCTAATGGGGGAGAGTTCTTTTGAACTTGCGCTTAATTTCCAAATCTTTGTGGGGAGTGCGGCTGTGGAATTTTTAGGGGTTATCTTGTATCTTTATAAACTCCTCGATGAATGCATTTAGCCTCGGCTTTATGATTGCATCTAAACAAGATGATAGAACATTTACCTTTGGTCATGAAATGTCTCTTACGGAAATTTCATTAGGATCCCGTTCTTGTACATTTGCCAATTTTATTGACAAAAAGGGGGAGAATTAATTGTAATTCACATTACAAATACATATGGTTTTCGGATCATTATGTAAGGGGGAGTGGTTTCCATGTGAGATGGAGTGTTGACTAAGGGGGAGTGAAGTATAACCATAGTATTGTTGTTGAAGTTGTTATGCAATTGGACTTTGACGCTGTGTAATAATACTATGACACTGTATAACAATGATTGAGAACCATGCTTTTCTCATTGTTATAGCTACGGATTTTCAACAACGATGATACTAAACTTACAACCTTTGGGGATCATTGGACTACTTGGAAGTGACGAATATTTCGAGTATTGTTGAAGATTAGGCATGTGGAATAGGAGCTACAAAGTTTATTTATATAATTTTTGTATTCCATATGTATTAATAGTTTTGCCACTAAAATTGACAAAGGGGGAGATTGTTAGAGCATTGCTCGGTCAAACTCGCATGCGTTTCTATCTCAAGCATGTTTTTCAATTTTATTGATCAAAACTATAAAGTCCTTATTTCTAGTCTACTATAGCTAAGGTCTCGGACTACGATAGAAAGTGTAGTTGATCTCAAGAACTCCATGGCGATCATCATACAAGACGAAGGACTACTCAAGGAACCAGTGGATCTTCATCGACTAAAAGGTATGTGAACTTTTGGAGTAGGCTAGTGAAAATGCGGGGGTCTCCATCTTGATTAGTCGTTTTAGTCGATGAATATCCACTGGTTCCTTGATTAGTCCTTCATCTTGTATGATGATTTCCATGGAGTTCTTGAGCTCAACTACACTTTGTATCCTAGTCCGAGACCTTAGCTATAGTAGACTAGAAATCAAGACTTTATAGTTTTGATCACTAACATTGACAAACATGCTTGAGATAGCAACGCATGCGAGTTCGACCGAGCAATGCTCTAACAATCTCCTCCTTTGTCAATTTTAGTGGCAAAACAATTAATACATATGGAATACAAAAAATATATAAATAAACTTTGTAGCTCCTATTCCACATGTCTAATCTTCAACAATACTCGAAATCTTCGTCACTTCCAAGTAGTCCAATGATCCCAAAGGTTGTAAGTTTAGCATCATCGTTGTTGAAAATCCATATCTATAACAATGACAAAAACATCGGTTCTCAATCATTGTTATGCAGTGTCATAGTATTATTACACAGCGTCAAAGACCAATTGCATCACAACTTCAACAACAATACTATGGTGATACTTCACTCCCCCTTTGTCAATACTCTATCTCACATGGAAACCACCCCCCCCCTTACATAATGATCAGAAAACCATATGTATTTTTAGTGTGAACTACATATTAATTCTTCCCCTTTTTGTCAATAAAATTGGCAAAGGTACAAGAACGGGATCCTAATGAAATTTCCGTAAGAGACATTTCATGACCAAAGGTAAATGTATATCATCTTATTTAGATGCAATCATAAAGATGAAGCTAAATGCATTCATCAAGGAGTTTATAAAGACGCAAGATAACCCCTCCAATATTCCACAGCCGCACTCCCCACAAAGATTTGGCAATTAAGCACAAGTTCAAAAAACTCTCCCCCATAATATGACATTCCCTAAGGAACAACAAGAGCGACCTTAATTTCAAAAAGTAAAGAAGGATATCTTTAGACTCAACAAATTACATACAAGTATGAATTTGGAATCCAACAAGAAATATTCAATCATATTAACCCAAGCGAACCAAGATTAATTTGATTAAATATGCTCAACACAAGTAAACTTAAGGAGACTTAATAGATCAATTAGATTAATCACAAGAAAACTCGCAAATAATCTAATTTCCATACTCAACCAAACTAATCACAAGAGTAATCAATTTAATTTGCCACACTCGGCATAAGAACATTCTATGGAGCAATGACTAAGTTAATCAGGAATAACCAACCCAGTCAAAGAAATGCTCAAACATAAGAAAACTTATGGAGTGCTAAATCGACGTAAAGTATATTACGAAACACAACTAAGCTAGTCTAATGCTCAATATAAGTCACAATACGGAGTCTCACAGTAATACACAAAAAATGGATCAGGGAAGATCAATTACTGCAGAATACACAAGAATTCATTCTATGTTTCCATCACCATTTGCACAATGACACACAATAGACATAATCCTTGAATCACAAAAGATTTTAACATATCTTACATCAATAATTGATAATATAGGCTTAACTTTTGTGTATGTCAAATGTCTATTCATCCTTTTATCAATATTTGCATATCAATTCACGAACGACTTTACTTTTGACAAAATATGGGACAATCAAGTTCACGGACGTAAACACACATATCCCATCAAAATATTTCAATATATAAAATCAAGAGATTAATACTGCAACCATCATCTTCCAAACAAGTTTAGAATTTAAACCAATAAATCTAAAAACAAGAAGATGAAAAACATTGGATATAGTTATGTGTAATCACAATAATAGCTATTCCAAAACACTAGTTATTCTTCTAAAAAAGAGAAAAAAGAAGATTTACTAGGCAAAAATATTTCACTTACTTTGTATACTCTTCTCATATTCTCTGTATTCTTCAAGCTCATCTTCGATCAGATCAATTCTAGATTCTAGGTTATCCATCTTTTCTTCAAGTCTCTTGGAAGAAATTTCTAGTTCACTTTTCAGGGTACGAACTTGTTCCAAGACTAGATTCATAGTCAGGGAGAGCTTTTCAAAATGAGAAACAGAGATGTTCCCATCTAGGGAGGAATCATGAGAATCAGGATTCACACCATTATCTGAAGAATCAAAACGTATCTTCTTTGATGGAAAGAGAATAGTCCAAACATCACTTTCTTTGCTAGAAAGGCTTGAGGAGGACATGATAGAAGAGATAGATGAAATGTTTTAACTGGGAAAACTTTATTTTAAAGGAAACTGAGAAGATAAATTTCCAAACTAACCTTTGACCAAAACCCTAACAGAATCTTGATTATCCTCAGAAAAAGACCTTAAAAACTGGAACAGAAATGTTGCATCACAACCTCTCAAAGATTATGAATTTTTGTCTAAGAGGGATAGATAAAAAAATCCTCAATACAGTGTTATAAACCGTACATATTCCAGTTCCTCTCAGAACTTGGTACCTTATTTTGAGGTAATAAAATTATACTCTGTTTTTGTCTTGTTTTTAAGAAGGAAGAGTGTACATCATCCTTTACCCTTTTTAGCATAGATTTGAACACCTTGATTGTTGATTTCCGCAAACTATGCATTCTTTTGAAAATCTCTTTTACAAAGACAGAGGGTTTTGTATGAGATTTCTTTTTCTTCTTCTGCAACCAACTTCCTGTAGAAGAGAGTTTTTTCTATTTCTGAGTGCCCCAAATTTTCATATAGTCCTGATAATCACAAGTAGAGTCTGCAAGATTAGGGACGTTCTTGTGATTCTTTGTACCATCCGTATTGTTTGAGTGACTTAAGAAGGGTATAGACTCAGGGGAATTTTGCTGACAACTTTTTAATGAAAAAATCGAAAGTTTTGAGAATCATGATTGCAAGTTATCTTCACTTTTAACTTTGACAGTTCACTTTCCAAATTTTCAATCTTTTTAGATACGACTTCCTTATCTAGTTGTAAGACTTTTGGGGAAGTAAGATTGTTTATCATGAAATGATCAGGACTGTTAGGAGGACATTCATGATTATCAGCAAACAGATTGAGTGAACCTTCATAGATATCATCCTCAGGACAATAGTCAAGAGTGGCCATCCATGATTTAGTTAACTCATTCACTTCCTTATTTGAATGTTCATAAGTATCATGAACACTTTTATAGCACTTGAAATAAGGATTATTATCATATAGCTTTTCTGAACCTTTTTATTGATTGACTTCTTTTTCTTTTGAGACTTTCTTTTATTTTGTCTAAGAGATTTCTTAAGTTGTTGAATAAACAGTGACAAAACTGAATTAAAGCAATTCACATCCCTTTTGTCAATCAATTTGGGACGTCGAGACTTACAATTAGAAGCAACAACATGGTTGCTAGATAGAAGTCATTTCTCTCTTTGTTCCAGTTCAAAATCGAAAATTTTCAACTTTCCTGCTAGAGAATTTCTGGAAAGAATATCAAGGTTATTTCCCTCAACGATGGCATGCTTCTTAGCATCGTATCTAGATGGCAGTGATCTGAGAATTTTCATCACAATGTCCTTTTCAGGAATAGTCTTACCCAATGCAAAAGATGCATTAACAATTTCAGAAACTTTAGGATTAAACTCATCAAATGTTTCTTCATCTGCCATATGAAGATTTTCCCAATCGAAATTAAGGTTTTGAAGCCTAACTTCCTTTTCACTGGTGTTACCTTCAAATATGGTTGCTAAGATATCCCAAGCTTCTTGCGACTTAGTGCAATTAGACACATGGTGCTGAAGATTTGGGGTAATGGCATGTATGATTGTATTCAAACCGTCGGAGTTTTGCTTTGCAACAAGAATCTCTGCAGGAGTATATTCAGCAATATTCTTTGGAACATTTACACCTCCAACTGCCTCAATGGGAGAAACATAGCCATTAACAACATATACCCATGATTGGAAATCACGTGCTTGAAGAAAAGCGCACATAGCAATTTTCCACCATAAGTAATTAGAGCCATCGAAGACCGGTGGTACGTTTATTGAGATAACACCTCTGTCCATAGAGTCAGATCTCTACAAACACAGACTTATGAGGTCTTGAACGTGTTTGCATGCTCTGATACCAATTGAAAAAGCGGGGGTCTAACAAGCACACCCAATATTTCGATTAGCAATCTGAATGGACAACTACGAGTTTTTTTTCTAAAGAATCAACTAGACTCAATCAATAGAAAATACTCAAGGAGTTATTATCTCAATCTCTCAATTTGATTTACTCAAGCAAATATGATTCGCGAGTATAATCAAAGAGAGATAACTTGGATGGTACCAAAGACCAATATCTAAGTGTCAATCAATTTAAATCAACAACCAATAAGGTCGGATATTCTAATTGATTGAACAACGCACAACCTGTATTATTTCAATTATATAAAAATATAATGCGGAAAAGAAATAACACAGACACCAGAATTTTGTTAATGAGGAAACCACAAATGCAGAAAAACCCCGGGGCCTAGTCCAGATTAAACATACACTGTATTAAGCCGCTACAGACACTAGCCTACTCCAAATTAACTTCAGTCTGGACTGTAGTTGAACACCAATCAATCTCACACTGATGCAAGGCACAGTTATGATCCTACGCCTCTGATCCCAGCAGGATACTGCGCACTTGATTCCCTTAGCTAATATCACCCACAACCAAGAGTTGCTACGACCCAAAGTCGAAGACTTTAATAAACAAATCTGTCTCACACAGAAAAGTCTACAAGATAGATAAATCCGTCTCCCACGAATAAAACTATGAGTTTTGTTCCATCTTTTGATAAATCAAGGTGAACATGAACCAATCAATGAAACCAGACTTATATTCCAGAAGAATAGCTCAGTTTTATCAATCACCTCACAATAGTCTTAATCGACGCAGCGAAAAAAGATATTGTGGAATCACAAACGATGATACGAAGATGTTTGTGATTACTTTTATATCTTGCCTATCGGAGTTAGAAATCTCAATCCAATTATTACAATTGTACTCGTACGATAGACACAACAAGATCAGATCACACAACTATAAGAAAAGTAGTATCGGTCTGGCTTCACAATCCTAATGAAGTCTTTAAGTTGTTAACCTGGTTTTAGAAGAAGAAAACAAAAGGTTAAAGGAGAATCGACTCTAGCTTAGCAAAATAGTATCACACAGAATGTGTGGGGATTAGGTTTCCCAGTTGCTAAAGTTCTCCTTTATATAGTATTTCGAATCAGGGTTTGCAATTAATGTTAGCTTAGTAACAAAACATTCAATATTCATCGTTAGATGAAAACCTGATTAGATACAAGCTAATATCTCTCAACTGTTGTTGACACCCCAATTTCGCACCCTCCATGGGAAATATCAGTCCTATACTTCAAATCCAAATACAAGAGAAATTATTTGTGAAGCAATTAAGGATTTCCATATCCTTTAAATCAAGCCCACAAGCTCTACCCAATCAAGCCCACAAGATCTACCCAATCAAGCCCACAAGCTCTACCTAATCAAGCCCACAAGCTCTACCCAATCAAGCCCATAAGCTCTCAAGCCCACAAGCTCTACCCAATCAAGCCCACAAGCTCTACCCAATCAAGCCCACAAGATCTACTCAATCAAACCCACAAGCACGGCTCCTACCCATTTCATTATATTTCCAAACCTGGGAATTCCTGCTATCACATTAAAGAGGAGAAAAATGCAAAGTCAATGGTGAAAGAACAGAGTCATTTGGAGTTCGTATGCAAAAGTTACGAGCAAAACGAGAACTCAGAAGACGTTAAAGGGGCGACCACCTTTTCATCCTCCCCTTATCATCACCAAGGCTTTAATTAGTAGGACTAACTCTTCATATATGTGTCATATGGAAGAATTTGTCAAATTTGGTTAAAGAAAAATAATCAAGTGGGACCCACATCACATGGGAGAGTTAGTAAGTGTTGGAAGAAAAATCATTTTTCTTTGGTGGGACCTACATGTGTTGAAAAGAAAAAAATTCCTTTGCAAAGGACAATTGTTTTTCTTCACGCCAGCATTTTGGCATCCGGATTAGGCGCAGGAAAAGAAGGAATGATGTCGTGGATCTGCGTAAATAAAAGGAGGTCGAATGAAGACTTCGAAACACATTATTTTCTCTCACGGAAACCTCTTCCAACACCATTTTTCTCGCTACTCTGTCTGAGAGAGAAAACACTCTTTATTTCTCCTCATATGTTCTAAATCTCTATGTGTTTTGTGATTTAATCAAAGAGAAACCAAGTTTTCTTTCTTACATAATAGTTATTATTGTCCTATGCATTTCTAGTTTATTTCCCGAAAACCCAAAAAAAATATAAGTAGAAGTATCAAAATCAAGTATCGTCTTTAAGTTCTTAAAAGATTGGCATTAAATTGCTGGTACTTTAATTACTTTCTGCATACTTAACAGAAGCGAGAAATCATCGTAAGAATCTTTCCAAGTTTCTGTATCATATTTCAGGTATACTAATTGCCTATCTTTTCGGTAATTATGTAGTTATACAGGAACGGAATGGTTTTTCCATTTCGTAGTAACACCGCAACTACTCTTTACATTACATAAAAAATAATTATGTTTTATTATTAATTTTCCAAATGGGATAAATCAAAGTGTAGGTATAAAGCGGAATTCCCTCCCACATTAGATCCATTTCCAAGAAAGTAATAATAAAGCAGGCAATTGTTCAAATCACTATTTATAACTGTTCACTATTCAGTTACTATTCAATCACTATTCAATCACTATTCGCTATTATTGATAATTATTTATAAACATTCCCCTTTAATCATGAAGTAGAGGCAAATCTTACGATTGGGCGGCTGATGGGTGCCTAACACCTTCACATCCCGTACTAGAATCTCCTTACCCCGAACATCTCTGATAGCAGACCATAAATATGCAAGTCATAACTAGGTTTTGTTTTCCTCAAAAGAATTCAAACTAGTTAAGGGGTCCTGACTCCCCTTAGTCAGGTGGCGACTTCAAAACATCTCTTTTCCTTGCAGAGTTGGCCCTCTTACTAACGAACTAGTAAGAAATTATCTCTGCCAGACCCTGTGTGATAAACATCCACGAACGGATGAACACATGGACCTCGCCCCATAACAATTATGGACAAAGAATAGACCCGGCACTCGACCCGTGCCTTGGCCTTATCCCGATTTCTACAACTGTTAGATCAAAAACTTATCTTTCCATACACACATGTACTTGACGATTTGGGTTTGTGTAACCGTACCCAAACATGTACAATAGTTAGTTCAATATTAGTCAACCAAATGGTTAGCCAAATGATAACTTTCATATCAACCATATTCTTCTTCACCATAACTAGTCCAAATGACTCAAATGAACTAGTTAGAGGGTTTTTCAATTGCTATGAGATCTTATGTAATACGTAAGACACAATTGAAGCAAAAACGATGTGATTCACTCGAATCGATTCATGAACTATGAAGCCACGGTTTGAAATAGAATTCCTTAGATAATTTAGATAAGTTCACGAACATCGTTTTTAGACATAACCACTCAAGTTCGCGGACTCAAGTTAACCGGTTGGAGTTCATAATTCCAACAGAAATTCTCGGGTTCAAGAACTTCCGTCAGTTCGCGGACTGAAACCGAGCTACAACTCCAGCAGAAATTCTCAGGTTCGAGAACTACGCACGTTTGCGAACTAAGTTCACAGACTGGGTTGACTGCTCAAGTTCCGGTTTCACTTGATCAACAAAGTTCGCAAACTTCGGTTCAAGTGTTAAGGACTTATACATATATGTGTTACCATAACAATGTTTATATCCCCCAGTGGTTATATTGTCGAAACTCTTATTTCAACCATTTAAACATTCTCAGAGGATGTCATATAGTTGTTATTCACAAACTATTTTTCGTCAGAGTGATTTCCAAAGTGATTGAAACATAACATGACTTTCGTCACTAGGTAAAGATTAACTTGACTAAAGCGGAAGCTTTACCAACACATATTTCGAGAAATTGATAAGCGAGGTATGCTCAGCTCGAAATATCACATGTGTATATTCTTTGTCTATATAGTAATACGACTTTTGTCTCAAGATATGAGATAGAGTAGATAGACTTTTGAGTGATAGATAAGTTCAAGTCTCCACATACCTTTTAGTCGATGAAAATCCACCGGTTCCTTGAGTAGTCCTTCGTCTTGTATGATGATTATCATGGAGTTCTTGAGCTCAACTACACTAAGATTATAGCTAAGGACTCGTATGCGTTTCTTGATCAAAACTATAATCTTAGTGTATTTGAGCTCAAGAACTCCATGGCATCATCATACAAGACAAAGGAATACTCAAGGAACTGGTGGATCTTCATCGACTAAAAGGTATGTGGATACTTGAACTTATCCATTACTCAAAAGTCTATTTATCTCCTATCTTGTGACAAAAGTCGTTTTGCTATATAGACTTAGATTATACACATTTGGTATTTCGAGCCGAGTTTACCTCGCCTATCTATTTCTTGAAATATGTGTTGGTAAAGCTTTCGCTTTAGCCAAGTTCATCTTTACCTAGTGACAAAACTCATGTTAAGTTTCAATCACTTTGAAAATTGCTCTGACGAAAAATGGTTTTTGAATAACCACTATATAACGTCCTCTGAGAATATTTTAATGATTGAAATGAGAGTTTAGACTATATAACCAGTGGAGGATATAAGCATTGTTGTGGAAACACATATATGTATAACAAGCTATGTTTTCGATATAACGGTTGATAAATATCAGCTTGAATCTAATCAGGTTTTCATCTAACGGTGAATATTGAATGCTTTGTTACCAAGCTAACATTGATTGCAAAGCCTGATTTGGAAGACTATATAAGGGAGAACTCTAGCAAAAAGGAGACCTAATCCCCACACATTTTATGTGATACTAGTTGTGCTAAGCTAGAGTCGATTCTCCTTTAACCTTTGGTTTCTTCTTCTAAACCAGGTTAACGACTTAAAGACTTCATTGGTATTGTGAAGCCAGACCGATACTACTTTTCTTGTAGTTGTGTGATCTGATCTTGCATATTCTATAGTATGAGTACAATTGTAATAATTGGATTGAGATTTATATCTCCGGTAGGCAAGATATAAAAGTAGTCACAAACATCTTCGTCTCATCGTTTGTGATTCCAAAATATCTTTTTTCGTTGTGTCGATTAAGATTATTGTGAGGTGATTGATAATACTGAGCCGTTCATCGGGAATATAAGTCTGGTTTATCAATTGGTTCTTGTTCACCTTGATTTATCAATAAACGGAACAAAACTCGTAGGTATATTCGTGGGAGACGGATTTATCTATTACCGTAGACTTTTCTGTGTGATACAGATTTTTTTATTAAAGTCTTCGACTTTGGGTCGTAGAAACTCTTAGTTATGGCGAGATCAGCTAAGGGAATCAAATACGTAGTATCCTACTGGGATCAGAGACGTATGAGCATAATTGTACCTTGGATCAGTGTTAAATTGATTGGGGTTCAACTACAGTCCTGACCGAATTTAGTTTGGAGTAGGCTAGTGTCTGTAGCGGATTAATACAGTGTATGTTTAATCTAGACTAGGTCTCATTTTTTTTTTTTTTTGCATTTGCGGTTTCCTCGTTAACTAAATTCTGGTGTCTGTGTTATTTGTTTTTCGCATTATATTTGTTATATAATTGAAATAATACAGGTTGTGCGTTGTTCAATCAATTAGAATATCCGACCTTTTGGTTGTTGATTTAAATTGATTGACACTTGGATATTGGTCTTTGTTATCATCCAAGTTATCTCCTTGTATTTTATAAAGACTCGCATATTTCTATTTGCTTGAGTAAAGATCATATCAAGTGAGAGAGATATAAACTATTTGATATACTTTTATCTAGATTGAGTCAGACTGTCTAGTTGATTCTCTAGAAAGTATATTGGAGTTTTTCCATACAAATTGCTAATCAAAATATTAGGTGTGGTTGTTAGACCCCCCGCTTTTTCAAAGTTCATCTTATATTCTTTACGAAAGTCAAAAGACGATCATGTGAAAATCTCCTGGTAACATCTTATATGATTTGTATGAGACAGTCATTTGGTGTAGACTCGAAATGTTTTGTATTGATCATTTGATCACATGAAAATTTCTTTGAAGCTAATAGTTTGTGTGAGACAGCTATTGTCATCTTCTAAGAATGTTCCAATGATTAAAATGGGAGTTTAGAACAATTAACCATGATTGGATATATCATAGTATGCGTACTTGTATGCTAACTGTTGCAAGTTATTCCAAGTCCGGGAACCATGGTATGCATTCACGTATGCATACTGGTTTGTTAGTTGAAGTCCGGGAATTTAGTATGCATACCCGTATGCGTACCGACATATAGTTCAAGTCCGGGAATTCAACTAAGTTTGGTGGTGTACGACAGTATATGTACCCGTTCGCATACTATAGAACCCATACCAAGTCTGGCTACTTATGTATGTGTACCCGTTTGCATACTTGACTGGGTTATGTTCTAAAATCGGTTTGTTTATGAACTAATACATTTATAAAATAAAGAATGCAATATTTTGCAAACCGTGGCTATAATGTTCATGAATTGATTCGAGTGAATCAAAATAGATTTTGCTTCAATTGTGTCTTGTATACTTCTATGAGAATATAAACAATTTAACAACTCTAGAACTAGTTTCATTTGAGTCATTTGAACTAGTTGTGTTAAGATGAACAAGGTTGATATGAAAGTGTTCATATGGCTAACCTCGGTTAACTATTGTTGATCCAACAAGGTGTACACATTTAGGTATGGTTACCCATATCTAAATGAAGTCACTTTTCATTTGTGTGTAACAATCTAAGTTCGATCTAACAGTTGAAAGATATTAGCTTGAGTCTAATCAGGTTTTCATCTAACAGTGAATATTGAATGCTTTATTACCAAGGTAACATTGATTGCAAACCTTGATCTGAAGAATTTATAAGGGAAAACTCTAGCAATTGGGAAACCTAATCCCCACACCTCATGTGTGATACTAGTTGCCACTAGAGTTGATTCTCCTTTAACCTAAGTTTTTTCGAAAACCATTATAGGTTAACGACTTAAAGACTTCATTGGGATTGTGAAGCCAGAACCAACTATTTTCTCTATAGTTACGTGTTCTGAAATTGTTTTATTCTATCGTATTGAGTAATATCTTCTCTAAGATTTTCTCGAGATTTAATCTCTGATAGGCAAGATAAAAATTAGTCACAAACATCTCCGTCTCATCGTTTGCGATTCCATAATATTTTGTTTCACTTCTGTTTATGGGTGAAAACTATTTCTGTCGGTTTTGGTAATTTGGGGTGTGTGGATGAGAAATGAATCTAAACCCTAAACAAATGCACTGCACGGGAGTGCTTTTGATTCGAGAGATCAATCTATACAATTCTGGCTGAAACCAAGAAATGGTCGTTCCAGACTTGTTTCGGTCACAAAGTGAAGGAGATGGGGTTGATCTTAGGGAGGGAATCGAAGAAGGTGTTGAGATTGTGAAGGTGTAGGATGTTTATGACTTGTATCAGAATATCGAACTGACTTGTAAATAATGTAAGCAATCACCTCTGGATGTTTGAATACATTGTATCAACACTTGGTTTATGTCTGTCTTGTCCTGTCTTGTAAATAGGGAGGAGAACCTATTTATACAAGTCATTGAGCCTAACCCTCATATGTCTTGGGAAGTGGAGAAAGTGGAGCTATGGAGTAATGGAGTCGTGTGCTGGTGTCTTCACTAACCGTCATAACTAACCGTCCATGTCTTCCTCACACATTATTGTGATGGCGCGTTATGCGCTGCATGCTATAAACCACCAGACCAATACCCCAGCAAGTATCCCTTAGTTTGTGACATGTTTGATGTCCCAATTGTGTAGATCGCGGGACCCACATAAGGTAGCATACGGTGCTAGGTTAAATAACTAATTTATTTGGGAAGCCAATATTTATGAAATATCGTGCGTATTCTATGCATGTAATGCATCGAATATATTCAGCATGGATGAAGCATCGCGGTTTTAAGGCTTAATGGAGTAGGTCGCGGATTAAGCATCTTAAAACATACGCATGCCTAGACGTTTTCGAGTGACCGTTTGGAGGCTGCATAAGCAATCCCTCTCTTGGTCGATCACTCCATGTGGTAGAGTGATCGATGGTAGTCACCACGGCATCTTATTGGCCATTTAACTCCTATCCTGGGATGTCCAACCAGGCTGGTAGAGTTGGACGGACGAGATGACACATCTGCGACCGTTGATTAAGGTTTTGAAGAGGTGCGCAAGCATCACTCTTTAGCTTGGTCGAAACCAAGCATGGAAAGTGTTTTATAGAGGACCGACCAGGCATGCGTGTAGATGGCTTGCTGGTGTCCATTCCCATACTTAACTGTCCCACGAAGGTGCGATCTAGGCCACTTAAGTTTACCGGTAAAGAGGAGTGGCTGAGATTGATTTGCGATAGGAATCATGTGCCGCAAAAGAGTCGGGGACCGTACGTCCATGCTTAGTTTGGGCACACGAATCAAGGCGTATATCCATGATCGGTCTTGGCCGATTGGTCAGGCGTGTAGACGGGCCCACGGTGATCGTGTTGACATGTTCATGACCTGTTAAGTCCACATCCACACCTTCCATCTATGCCTGCGAAGATGGACGCTCGTGATTAATTAGCGACACATGTAATATGCCGCAAACCCTAATTAGGATTTGGCTGTGTGTACACGACTTCAACATAACGGTTTGGAAGGCTATGCTCCTCCTTTGGGGAGGACAACCATGAGGGGCCCATGTTGGGTCAGTGGTGAAAACAGTGATACCTGACCGACGGTTATTGAGCTGATCTAAGCCATCCAAACATGCGGGTGAAGTCGGATGGTCTTGATCAATTTAAGAACCTTTAGTGACCCTTAAAGCATCACGCCGGCCGAACTCTGGGTGAACGTTTACTCCTCCCTGGCTAGATCATGAGATGGCCGGCTATGCAGGTAGAGAGGGGGCCCGCCGGTGTACACAATGGTGCTTCTGCAACCATGAATGGGACGATCCGCGCCGTCTAATTGTACTTGCGAAGACGAACGATCGTGATGGATTTGAGATTGCCATAGGCAGACCTTGCTCGTACGAGCTCCTCCAAGCTGATTCACGACCATCTTTTTAGGATGGCGTTTGCTGGCTTTTGGAGAGGCATGATATGCATTCGACCGGCTAGGGCAAAAACGGGCCTGCTGGTGGTTATTGCGGTGATAGCCTTCTCCTGCTAGGGTTCTTCTAGGCCAGTTAAATTATGCGGCCAACTTGTATGGTCGTGATTATTTCTGAGACTGATATGGATAGTCCAGATTCAAAGTATGCTCGATCGGGCTAGTATAACACACCGAGAGATGATTCTCTTTGTCAGAGAATGGTATAGCCTGTACTGGTATTTCATGCATGCCTCACTGTTGATACTTGGATATTCATGTTACTCTGCTGAGAGGAACAATCAGTCATCATTCCGCACTAATAATGAGAGTTCTGCTGAGAACATCACAGGAAATACGAGGAAATTTATGTATTAATTAATAATGCTAAAATTCACAGAATACTTGGGATTATTGCTATATTCTCCATTCTAGGTGAATTAATAAAGCGGAGAAGTATTCATCAGTTATCAAATAGCCTTATACTTTGCATGATGGCTGCACAAAAATTGGATTTACAACTTTAGCCCTGAACTAAAATCCACCACCAACATTAAGTCCCCTGCCTAGCACATGATGGTTACACTATTGTGGGGGTAGGCATTATATGGTGACATATACAACGTAAGAAGAAAAGATAAAGGAAGTCTACCTGGAGGGATTCTGACCAATCGTGGGCTATCCTCCATGCGTGTGTGACCATGGGCCTTGGTGGGACCGGCTTCCTCCCTTAGGTGTTTGAGCTAGGAATAAAATTCTTCTTAGATTGGGATTCCCCAGGCGTGGGTGCCTACACACTGCTGGCCAAATCGCTCAAATCCAGCTGCTCCTCCAATCCTTGATTAGGGTTTGCAAAAAAGCATGACTTGGTCGGTGTTGGATCCTGTTATGCCTGTTCCGACCGAGAGGTCGCTTCGTGCTTGTTCCGCTCGAGTGTCAGCCTTGCTTGCCTCAATCAACCCTGCCATACTCGCTCCGGCCGAGAGAAACGGTTACTGTGCTCTCTCTGATCAAGTGTCGGGCTTGTTATGCCTGCTTCGTTTGAACGTGGGCCCGATGTATGCTCGTATTCTCCAATTAGCCGAACATTGACATAATCAAGTCCCATGATAGAATTTGACCCGTTTCTTGGACTGGATGCGTTTCTTTCCATTGCACGACAGTTTCCCTCAAATATTCGATAAATATCTACTGATTTATCCCGCATTTGTAGCCTTTTCATACGGTAAGTGAAGACTCCTCTTTTCTCCGGGATCTTGTTAACTCGTGAAATTTAAAAAAGATGCTGAGTCTTTTCCATCACAGAATTATTTCTTTCCATTTTCAGGTATTGCTTCATAACTTGATCTAATTGATCATGATGATTTTTTTTTGTTAATATAATCACAACCTCTTCTCGCAGAATCTCATGGAGGTGACTGGTAAGGACTACTCTGGCATCTCTCCCGAAAGAAGCTTCGAAGTGAACAAACTTGAGACTGATGGTTCATTCGAGGAGGTGATGGCTAAAATTGATGTTCCGCTTCGCGAGGCTGATCGTGCCATATGGGGCATACCGATTTTGTATCTGCGTATTGCTCGAGAACGTACTCGAGATCTCCTGTCTTTAAACGACAAAGAAGAAAAATGGAGGCTTGAGGAAGCGTCGCAACCACCGGTGAGCGCAAGAGCGGAGAGATTTGCTGCACATCTGAAAAGGAGAAGGGTTGAACATGAACGGCCTCCAAAGGAAGATATGCATGATTATTTAATCCGTGATGGCGTAATAATCCTTGACTCTGATACGGATGAACCCGAGCACCCCAAAGGTCTTCAGCACGATCTCTGCAGTGGCCCTTGGATAAGGTGTGGAAGATGTCCCTACTGAGGATGTTGTGGAGAACGTTGCCGCAGAAATACCCGAAGTGGAAGCTGAGGCAGACCCTAAGGAAGAAGCAGTGACGACCCATGATGATGTTGAAGCAGACTCTAGTGGTGGAGAAGACACAGTCAATCTCCTTGATGACTAGACCTTCCTGTTCTTTCTCCTTACTTTTTTTATGAGTATTTTCTCGTAATTTTGTGAACACTTTTCTCCTTGTACTCAGTGGCGGCTGAGTTCAAGGTTTTCTTATTTCTGCTTGCTTGTTTAAACAAGATTTTTATTAATGCTATTTTTGAGACAAAACCTTCATTAAGACTGCACAGTGGTGTGTCTTCATATGATTGCATGTGATTCTTGTGATAAGAGAAGTAATGCCATAATAAAATACCATGGACCTGTCTTCGATCTCCTGGCGTAAGCTGGGACAGACTGTTCAAGGTGTTTTTTTTTTCCTTTTCATACATTCCATTCCTCCAACGTTTCTCGAAATGTGTGAAGTGTTTTCCTTTTAGGGTTCTCTGGTTTAATCTGGTGGGTAATGGAGATGACTCAAGTTGAACCTAGATTTTTTGTGTCATGCCCAGGGGTAAAAAATTCTAAAATGAAATAATACTTTAATTAATTGAGAAATTGGAACCCTAATAATTATGAATGCAAGTAACACAATCATTTTGAAGAAATTACAAAATAGTATGGAAAGGGAAATTGTTGGAGAAATGTTGGAGGAACCATCACAGAACGCTAGAGAGGATGGGTAGCACAACGGTTCTAGGTGTGATAGGGTTTAAGCCATCGCGAGTGGATCGTCGCGCCATCAAGCTTGTCAACATTGATGATCTTGCAATAGCCGCCTAGGATGACATCTCCTACCAAATATGGTTCATCTTCATTTGTTTCCGACAAATCAGATTGGTTGGCCATTTTCACCGCCACGTTTCCAACTTGAAACGCGGTCCTTTTTGCTACCATGTCTCCAATTTGAAACGGATTCGGACTTGGTATAACATCATGTTTTTTGGACATGTTGTCTCTGACTGCTTCCAAGCTCTTGGCAAAACGCTTGAAAGGACCGGCACCCCACTCACATCTCTTAGTGGTGGTTAGGTTGTTGATCAAAACAAGTCCCTGAGCCTCAGCAGGAAGAGGTTTTACTGTTTGTAAAAAAGGTTGTTCAATGAGACTTACTTGGGCTCGGAACCTTTCAAGGTAGGAATTCGGGCTTTATCTAGGAAGTTGCGTCACACTTGCAAGGTGTTGATACGGCAAAAAACAATCTTCAGGATTTGACGGTTGGTTGGCGATTCTTTCAGGTACTGAAATCGGCAAAGGACACACTCCCAGTGCTGCTTTGTTGTCGTGTATCCATGTGCATCCCAGGATCATGTCGTATTTCGGATACTCCTTTACTTTGTAAAATTTAGCATGTGTTAGAGCATCATCGATTTTAACTTCAAGGTCAATGCATCCATAGGCGTCTATGAGTTCTCCTTCTGGGATCCTAATCACGGTTGGGATGTGGGTAGCTTATTGTTTTGAAATCTTCGCGACCCTCATAGTCTTGACAGTGATGATGTTGAATTTGGAGGCTGTATCAATCAATGTGTTGTCAAACTCAACATCCATCAAACGAGTGATGGTTAAGAGTCCCCAGTTTCCCTTGCCGGTCGTATCTTCTAGGAAATACTGTAGCTCCGAGACTGCTTCCTTTTCTGGATACAAACGCATGCCTGACACGACATGGTTAAGGGCTACGAACATGTCTTGACGTTGTCCGTTGGATAGATATAATATTTCACACAAATGCTCCATCATAGATTGTAAAGTCTTGCGGACAGAATCCCCTGAGATCATGCATCTCCTAATAGGAAGAGGATCCCTATGAACACCTTCGTTTCCTAACTGGATCTCTCCTGCTTCCACTTTTTCTCTGAAGATTTGCTTAAACTTGTTGCAATCTTTGGTCGGGTGATGGACAAACCTATGGTAGCGGAAGTATTTGGGATTTGCCATCTCGTCCTCGTTCGGTGGGCATCTGATAGGTGGTAGCTTGATCACGTCGTCTTGAATCCATGCTTCCAGGAGTTCTATGACTTCATTCATGGGAAAGTGGAAGTTTGGAACTGTGTCTCCGGATTCTTGCGCAGGAGCCTTGTCTGCTCCCTTTCGAGACAAAGTCGTATGTGCTAGTGCTGCACGCTTGGGCGGTTGTTCTGTTGTTGACGCTTTCCTCTTTCCTCCTTCGCCTACCACACTCATAGAAGAACCAGTGTTGTATTACTTGTTGATGAGATGTCTGCTTCCTCGTCTTTCACGTGCATCTTCATTTCAGACGATCTTATTTCTCTCCAACAATGCTGAGGATGTTGTGGCCGATCTCTTAGCGGCTTCATGGATCTCAGAAAATGTTTGAAAGCCTAGGTTCTCCAACAAAGCATGGTATATAGGAATCATTCCGTTAATGCATAGCTCCACCAACTGGCGTTCGGTGACATTCGGATCATGACAATCCAACGCCTGATTCCTAAAACTCTTAACGAAGTCATTTGGATGTTCATTGCTTCGTTAAAAGATTCTTCCCAAATTTGAAAAGGTGACCTGCTCAGACACGAAGAAATATTTCCTGTAGAAGGCACTGACCATCTCACTCCAATTGGATATACTGTTAGGTGCAATGTTGTTGTACCAAGTGTATGCTCTTCCGGTAAGTATCTTCTAGAACTCTTTCAGGCGGAGAACATGATTATATTCGTGTTCCCCTAAAGACTCCAAAAATCGAGAGACATGTTCACGAGCGTTACCAGTACCATCATAAAGGGATAATTGAGGAGTGGTGTAGCCTCTTGGAAGGGGAATTTGTTGCACATCTTGAGGGTATGGAGGCTGATGTTGGTGCATATCCACCGTATTTCCTTTGCACCGGTTTTGGAGGAGTCGCTCTAGGTCCTCACGCATAATGAAGTCGGATGGCTGGTCTCTTTCTCTTGGGCGTTCAGGAGCGTTACGAGCTTTTTCGTCCATATGGGACCGCGTCATTGAAGTGCCTACCCCGGGTGCATCGAACACATTCTTCGTTGGCTCCAGGGGCTGTCATGGCCCCTGTGGCAATCGTTCGATTAGAATTTTGAGAAAAGTAAGTACCTATTTCTGAGTCGCATCCATATACGTTTGGTCTCTAGCAAGAACTTCTTACCTTTTCATCAAATCCACCATGGTGATAGAGGGTTGTCCTCTTATTATTACCCCAGCCCCTCGTCCTGGTGGAGGAGTAGCAGTTTCCCTGGTGACGACCGGAGGCGTTACACTTGAAGAAATGCCGAGATTTGTGGCTGCTCTGGCTCTGGTGATAGGAGGTGTCACACCTATTGGAATATCTCCTGCTCCGCTGGTGTTAGTGGTAGAGGAGACGGCTCCACGAGATGTACTGATCACATTCTGCAAGACAGCTCCACTGACAGGGACATCAATACCAAGAGTGTTGTCGGCGCTAGTTCCATCAGAGTTTATCGTTGATCCTGACCTAAGTTCTACCATCTTGTAATTTGAACAGATTGAAATAAGATTGAAAATTGATCTAAGATCTACCCCCTTTAAACTAAGGAAGTCGAATCCGGGTATTTGAAAATATGAAATTGAGAATTGGAAATTGATATTGCAACCGAGAGATTAATCTCCCACCGTGGTCGCCAATTGTTTATGGGTGAAAACCATTTCTGCCGGTTTTGGTAATTTGGGGTGTGTGGATGAGAAATGAATCTAAACCCTAAACAAATGCACTACATGGGAGTGTTTTGATTCGAGAGATCAATCTATATAATTCTGGCCTAAACCAAGAAATGGCCGTTCCAGACTTGTTTCGGTCACAAAGTGAAGGAGATGTGGTTGATCTTAGGGAGGGAAGCGAAGAAGGTGTTGAGATTGTGAAGGTGTAGGTTGTTTATGACTTGTATCAGAATACCGAACTGACTTGCAAATAATGTAAGCAATCAACTCTGGGTGTTTGAATACGTTGTATCAACACTTGGTTTCTGTTTATCTTGTCATGTCTTGAAAATAGGGAGGAGAACCTATTTATTCAAGTCATTGAGCCTAACCCTCGTATCTTGTGGGAAGTGGAGAAAGTTGAGTTATGGAGTAGTGGAGTCGTGTGCTGGTGTCACACAATCAGTCTTGCCCACTTCTCCCATCATCACTAACCGTCCATGTCTTCCTGACACGTTCTTGTGATGGCCCGTTGTGCGCTGCATGCTATAAACCGCCAGACCAATACCCCAGTAAGTATCCCCCAGTTTGTGACATGTTGGATGTCTCGATTGTGTAGATCGCGGGACCCACTAAAGGTAGCATAAGATGCTAGGTTAAATAACTAAGTTATTTGGGAAGCCGATATTTATGAAATATCGTGCGTATTCTATGCATGTAATTCAACGAATATATTCAGCATGGATGAAGCATCGCTATTTTAAGGCTTAACGGAGTAGGTCGCGGATTAAGCATCTTAAAACATACGCATACCTAGACGTTTTCGAGTGACCGTTTGGAGGCTTCACAAGTAAGCCCTCTCTTGGTCGATCACTCCATGTGGTAGAGTGACAGATGGTAGTCACCACGGCATCTTATTGGTCGTTTAACTCCTATCCTAGGCTATCCAACTAGGCTGGTAGATTTGGACGGATGAGATGACACATGTGCGACCATTGATTAGGGTTTCGAAGAGGTGCGCAAGCATCACTCTTCATCTTGGTCGAAACCAAGCATGGAAAGTGTTTTATAGAGGACCGACCAGGCATGCGTGTAGATGGCATGCTGGTGTCCATGTCCATACTTCACTATCCCACGAAGGTGCGATCTAGGCCACTTAAGTTTACCGATAAAGAGGAGTGGCATGTGAAAAGTTGCGTATTTTTGTTGTTGTACCAAAAGGTCCTAATTTCCATCATATTATACACATTAGATTGATTTTCCACCACAGGACATTCATATGGAGTTTCCTTATGGAACGTGAGGGTTGACATTTGTAATGGCGAAAGGTAAAATTGTAGTGTTGTATAGATTTATGATATGAATCTGTGCTATGTATCACTTGGTGATGCATGGAATTTGCGGGGAGGTTATAAAGGAAACAATCGTTTTGCTGGTTTGTTGTTGATCCGGTGAACGGTAGGTATTCGGGGATGATGATTGCTTTGAGCGTCAAAGGAGATGAACAGAAAAGGAGGAGATGATGAAAGCATCGGCTAGATGACTTGGAGACTTTGGAGCCTACCGTGGTGCGGTTGGAAGCTTAATGATGTGATCGGATAGTGACTTGAGACGAATAGTGGATGGTCCGTTTGATCCAAGTGATTGCATGCAAGAATCAATCACAACGGTAGCAGTAGGGTTCCATATTGGCATGAACTGAAATTTGGGTTTGTTGTGATCCAAATGAATCAACGGAAGTTTCCATAATGGCAACAGCCCTTTGCAAAATGGAGTTGGAGCTATTGTAGATATTTGTAGACGAGAAGATTACGTGTTCAATAGATGGTTTTGATGTTGGAGGATGAGAAGTCAAAAGGCGTAGAGATAAGATGGAGAGATAAGATTAGTGAAAGAAGTTCGAGCAGAAGGCTGGAGTTGCTTAATGCATGGGCTTGGTCTAATAGAATGGGTCACTTTTTCCATAAAAATAAGTTGACGTGGAAGATATAAGAAGCGGTTTTAATTATCCTTTCTTTTGTAACTTATTTTTATGGGTTTTAAGAAATCCATAAAAATAGATTTACGTGTAATGGTAGGTTATCAACATGGAGTTGGGAAACTTCCTGGGCCGTCACAAAGGCTGACACAAACTAGGTTACCCATCCATTTATGAACATCAACATAGATAGAAAGACATACATAAGTTACTTGTGTACATTTTGTATCAACCGAAGAATCCTTTATTTTATAATAAAATTATGCGGTGATGATTCAACTACATTTGTATCTATTTTGTATTGCCATTAGTTTGTATATCTATTTGGATGTTGAATATGGGGAACCTGGGTAATTGCGGGGGAAATTTGGGGTAATGAATTTTGACTAGGTCGTGAGAATGGGACTTGACCTTTTTTTTTTGAGGTTGCGAAAAGATTAGCAACATCGGGGCTTTGTTGCTAAAATAGAACCGGAACCAATAAAGTCTGATCTATAAGTTCAAGTTAGTGGTATTCCATACATATTCAAAGCAGGTTATTGTTCTCAGCAAAAATTTCGCAACGACAGTTGTATGTTGCTATATCGTTAAAATGGTGTAGTGTAGAATTTGGTAGATTTGGACGGATGAGATGACACATGTGCGAATTATTGATTAGGGTTTTAAGAGGGTGCGCAAGTGAGGGACCGGACCGAGGCATGCGTGTAGATGGCATCTTGTCCATGTCCATACTTCACTATCCCACGTAAGGTGCGATCTGCCCGATAAAGAGGAGTCGGGGACCGTACGTCCATGCTTAGTTTGGGCACACGAATCAAGGCGTATAGCCATGGTCGGTCTTGGACGATTGGTCAGGAATGTATACGGGCCCACGGTGATCATGTTGACATGTTCATGATCTGTTAAGTCCACATCTACACCTTCCATCTATGCCTGCGAAGATGGACGCTCGTGATCGATTAGCGACACATGTAATATGCCGCAAACCCTAATTAGGGTTTTGGTTCGGCCGTGTGTACACGACTTCAACCTAACAGTTTGGCAGGCTATGCTCCTCCTTTGGGGAGGCCGACCATGTGGGGACCACGTTGGGTCAATGGTGAACACAGTGATACCTGACCGACGGTTATGGGTCTGATCTAAGCCATCCAAACATGCCGGTGAAGTTGGATGGTCGTGATCAATTTAAGACACTTTAGCGACCCTTAAAGCATCACGCCGATCGAACTCTGGGCGAACGTTTACTCCTCCCTGGCTAGGTCATGATATGGTCGGCTATGCATGTAGAAATAGGGCACACCGGTGTACCCAACGGTGCTTGCGCAACCGGGAATTGGATGATCCGCGCCGTCTATTTATGCCGGCGAAGACGAACGATCGTGATGGATTTGAGACTGCCATTGGCAGCCCTTTCTTGTACGAGATCCTCCAAGATGATTCACGACCATCTTTTCAGGCTGGCATTTGGTGGATTTTGGAGAGGCATGATATGAATTCGATCGGCTAGGGAAAAAAACGGGCCCGTTGGTGGTCATTGCGGTGATAGCCTGCTCCTGCCTGATATGGACAGTCCAGATTCAAAATATGCTCGATCGGGCTAGTATAACACACCGAGAGATGATTCTCATTGTCAGAGAATGGTGTATCATGTACGAGTATTTCGTGCATGCCTCATTGTTGATACTTGGATATTCATGTTACTCTGCTCAGAGCAACAATCAGTCATCATGTTGTACCAATAATGAGAGATCTGCTGAGAACAACATAGGAAATACGAGGAGATTTATGCATTAATTAATAATGCTAAAATTCACATAATACTTGGGATTGTTGCTACATGCTCCATTCTATGTGAGTTAATAAAGCGGAGAAGTATTCATCACTTATCAAATAGCCTTATCCTTTGCAGGATGGTTGCACAAAAATTGGTTTTATAACTTTATCCCTGAACTAAAATCCACCATCAACAACTTCCATACAATTAAGATTATTATGAGGTGATTGATATTACTAGGCTGTTCTTCGGGAATATAAGTCCGGTGTATCAATTGGTTCTTGTTCACCTTGATTTATCAAAAAACAGAACAAAAACTCGTAGGTATTTATGTGGGAGGAAGATTTATCTATTTAATAGACTTTTCTTTATGAGAAAGATTTTTTTATCAAGTCTTCGACTTTGGGACGTAGAAACTCTTAGTTGTGGGTGAGATCAGCTAAGGGAATCAAGTGCGTAGAGTCTTGCTGGGATTCAAAGGCGTAAGGAACACAATTGTACCTTGATCAGTGTGAGATTGGTTAGGGATTAAATACATTCCAGTCTGAAGTTAACTTGCAGTAGGCTAGCGTATGTAGTGGATTAATACAATGTGGTGTTCAAATATAGACCTCTGCATTTGCGATTTCCTCGTTAACAATTTTTTTAGTGTCTTTGTTATTTCTTTTCTGCGTTATATTTGTTTATATAATTGAAATATCATAGGTGTGCTTAGTTCAATCAATTAGATAATCCAACCTTTGGTGGTTGATATAAATTGATTGACACTTGAACATTGGTCTTTGGTTCCATTCAAGTTGTTTCTCATAATAATCATGCTCACGTATTTTATCTGTTTTATTTGTTGATTACATTGAGAAATAGATATATAACTCTTAGATGTATTTTCCTTGATTGAGTCTGAATGTGTAATTGATTATCTTGGAAGTATATTGGAGTTAGTCCATACAGATTTCCTAAACGAAATATTAGGTGTGGTTGTTAGACACCCGCTTTTTTAATTGGCATCAGAGCATACAAACACGACAAACCTAATAAGTTTGTGTTTGATTGTTCCTAAATACTATCCCTATGGGAAATCACCTTGGGAAACTTGTTCTGGGAATCTATGACGTATATTAGAAATCTTCAAAGATTGTTCAGAGTTTATTATTCTCAGGACTGCTGGTCTCTCGGGATAATCTCACATCATCTAAGACGCTAGAAATCCTCGATGATGAAAAATAATCTAAAGGAAAAGTCAAAGATTCCTTTAAAAGAGTTTGTTGCAGGAAACATGTGAATAAAAGTTCAAGGATATGGAACCTCGCTAGACTTCTTTTTAATCTTTTTGAGGTATACTATCGAGATGGATCAATTGACAAAGATCTATTTATGGATTTTGAAAACGTTTTTAAATCTCTGGAACGACTTGTCTTGATTAAGGAAAAGGGATGTGCTGGTAAAAAATTTGATTCTCTGTCATTTGACATACATTCAAGGTTTGGCAACAACTTAGTCAAAATCGATAAAAAGATTTTTGCAGTTGGTGTTGCAAGTTCCAGCCATTAGAAAAATCCTTCCTTTAATCATAAGAAAAAGGAGTCAAAAATTTCAAATAACCCTGAGTATTATCATTACTATGATTATACTTCTGGTACATTTCATAAAATTCAACCGAAGAAGATGCATGGGGAGTCCTCTGCTCATGTTACCTCTTGGTAACAAGATTGGCATCACCCCATTTGTATATAACTTGAAGTGGGGCAAGTAACAATCTGATTAGTTTTATGTCTTTGTATCATGGGTTAGTTTTATTTTTGAAATTTATTTCCTTGAAGAAAAAATAAAACTCGTTCAATAGAATTTTTCTATCTACTTGAGGTTAAACAAAGTGATGTAGTTCTACTAGTATCCTTTTACCGCATTATGTTGATTCTTTTCACAGTATGCGAACCTTGATGGTTGAATGATGTAAAAATCCCACTTTCCTTCTGTAGGTCGCGGTTCATGAACGGGTCCAAGCCCATTAATAAGGAGATAAGAGTTGTGGTACACGTACCCTTCTTCTTCCTTCTCTTGTCCGCGTACGTGAACTTTTTCTAGGGTTCATGTGTCATCTCCATTAAAACATCTTTGGGGATCCAAGGGAGGCAAAGGGTTTTATTAATCTTCAAGAAGCATATCAAGTAATTTTTTCCTTCTTTTTATTCTATAATTCTTAGATCTCATGGGGAATTTCAAGGTTTCGAAGAAGGCTTCAAAAAACTTGGATTCATCTTCTTCTAGCATGATTATACCTAAAAATCAAGATTCTATTAGAATTAGATTTATCAATGAATCTAGTAGTAAGATCTTTGAAGGGATTTCTTCTAGTGGGTTTATTCTAGAAAAGAAATTGGATATGGTTAGTGGTCATAAAGAAGATTTGGTTTGCTTTGAAAAATTTAATCTTGGAAACATATTTAATGGTTTTGGTGAAGGCTTTGACACTCTCACAATAATCTTCAATGATAACATCCATGATGTTAATCTAGATGACATGGAATTCAAGACCATGATAAATATAAAAAGGATTCTTGTTAATAGAGAGTTGATATCAAGGATTACCAAAATTCTTTTGGGTAATTTTCGCCTTCCTAGACCAAGGTAAGAAAGACCATCTTATGAAACCATTTCTAACGGTCTTTGTGGTAAGAGTGTTGATTGGATTGAAGGGAAATTTCCTATTAACTATCTTAGTCTTGCTTTGATATCTTTCAAAAAACTTGGTATATCTAATCTTTGTCCCTCCACAATTGATAACTCTCGGTGGAGTCGTGAGTTTGCGGAGTTAGCCTATTTCCTTGAATTTGGTTCTCAAAGTCTTCATACTTGTGGATTCATCATTCATTAAATTCTCTCAATGACGTCATCCAACAAGAGTTTAGGCTTTCCTTGCTCAATTGAGCAAATTTGCCGAGCATATTCTATTGCTCCTATTTGAAACTCTATTGGAACTCTCAAACTTGTTCGTCCTTGTACTTTCAAACATATGAAGGAGAATGCTTGCAAAAGACAAAGATGTGATTCCCTTAACGGTTCTTGTGATCCTACCACCTTGAGTCTCTTCAAATTCACAAGGGTGTCTGTAAGATCAATTTCAAGGTAAATGTGTGCAAGAACAATTACGTGTGATTGCTGCTAAGTTTCCCGAAATCAAGGAAGATATGGATATTATTCAAGCCTCTTAGATGGTTTACGATGATGAAGATGCTGATTAAAACTCTTTGTTTCTTAATGTCTAGGAAACTTCTTATGAGAATTTATTCTTATGTTTTAAGAAGGATAACTAGGATTTGATATAGCAATTATTGTGAGTACACATAACTATTACCAACAATTTTCATCTTGCAATATTTTTAGATTTATTGGGCCGACCGAGCAAAGCGAGGGAGGACCTTTATATGGCCATTTTTTTGTAAAATGTAAGTGATCAATTGACACAAAAAGATTGAAAATGGTTAGGGCCGAAAAACCAAAAATGTCCCTCCCTTTTAATCCAATTATTATAACTCCTTGTGTATCATATCTTTTCAGGGTTATAATTGGAAAGCAAACTTGAATATAACATATCTAAAAATTCGTGCCTTGGAATTTTACAAATTTTTTCTCGTTGGAAAGCTAATAAAAAATCCTATCCAACGAGCACAAACAACAATATCAAATTTTGAGTTTTTACGAAAAATTCAGAGGTACTTATCATTTTATGCACAATTTTAGAAAATTAAGTGTATATACATTATGCAAACCACCATAAAGGATATATAATAGTTTATGTAGCAAAATTTTGGTTTATTCATCAACTAATTTTCCGTTGCAACTAATAAAACGATGTACTCCTCCGTTTCAAGAAAAATGATACTTTCATTTTAGGTATAATTCTCGAAAATTGAATGCATAGCCATTATGCAAACCACCACAAAGGATGCATAACACATCATGCAACCATATTTTGGTTTATGGATCGACTAATTTTCCGTTAAAGAAAAGGTGATACTTTCACATCCCGCTTCAGGAAAAGTGATATTTTCGCTCCGTTTCGGGAAAAGTGATATTTTCGCTCCGTTTCGGGAAAAGTGATACTTTCGCTCCATTTTGGGAAAAGTGATACTTTCGCTCTGTTTCGGAAAAAATGATACTTTCGCTCTGTTTCGGAAAAAGTGATACTTTTTATGAAACGGGGAGAAAGTATCACTTTTTCCGAAACGGGAAGAAAGTATCACTTTTTTACGAAACGGGGAGAAATTATCACTTTTTTCCGAAACGGGGCAAAAGTATCACCTTTTCGCTCTTCTTAATCGGGACGAAAGTAGTCGCAGACAAACCCCATCTTCGGATTCTTCTTCGGTCGGCCCTCCCACCGCGGAAACGGTCGTACTAGTTTATTTAAATTCTAAAGTTTATTTGAAAGATGATTTTGCAGTATTAATTTTTATTGGTTTTATATATTGCAAATTTTTTTTATGGGATATGAGTGTTTGCGTCCGTGAACTATGATTGTCCCATATATGTCAAAAGTTAAGTCTATTATATGTCTTTATGCAAATGTTGATGGAAAATAAAATGAACTTTTGATAACAAAGAATAAGTCTATGTTATCATTATGAAAGTATTGATGAAAATAGAATGAATCTTTGTATATTCCGCATTATTGATCTTTCCCTGATCCACTTCTATGTGAAAGTACTGTATGGCTCCGTAAGTTTTCTTATGTTGAGCATTTCCGATTAAATTAATCATGGGTTCTCTTTTGGTTAATTTAATTGAGTTTTCTAGTTACAAATTCATGTTTCATGTAATTTGTTAATGTCCAAAGAAATCCTTATTTTCTTGCAAAAGTAAGGTCGTTCTTATTGTTCTCTCGTGAATGACATTTTATGGGGGAGAGTTCTTAATTGAACTTGTGCTTAATTGCCAAATCTTTGTAGGGAGTGCGGTTGTGGAATATTGTAGGAGTTTTCTTGTATCTTTATAAACTCCTTGATGAATACACTAAGTTTCGATTATGTGAAATCATCGAAACAAAGTTGATATGTTCTCTTTTAGTCATGAAGTATCTCTATGAGAATTTCATTATGATCCCGCTAATCTTCGTACCTTTGACAATTTATATTGACAAAAGGGGGAGACTTATTGTGTAGTTCATATTACAAATAAATATCATTATGTAAGGGGGAGTGATACATGATCTGCGTAGTTTACAAATCATTATGTAAGGGGGAGTGATACATATCACTATAGTATTGTTGTCAAAGTTGTGGTGCAATTGGACTTTGATGTTGTGTGATAATACTATGCCACTGTATAACAATATGAAAACATCTTGTTTTTATATATTGTTATAGCTACGGATCTTTAACAACTATGATGTTGAGTTGAACACGTTCAGAATCACTGGAGTACTTGGAAGTGGTGAATATTTCGAGTAATGTTTAAGATCCAAGGAAATAAAGCATACTGGCGAACCCGGACCAAGTCCGGCTACTTAGGTATGCGTACCCATTTGCATACTTGAGTGGGTTATGTTCTAAAATCGGTTTTTTCAAGAACTAATACATTTATAAAATAAGGAATGCAATCTTTTGAAACCATGGATATAATGTTCATGAATTGATTCGAGTGAATCAAAATCGATTTTGCTTCAATTGTGTCTTGTATACTTCTATGAGAATAAAAACAATTTAAAAACTCTAGAACTAGTTTCATTTAAGATGTACAAGGTTGATATGAAAGTGTTCATATGGCTAACCTCGGTTAACTATTATTGAACCAACAAGGTGTACACATTTAGGTACGGTTACCCATATCTAAATGAAGTCACTTTTCATTTGTGTGTAACAAGCTAAGTTCGATCTAACGGTTGAAATATATTAGCTTGAGTCTAATCAGGTTTTCATCTTATGGTGAATATTGAATGCTTTGTTACCAAGGTAACATTAATTGCAAACCCTAATTTGAAGACTATATAAGGGAGAACTCTAGCAACTGGGAAATCTAATCCCCACACCTCCCGTGTGATACTAGTTACAACTAAAGTCGATTATCCTTTAACCTAAGTTTTTTCTAAAACCATTATAGGTTAACGACTTAAAGACTTCATTGGGATTGTGAATCCAGACCCAGTTATTTTCTCTATAGTTGCGTGTTCTGATCTTGATTTATTCCATCGTATTGAGTACTATATTCTCTAATATTTGCTCGATATTTAATCTCTGATAGGCAAGATAAAAAGTAGCCACAAAAATATTCGTCTCATCGTTTGTGGCTCCACAATATCTTGTTTCGCTTCCATACGATTAAGATTATTGTGAGGTGATTGATATTACTAGGTTGTTCTTCAGAAATATAAGTCCGGTGTATCAATTGGTTCCTGTTCACCTTGATTTATCAAAAGACAGAACAAAAACTCAGAGGTATTTATGTGGGAGACAGATTTATTTATTCAAAATACTTTTATGTGTGAGACATATTTGTTTATCAAGTCTTCGACTTTAGGTCGTAGTAAATCTTAGTTGTGGGTGAGATCATCTAAGGGAATCAAGTGCGTGGAGTCCTGCTAGGATTCAGAGGCGTAAGGAACGTGATTGTACCTTGATCAGTATGAGATTTGTTAGGGAACAACTACATTCCAGTCTGAAGTTAACTTGCAGTAAGCTAGTGTCTGTAGCGGCTTAATACAGTGTGGTGTTCAAATATGGACTAGGTCACGGGGTTTTTCTGCATTTGCAGTTTCCTCGTTAAAATTTCTGGTGTCTGTGTTATTTCTTTTCCATATTATATTTGTTTATATGATTGAAATATCACAGGTTTTTCATAGTTCAATCAATTCGATAATTTAACCTTTGGTTGTTGATATAAATTGATTGACACTTGAACATTGGTATTTGGTACCGTTCAAGTTTTTTATCATAATAATCAGGCTCACGGATGTTATCTGTTTAATTTGCTGATTACATTGAGAAACAAAGATATAACTCTTAGATGTATTTTCCTTGATTGAGTCTGACTGTCTAGTTGATTCTCTTGGAAGTATATTGGAGTTAGTCTATACAAATTGCCTAAACGAAATATTGGGCGTGGGTGTGTAACGCCCCTTTTTCTAAATCGGTAATTAGGACATAACAAGATACCAAAAACTAGGCTTTCCATAATATACATAACTATCTAATATACAAGTGTGACGTTTAATAATATACATTATACACATTCAGAAGTTTGAGACTAGCTTGTAAACAAGATACCAAAACTAGAAAAAAAGAGAAAGAAAAAAGAGAAATATCTACAGAAGCTACATAAACTGCACAGTACTACTGAGACCACAAGGATTTCACACGAACAAAAGTTACGACCATTTAATCGACCCAAACGTCAATTTCTTCAACAGTCGCGTCAACGCCACTTACATCAAAGCTACATGTCACTAAAAGGAGGTGGAAAGAGTGAGCTAACAAGCCCAATGAATACTTACACTACTTCAACGGAATCATCAAAGTTGAGTTTAAACAAAAATGCAAGTTTTCTTCAATCAATAGTAATACATTTTGTCCATTGAAATAAACAAGCCTGAATTGTAAACATTCAACGAAGACAGCACACGCAGTACAATCTTATATATGGAACTACTCCTTCATCGAACAATGTATAATATTTGTGTTAACCACACTCATTAGTTATTGATGTCACCAAGACCATGGTGACCCACTCTAAGCAATAAAAGCTGAATGTAAGTAGTTATAAAAAGAAGGAGCACATACCTATATACCACAAGAAGGAAATTCTTATTTCCCACACAATCACAGAGACAAACAAGCACAAATCAGATCCTTTCCAGGAGATGGAAAGAGTAATAGAATATATAGAATTTTCAAGAATAGAGAAATAACAATGCATGAGTTTATAAGAGTGCATAAACGTAATTTTGTAAAGCCATCAATGGTTATGAAAAAGTAATGCAAGTTCCCACCTCGACCGCTATTCAAACCTCAACTTTGAAATTCGCCAAAATGAATTCAGAGATACCTATTCAAACAGAACAACCTGCACAAAGTATTGAGGTTAAAACTCACTTCAAATTCAACCTCTAACACCCCAATAAACATCACGAGGTTCAAAGTTTCAGGGTGTACAAAACATTCATCCTCGATTCAAATCAAACAAACAAACAATAGTTCTTTAGAAGGGTAACAACCTCCTCTATAATCTTCATTCAGACAATAAGAGCTAATCAATCTCTAGCATACTTATAAATGCCCATAAAGATGCCTACTCACCTCAGTAATACACAAAAATCCAGATTTCAAAAAGAATACTAAGAAGTATCACAATCTAAACAATTTCCACTCCAAATCAAACAACCTAAACCTCTACAGATTGAAAGTTCGATGCGCTATAATGCCTGTGTAAGAACTAAGGTTAAAACAGGTTGTAAGTGTCAACTCTTCTTAAAGGTAGAACTTCCAGGAGTGTAGAACACAAGGCACCCAAGCTGGCATAATTCAAGAACATACAATTGTAATTGGAACATTAAATACCATGATAGCTTATCAGTAATGAACTTAAGGATGTTTTAAGATACAAAAATGTCAAGTTTGTAGAAAGCAGTACTGTCAAGATTATAGACACAAGCTGGCATATCTCAAAAGCATAAATCTCCCAGCAACATTGAAAGTCCTGCTGGAAATTGATGTCCACGGGCTATGATTATCAAGAATTCACCCTAACCTAGTTCAGTATCAAAATGCCTATAATCGTGCCCAAAATGTCACCTAACAACATATAATAAATCTGAGATGAAGTTGATTGTTTCAATTCAACAAATTTTTTTATGAATCCTATAATTAACGGTGATTTGTAAGGCCACAGTGTATCTAATTCCAAACTTTAACTGTGTAGCACCCTAAACATGAATCAACAGTAAGAGATTTTAAAATAAACCCGAACATCTCGGCGTTCCACAAATTCATAGAATTCACAAAACCCATCTTTATTTCAAACCCTAATCCTATCATAATTCAGTACAAATATGAAATCAATTCCAAAACAAAACCTAGGTCTGCTGGTACTAAGTTTGACAAGATCAAAATAGAATTAGTAGTAGGAGATTCAATCTATAACCATCATATTGAGAAGGATTTGTTAGAACAAGAACAATTATAGTTGATTCATACCTTAAATTTCCAGTCAAGAACACCAACTTCCCTTTTTAGTTAACCTCAAATTCCTACTGAGATTGTTGTTACAAGAGATTCAAATTCATCGCCTTTTCTTTTCACCAGGCCGAATATAAGACTTAGCTTAGGGTTTACGAGTTTGGTTTCACCTGAATTCTTCTCGATCTATCAGTGTTTCAAGCGATTGAAGAGAAAAAGAAACCGTTCTGGTAGAAAATGATCGAAAGTTTTTCCTCTCTCAGTTTTACTCTATTATTTCCAAACATATCCCCTATGAAAAAGGACGAACCACTGTGTCAAAATGGAAGTTCACCACGAATCCAAAATAGTGTTGACTAAGCTCAGGGAAAAAATCATATTTACCCAGCTCCTAACACGTCAGTAAGCTAGATAAGCACAAATAAAAATAAAACACACCAATACAAACCTTTAACATCCTAAAAAAAACTATTACCAAACAAGGCCTAACCAACCTCATGGTTGGTTTCAGAAATTATTCAAGGCACATCATCCCAATTATTACTAAGCAAGCCTAGCTTAAAAAATAATAAATGAGGGATAATTCACATGATCACTACAATAACCTCACCTAACATAACTTTTCGTCCTCGAAAAGAAGCTAACATACCTCAGTGAAACAATTCTTGATATTGAGCTCTCATGTCTGATTCCTTCTCCCAAGTAGCTTCTTCGGTGCCATGATGAATCCATCGCACTTTCACCAAAGGAATAACTTTATTCCTCAAATTTTTCTCCTTAAAGTCCAGAATTTCCACCGGTCCTTGTTTATATAAACCATTAACTTCTAATGGCAAAGATTGCCAATCCAAAACATGAAAGGGATCAAATTCATAACCTCGAAGCATAGACACATAAAATACGTCATGGATTTGACTCATACTTGCCAGAAGTGCAAGCCTGTAAGATACCTCTCCAATCTTTTCAACAACCTCAAATGGACCAATAAACCGTGGTGCGAGTTTACCTTTCAAGCCAAATCTAGTAATACCCTTTCTTGGTGATACTCGTAGCAGTACATACTTCCCAATTTCAAACTGTAGTGGACGTCGTCTATGGTCTGCATAACTTTTCTGTCTACTCTGAGCTGCCCGAAGACGTTCTTTAATAATTCTTATATTCTCTATGGTCTCCGCAATTATTGTTGGCCCCGTCAATAAATTATCTCCAACCTCTGTCCAACAAATTGGTGATCTACACGGTCTCCCATATAACGCATCAAACGGTGCCATACCAATACTGGCCTGATAACTATTGTTGTATGAAAACTCAGCTAACGGCAAATGACCCTTCCAGCTACCTTGAAACTCCAATACACATGCCCTGAGCATATACTCAAGTACTCTAATGACCCGTTCCGACTGCCCATCTGATTGTGGATGAAAGGCTGAACTGAGTTTAACATTAGTACCAAATTCCTTATGAAGACCCTTCCACAAATCAAATGTAAATTGAGTACCTCTGTCTGATATAATGGATATAGGAACACCGTGTAACCGAACAATCTCGAAAACATACATATGTGCTAGCTTGTCTACTGAGTAAGTAGTTTTAACCGGTACAAAATGAGCCGACTTTGTTAATCTGTCCACCACAACCCAAATGGAATCCATTCCATCACTAGTTCTAGGTAAACCGCTAACAAAATCCATTGTGATATGTTCCCACTTCCAATCTGGAATAGTCAAAGGTTGAAGAAGTCCCCCCGGTAACTTGTTCTCAGCTTTAACTTGTTGACATGTCAAGAATTTCTTCACATACTCAGCAATATGTTTCTTTATTCCAGGCCGCCAAAAGTTTCTTCTTAGATTTCTGTACATTTTGGTGTCTCCTTGGTGAATAGTGTAATGAGAGCGATGCGCTTCATTTAATATTTCATTCCTCAATTCTAAATTTGTCTTCTTCGGCACCCATAAACGATTTCTAAACCGCAAAGTCTCATCAGAATGCAACTTCCAGTCTTTGTTGTCCTCATCCTTAGCCATGTCTAGTCATCTAACAAAGTCTTGAATCTCAACTTGAGCCGTGACTATCCTCTGAATCAAAGTAGGCTGTACTGACATTTGAGCTAAGAATACTTTGCTAATATTACCATTTCCTGATTCTTGGAATGTATAACTCGCAACTTCCTCCAACAACAGCCATTATTTGATCATCAGTTGCGCTAGAATCCCCTCCTTTTTACGAATAAGAGCGTCAGCCACCACATTAGCCTTACTCGGATGATACAGTAAAGTATAATCATAGTCTTTCATGTACTCTGTCCAACGTATTTGCCTCATGTTCAAATCCTTCTGAGAAAACAAGTATTGCAAACTCTTGTGATCTGAATATAACCTGAATTTCTCGCCATACAGATAATGCCTCCATATCTTCAAAGCAAACACAACCGCCGCCAATTCTAAATCATGCGTAGGGTAATTCTTCTCATGAATTTTCAATTTTATGGAAGCATACGCAATAACCTGTCTATTCTGTATTAATACACACCCAAGTCCAACATTAGATGCATCTGTATAAACGTCATAAATTTCCCTTGGGCTCGGTACTGTCAGAACCGGTAATGAAGTTAAACGATTATTCAATTCTTGAAAAGTGGATTCACACTCAGCTATCCATTCGAACTTAACCCCCTTTTGTGTTAATCGACTCAATGGAGAAGCAATAACCGAGAAACCCTTCAAAAACCGACGATAATAACCCGCCATACCTAAGAAACTTCAGATTTCTGAAACTTTCCTTGGTTGTTGCCAATTCAGAACACTATCAATCTTTGAAGGATCTACTGCAATTCCCCCACTTGAAACCACATGACCAAGAAATTTAACCTCATTCAACCAAAATTCACATTTACTAAACTTTGCATAAAGCTTGTTTTCACGTAGAGCTTGAAGAAAAATTCGCAGGTGGATTTCATGATCTTCACGAGTCTTTAAATAAATTAAAATATCATCAATAAACACAATAACACATTCATTTAAAAATGGCCAGAGTACTCTATGCATAAAATCCATAAATGCTGCTGGAGAGTTAGACAAACCAAAGGGCATAACAAGGTATTCATAATGTCCTAACGCAGTCGCAGTCCTAAACGCTGTTTTTGGAATGTCACCTTCCTTGATTCTCAACTGATGATACCCTGTTATAAGGTCAATTTTAGCAAAGTAATTAGCATCTTTCAACTGATCAAACAAATCATCTATCCTTGGAAGTGGATATCTATTCTTAATAGTGACTTTATTCAATTCTCTATAATCCAAACATAATCTGAACTAATTATCCTTCTTTTTCACAAACAAAACAAGAGCACCCCATGGAGAAAAACTAGGTTGAATAAATCCTAAGATCAATAACTCTTCTATCTGTGTCTTTAATTCATTATTTTCACAAGGAGCCATACGATAAGGATTTTTAGAAATCAGAGAAGTTCCCGGCAGTAAATCAATGCTAAAATCTATGTCTCTCTTAGGTGGTAACCCTGGCAAAACATCTGGAAATACATCTTTAAATTCACATACTACCGGAATAGATTCTACTGTCACCGTATCTTCAGTGACACAAGCAAGCAAACCAAACCTATTTTCACCACCAGTTTTTTTTAATTTCTGAAACAGACTTTGCGACTTAACAGAGCCCACAAAAACAAAAGGAGATTGACCAGGCAAATTAAATGTAACTACTTTAGCATAACAATCCACACTTGCATGATACTTAGCTAACCAATCCATACCCAATATGACATCAAAACCACACATTTCTAACACTATCAAGTCTGCAATTAATTCTTGGTCATTAACCATCATCACACATTTATTGCAAACCCGATAAGGAAAGGTCTTTCTCCCTAATGGTGTAGCTAAGGATAACGTTTTTTTGTTGCATGCCATGTCTAACACTAGTTCGGTTGCTATGCAGAGGTTAATAAACGATTAAGTAGAACCAGTGTCTATCAACACATGAACTAGATGATTGAACAGTAATATTTTACCTTCAACTACTTGATCGGTCGCCGAACCATCCCCTTCTACCATTGTATAGAACACTTGACTCTCCTATGATGTTTCTTGATTAGGAGTTACTACTGACTCTATTGCATATACTTCTCCTTGTTGATTTAACCTTGATGAGAGGTTCCTTGGACAATCTTTATTGAGATGCCCCCCATCACCGCAGGTAAAACATTTGTAGGAACTCATATTAGAACTTGCTGGTGCATCCAGGCATGCTTGCTGATAACGTACCCATCTTCCTTGAGGTCTAACTGCAGGTGGACGTGTTGTAGATGGTACTGATGCTGAACCTGTTGACCATGGTCTTACTGGTGGTCTGCCAAAAGTCTAACTAGGAGCAAAGATCATCGGTCGTTTAGATGGACCTTGTCTTGCTGAAAATTGTTGCGGCCTTTCTCTAATTCGGGTTGCAAGTTGATCTTCCATCTCTTTTTCATAATCAAGAGACCAACTCAAAGCATCCTCATATGTCCTAATTCGTAAACATGAAAGTTGCTTCCGCATCTCATGATCCAACCCCCTGATAAATTTCTTCGCTTTAGCCACTTCAGTGGTTATCAAATATGCTCCATAATGCGACAACCTTATAAATTTATTATTATAAGCGCTAACAGACATACCACCCTTTGTTAAAAACATGAACTCATGAAATTTCTTCTCTCTTGCTGCGTCAGGTACATACTTGTCCATAAACAAACCTTTAAACCTATTCGAAGTCATTACTTCACCACCCACCCTCATTATAGCCTTCCACCAATATAATGCTGGTCCTCGAAATCTGTAAGTATCCAACTTGACCCACACATCTCTATCTTCAATTACGTATTCTAAAACATGTTCGGCATGTTGCAACCATTCTTCCGCCTTTTCGGGATTTGGTGGACTGCCACTAAACTCCTCTGATGAGAGCTTTACATACTGTTGAAGCAACTGTCCAAGCAGATTTTGATTTTGTGCTGGTATAGTCAGATTCACTTGGTTCGAAGTCTGACCTGTATTCCCTTAATTATGTCGTGGAGGAAAAATCCCAAGTCTTTCTTCCAATAACAGCTGATGTTGTCTCATATCTGCCACAAACTTCATTAATATCTCCAGATTACCACTCTCAATATGCTGTCTAGTTCCACCCTCCAAACTATGATTCTCATTATTATCTTCCATTCCCTGTCACCGCATCAAGAATACAACCTTAATATCTAATACTTTACAAGACATATTATAAGCACACTACTCACATACAACAACCAATAACGATTACCATATTCAATAAAAATTTATGCTTGATGTCTTTTAACTCTAGATTTTTTTTACTAAACGCCCATATAAGACCTACTAATGAGCTCTGATACCAACTTTGAAACGCCCCTTTTTCTAAATCGGTAATTAGGACATAACAAGATACCAAAAACTAGGCTTTCCATAATATACATAACTATATAATATACAAGTGTGACGTTTAATAATATACATTATACACATTCAGAAGTTTGAGACTAGCTTATAAACAAGATACCAAAATAATAATAAAAATATAAAAAAGAGAGAGAAATATCTATAGAAGCTACATAAACTGCACAGTACTACTGAGACCACAACGATTTCACACGAACAAAAGTTACGACCACTTAATCGACCCAAACGTCAATTTCTTCCACAGCCGCGTCAACGCCACTTACATCAAAGCTACCTGTCACTAAAAGGAGGTGTAAAGAGTGAGATAACAAGCCCAATGAATACTTACACTACTTCAACGGAATCATCAAAGTTGAGTTTAAACAAAAATGCAAGTTTTCTTCAAGCAATAGTAATACATTTTGTCCATTGAAATAAACAAGCCTGAATTGTAAACATTCAACGAAGACAACACACGCAGTATAATCATGTATATGGAACTACTCCTTCATCGAACAATGTATAATATTTGTGCTAACCACACTCATTAGTTATTGATGTCACCAAGACCATGGTGACCCACTCTAAGCAATAAAAGCTGAATGTAAGTAGTTATAAAAAGAAAGAGCACATTCCTATATACCACAAGAAGGAAATTATTATTTCCCACACAATCACAGAGACAAAGAAGCACAAATCAGATCCTTTCCAGGAGATGGAAAGAGTAATATAATATATAGAATTTTCAAGAATAGAGAAATAACAATGCATGAGTTTATAAGAGTGCATAAACGTAATTTTGTAAAGCCATCAATGGTTACGAAAAATTAATGCAAGTTCCCACCTAGACCGCTATTCAAACCTCAACTTCGCAATTCGCCAAACTGAATTCAGAGATACCTATTCAAACAAAACAACCTGCACAAAGTATTGAGGTTAAAACTCACTTCAAATTCAACCTCTAACACCCCAATAAACAGCACGAGGTTCAAAGTTTCAGGGTGTACAAAATATTCATCCTCGATTCAAATCAAACAAACAAACAATAGTTCTTTATAAGGGTAACAACCTCCTCTATAATCTTCATTCAAACAATAAGAGCTAATCAATCTCTAGCATACTTATAAATGCCCATAAAGATGCCTACTCACCTCAGTTATACACAAAAATCCATATTTCAAAAAGAATACTAAGAAGTATCACAATTTAAACAATTTCCACTCCAAATCAAACAACCTAAACCTCTACAGATTGAAAGTTCGATGCGCTATAATCCCTGTGTAAGAACTAAGGTTAAAACAGGTTGTAAGTGTCAACTCTTCTTAAAGGTAGAACTGCAGGAGTGTAGAACACAAGGCACCCAAGCTGGCATAATTAAAGAACATACAATTGTAATTGGAACATTGAATACCATGATAGCTTATCAATAATGAACTTAAGGCTGTTTTAAGATACAAAAATGTCAAGTTTGTAGAAATCAGTACTGTCAAGATTATAGACACAAGCTGGCATATCTCAAAAGCATAAATCTCCCAGCAACATTGAACGTCCTGCTGGAAATTGATGTCCACATGCTATGATTATCAAGAATTCACCCTAACCTAGTTCAGTATCAAAATGCCTATAATCGTGCCCAAAATGTCACCTAACAACATAGAATAAATCTGAGATGAAGTTGATTGTTTCAATTCAACAAATTTCTTGATGGATCCTATAATTAACGGTGATTTGTAAGGCCGCAGTATATCTAATTCCAAGCTTTAACTGTGTACCACCCTAAACATGAATCAACAATAAGAGATTTTAAAAGAAACCTGAATATCTCGGCGTTCCACAAATTCATAGAATTCACAAAACCCATCTTTATTTCAAATCCTAATCCTATCATAATTCAGTCCAAATATGAAATCAATTCCAAAACAAAACCTAGGTCTGCTGGTACTGAGTTTGACAAGATCAAAATAGAATTAGTAGTAGGATATTCAATCTATAACCATCATATTGAGAAGGATTTGTTAGAACAAGAACAATTATAGTTGATTCATACCTTAAAATCTCCAGTCAAGAACACCAACTTCCCTTTTTAGTTAACCTCAAATTCCAACTGAGATTGTTGTTACAAGAGATTAAAATTCACAGCCTTTTCTTTTCACCAGGCCGAATACAAGACTTAGCTTAGGGTTCACGAGTTTGGTTTCACCTGAATTCTTCTCGATCTATCAGTGTTTCAAGCGATTGAAGAGAAAAAGAAACCGTTCTGGTAGAAAATGATCGAAAGTTTTTCATCTCTTAGTTTTACTCTATTATTTCCAAACATATCCCCTATGAAAAAGGACGAACCACTGTGTCAAAATGGAAGTTCTCCACGAATCCAAAATAGTGTTGACTAAGCTCAGGGAAAAAATCAGATTTACCCAGCTCCTAACACATCAGTAAGCTAGATAAGCACAAATAAAAATAAAACACGCCAATACAAACCTTTAACATCCTAAAAAAAACTATTACCAAACAAGGCCTAACCAACCTCAGGGTTGGTTTCAGAAATTATTCAAGCCACATCATCCCAATTATTACTAAGCAAGCCTAGCTAAAAAAATTAAATGAGGGATAATTCACGGGATCTCTACAGGGTGTTAGACCCCCGCTTTTATTTCCGAAATTGTATATTTTCACGACTATTTTAATCAAATAAAAATACCTTGCTAGGTGTTTTAAAAACTTGGGAATCAAGTTTTATTTGATATATAAAACATCTTGAGAACTGATTCCTTCCTCCACGATTTGTCTGCGGTTCAAGATGGGTGAAAATACTATTTATATTGATTTTCAATTATAGATGCTTGAAACTTGTCTTCCTGGGGAGATTAAATGCTACTTCTCAAAGGAACATAAGGAGAATCAAATATCTTTGGATCTAATGCTTTTCCTAATGCAAGATATTGAAATTGCTCGTGAACAATTGGAAGCGTCTGAAAAGAATGAAAAGTGGGTCGAGTCAAATATTTTGAAGTTGATTGTGGAGGTGAATCTTTTGAAAATGAGAATCAAGCATCTGAAAGAAAAGAGAAGACTCAAGAACTTGAACACTGAAGAATCCTCAGTAAATAATGAGAGCGCTTCTAGGGATTAAGTTATATGTTGTAATACTTAATCCATAAAAATAGACATCAATGGTTGTGATTTACTTCAATTATTGTATAAGGTCTATTTTGAATAAAACTATCATTATTTATGAATATAATTATTTATTTATAATTTTTCTTGTGATAGTTACCGAATACATAACTTGTGAATGAATGTTTATATTTTTTCTATGTGTATTCGGTTTATGGGATGTCAGAATTCAGTTTTCATAACCTTAATATTCTATCTCATATGATGAAACCCTTATGGATTGTTGGCTTTTTGATTTAGCGGGATTAAGTTCTAGCCCATGTTGGTAGGCTTTATCAAAGGATCATAAGGTGTTCCGATTAAAACTCATATGTGAAAAGTCACAATATGTTGAAACAATTTATGTTTACATGAGTTGTGTTTAACATAACATATGTGTTTCGGGTTTTCAACTTTTGCTATTGGCACGCATTAGTTAAAACCATTTCAACCTTTCTCTGGTAAATGTTGTTGTTGTTGTAGTTATTTTTTTCTTGCGAGAGGATGAAAACATACTGGGGGAGAGATCTTACTTGAACACGCGCTTAATGATATATCTTTCTGGGGAGAAGATGCTGCGGAATTTGAGATGACGAATTTGTTAGTTAATAGTTTTTCCTGTTTAAGAAAAGTCTGTTTATATTACATATATTTTGATTTTTCTTAACAAAATTTCGGTACAATTGATATGTTCCATTATTATGTATGGATGTGTGTGTGTGTGTATGATTCAATTTTTTTTTAGTTAAGAAAAACTTTGTCACCTTATTTGGCTTATTGTTTGGTATCTTCTTTATTGTTGGGTATCAAGTGTTTTTGCTTAACGAAATTCGGTGCAATTGCGGTGCTATAATGTCTATATTTGTTTCAATTGCTTCCGATTAAGAAAATAATTATGCAAGTCAATTTATTTTGGTTTGTATGTATTGTTTATGGCTTAACGAAATACGGGATCATTTGTTTAGTCCAAATTAATTTTGGATAAGTGAAACTAAGTTAATTCTGATCTTAGTTAGACTTATCAAATTGGAGGATTCAGTTATTCAAGTCTAATTGAATGCCTTGACAAGAAAAACTAGTTAACTAACCTAGTGTTTATCTTGGCTGAATAGAAATGTCTAAGTTATTGCCCGAATAATTAGAGCCTGATGAAAGAAATAAAGTTAATTCTGATCTTTATTTTGGTCTTATCGAAATAAGCGATTATATGTTTGCAATCGGTTTAATAAGGGAACTAAGTTTCTTAGTCGATTTGTTAAACTATTAGGGAAAATTGCTTCGGGCAATTGTTTCCTTGATAACATATTAAAAATAAATTACTTGTAGTTTCGGTTTTAATATTGGTTATCTAAAGTGATATGAAAAACCTTCGTGCTTAACTCTTATAAGTTGTTTACAAGTCTTTTATATTTGTAAGATCCTTTCGGTTTGTCCTTTATTTGCTCGAACCTTTGTCATTTTGTGACAAAAAGGGGGAGAAATATATGGAGTAAACAAGTGATTTGCAATCACTAATGAAAGGAAAATTGTGCTTAAACGTTATATCTAACGAAAGAGTAAATCATTGACTAAGGGGGGAAACATATCATATTGTTGTATAGTAATTCAGACTACAAAAGGGGAATAAGAAAGATGTTTAGATTGAATATCTACCTAGATTTCCTTTAGGGGGAGTATAAGTTTTGTTATTCAAATGTCAACAATGATATTTATTGATTGAATATGTGTAGGTTATTGTGCTGTTGAAACTTAGAATTAAGCATATGTAAAATGAATTCTTGTAATTTGTTTATCCATATGTAATAAGACTTTTTTAACTAAAATTTACAAAGGGGGAGATTGTTAGAGCATAGCTCGGTTGAACCCACCAAGCATTTTTATGTCAAGTTTGGTTGTCACATTTTAGTGTGTCGTAACTCATCTAAAGTCGTTTGATTATATATTATAGTCAACTTCATTTAGGTTAAACTAGAAAGTCTAGGAATGTTGAGACATATAAGTATTACTCTGAAGACCTGAAGAATGTGAAGAATAAGCGAACTACAACGACAACATCATCCTTCCTCTTCAGGTTAGTAATATTGACTTGAACTGTTTCATTCCTAACGTATCTTTCAAGTCGTGCTATATTAAAAACATAACTGTGAAGCTATATATACTGTACATATTGTATAATACTCTAGTGACATGACATGGTCATATTTGTATGATCATACTACAAATTATAACGCTTATCTTTCGAATTTCGTGGATATGACATCGACATAATCTTGTATATACTGTTATGATTATGTGAATGGGTTATGGTGAAGATTTCATCCTAGGAAACAATGTTTTACATTTTTTTAAAGGAAGTACATTCATGAACTTGTTTTATGAATCGAAAGGGAAATAGTTAGGCTTATTGGTACGGCTATTCGTTGCAAATCTTTAGATTACCAATATGTGTGAGATGGTAGAACCGATCGTAACTTTGTTATGTATCTTGGTATAAATAATCACAATGCCTGACTTATGATTTGGTATGACTAGTTTTTATTAATTAGTGTAACCAATCCTAAGTAATCACCATGAGATGGTATAATCGATATTTGTAATTGGTGTGACCGATCACATAGTGTGTGTAATTGATCCTTGTAATTGGTAACCGATTCTGGTAATTTGTATAACCTATCCTGGTAATTGGTGTAACCGATCCTGGTAACTGATGTGACCGATCACAAGTAATACCATGAGTATATGGTAACCGGTCCTGGTAATTGATGTAACCGATCCTGGTAACTGATGTAACCAGTCCTGGTAACTTGTGTGACCGAACACAAGTATTGCCATGTTAAGGTATAATCAATCATAGTGATTGGTAGAATCGATTGAACACATGCATGTGATTTGATATTTGATCAATCACATAGTGATCTTGGAATACAGGTGAACCAATTCTAAACTTGTTTGGAAGTGTGGTATAATCGATTCCAAGAATGTAAATCCATGTAAATATGAATAAGGATTTACAGTGAAAATATATCAACATACTTTTAACACGTACAGTAACTCTTATCATTTATTGTATTGGAATTAGGAAAACCGAATTTTGCGATTCATTGCATATCTTAAGAATATTTTCACTTTTGGAAATTCCTTAGTGTCCAAACATCCTTGGTCTATAAATACCTAAGTTTGCATTTTTAGAAAACTATCCAGAGAGCCAGGAAAACTTCATTCTTGTTGTTTCTGGCGGAGCTGTCTATTCGGAGAGGAGAATATCCTAATTAGGTGAAATCTCTTACGACCGCTCGTTTAAATACTTTTGTGGGATCAAGAAGCTCTACGAGTATTGTTGGTGGGAAACTAGATAATTACAGTGTTATTAGTTTTCGATTGATTTAATTGACTAACGGTTGTTGCAACTTTGATTGCACCTAGTTTGTTTATTCTTGAGAATCTTCTCTTCTGATATAAGATTCACTCAAACTAGATCAAAGTATCGACGGGGTCTTTAGTACTTTTTGTAGATCTAAAGACATCTTGTGATAATCCATTGTTAACAGACTCTGTTCTGTATGCGATTGATCACAAGAGATTCAAGTGGTGTTGTGCAGGTGTTTATTGAAGATTAAAGAAGATTTTAGGACAAAGAAGATTTCTTATTTGGATCTCTTATCTTTGGGTGTGCACAAAACTTGATCGTCTGGGATCCAACTAGAATCAGATTTATTCGATTGATTAGTTGCATGAGATCGACATCACTTTATAGTTTCTTGTTGGAATATATATCGATTGATTGCAAATCTAAACTTGACTACTTTTGTAGTTATTGGATAGATTGATCTAACCAGGCAAAGGAGTTTATTAGATTAAATGGAAGAGCCTTTGCATATGACTTGAGATATATTTATCTTGAAAGAATCAAAAGAGTTATTACCAAACAAATTTGTTATTCCTATACTGTTTGGAATATGATCCAAAGGAAATGTTCCAGTGCGTGCACTCATCGAAGTCAGAAGCGCAGGGATACTGGGGAAACTAAGTGAACTAGGGGTAGTTGCTTGGTCTCAACTATACGAAGTTGGTGTAGATTTTATATAGCGGCTTAATTCTGAGAGTATTCAATTCTGGACTAGGTCCCGGGGATTTTTTGCATTTGCAGTTTTCCTCGTTAATCTTGTTGTGTGATTACTTATATTTTTTACAATTATATTTTTTTATACAATTTAAAGCAAATTACACAAATGTTAACTCCGACATACTTGATAGTGATCTTTTAGAGTTTGGTTAAGTCCGAACCTATTATCAAGTTTCACACTTTGGTAGTTGTATTGTCTCGATATCGTATCCATGGACAATCACACAAAGTGTGAATAGCGATTTGTTGTATTGTCTCGACTTTGTCCATAGACGATCAATTTCAGTAAGAGGACTTATAGGTGGATAAATAAAAGATTGTGGTGTATTTGGGGTACCCTCATATTTTCATTGGGTTCACAAGGAGTTAGCATCCTTCTAATGCGAGACAGACAATGATAGGGTATCACTGCCTTGGATGTGTCTGTGATAGACGTGACATCACCTTAAACCTGAGGTGGAACTTCCCGGACTACTTCTTTGTTGTGTAAACATTATGCGAGTTGACTAAAAGTCATTTTCTAGACGTAAATTTCATATATGGATTTGAGAGTATATTTGTGTTATGGTTGTATTGATGGTGGTTTTTAACTTAAGGGCAAAGTCGTAAAACCCTAGTCAGGCAGTGACGTCACAGGACTTAAACGTATTTATTGAACCCTTTAATATGTCTGCGAGAAAATTACCAGGGTACCTTTTTTTAATTAATTACTAATTAGGGTTTTGATAGACCAAAACCCTAATTCCCACGCCACATGTGCCAATGGAAAACCGTGCTAGCCACACCTACCGCGCCAAGGTATGCCAACCATGCTAGCCGCACCCCTGCGCTAATGGAAAACCGTGCCAGCCACACCTTCCGCGCCAAGGAATGCCAACCATGCTAGCCACACCCTTGTTCCAATGGAAAACTGTGCCAGCCACACCAACCGCGCCAAGGCATGCCAACCATGCTAGCCACACCATGTGCCAAACGGCATGCCAAACCCTTTGCCCCACCATGCCAAGCCAAACCGCACCTTTCCTTGGCCCTAGCCATGCTAGCCGCACCATGTGCCAAACGGCATGCCAAACCCTTGGCCCCACCATGCAAAGCCAAATCGCACCTTGCCTTAGCCTCGGCCAAGCTAGCCGCACCATGCTCCCATGCCAAACCCATGGCCCCACCATGCCAAGCCAAACCGCACCTTGCCTTGGCCCTAGCCATGTTAGCCGCACCATGTGCCAAACGGCATGCCAAGCCCTTGGCACCACCATGCCAAACGCACCTAACCACGCCACCATGCTTGCCTTCCCTACGCGCTACCAAAACGAAGGCGTGCGACAATCAACGGTCCCCCTTCAATCCCAGGAGAAAATCCTAGCCATCCAAGGTTACCAGATGACGCATGGTAACTTTTGTCCCGAAAACCTGAGTTTGGCCATGACAACTTAGCCGCATCACCATGCTGGCCTTTCCAACGCGGCTACCAAAACGAAGGCGTGCGACAATCAATGGTCCCCCTTCAATCCCAGGAGCAAATCCTAGCCATCTAAGGTTACCAGATGACGCATGGTAACCTTTGGCCCGAAAACCTAAGTTTGGCCACGCCAAACCATGCCATGTCAACCTAGCCGCACCACCATGATGGCCTTTCCAACATGGTTACCAAAACGAAGGCGTTCGACAATCAACGGTCCCCCTTCAATCCCAGGAGAAAATCCTAGCCGTCCAAGGTTACCAGACAACACATGGTAACCTTTGACCCAAAACCATAGTTTGGTCACGCCAAACCGCGCCAAGGCATGCCATGCTAATGGCATGCCAACCTACCATGCCACGCCAATGGCATGCCAACCTAGTCGCGCCTCCATGCCACGCCAATGACATGCAAACCTAGCCGCGCCACCATGCTGTCCTTCCCTATACGGCCACCAACAAACGAAAGCGTGCGACGACCAACAATTACCTTTCCTATTAAGATACAAAATCTCGACCGTCGAACGTCACCAAGCTAACAAGTCTCCCAAACTCGACTTGCCAGGCAACAACAACATGCTACATGTTTTGCACAAAAACATTCGAGACATCAACACATATCACAAACTGGGGGATCCTCTTTGGGTATTGGTTTGGCGGTTTGCAGTGTGCGGCGTACACTACGCCCGTCATAAGAAAGTGTCATTAAGGTAAGGCGGTTAGTAAATATAGGGAGTTAATGGTGAAACGCTCTTTTATGGGACATTAATTCCATGCATTAACGGTTTCATGGAACATCAATTCCATGCGTTAACGGTTTTATGGAACATCAATTCCATGTGTTACCTCCTCCTCCCATTTACTTACCCATTTTTTCATTCCTTAATGAGACCAGAGTACGTTTCACTTCGACTTGTATAAATAGGTCTTACATATTTCCACCGAACAACAAGTTCATTCAGGAATATACAACACTCAGAAAATACTTGCTAGCTTACCATTTGTTATCCTTCCCACTTTTATGATACAAGTAGTAGTAACACAACTACTCTTCCAGAATCAACTATTCTAGTCTCATCACTTTCCTTGCTTCCCTCCTCAAAGCCAACCCATTCTCCACCACTTTGTGACCGAAACAAGTATGGAACGGACATTTCTTGGTTTATGCCGGACTTGTACATTGATATCTCGAATCTAAAAGTACTCCCTTGCAGTACATTGTTTAGGGTTTAAATTCGTTTCTCACCCACACACCCGAAATTACTGAAATTAGCAGAAACTATTTTCACCCACAACAATTGGCGACCATAGTGAAAGATTGATCTTTCGGTTACAATGTCAATTTTCGACCGTCAATCTCGTGCTTCGACCCAGACATCAAGATGGTAGAAGAAGACGATCCACTCCGACTCAGTTACTTGATGACCCGATTATCAGTCATGACACGACAAGGGATGACTGGGGACTTCCCGGAAGTTAGAAACAAATGATCCGCCTAAGAACCGATGACTCGGTTATCAGATAACTCAGTAATGACTGGAAACTTTCCACAATCACGGCGGTGTTTCCCATAAATCTCGGTCTTACACCCGGAAGGTTCACTTTTCATCTGGATACCTAAAAACCGAGTAAGTCTTACCTAGACAAGATACATGGTTTTCTATTTCAAGTTTTCACGGGAATGATAAAATTGATAGCCATGTTACGCTTTACCCCATGTTATCTACCAACACACGGTTCTAAGGTTTTCCTGGAATGTTTACATCACTTGCAATCATAACCAAAACAATTCATTCCTAAATGATTCATTCCAGAATAATAATCCAAAACCCTCATAGGTAATACTTGTTTTTCAACCCCAAAAATCCAGAAAATCAAAACCATAAACCAGGCGTTTCCATTTGCCTTTCAAACTAAAAAAAAAATAAGAAGTTCAAAAGACAGAAATGTATTCAAGGAAAATTTTCTAACAACGACTTGCTCATCTTAGCAAAAGCCTCCCTAATGCTCTGGAGAGCCACCCTCTTCAACTTCAGCTGTCTGCACAACTTCTTGAATTCCGCTTCCTGCTTCTTCACCATGCCCGCGGAAGGACCTTCGACTGCTTCGGCCAGCGACTTTTCAACCTCAGAGAAACCTTCAACGAACCCAGGAACATTGAATTTGAAGTCCACGCACATGTCACGATGGAACCTCCAGCTCGAGATTACATCCTCAGAAACTCTATGACCAGTCATGTTACGCATATCGTCAATCGAATACAAAGCTTCCTCCACCCGCTTAATCAGCGCAAATTGACTAGTAATCTTCTTGTTTGTGGCGATATATCCGTAGCTTTCCCATATTTTAGTGTATAGCAGTCTGCGGCCAAGACAATGCCAGACGCGCTTGGAGCGCTTGCCAGACGCACTTACCAGACGTGTTTACCAGACTCGCATGACAGACGCGCTTACCAGACTCGCTTTCCAGACGCATATGCCAGACGCGCTTGACAGACTCGCTTACCAGACGTGCTTCCCATACGCGCTTACCAGACGCGCATGCCAGACGCTCTTACCAGACACGCTTTCCAGATGTGCTTCCCAGACGCACATGCCATGCACACATGCCGCACGCGCATTCCAGCCACAATACCACACCATACGCTAACATCTTGCATCCTTCCAGCGCTAACATCTTGCGCCCTTCCAACGCCATCTTCTCCGCTCCACAACCAGCCAAAGCAGCGCTATCCTCACCCTTCGAAATAACGTCATGGCTCCAGCACTTCGTGATCAAAACCATGCCATCTATGTACGATACACTTACAATCACCAGAACCAAAGCCGCTTCCGCAACCCCAACGGTTCTTCAAGCATGAAAGCTCCAACCGTCACCAGAGATGCTACTCCACCATCAGGGCAAGATACTGGAAGAGCCGGAAGAATCCGGCCTCCTTTTATTACTGTTGATTTGATGAAAAACAAAAGACACTTCAGCAGGACGTGTGTTTATAGATGAAGAGGCTCTTGTTGCTCTTGAACGCCCAGTAGAAGGGGATAAGCAATCCAATTTCATCACACTTAAAGATCAGGAACGACTTCTCCAAAATCGAAAGCAAAGGAAATTAGAAACCCTCCTGAGTTCACAGAGACCCTCTTCCCGTCAGGACCTGCACAATGGGAACTTGGCCTACAAAGTCGTACAGTCTATGATGAAACATTTATGTGAGATTCTATATTTCTCAAGGCGTAGCGTTAAGACATATTTTTATCCCTCAACCGTACTGCATCAGGAAAGCAGTCGTTTCCAGCCAGGGAAGCCGTACCCAAACCCCAACCTCTCCTAGAAAACACGATCGATAGATGAAACATGGGACTCCTAACCTCTGTTCGCTTGAGGGATGTCTAGTTTGACAGAACGTGACGCAGCCTCCGACTTCAACATGGTAATCGTCAAGGATCTGAGAGTTGCAAGGCGTCGTTTCAACGTTCTCTCCAGAAGTGGCTCCGCTTCAACGTTCTCCAGCAGCGGCTCCGCTTCAACGATCGTTTCAACACCACTCCTTCATGCAAAGGGTCGTGCCACCACGCTCCCCATGTCAAGGATCATGATCGCAGCCAGCCAATCTTCGTAGTCATGGACACCCTCTGATCCATCCCGACAAAGCTCGTGATCATGGAAAGCTTGCTCACTTACGCATCCATCCAATCCTTTTACTTTCATGGATTCCCATATAATTCCAGCCAACCTACTTCGTTGCCGCGATAATATAGTCTCTTATGATTACATATGCTACCAAGAACTATTGCCGCTCATTTGTTGATATCGGTCAGAGCTTCACCACAACAACAATCACTACAAAGGTAACCCATGCTCCTCCATGTTCTAAGTTCCATGTGGAAGAAGTGACAAAATCACCAGTACGAACGCACGATGGTGATGCCTTTATCATGGTCAACCCACTGACCATACAAGATGGAAACATGTAAACCATACTTGGGGACCGAGGGTATACACGGAATCCCTTCACTGTCAAAGCTTAGAAGACACTGTCAACCAAAAGGCCATAGCCACAACAAGGTCACCTACTCTTCAAGGGTGCAACGCAAGAATATCATCATCTCTCTGTCTAGAAGACGCCTTCAACACTTTACAAAGCCGCGGAGGATCCCAAGCCTTCTCAGAGGAAAACAACTTCAAAAACTCAAGAAAAATGCGACTGGAGACTGCTCATCGTAGTCCATCCCGACGACCATCAAATACTCACGAGAAAACTCCAGAGACGCGGTCGAAACATTTTCTTAAAGAAACAAAGGGAGCCACGATAAACAACATAACTCACTCATTCCTGCCTGTTCGCTATCCAGAATATTTCGTCAATGTGCATCCCAACGTCACACCTAGAAGAGTATAATAAACTTGTATCAAATCCCATGAACATGGATTCAAGGCGATGCGGTGAAAGTAGGCTACACGTGGGTACTACCCATGTTAGGGCTAGTATTGGAGATAGTGGTTATCTCTTTCCATGCATACAGAGTTTCTAGAGCCTGTTCAAAATAAAGATTCCTTCTTGCTCCATGAAACGGATAACTGGGCGTGACTTTTCTACCTCGGGCCCGCAACATCCCTCTTGAATTTTACTGTCGAGCTTTTTTCACCTCCCGAACGAGATCAAGACCTAAATATTCCCACGTGAGAAGATAGGAAATTCTTTTCCGTCCAGAATGGAGGGGCGGACCATCAAAATCCGAGATCGTACGAGAATTGTACAATGATTATAGTAAGGGGCGCTAATTAGGGTTGCAACATGCTAAAATCTGAAGAAAAGTTGTTACATTCCCTAAACCAGTCGTCACCGGGGAACTGAAGCAAGTTTTTATCTTCCCAAAGCAAGTCATCATCTTACGACGGAACTAAAGCAAGTTTCCATCATCCCACGGAACTGAAGCCAGTCGTCATCCTTCCAAGGAACCCAAGTTAACTCCACTCCAAGCCGAGCAACGCAACCAGCTCCCTTTGAAAACGACCAATGCTGACGGCTCCCATTCCAAGCCAATCAAGCGCTAACGGCTCTAAGTCCAACCCGACCAATGCTGACGGCTAATCCCAAGCCGATCCAATGCCAGCGACTTTCCTTCACGCCAAGTATATGCTAGCAGCTCCGCTTCGCGTTCCAAAGCCTAGCCCGGAAGGCACGCAACCGTTCCAAATTGAGGCCAACAACTTGCATCTCAACTGGCCTTTACCACTCCGCAACATAACCTGCAGTACCACAAGAAGAACCTACGCAAAGCTACCAAACACAAGGATCACAGATTCTCCCTGCTTCCCGAAAAAGGTTAGACGGATCTTCCTGACCATCTTGCATGATTTACGTTTCGATTCTGTCCTTGTCTGTCACCATCTTATGCTTACCTCGCAACAATGTCCCTTTTCCGAGCTAAGCATGGGACTTATGTTGATGGTGGTTTTTAACTTAAGGGTAAAGTCGTAAAACCCTAGTCAGGCAGTGACGTCACATGATTTAAACGTATTTATTGAACCCTTTAATATGTCTGCGAGAAATTACCAGGGTACCTTATTTTAATTAATTACTAATTATGGTTTCGATAGACCAAAACCCTAATTCCCACGCCACATGTGCCAATGCAAAACCGTGCCAGCCACACATACCGCGCCAAGGCATGTAAACCATGCTAGCCGCACCCTTGTGCCAATGGCAAACCGTGCCAGCCACACCTACCGCGCCAAGGCATGCCAGCCACACCTACCATGCCAAGGCATGCCAACCATGCTAGCCACACCATGTGCCAAATGGCATGTCAAACCATTGGCCCCACCATGCCAAGCCAAACCTCACCTTGCCTTAGCCCTAGTCATGCTAGCCGTACCATGTGCCAAACGTCATGCCAAACTCTTGGCCCTACCATGCCAATCCAAAACGCACCTTGCCTTGGCCCTAGCCAAGATAGCCGCACCATGCGCCCATGCAAAACTACAACTTTCCTTGGCCCCACCATGCCAAGACAAACCGCACCTTGCCTTGGCCCTAGCCATGTTAGATGTACCATGTGCCAAACAACATGCCAAGCCCTTAGCCCCACCATTCCAAACACACCTAACCACGCCACCATGCTGGCCTTCCCTATGCGGTTACCAAAACGAAAGCGTGTGACAATCAACGTTCCCCCTTCAATCCCAGGAGAAAATCCTAGCCATCCAAGGTTACCAGATGACTCATGGTAACCTTTAGCCCAAAAACCTAAGTTTGGCCACGCCAAACCATGCCATGACAACGACATGCCAACCTAGCCACACCACCATGCTGGACTTTCCAACACAGCTACCAAAACGAAGGTGTGGAACAATCAACAAACCCCCTTCAATCCCAGGAACAAATCCTAGCCGTCCAAGGTTACCAGAAAACACATGGTAACCTTTGACCCAAAACCCTAGGTTGGTCACGCCAAACCGCGCCAAGGCATGCCAACCTACCATGCCAAGCCAATGGCATGCCAACCTAGTCGCGCCTCCATGCCACGCCAATGGCATGCCAACCTAGACGCGCCACTATGCCATGCCAATGGCATGCCAACCTAGCCGTGCCACCATGCTGGCCTTCCCTATACGGCCACCAACAAACGAAAGCGTGCGACGACCAATGGTTACCTTTCTTCTTAAGATGCAAAATCTCGACCGTCAAAGGTCACCAAGCTAACAAGTCTCCCAAGCTCGACTTTCCAGGAAATAACAACATGCTGCATGTTTTCCACAAAAATATTCGAGACATCAACACATATCACAAACTGGGGAATCCTCTTTGGGTATTGGTTTGGCGGTTTACAGCATACGGCGTACACTACGCCCGTCATAAGGAAGTGTCATAAGGGTGAGGCGGTTAGTAAATAAAGGGAGTTAATAGTGAAATGCTCTTTTATGGGACATCAATTCCATGCGTTAACGGTTTCATGGAACATCAATTCCATGCATTTATGGTTTTATGGAACATCAATCCCATGCGTTACCACCTCCTCCCATTTACTTACCCATTTTTCATTCCTTAATGAGACCAGAGTACGTTTCACTTCAAATTGTATAAATAGGTCTTACTGATAGACACATTTATGTATCTAATTTGTCCTCAATGTTTCGAATTGTTAGTACTCGTTTTTGTCCTTATTATGGTGTTTTGTGTGTTTGTAGGTATTTTTTAGAAATAAAGATTGTTGGAAAATTCGGCTCGAAAAGTTGATCGGAACACCCCCGGATGACATTCACTATTCAGACTCCCACTTTGGATAAGGGGTAACCCAATTACTAAGGGGCAACCATCTGCTATTCACACCTCAGGACACCCCATCTGCTTTCAGTACCCAACTATTGGTTAAGGGCTGTCTTTCTTCCACTTCGTGAAGAACAATTTTGGCGGGAAATTTGCGTTTGAATTTTGAGTTCTACGAAGATCTTCTAGGCTGATTTTGGACGTGATTTTATGCAACTTTCTCGTGAATTTTGCTTCGTATGAGCCTGTTAAGTCAAAACAAGGCCAATAACTCGGTTGGTTTGAATAAAAAAGGAATATTTGGTCGAAAAGGAAGTGACTAAAGATGCAGATTTTGCTGGATTGACTACTGGAGAGATTCTCGTTTATTTGTTGTCATCTTTTGATTGATACCAGCCAGTTATTACTATACAGGGGTGTTGAGTGGTTAAGATTCGAAACAATATGAGTGTGGCTTGACTTGGTACAAAACAGGGGATTTTATTCTCGGAAGAAATTATCACGGGATTGCACAAGATTTAGACTGTACTGCACATGTTTGGTAAGTTCTGAACCGTAACAGGAATGTGGAGGAGATAATTAAGGAGTTTTGACACTCGTGGAAGAGATAAACAGGGGAACAAATTCGATACTTCCCGTGAGAGTAAAGAGAGGATATTTTGTCATTTACTCGGAGTTTGGATGTCTCTATTGAGTATAAAAGGTATTGTGGGAGTCGGATAAAGGGTATGGAGAGATTGGGGAGAAGAACAGAGTGCTTAGAATCGAGTCGCAGCCAATCACTGTTGCTGCACTGAAGAAGAAAAGGAAGAACACAAAACAACACATATAAACAGTCGCAGAAACCGTTACCTAAAGTTTCAAATTCAATTATCTTTGTAACAATTATTTCGAATTCGCAATAGTCTGTAGTGTTTCTCTGTAATAGTGTTTTCTGTAACAATTATAACTGTTACAAGCACACTGCTTTATACCTTTTCTCTTTGCAAACACCTTTTTGAGCAATGGAAAATTCCTTTGAGTGTGTTTTCACTATGCAGAGCTAGAACCCATCACTGGGACAGCGGAGGAAGCTTTTTTTCACCCATGTGGTAATTCTATTTAATTCCTTTATGACTATTTGTACTATTATAATTGATGTATGATTTGTCTTGATTATTTGTGATTTCATTAGATGTCGCATGCTTAGTCTTAGGTACTTTAGATGTGTCATGCTTGTGATTTACATATAATTCATCATGAAATCTACCTTGGCAAAGATTTAGAGTCGATGTTTGTCATTTTTTGAGCCTTAATTGTATGGAATTAATAGTTAAACCGCATGAATGTGAGAATTGATGGAATCCCGAGTCCCAATCATCTCTTCATCTTGTGACAAAATTTTGCATATATTTTTATCTTATTTTATTTTATTCTTAAAAGAAATCTCAACAAGTACGAGTGAACGACAACCTTACTACCACTTTCTACAACATTATTGATTCACATCAATTTTTTCCGCCGCCGACGCGGACTTGTGTATAGATTTGTTTTTAGGTTTTTTTTTTTGTTTTTTTTATTATTTTTGTTCTATTTTACGCCTTTGGTATTTTTTGATTCTTTTCAGATTTGGAGTGAAGCTACAAGGAAATAAAAAGTGCTATAAAAGGAAAGCATCGCCAAAGAAGGAAAGAAAAGAGGAGTCCAAGGAGCGAAGAAGATTTTGTACAAATTTATTTTATTTGGACTTTATATCTTTTTATTTTTAGAAACTGTAAATAGGGTTTCACTGTTGTAATTTTTATTTTTGGACACTTTTTGGACTTTCTTTGGACATTATTTTTAGAACCCTACGGAAGGGTAGTTTTAAATATAAACTGCACAGGGAAGGACGGTGATTAGGATATCACCTCGGCCCCTCGGGTTCGTTCACGACATAAGAGTCGTGGCCCGAGTCGACTTCAACGGTTTATCCCCCGTCTGGAACGGGAGGTAAGAATTCTAAACACTCGTGAATCCCCTGTCTGCGAGTTTACTGGATGATTTTGTATGCATATATGTTGAGGACCTGAAATTGGATTTAATTTTCTATTAAAGGGCAAGGCCTGGCCATTTCAAGATAAGGACTCAGATTTCATCACCGTTTCCTTTTTGCCCGCCTTAGGAACACATAACCTACACGAACCTAAGATTAAAATACTGACTAGAACGAGACCGATAGGGTAACGAGCTTAATAGGAAAGTCATTCGAAAAATATTGGTTACTCTTTAAGCATACTTCGAAGTTCATGATGGTTTCTGTAAGTTGAATGCGTGACTGTGCCGCCTTGTAATGCGGTGAGGCCTTGGGTATCAAAGCTCCACGCAGCTTCCCTCGTCTCTATTCAACTAACTTAAACTCAGATTGATTCCAGAGGGGTTTGCTCAAATTGTAACGAATTCCCTTTCGAAGGATTAGAAGCTGGTCTAGAAAAAAATCTAAGTGGAGCCATCATGCTTTTTTTTGATAGAAATCAGTAGGTTTGTTGTGGTCGAGTCGTCCTTGTTTGTGCTTGTGTAGAATTCCCTTGTAATTAGGATGTCAAACTGGTATTATAACAGCCAATACAATGATTATCTGACTGATTTTCAAAATGGACATTACTTTGACCATATTGTGAATAGTAGTTGGGAGCATCCACCTTTTCAAGGTTATGGTTCATACCATGGTGAGCCCGACTACTATTCGCATACCCACCGGTCATACGAGCAAAATTCTTATAATTCCTCTTCTCTAGATGAATCATGTAAGTTACTTGAGTCGACACATAATTTAGCGGACACAGATGACTTAGTTACGGACGAAAGAACTATAACGGTGAGTGAAACTTCTTTAGAAGATAACCTCAGGAAGTTAGCTGAGTCAACATGTAAGTTAACTGAGTCAACACGTGAGTTTGCTGAGTTAACACGTAGGTTAGAGTTAGAGACGAAAGAAAGAATTGATCTAATTACTCTTGATTGCCAATACATTCTTTCCTATATCACCCGTGAAAATGAGGACAATTTTTATAATCAGGATGACGAGGTTAGAATTGGTAACACTACCTTTTCAGATGCGGTTCAATCATTTTCATGTTATTATAGTGATTATCATGATGTGGATAGTACTGATGAAGAATCTGAAGTTTTTAGGCATAGTGATCAGGAATTTATTTCTCCAATTGAGCTCAATAATGATAATTTTTCTAGTTCAAATCCAAATAAGGTTAACATTTATTCACCTATTCAAAATGACGAGGATTTTGACTAGAGATACCACCGTTTTAGACGATGTAGTATTTATTTTGATTGCGAAGCCAATGATGGTTTATAGGAACGAGTATATTTTGAGTCTAGCGATTTATAAACAATAGACTTAGATAAAGAAAATGAACTCGTAGAGATGAGTGAGGATGTACCTGACTTAGAAGAATCAATTGACCATTTTCAGGAATCAGATAGCCTTGAAATTAGGGAAGTTGTGACTAGTCTTTCTAGAGACACTGAAAACTCTAAGTTTGGGGGTGACTATCATTCTTCATGTGCCTTAACTCTTATAAAGGTCCCTAACTTGGGACTTGACATATGTGCCTCAACCATTTTAAAAGATTATCTTCATACACTTTATCCTGAACCTAGTTATGTCCATAAAGAAGTTCAGTTGTTAAGAACCCATCCCCTGGTTGATGTGGTTAACCCAGGCTATGATACCACGATTGACTTTATTTTCCCACCAAAAACCTTCCTTCCAATTGTGGGAACTTATGATTTTCAGATGTGTCGGTTATTAAGTTTTCAGACTAAACCTAATTACTTTAGGAGAATAGGGTCGACACATTTGCTTAAGGAAGACCACCTCTTTCTTTGTGGTCAGCTGTGTGAGTCAAGTCTGATTGACTTAGAGGATCCCCAGTTATTCAGGTTAATGTTATGTGCTTCTAAGTTCTTATTCGAGTTTTTCCAGACTCTAGGACCTGAACATTCGGATCCAACTTTTGAGGAAATGCAACCCATGAAAATTTGTTATCTAGACCCAGTTATAGAACCTGAACCTGAACCTGAACCACAACTATTTGTAGTTGTCATAAACAAGAAACTAGAAAAGGGTGTGCTTTATTTGCTAATTTTCTTGGGATGTTGTAGATTCCTTTTACTTGTGATAGCCCTATTTGTTTTTGGTGATCCGCAGTTATTCCGGCTATTACTTTATGATTCTTCGAGGTTACTAACCTCTTCCAATGTCAGGCTGAAGACTTTAAACTTAGCACTTCTTGGGAGGTAACCCAATATTCTTGCAACATGGTAATATCTTTCCTTACTCTTTTCTTCAAGTGGTAATAGTTTCTCCTTGTTTATGCTTTTAATTTCATCTATAGAGCATTGAGGACAATGTTAGATTTAAGTTTGGGGGGTAAGGAAGAACTTTTTAGTTGCACTTTTGAAACTTCTAGCGTCACATGGTATCCGGTTAGCTAAGTTTACATACTGTTTCTCACCGAAAAGATAGAAATTGGAATGTTAGGGATAACAACCTATTGAGACATTAGAGAAAAAGACATTGAGATCCTTGAAATTCAGGAGAGAACTTGTTCCTTTTAAAGGGTAACCGTGATGGACCTAACCATCCATGATGGAAAGGCAAGTAGGTCAGGAAATGGCCGAAATACAAAGCAACCTCACAATGTAGTCTTAGTTACTGGATTACAACACTTTCTCAGTAGAAACTTATCATCATCAACAAACAGAGCGACATCAAAATCTATGAAGAAAGTGGAAGACGTTTAAGGTTTAGAAGCAACAATAGAAAATCAGAATTCAAAATCAAGGGTTACATGAAGTTATAAGAGCAAGAAAAATCAAACGATATAAGTTGTTGAAGTTCATGATACTATAAGACATTACAAGTTGAAAAGATCCAAGTGTTAAATTCCTTCTGTGATGGCCATGTAAATTTTTGTCTTGTTATTTCTCAAAAAATAATAATCATCATTACGTTCTTTTTGTTCTATAATTAGTTTTGTGTTCAATAATGCCATAGGAAAGTAGAAGTTTTTATTTTATGTCAAGCAAAAAATCGAAGAGATGAGTTAATTGTCAAGGTTCTACGAGGTTCAAGAATTTATCATCAACAGTTGAAGACCTAAGAAGACGTTGTTTCTACTGACCTCTATGAGAGAGTCGAAGAAAGATACATTTGGTTGCTTTGTTAGTCCGCTTTCAATCCGGCACAAGATCTTTCTAGCACTGGTTTAACTCATCACACGTAATTAATCCAGCTGTGTAGCAGATGTCCCTCTCATCTTTTTCTCTCTCCTAATCTGATCCAGCTGTAAATCAGCAGACGCATCTTACAATGTTTATCTAGATGTGTAGAAGATATCTATTTATCTAGCAGTGTTGTGGATGTGTCTCCCCTTTTATTCAGTCAGCTTTAGAGCTGACACCTTTCTTTGGCATTCGAGTCACTTGGAGAAGGTTGAGAATTCGTATGTCCTCATAGCTTTTTGGATACTTGTGACTAATTAGAAGTCATGGTTTTGTGGGTACACCTCTAGTAAACCCTCCGGAGACAACACTCCGCCACTAGGGCCACCTAGCGGTTTAACGGCTTGCTGCACGTGCTAAGTGTAGTCATTTTATTTTCTAGATTAGATTTGCTCGGGACTAGCAAATAATAAGTTTGGGGGAATTTGATAGACGCATTTATGTGTCTAAATTGTTCTCAATGTTTCGTATTGTTAGTACTCGTTTTTGTCCTTATTATGGTGTTTTGTGTGTTTGTAGGTATTTTTTGGAAATAAAGATTGTTGGAAAATTCGGCTCGAAAAGTTGATCGGAACACCCCCCGGAGGACATTCGCTATTCGGACTCCCACTTTGGATAAGGGGTAACCCAATTACTAAGGGGCACCCATCTACTATTCACACCTCTGGACACCCCATCTGCTTTCAGCACCCAACTGTTGGTTAAGGGATGTATTTCTTCCACTTCGTGAAGAACAGTTTTGGCGGGAAATTTGCGTTTGAATTTTGAGTTCTTTGAAGATCTTCTAGGCTGATTTTGGACGTGATTTTATGCAACTTTCTCGTGAATTTTTCTTCGTATGAGCATATTAAGTCAAAACAAGGCCAATAACTCGGTTGGTTTGAATAAAAAAGGAATATTTGGTCGAACAGGAAGTGACTAAAGATGCAGATTTTGCTGGATTGACTACTGGCGAGATTCTCGTTTATTTGTTGTCATGTTTTGATTGATACCATCCAGTTATTACTATACATGGGTGTTGAGTGGTTAAGATTCGAAAGAATAGGAGTGTGGCTTGACTTGGGACAAAACATGGGAGTTTATTCTCGGAAGAAATTATCACGGGATTGCACAAGATTTAGACGTGTACTGCACATGTTTGGTAAGTTCTGAACCGTAACAGGAATGTGGAGGAGATAATTAAGGAGTTTTGACACTCATGGAAGAGATAAACAGGGGAACAAATTCGATATTTCCCGTGAGAGTAAAGAGAGGATATTTTGGCATTTACTCGAAGTTTGGATGTCTCTGTTGAGTATAAAAGGTATTGTGGGAGTCGGATAAAGGGTATGGAGAGATTGGGGAGAAGAACAGAGTGCTTAGAATCGAGTTGCAGCCAATCACCATTGCTGCACTGAAGAAGAAAAGGAAGAACACAGAATAACACATATAAACAGTCGCAGAAACCGTTACCTAAAGTTTCAAATTCAATTATCTTTGTAACAATTTCTGTAACATTTATTTCGAATTCGCAACAGTCTGTAGTGTTTCTCTGTAACAGTGTTTTCTGTAACAATTATAACTGTTACAAGCACACTGATTTATACCTTTTCTCTTTGCAAACACCTTTTTGAGCAATGAAAAATTCCTTTGAGTGTGTTTTCACTATGCGGAGCTAGAACCCGTCACTGGGACGACGGAGGAAGCTGTTTTTCACCCATGTGGTAATTCTATTTAATTCCTTTATGACTATTTGCACTATTATAATTGATGTATGATTTGTCTTGATTATTTGTGATTTCGTTAGATGTCGCATGCTTAGTCTTAGGTACTTTAGATGTGTCATGCTTGTGATTTACATATAATTCATCATGAAATCTACCTTGGCAAAGATTTAGAGTCTATGTTTGTCATTTTTTGAGCCTTAATTGTATGGAATTAATAGTTGAACCGCATGAATGTGAGAATTGGTAGAATCCCGAGTCCCAATCATCTCTTCATCTTGTGACAAAATTTTGTATATATTTTTATCTTATTTTAGTTTATTCTTAAAAGCAATCTCAACAAGTCCGGGTGAACGACAACCTTACTACCACTTTTTACAACATTATTGATTCACATCACTTACCTATTCTACTGAACAACAAGTTCATTCATGAATATACAACACTCAGAAAATACTTGCTAGATTACCATTTGTTAGCTTTCCCACTTTTTTTTATACAAGTCATAGTAACATAACTACTCTTCCAGAATCAACTATTCTGGTCTCATCACTTTCCTTGCTTCCCTCCCAAAAACCAACCCATTCTCCACCACTTTGTGACCAAAGCAAGTCTGGAACGACCATTTCTTGGTTTCTTCCGGACTTGTATAGATTGATCTCTCGAATCTAAAAGTACTCCCTTGCAGTACATTGTTTAGGGTTTAAATTCGTTTCTCACCCACACACCCGAAATTACTAAAATTAGCAGAAACTATTTTCACCCACAAACAGGTTAGTTGTTGAATAATCAAATTCCCTCATGATGAAAACCATGATTGCTACATGTAACTATGACTGAGTGATCAACTTTCCCACTGTGTTTGCCAAAATGTAGATGTCAAAAAATATACGAGGGTTAGACGGGTAATATGACTTGTTTGACTGTGAGAAAAAGAGGTTGATGAGGAATAATCCTTTCTTAAACCAAGATGATGGTCATTTAAAGACTGTTTCACTCGTAGATGGGAGGTAGAGTTGGTCTATGGAAGACAGACGAAGAGACTCTAAGATAGAGAGAAAGAAAGTATGTTGTTAAAAAATTGTTATTTTTCTAGTTATTTTGTTATTGTGTTTAGAATCAACAATCGTAGGTCTATCCATAGCTCTGCAAAACCATAATCTCTATTTGGTAGGATAATGATAAGGATAGAGGATCATCACCTTCACCTAAATACCAGGAATAAGTAAAGATAAATCATCCATTGAGTCTATCCTTTAGAGATGACTCCTCACGACCGAATATTCACTTTCTGTGTAGGTAGGTTGATACCCACACGTTGTCGAAGACCGCCAGACCTAAATCCTAGGTTTATCCCCCTATTTGTGACATGACCAGCCTTTGTGTGTTATGTGTCATATGACGTGTGTTTTAGGGTAAAAATTGATTCTGCTGGAATTGGTAAATTTGGGTGTGCCGCCGAGAAACGAATCTAAACCCTAAACAAATGCACTGCACGAGAGTACTTTAGATTTGAGAGATCAATCTGTACAATTCTGGCCTAAACCAAGAAATGGCCGTTCCAGTCTTGCTTCGGTCACAAAATAAATGAGAAGGGTTGATCTTAGGTAGGGAGACGAAGAAGGTGTTGATCAGATCAAAATGGTTGACTCTGAAGGTGTGGTTGTTTATGACTTGTATCAAAATGTGGAACTTGCTTACGAAATATAAGCTATAAGTTCTTGGTGTTTTCTGGATACTTGTGTTGATAACACTCGTCGATTGAAATAGGTTGAAAACCTATTTATACAAGTCATAGTTGAACGCACCCTGATCTCATAGGAAGTGGAAGTAGTTGAGTGATGTAGAAGTGGGGATCGTGTAAAATGTTGAAAACCACGTCCCTATTATGAGGGGAAGAACGATCAGTTACACCTACTACTTATCTACTGCTACTAACTGTTCGCCTTTCCTGATACTTTCTCATAATGGGCGTGTTGCACGCCGCACACTGTAAACCGCCAGACCAATACCCTGATGAAAATCCCCCAGTTTGTGACATGTTTGATGTCTCGAGTATTTTGTAGAAAAATATGAAGCACACTACTGAGTGGGTCTTGCCTTCGAGACCTAATAATTATGACCAATCACGTACAAGCTAGGCGGCAGGCAGTTAGATGTGACTAGTCGAGTTGTGAGACTTTTCGCAAGAAATAACATGTAATTCTCTTAAGTTAAATAATTAGGTTATTCATGAAATCAATATTTATTGAATATCGCTTGTGATCGATGCATGTAAAGCATCTCTTTTAAGCAATCAACTTGAAATAATAGATGCTCATGAAGTATCGTTGTATATATCTCGTCTTGGTTGGTCACGGAACCTAATTTCTTAAGAGGAGCAGGACCAACCATCTTCGAGTAGCTTCCAAGAATCGCTTGGGCAAGCTGAGGGAAGGTCGATCGGATCTCATGGAAGAGTTGCGGCCGGTGAAAAAGACAGTGCCTTATTAGTAGCCCAGAATTAGATATAAGCCGGTCAACTTGGCTATCCAAGTTGGATAGCTGAGATGATTTGCGACAGTTGCATACTTTCGTTGATTCAATTCAAATGTTTTTAAAGCCGCGTGACTGGCATACTTTGGCTGATCGGTTTGTGGTATTGCTGGCGTATTTGAAGCAATGCGATTGGTCAGGGCTATTATTGAGCCGCCCATGAACATGATCGCGCCTTGCCAGTTGCCTGAAATTAGATCTTGGCTGGTCAATTCGACTAGCGAAGTTGGACGGCCGAGATTGCTTTGTGGCAGTTATACACTGCCGTTGGTCGACCTCGCGGTTTTGAGGCCGTGTGGCCAACCTACTTTGGGCTAACGATTAGAGCGTTAATTGCTGGATATGAGCAATTTGATTAGCTAGGGCTGAAGGCAAGCCGCCGGTGAGCATACTTGCACTTCATTGGCCGGATAAAATTGGCTCTGGGCCGGTCGATTTGGATAGCCAAGTTTGACGATCGAGATCATTTTGAGACTGACATGGTCAGCCTATATTCGATTCCTTAAGGAATTAGGTGTTTCGACCAACCAACTTCCAACTTTAATTAAAATTATAAGCTGCGCATTTAGAGCGATTTGATTGGTCGGCGGGAAGAGGGACCGACAGGAAATAATATGGGCATGGATGGCCGATGGTACGCCGTCATAAGCTTGGGTGAACCGTCCGGCGAAGTGGTGCAGCCGCGTCCCTTTTGCTGCTGCCTTTATGTGCCACAATTCCTCTTTATTTCTTGTTTTTCGACTTTTGGTAAGATTTTGCTCCTACTAGTACATGGTGGATTAATTATCTAGATTTCCTAGGTCTAGTCTCGACCAATAGGGTTCGAGATATTGCCCCAGTTGAACTCTTATTATTGACGATTAATTATCTAGTTGTCACAAAATTAATCAAATTTGATGAATAATGTGCGCTGACACAAAATTACCAATCTTATTCTCAGAGAGCAGCGCATCGTGCCTCCGATTAAATACTATCATGCAGTTCTCAATCCCGACACTTTGGGAGATTCATGCTACTCGGCTGCGAGCGAACATTTATCGTCATATCATGTCAATAATAAGAGTTCAACTGGGGAACATAGCATAGGAAAAATACTCAGCAAGCCATACATTAGTGAATAATGCAGGTGGGAGATTAAATACTCATTAGGCTCTATACTAGTCTAGGAGTTTGAGTTTCAATACAATATGAAGAGCGGTATAGGCACTCATCAGATTTAAATATATTCTTCAGGTTCCTTGCGGAATATGGACATATCAAGGTCTACTATTTCTGACACAGGGTCAGATAGATAGACTTTTACAGTTTTCGCCCGAAACTAAAAACCATGATCAACAATGTGTTAGCATTATCTGAGTTATAGCATCTTGAGATGAAGGAATGCTTGTTTTTGCATGTGGAATCCATTCAGAGTCATGTTAAGAGCTCTAAAAGACTAGTTATATTCGTGTGTGTCGCGTGGAGAGCATAAGCTTAGCTGAAGCCTATCATAACCTAATTGTGTACGTTCTTCTTCAGGTGAAGGAGTGTATGGCCGGATTTGTGAAGAGGCTTAGGAAAAAGGTTGGGCCAGAGGAGGCACTATGGCCTAAAGGTGGTTGAATGTTAACCTATCATGGACGAGGAGAGCGGTACGAATGAGGTATCATTAACCCTTCATCGTATTGTGGAGGCATTATCAACCTCTTTTGGTAGTCGTACATGCACAACGGAGGCGATCAGTACGACCGAGGTGTTATCAACCTTTCATCGTATTGCAGATGTATTATGAACCTCTAACAATGGTTATTCGTGCACAATGGAGGCTAACAGTAAAACTGAGGTGTCATCAAGATTTTGTTGCACTGCGGGGGTACCAGACCTGGAGAGGTGATGTGGCGAGGCCTAGCACTCGCGATTGTGTCCCAAAGAACCAAATTTCCCACAAACCCAAGGTAGTGCTAAGGAGTTCACAGGTTTTTTGAGAAACCCATGGTAACGCTAAGGAGTCCCATACTCGATCCAAGACCCGTGGTAATGATAAGGAGTCTTGTTGTTCTATCATATATCTGAGAAGACCTCAGAGAGCCTTTGATAATTTGTCAGCTAAAACCCGGGATTATGCTATGAGTCTTTTAACCTGAGAGGTTGACCATAGATGGTCATGTGATAGATTGAGCCTTTTGGGAGACAAAGACCATTTACCTTGGAGTAGTGAAGGTCTTTCACTTCAAAGCGAGCGTGAAGGATTTTCGCGTCAGATTGATGAGGGTCCTTCACCTTCGAATAATGGACACTCTTCGTCTTCGAGTGATGGAGGATTATCGCCCCGAAGCGATGTAATCTCTTCACCTTAAAGCGATGGAAGTTCCTTGGGCCTAGCTAGGCTTTTTCAGCTTTTATCTAGCTTATCTTTTTTCAGGAGTTGAACTCCGTTTTGAACCTTTTCGTGGATGGAGTTTTGGGTTTCATGCTGACTAAATTGCGTTAATTTCACACGCTCCTATGCATGTCCTGGTAGATGATCGCACTCATGGTCCTGAGTACCTAGACTGGGTTGGAAATTTTGGTAAAGTGACAATCTTGCCTTGGACTACCAAAACGATGGTTTTACCCCTAGGTTGTAAAATGACCATTTTACCGAGGTCCAAAAGTTACCATCTACATTAAGTTCCCTACTCAGCGTGGAACCGTAAGTGTTTCACGTGGAGTACATAGATGGTGCGTACCTTTCTTGCGAAATCCTGATTGCTTTTCCTAAAATCACTTCATCATGGATTTGCTGAATCATTTTCATTTGTTATGTCAATTGCATCTTGTTAAATCTGATTCTAGCGAGAGTTTTACTGAGACGTGGCGTTCAGTATGAGCTTGATGGATGTGAGCTAGGGAATAGATTGTGACAATTATATGCGAGTCCCCAGTGTTAATGCATCTTCGTTTTTAAGCTTTTGCTCGATCTTGAACACTCCCACTTATGCATATTCATGCCATTTTCGAATGACAACATTGCTGAGGCATTCTTGGTGTGATAAGGTTTTACGATGAACTTGTGACAATCGAGATTCCACTCAAAGCAAGTGAAAATCCTAATTTTGGCCATTTTATGATGAAAACCCCAATCTTGGACTTCATTTGCATCAAAATAGTATAGCTGAATATGCAGAGGTTCGACCACGACCATGAGAGTATGTGATGAGTGCCAAATATTGCATATTCATACACCTTTTCATTGGCACTTAACTCATCTTTCGCGCTTCAAAGTCATATATTATCCCAAATTCTGCATTCTTACCATCTTCAAGAATAAATATTTGTATTAATTAATTTTGTGTTTTTAAGTACTAAATAAAGCTTGGAAGAATTGAGAAGACAAAAGAGAAGAAAGTTGGAAGCGTTGCAACCCACTCGCGCATCAGTGGCAACCTGTTTACAAATTCATGGGATTAAACAACCCATGATCCAAAACCCAAGACCCAAATCCATTTCCACCTCACCCCCATTGGATTCTTTCCAAAACATCCACCTCACCCCCATTGGATTCTTTCCAAAACATCCACCTCACCCCCATTGTATTCCATTCTATCCATCAATTAAGAAAACATGTTTTGTTTAATTGTTGAGTGGTTGCTACAGTAAAATTCGAATCCCAAGTGTGCGAGAATTTTTGTGTATAAATAGAGAGGGTTGTTGTGTTGAAAACTCATACAAGAATAGCTTGTTCATGTTAGTTTCTTAAATTCAGTTTTGTTGTAATGTTGTTCATGTTCTAATTTCATTTGCTAGGGTTTAAATGAAGCCGTAACTCATTGGTATGTATTCATATCTTGTATCTTGTTCTTGAAAGTTTAGAATTGTTTAAAGATATAATTTAATCCAAGTTTGTCAACATCTTGCTCTCACAATGAATGCCATGTATCCATTGTAGTTAGAATATCTCTATGTTGATTATTATACAACTCATGCTTAACCAAATATTGATCCTCAGATTAGTTGTGCTTTAATTAGACAGTTAATGCTTTGGAGAAATACTTTAGTTGTGATTAAATTATCCATTGGAGAAACACCTTAGATATACGGTAGACTTGAATCTGTTGTGAGGACAAGGATAATATTACAATTTGAATGCATATCATAAGTTAGTGGTGGATTTGAATACCCTAGTATCCATATTCTCAGTGTTTACACCTCGATTTAATTGCATATTTTAATTCAATATTACTTTATGTTTAAGTCTTTGCCAATATCTCGTCGTATCGACAAAAGCAAACCCCTTTTGGTTACTCTTTGAATCAGTTCTAAGTAAGGATTTAAAATCAACTTCTACACTCTCCAAGTCTTTGTGGTTCGACCTGTGCTTGCCCTGTGTTGCTTGTCGACACTGTGCACTTGCAGTATACACAATAGTAGGTATCTTTCCGAGCCTACCAAGTTTTTGGCGCCGTTGCCGGGGACTCGGTAGCGGTGTAGTTGAAGTTTCTATCTCCTGTCACTGTTCATATTTCATCTCCTAGAACTGTTCATATTTCACTGTACATAAGCACTGTACAACAAGTATTTCACTGTTCACATTTCACTGTACATATTCAAATTACTGTAGCAACGTGACTATTCACAGTCAATTTTACACTTATTTTTGATATTTTTTATTATTATTTTACTTTTGCTTTAAAACTTTGAAACCCTAACTACCTCTTTTGAGCTCAACAGGTGCCTGAGTAGCTGTTGTAAAGGCGAAGGAAAGGAAGCGGAAGAAGTTTTTATTTTAATAAAAAAAAAAAAGAGTTTATTTTATTTATCTATTTTTAGTTTGTATTAGGATTCCTTTACTCTTGTAATTTTCTTTTTCTTTTGCACTTTATTTTGGACTTTGGACTTGGACATTCTATTTTTATTTTTATTTTTATTTTTAAACCCTACGGAAGGGTAGTATTAAATATCAAACTGTTTGTAGAGAAGGACGGTGATTACAATATCACCTCGGCCCCTCGGGTTCGTTCATGACATAGGAGTCTTGGCCCGAGTCGACAACAACGGTTCATCCCCCGTCTGGTACGGGAGGTAAGTTTGTCGAAACACTCGCGAATCCCCTGTTAGCGAGTTACTGTATTCCTTCGGTTGCATATATGTTGAGGATTTGAATACGGCTGTTTTATTTTCCTAGTAAAGGACAAGGACTGGCCATACAAGATAAGGGTTCGGATTTCACCACCGTTCTCTTCTTGCCCGCCTTAGGAAAACGATACATACACGAACCTAAGCTTTAAAATTTGAAATAGAACAAGACCTATAAGGTAACAAGCTTAGTAGGAGAGTCGTTCGAAAAATATTGGTTACTCTTTAAGCATACGGTTTCTGTAAATTGAATGCGTGACTGCGCCGCCTTGTAATACGGTGAGGCCTTGGGTATCAAAACTCTAGCAGATTCCCTCGCCTATATTCAATTTACTTATACTCGGATTGATTCCAGAGGAGTTTGCTCAGATTGTAACGAATTCCATTTCGAAGGATTAGAAGCTGGTCTAGAAAACAATCTAAGTGGAACCATCATGCTTTTTGTTTGCTAGAAATCAGTAGGTTTTCTGTGGTAGAGTCAACCTTGTTTGCAATTGCATAAAACTTCCCTTCCGTTTATGATTTTTCTTCTTTTATTTTGTTTTTCTAATGTATGCCCGAGGTAATTAGAGAACGTGCTTGAAAAAAAAAAAACCAATAATGAAAAAAAAAAAATTGGTCTGTTTTCAGTGTGTACATCCCAATCTCTGCAACAAACCTAGTGCTAGTTAGCGATCATGTCAGGATTCTGGTCTGCAGGTGGGGATGGAAACAAATCCATCAGAGAGCTTGCTTACGGGCATGCTTCATATTATGAAACTCCAATAGACCATGATGTCACTAGTTATAGGGATTATTATGGACATTTTCACAGTCCTGAGCATCAATACATGAACCCTAGTAACTACTCACACATGTATCATCCACCACAGGGTGAAAATGAACATCTTTACAGTGCCCAACTCTCACAATCATCACTTTTGGACCAGTTAGAAGCTGGAACTGCAGCTTTAGAAATGCAAATGCATGAATCTGTCGCATATAATTCTTCTAGGCAATCTGAAATCTATGCTTGTACCTTATGTGGAGGCTTAGGCCATCATGCTGAGAATTGCTATATTTTGCATGATTTTAGGCAATCTAGAGAATATCATGAAAATCCAAAATATGAAATGCCAACAGATTACAAAGGTGATAGTCATTGGGACCATAATCAACCTTTCGAAGGTTGCGATCAGTATTTTATAGACCCTAATGACCCTTCACATATGTATCATCCACCACAGTGGGAAGTTGAACAATTTTGTACTTCTCAATCTGTGGAGGAAAATCTCGGACTCATCGAACAAAAAAATGCTAGGAGTGTATTGCATGATAAACCATATAGCATTGATTATAAATTTCCTACTGTTAAAGACTCTCCTTGCATCGAACAACTTAATGCATTATTAAAAATGAATTTGATTCGTTTACAAAATGTAGGAAGGGAGGAATTTCAGGATGAAATGTTTGTTTGTCCTAATGAAATAAAATGTGAAAATAGTATGCCTAGTCTTACTCGTGCAACTGATATTGCATATGAACCTGTTTTAAATGAAGGGACTAGAAATACTACGATTTTGAATAGGGAAAAGCATTTCTGTGATTATAATGATGATGATGTTATGTTAGAAGAACATGTTTTTACTGAAAATATTGTCGAACCTTTGGGTTCAGAGACAATAGGCTTCTCTTCCTCTACCTTAATGAGTGATGTTTCTTCTAATGTTCCATATACATGGGATGTTGATACTGATCTTGAGCATGTGCAATTGTCATGTGAACAAGAGCATGACACATTTCTTGTATCTGACTTATAAAATGTTAAATCTCATGTCGACACTAATGATCTTATGCATGAAAATATAATTGACGTGTCTGATTCTATACCTAGGTCACAACATGATGTCTCTTTCGATTTGTCTATGCATGAGAATAAAACTTTGGATGATCATGAAACTAATTTGGGTCTTGCTGAATTGTTCTATTAATGTGAGCATGATGTAGCACTTGTAGATGACTTAGGAGATGTTAATGTAACTAATGATAATGGTACTCTTGATCTCATCCATATGAGTAACTTAGACGTGCCTACTCTCCTGATTAAGTCACCAACTGATGGTCTTGCAGTGGACCTAAGAATTGTTCCTTTGAAGTGTGCTGAATCGATGTGGTTGACAGTTCCAAACCTAGGGTTAGAGTTATGTGCATCTCAAATTCTTTTGGACTTTTTGTCTACTAAATATCCTGTTATTGAGAAGTCATATCTGGAATGCATTGATGTTTCTCTTCCCATCCCGAACAAAGCCCACTTTGAGATAGACCTTCTGCGTGATGAACCCCTAAAATTGTTAGATTTCTTGCCCAAAAGTATTTCTATTGAAAAATCTAGGTTTGGGGCTATCTCATTTTGTTTTACTTTCTCACTTGCATTTCTATCATATCATAATTTTGTGAGATTGTTAAATTTTCTGCACTTCGTCTTTTGGGTTGATCCTCAACTCTTTAGATTGATAGTGTATGGTGAATTTTTGTATATAATAATCCAGTAGATATTGTTAAATCTTGTTTCATGAACCGGTTAAGTTGTATTTTGTATATATTGTGCTAATCCAATGTGACATCAACTGAGTTAATGTTGGATTCTAGCATTGAATAATGAGGCTCTAATCTTGCTTTTGACATACCGGTAATCTCTTCCCTTTTCTCTACTCAACATAGTTCTCATGATATGTTTCGGTTTAAATTCTTTTCATCTGTTGAAACATTGAGGACAATGTTTGATTTAGGTTTGGGGGTGTGTTTTGCATATAGAGTTTTTAGTCTTTATTAAAAATAAAAAAAATAAAAAAAAATGATGACCAGCTGTGTAGCAGGTTTTTTGTAAGATCCTTTATAATCTTTTGCATTTTTTTATGACCAGCTGTGTAGCGGGTCTTTTGTAGGATCCTTTGTAGTCTTTTGCATTTTTTATGACCAGCTGTGTAGCGGGTCTTTTGTAGGATCTTTTGTAGTCTTTTGCAATTTTTTTGATGACCAGCTGTGTAGCGGGTCTTTTGTAGTCTTTTGCATTTTTTGAGTCTTTTGTTGTTATCTTTAATGACCAGCTGTGGAGCGGGTCTTTTTGTAGTGTGTTTACTATGACCAGCTGTGTAGTGGGTCTCTAAAAAAAAAAAATTGGTTAGAAATTGTCAAGTATCTACGAAATTCCGAAGGTCATCATCTATAGTTGAAGACCGAAGACGTTTCTATGGATACTCTGAAATTGGAGAAGGTTTTGTGGGTACATCTCTGGTAGGCCCTCACGAGACTACAACTCGTCCACTAGGGACACCTAGGGGTTTAAAGGCTTAGTGCATACGCTAAATGCATTCGAAAGACCAGCGACAGTGGTATAGTTAGGATTTCTTAAGTTCTGTTTCACTTGAGGACAAGTAAAATTCAGGTTTGGGGGTATTTGATGAGTGCCAAATATTGCATATTCATACACCTTTTCATTGGCACTTAACTCATCTTTCGCGCTTCAAAGTCATATATTATCCCAAATTCTGCATTCTTACCATCTTCAAGAATAAATATTTGTATTAATTAATTTTGTGTTTTTAAGTACTAAATAAAGCTTGGAAGAATTGAGAAGACAAAAGAGAAGAAAGTTGGAAGCGTTGCAACCCGCTCGCCAATCAGTGTCAACCTGTTTACAAATTCATGGGATTAAACAACCCATGATCCAAAACCCAAGACCCAAATCCATTTCCACCTCACCCCCATTGGATTCTTTCCAAAACATCCACCTCACCCCCATTGTATTCCATTCTATCCATCAATTAAGAAAACATGTTTTGTTTAATTGTTGAGTGGTTGCTACAGTAAAATTCGAATCCCAAGTGTGAGAGAATTTTTGTGTATAAATAGAGAGGGTTGTTGTGTTGAAAACTCATACAAGAATAGCTTGTTCATGTTAGTTTCTTAAATTCAGTTTTGTTGTAATGTTGTTCATGTTCTAATTTCATTTTCTAGGGTTTAAATGAAGCCGTAACTCATTGGTATGTATTCATATCTTGTATCTTGTTCTTGAAAGTTTAGAATTGTTTAAAGATATAATTTAATCCAAGTTTTTCAACATCTTTCTCTCACAATGAATGCCATGTATCCATTGTAGTTAGAATATCTCTATGTTGATTATTCTACAACTCATGCTTAACCAAATATTGATCCTTAGATTAGTTGTGCTTTAATTAGACAGTTAATGCTTTGGAGAAATACTTTAGTTGTGATTAAATTATCCATTGGAGAAACACCTTATATATACGGTAGACTTGAATCTGCTGTGAGGACAAGAATAATATTACAAGTTGAATGCATATCATAAGTTAGTGGTGGATTTGAATACCCTAGTATCCATATTCTCAGTGTTTACACCTCGATTTAATTGCATATTTTAATTCAATATTACTTTCTGTTTAAGTCTTTGCCAATATCTCGTCGTATCGACAAAAGCAAACCCCTTTTGGTTACTCTCTGAATCAGTTCTAAGTAAGGATTTAAAATCAACTTCTACACTCTCCAAGTCTATGTGGTTCGACCTGTGCTTGCCTTGTGTTGCTTGTCGACACTGTGCACTTGCAGTATACACAATAGTAGGTATCTTTCCGAGCCTACCAAGTTTATTGGAGAAACTATAGCATTGTTATGTTAGTAAGTGCACAGTGTCGACGATAAAATTCCATCAGGTGGGGACGCGTTCAAATTGTAATCATAAGTTCACATGGAAAACTATAGCATTGGATACGTATATATTTTCATAAATTAAGAAGTCCAAACAAAAAAATGGATTCGAAAATAGGGTTTTGATTTACATACCTGTACTGCAGTCGTACGTACTTTTCCCATCCAAAAGCGTCAATTGCTTATATATAGACTTGAACTTCATTTATACAAAAAATGCCTAGATTCCGTATTTCCCCCTAAAATCTATTATCTAAGAAATGGAATATCATTGCCAATGTATCGATAGAGATGCTTAAGGAAGCTATATCGGAAGAAAGAGATTAACAAACATATACCATGCACCTCCATGGTTAAATGGGTTCCTTATATTTTCCATATGGTTCATATCCATTAATGGCTCTGGAACACCTGAAGCTGCATATATACAAAGCAAAATCAAATCTGAATTTGTTATTATTATTATTATTAGGTGTGTGGACCGATTATCGTTCTACATATTTATGATTGAATAGAGAATTATGTAGAACATAGGTTTTTCTTGAATCTGGCCTCGACCAGATGTTGTTTCCTACGTCTATCCATTGAAAGAAAGTATGGAAACTTTCTTTCACTTTGGACCATGGTCTGTAAACATGGTTGGGAAATACGGTGTCCACCGCAGCCTGCTGGGTGAGTGCATTTATTGAAAGCCTTTTCTTGAATCTCTCCTCAACTGGATGATTATGAGATGATTTTTCAAAACCAAAACAAACAGTGCAGGAATATAATTATATCTCAACTATTTATCTGGTCATGTATCTCAACAACCTATCTATGTGATAATCTTAGATGAGCAGTTGAAACTAATCAGAATTCAAGCCAAGACTTTGAGAATATATATTTCTAGTTTCAAATAGTCATGTCCTTTTCTAGACATGTACAGTTGAATGGGGAATAGGTGTGCTTATTGCTTAATAAGAAGTACCATTAGGTTATTGAACGTTATGTTACAGTGTATTCCAGGCACCAGAAGCTGAATCTTCAATACTGAGTTGGGTTTGAACCTGTCACTTGCTTTTCCTCTCATTGCACAAATGCTATGTTCAGTCATTTGTGAATCTCATCTCCTTTTCATGATGCAGCTTCACTCTCTACAACTATAAATTTCTGAGTAATTTTGATTTCTCCAGACTTTAAAGTTGCCTCATTATTGCAAAGAGACTATGATTCTTGCATTGGTGAACTCTCTCTCATTCCGAATGATGCGTCTTCCCATTATACCACTATCAATTTATGCATAATATTGCCTAGCCATCACCAATAGTTGCAATCCAAAATTCAGTCCCTGTCTCAGAGCACACACACCATAACACATTGCCCCATTGTTGCAGCTTCTCTGGTAGAAACACCAGCTAATTCCAACTCAACCTAACTGCAACCATCACTGATTCCAACTCAACCTAACTGCAATCCACACGTTCACCAAAGAAAGCTACATTCTCCTCTTCTCAGTTCTTCAAACACCAAAGACCAAGCTTACAGCTGACAACTGCACCTGCAATCTTCTAGTCTTCTCAGCACCATCATTTGTCATTCATTGTTATGTTAGTAAAGGAAGAAAAGTGCTTAAAAAGAGAGGGGAGAAAATCAGGAGCATACATCTGTTAACACAGTGCGGTTATAAATGAACTAAGAAAAATTATGAATAAAAAAATATCATAGGGGATAAAGGGATTACCACTGAAGATTCATGAATTTTTGGTGGGAATGAACTTGCCATGTCCCAATGGAAACCTAATTTGGGTGAAAGATTCTTCGTGTGCCGATATGCGTTGCCTACTGATACTTGTGAACTAAACCGGTGCAAGTACTACTGTGCTCAAGTTCAATGTTTGGAGTTCCTGGAGCTGTTTGCCTTACCGTTGGCGTTGGTGGACTCTTTTAGCATTGATGGTTAACTGATAACATCTTCTCTTGTGAAAAACATTCTTCTTCAAGAATATCAAATCCACATATATTACAACCATTCTTCTCTATAATGTAATGGGTTATTTGGTTTTTGGTACTCACATTTTGACCAAAAACTGGGTTTGGTCTAACATTTGTCCAGCCTTTGCGTTTGGTCTAAAGACCAACGTTGACCGTAGTTGACCAAGTTAAGTATAATTTAAGGTTTTAAATTTAATAAAACTAGTAATTTTATTTTGCTTTATCTATACCATTGATGTTAAGTACACGTGGACGAACTAAATTCTTCTTCCTCCTTCATTGTCTTTCTTCCCCACCGGAACATGCGACTATTTTCTTCTTTCTCTGCATCAAAACAACCTCCCTGCTACAAAAGAAATAGAAATACTGAGATCAACACGATCTGCTTGTATATTATTATTATTATTATTTATAAATGATTTTAATAAATCTCGTACAATTTATTTACTCATTAGGCATTTTAATCTAAAGGAAATTTCCCACATGATTCTGGTTGTGAACTTCGTCGATTCGGTTCATAGCAGTGTACGGGTTAATGATTTGAAGGTATTTGAGAAGATGTACGATACCAAGGAGAGAAAGATGAATAGTTTTCTCATGTTTAATTTGCGAAAACAAGGTACTGAATTTGTTTGTTGCTGGTGATATATTGGACTGAATCGTGAAAATTATGATTGATGAATGGTGTAAGAGATATGGGTTTATCTCGAATGTGTAATTAATTGCATGGAAGGATATGAATCAAGTATTATGAGAACAAATCAAATTCATCTCTGCCAACACTAAAGCTTGAGCAAAAGGTGTTTGACAAAATTCCTAAACCACCAAATCTTGATTGAATGTGTGATTAATTGCTGATGGTTTCTGCTGTGAGTTTCGTTGTATAGCGATGGATTATAGGAGATTTCAGAAGTTTAGAAAAGCAAGAAAAGAGTGAATAGAATGATAGGAAAAAGGGGCACAGGTTTGATAGTGTGTTGGAGGTAGTTTGGAGCCGAGAATTGGCCTTGTTTAGGTTAAGCTTGCTACGAGTATAGTTCTGATGTGTACAAAGGGTGATGAGTCGCGACTGGGAATATAGAGTTAGTAAAGGATTTGGGAAGTGGTTTTGAGACCGAGCAACTGAGATAGAAATTTGATGAATCGTTTCTTGTTTGAATTAAATGCAATGCAGGGAAGGAGATAACAAATCCTCGTCACTCTATTTCTCAAACATATAGTGAGATTGAAATTTATGAAAATGACTTTATATTTTTTTTCGATTTTAGTTGTTTGATTGTGTAATGGATGAATTTTGAATCACTTGATCAATTGTGTGATAGATTTGTATCGTATTCTTCGTCAACGGAGTATCTGCATATTCATCGATGGGATATTTCATCATGACCAGAGGATTATAGGTTTTAGTACAGCCGTTGGATCCAAGGCTATAATTGTAAACTAGTGTTATTTATTTTAGAAAATTAATTAATTTTAGGGTCAATAACAGTCAACTACGGTCAACGTTGGTTTTTAGACCAAACGCAAAGGCTGGACAAATGTTAGACCAAACCTAGTTTTGGGTCAAAATGTGACTACCAAAAACCAAATAACCCTAATGTAATTCATGATCACCCTCCTCTAAATTAAGAGAACATATAAGAAACTAATAATGAAAATCAAATAAGAAACAAATACGAAAAAAATAGCCGGGGCTTAAGAAACATGATAAGTAAAAGTGTAAACATGTCATAGTTCTTATGAATTTGTTTATGATACATGTATTATGTTTTTATTGAAATTACTAATAAATATGGAATGATAATAATACATGGAACTGACTTTGAGGGGCAAGTGTAATTGTTAGTGATGGTACCAAAGGCCCTAGTCTCTGCCAATGTTTCTCCCCGCTCCACCTGTGCACAATGGCAGAAATGGAGATAACAAAATTATTATATATTCACAGACCTGATTCTCACCAAACGCAATAATTATCAATTTTTCCACCAGCGGTTTTTCACAAACTACCATCACCATACACTACCTGAACTCTGTAAAATATAACAAAATGTGGCTACTGTCTCCAAATATCAGTTGAGCAATTACAAAAATCAAGAGCAACTGAATGTGGAGGTTACCGAAAAGAACATATACAACAAATTGAAACGCTTAAGAGACACTTTATCACTAATTAATGAAATATGGTTGTTTGAGATAATATTCATTATAGTTCAGTTCAGATTATGAAATCTGTTAGAACCTTTCTTTAACTTGCTGCCTATAGTTTTAGGTTAGCGCAGTGATCTACATTCCAATGACAGACACTACTGGAGAAACTCTATATGTTTGTCTTGAAACTTCACTATCAGAAACTAGATTTACTGCAGGCTACATAATAGGAAATATTAGGGACCATCTGATAAGAAAAGTTCAATCTAACAACTTGAATAAAGCAACCAAAAAATGAACAAATTACCTTGCATGCTTCAAATTTTCATATCTGATGGATTAAAATCAAAACATATGATGGATTAAAATCAAATTCGTAATGTGGAAATAATATATTTTCAAGTAGAATACAAAAACTAAAGACTCAATTATGAAAATAATATTCTTGAACATAGCACAATGAAGCTAATTACGCCATCCAAAATAAAAGAGAGGACGATCTCGGGATATAGGCAGTCTTGCTGCATTTAATGGACAACAAACCATTTTAAGAACTGCGAACCACAGTAGTAAATTCATGATGAAAATAAATACTCATTATTTCTCCGCATTAAGTAACTTATCTCCACACTCATGTGAATCCCATTCTTCCAAAGCATGCACTTAATTATTACCCTTCTCATCAAGGTTTGTAAACTCAGACGATTCACGAGTTGAATCGTACGAGTCGAGTCAGAAATTCATAACTCGATTCGAAGCGTATGTGTGTATCATTTGACCAACGAATCGGACAGGTCAACGCTGGTCAACGCTTTAGACCAACGAATCGGACAGGTCAACGCTGGTCTACGCTTTAGACCAACGAATCGGACAGGTCAACGCTGGTCTACGCTTCAGACTTCGGTCAAACCACATCTCATGTGGTTTTATTTTATTTTTTTGCAAAAACGGCGTCTATAGGATTCGAAAACGCGAGCTTGGCCTATAGGGACAACACTCCAACCACTGGGTTGTGCTTCATTTGGTGATCAGTAATGCATTTAAATCTTATTTATACAAAACTTGAAAAATAAATGTAATTTTGTTAGGCTTTTTACCTAGCTCATTATTTTTTATAGGAAAATATACGATTCAAAAATTGACTATGAATCTACGATTCACGATTCAACATACGATTCGATTCTCAATTTTTCAAAAGCGATTCACGATTCGATTTACTATTTAAAAACCTTGCTTCTCAACAATTAATTCTGTTTAAATACGTCATCTCAAAGAAATCAAAAGAACCCACAAAAAAGGATCAAACCCAGTTTTTGAAAAAAAAAATTAGCCTTAGTGTATTGTTATGTTTGCTTAAGGGCAGACTTAAGCTAGATTGTGATCAAATATTAACAACCCTCGGCCAGTTCTATTCAGAACTTTGAACAGGGTTAGCTGAATTCTTTGTTGGAATAAGTTAAGATTAGAGTTAGGATAACGGTAGCGAATATCGAAGTAATTATCTCTCAGGCATGCACATTTCCAGAGCTCTAGGAATAGACAAGTCCCATGTAGTAAATAGATTCCTTTCTAGATCTCTTTACTGGAGATTATGAGATTGATATACAATGTGTTCCCTTTTAGTAGCTATAGCTAATATTTGAGTCATGTCACATAAAAAAGTAGCTTTAAAGTACAAAACCAATCAGTATCAATATAAGGTCATGCACATAAAAAAAGAATTTACCCACAATAGAGAAATCCTTAAATGTCCCAGCGTATAGGGCTGGTACGTCATGTGAAGAAAAACAAACAACGTGGAAATCAAAATAATCATGAACATATAATGCAATCTGTGTAGGATCTATCCACCATGTGTGTTCAAATAAGACTTCCTTGCACTTCCTGAAAACAAATTAAGAAAACTGCAAGTCAGGAAGAAAAAAAATCATAGATTAGAAATTTGTGCTTCCCTAACATACCAAGTAAGAAAAACCCATCATCAATTGACAGACGTATCTTCAACCTCAAATGAGAATATTGGCGTCGATACTTGCAAAGGAATTAGGGTTAAACATTGAACTCTCGCAGATAATAAAGATGGCGGAGAAAAAGAAGAAGCAGAAAGGGCTTATACTTTGTTTTGGCATAGGTTTAAGAATACTTTGCCGTAGTCTGTTAGGGTTTTGATTGGATGATGCTAAAAAGAAAGTGAGAAGCGGAGCAAAGGGAACTGATGCTAAGATTAATGTTGGAACCCTAATCTATCAACTAACCCTAATCACATGTTTTTTTCTTTTTTTTTTCTTTTTAGTTTCCGGGATGATAATAAACATATTAAAATTACTTTTCTTAGCATAAAAAAGCCTTGTTTTACTCTTCTTTGAGGAAAAGTGAAACGGAGCAATTCTGTGTGAGGGTGTGGGTCATCGTTCAACATGGAGATTAATGACCCTAGTCTTTTAAAGGAGTTATATATTTTGTTCAAAAAATTTGAGTTTCCATTGCATGTAGTCCCCGAGGGTGATGAAGCTGTACGAGTACGCTCCTTTGCTTCCTATTGTGAGCATTATCGTCTCTAGCGAGGCTTCGGTGTGACTTTCGTCTATGTCATCCTTAAGAGTTTCAGCATGGTGATAATTCTTGTCACGATCATGAGATTCAATATGTCAATGAGGATCGACATAGTAGTGACGCTCATCACGATCGCCGGATGAGTCAGGATGTCACTACAGGAAAAATATACATCTACAACTGGAGTTCTGCAACTGTTTTCTAAAAGTCGTAGAACATCTCATGTTTTACAGCTTTTTTCAAAGGAAGAGTTGTAGAATGTCATCACTACCCACCCCTAGAACAAAAGGGTTGCGACAAGAGAACAAACGATAACTCTTTAAGAAAAAGAGTTGGCATCAACCATCCTTACACTTCACAAGTTTGGGGTTTTTGTGTTATTTTTGTATGAAAATGTACAACAACCTTTATAAGAGTTGTTGAAGACCACCAAAATATGAAAATAAAAAATAGTGTTGAGGGGATTCGAACATGAACCTACTATGTGTTAGTCTAACCCATCAACCATACCTACATTATCATAATTCTGTAAGGTTTGTGGGTTTTTTTATATACTAACTTCATGTCAACCTTTGACGACCTTTATAAGAGTTGTGATAACAAAATATGATGTTCAAAAATAAAGCTCAGTCACCTGAGCCGCAAACAGCGCGAAGCCTTATCTGTAAACATTCATAGACAATCTACAAGGACAATGCACTTTTGTTAAATTTTTATAACAGATGGTTAAAAATGTTCACTTCTGCAAAATTTTATGCACTTTTGCTAAAAAAAAAGTCACTTCTGCAAAATTTTACGACAAAAATTTCCGAGCCAGGCTTAGTATCGAATTCTACTATGTGTTAGTACAAGTCATCAACCATCCTTCCGGATTCACATTATTGGTCGTTTTGTGCTTTTTTTCATCACTTTTCACAACCTTTATAAGAGTTGTCGTAGATGTATAAACACTTATGCTAAGTTTTTTTCACTTATGCTAAATTTTATTCACTTCTGCAAAAAAATCCCACTTTTGCTAAATTTTTCTCACATCTGCTAAATTTTACTCAGCAAAAAATTTCTCACTTCTGCTAAAATTTTTTGTCATCACTATTGACAACCTTTACAAGAGTTGTTGTAGAGGTACAAACACTTCTTATAAATTTTTCTCACTTCTGCTAAATTTTATTCACTTCTGCAAAAAATTTCTCACTTCTGTTAAATTTTTCTCACTTCTGATAAAAAAAATTGTCATCACTATTCATAACCTCGGAGCCAGGGTATGCATACAATATGCCAGAATAGGGTTTTTTTAAATTTTCGGGGAATATTCCAAAGGAATCTTACATGTAAATGGATGGTTTCATCGTTCTTACCAAGTTTCCAACTAATAGTCGTCCACTCTCGGCCAAAGTAATCGAAATCGTTCCTCGGTCCTACTCTGTTGGGGAGCTTGGAGCGAGGAGCAATAATTTTGGACTTGGAAATCGCCAAAACTCGGTCCAATACTCGGAATTCTTCTATTAGAGACTTATATATTGTTATTCATAAGTCATGATTTTTACCTATTTATCATGTATTTAGAGGTGTTTCTATTTGATAACTCTCATCTGAGGGGTTACAAAAAAATTATTTTCTGATTTTAGTACATGTGAGGCTAACTCGAAAAAATAGTTGACTCGTTTTGCTTAAAAATCGATCCAAATCGGCAAAATCGTCTGCCTTAATCTCTAAAATTCAGAAGTGGCTTGGAATCAGAAATCACCTCGGTCATATAGCCTGTAGCGATTACTCGGCGAGTAATATGCCTTGAAGAGCGATTTTGACTACCCTGCTCTCGGCCAAGTTTCGATCTCGGAGCAGGGTATGCATACAATATGCCAGAATAGGATTTGTTTAAATTTTTTGGGAATATTCCGAAGGAATCTTACATGTAAATGGATGGATTCATCGTTCGTACCAAGTTTCCGACTTATAGTCGTCCACTCTCAGCAAAGTTTCGACCTCGGGGCCAGGGTATGCATACAATATGCCATAATAGGGTTTGTTTAAATTTTCGGGGAACATTCTGAAGGAATCTTACATGTAAATGGATGGATTCATCGTTCTTACCAAGTTTTCGACTTATAGTAGTCCACTCGTGGCCATGTTTCGACCTCAAACCCAGTGTATGCATACAATATGCCAAAATAGAGTTTGTTTAAGGTTTCGGGGAATATTCTGAAGGAATTTGACCTGTAAATGGATAGATTCATCGTTCTTACCAAGTTTCCGGCTTATAATGGTCCACTCAGGGCCAGGTTTCAATCTCGGAGCTAGGTTATGCATAACATATGCCAAAATAGGGTTTGTTTAAATTTTCGGGGAATATGCCGAAGGAATCTTACATGTAAACGGATGGATTCATCGTTCTTACCAAGTTTTCGACTTATATTAGTTCATTTCTAGCCAGGTTTTGACCTCGGAGCCATGGTATGCATATAATATGCCAAAATAGAGTTGGTTTAAGGTTTCGGGGAATATTCCAAAGGAATCTTACCGGTAAATGGATAGATTCATCGTTCTTAACAAGTTTCCGACTTATAATGGTCCACTCAGGGCCAGGTTTCAATCTCGGAGCCAGGTTATGCATACAATATGCCAAAATAGGGTTTGTTTATATCATCGGGGAATATTCATAAGGAATCTTACATATAAATGGATGGATTCATCGTTATTACCAAGTTCTCGACTTATAGTAGTCCACTCCAAGCCAGGTTTCAATCTCGGAGCCAGGTTATGCATACAATATGTAAAAATAGATTTTGTTTAAAGTTTTGGGGAATATTTCGAAGGAATCTTATACATAAATGGATGGATTCATCGTTCTTACCAAGTTTCCGACTTATAGTCGTTCACTCCCGGCCAGGTTTCGACCTCGGAGCCAGGGTATGCATACAATATGCGAGAATATGGTTTGTTTAAATTTTTTAGGAATATTCCGAAGGAATCTTACTTGTAAATGGATAGATTCATCGTTCTTACCAAGTTCTCGGCTTATAATGGTCCACTCAGGGCCAGGTTTCGACCTTGAAGCCAGGTTATGCATACACTATGCCAAAATAGAGTTTGTTTCATGTTTCAGGGAATATTCCGATGGAATCTTACATGTAAATGGATGAATTCTTCGTTCTTACCAAGTTTCCGACTTATAGTAGTCCACTCCCAACCAGGTTTCGACCTCGGAGCCAGGGTATGCATATAATATGCCAGAATAGGGTTTGTTTAATGTTTCGGGGAATATTCTGAAGGAATATTACCTATAAATGGATGGATTCATCGTTCTTAACAAGTTTTGGGCTTATAGTGGTCCATTCACGGCCAAGTTTCAATGTCGGAGCCAAGGTATGCATACAATATGCCAGAATAGAGTTTGTTTAAATTTTCGAGGAATACTCCGAAGGAATCTTACCTGTAAATGGATGGATTCATCGTTCTTACCAAGTTTTCGACTTATAGTAGTCCACTCCCATCCAGGTTTCGACCTCGGAGCCAGGGTATGCATATAATATGCCAGAATAGGGTTTGTTTAATGTTTCGGGGAATATTCTGAAGGAATCTTACCTATAAATGGATGGATTCATCGTTCTTACCAAGTTTTGGGCTTATAGTGGTCCATTCACGACCAGGTTTCAATCTCGGAGCCAAGGTATGCGTACAGTATGCCAGAATAGAGTTTGTTTAAATTTTCGAAGAATATTCCGAAGGAATCTTACCTTAAATGGATGGATTCATCGTTCTTCCCAAGTTTCTGATTTATAGTAGTCCACTCCCAGCCAGGTTTTGACTTCGGAGCTAGGGTATGCATACAGTATGCCAAAATAGAGTTTGTTTAAAGTTTTGGGGAATATTCCGAAGGAATCTTGCCTGTAAATGAATGGATTCATCGTTCTTACCAAATTTCCGACTTATAGTCGTCCACTCCCGGCCATCTTTTGACCTCGGAGCCAGGGTATGGATACAATATGCCAGAATAAGGTTTGTTTAAATTTTTGGGCAATATTTCGAAAGAATCTTACCTGTAAATGGATGGATTCATCGTTCTTACCAAGTTTGTGGCTTATAGTGGTCCATTCAAGACCATGTTTCGATCTCGGAGCCAAGGTATCCATACAATATGCCCGAATAGAGTTTGTTAAATTTTCGAGGAATATTCCGAAGGAATCTTACCTATAAATGGATGGATTCATCGTTCTTACCAAGTTTCCGACTTATAGTAGTCAACTCCCAGCTAGGTTTCGACCTCGGAGCTAGGGTATGCATACAATATGCCAAAATAGAGTTTGTTTAAAGTTTAGGGGAATATTCCGAAGGAATCATTAGTATAAAACAGAGTTTGGACAACTTAGCCTTTGTTAGTGGTGGTCAGGATTTGTTCTTGCAGAGATAAATCAAGGGATGTGGTTCCTCAGACCACCCCTACATCTCGCACGTGTGGCGTTCATTACAATATTATGAATGAAAAATGAGCACTCAAGTCAAGATATGGAACTTCAAAAATTATAACGGGGAGGTTCGAACCCATGACCTATTGTGTCATAAGAGTGGCCTCTAACCAGTGTTCCACCTTGGTTGGAATTGATAGAAAAGATAAATCAACAGTGGTGCTTTGTTCAACTTAAATACCATAATTGCTTTATTAATTAGTGTTTCACTAATTGCACATAATAAATAATGTATTCATTATAAAGTGTTTCATTAATTAGTGTTTCACTAATTGCTCATAATAAATGACTAATCATTTTTTAATTATAAATGTTTTCTTAATTAATTATAATATTTATTTCTATTGCATATAATAAATAATGTATTCATTATAAAGTGTTTCATTAATTAGTGTTTCACTAATTGCTCATAATAAATGACTAATCATTTTTTAATTATAAATATTTTCTTAATTAATTATAATATTTATTTCTATTAATAAGAAATTTGATAAATAATATCAATAGACATTTTCTGCGACAATGAGTTGTAGAAGAGATGAAAGGACGAAAGATTAGTGGTGGTTAAGGGCGGAGCCAAGCATAATTATATTTATTTTGTTCTTTTATCATAAAATTGGATACAAAGTCCATTTTTCACATGTATCCAACTTGCCAAGAATTTTTTCTCCATCTCTCCTCAAAATCCTAGCTCTGCCCCTGGTTTGTGGTGGAAAAAGTAGTGATGGTGAATGCTGGTGAGTAGTGATGGACAATATTAATTTTATGTTTTCGTTACAACATTGATAAGTAGTGTGGAAGATGTGGTTGGTTGTTTTTAACACTTTTTATAAATGAAGGTACCATATATTTCAGGGATGATATCATACAAGACAATATTTTCATGATCGTAGTTGGATCACCCAAATGGTACCCATGTTATCTTTGGTACTATATCGTATAAATCATGAATTTTTAATGTTAAAATAAATTTGATTGCAATACAAAAAAGAATATATACACGGAAAAAAAAGAAACTAATCAATTGACGAAATTTTGCTCAATCTAAACCTCATACATGGCATTTGTGATTGAAAATTAGAATTGCGTCCAACAACCTACATGGGATGGGCGGCAGTGGTGGAGTCAAAAATTGACATTGAGGAGGCCTATTTTTTTTAAAGAAACATGTAAACTTTGGTGGACTAAACCATAAATATGTATGAAAAAAGTACTATATTTATAAAATAAACTAAAAACATTATGTAGTTATTAAAAATTTAAAGGGTTGGGGCCAGGTTAGTCAACCCTTGGCGGGTATTTGTGAACAAAAACATATTATGCTAATTTCGTAATGCCACAAAACGTGTAATGTTATATCAATAGTATAAAGCAGAGTTTAGATAACTTTGCCTATCTGAGTGGTGGTCAGGATTTATCCTTGGCAAAGATAAATTAAAGGTTGTGGTTCTCCGTGCCACACCCTACAAGTCGCACACGTGGTGTTCATTCCAATATTATGAATTAAAAATGAATACTCAAGTCAAGATATGGAATTTCAAAAATTATAACGGGGAGGTTCGAACTCATGACCTATTGTGTCATAAGAGTGGCCTCTAACCATTGTTCCACCTTGGTTGGAATTGATAGAAAAGATAAATCAACAGTGGTTGTTTGTTCAACTTAAATATTAATTAGTATAAGTGTTTTATTAAATAGTATAAGTGATTTGTCTAGAGAGAAGATAAATCTATGGTTATGGTTTAACTTAAATATTAATTAGTATAAGTGTTTTATTAATTGATGTCTCATTAATTTCTCATGATAAATGATTTATTAATTTTACATCATAAATATCTCTTAATTAATATTAATACATATCTCCATCAATAAATAATAATTTTGACAAAAATTATTTCAATAGATATTAGTGGTGGTGGTGGTAGTAGAGGAAGAAGTAAGTGGTGGAAGCGGTAGAAGGTGTTACTAAGTGGTGGAGGCGGTAACATTAGTTTTGGTGGAAGAAATAGTGGCGCTGGATGGTTTTAATGGCGGTGGTATTGGTTTTTTCTTTTTGAATCAAAAATAATAATTTTTTTTACATGACGGGTAACATTGTATTGTGAAACTATAGTTGGTTGTTTTTGACACGATCAAAAAAGGAGGATAACAAATACTTTTGGGATGATACCAAATCATATAAGACAAAATGGTTGTTTTTGGTACCACTTCTATCTTTGGTAACCGTTCGTACGCATGATTTTCAGTATTAACAAAAAACATATAGTTGAATAAATTAATTGACGACCTAAGTTTGTTAAATCTAAACTTTATACATGAAGTGTGGGATTAAAAGTTATAAGTGTGCCCAATATTCTACGAGGGATGGAAAATGGTGGTGGTGGAGAAAGAAGTGATATCTGGTGGTTTGTGGTACTGGCCGGTTTTGATGAGTAGTAATTGACTATGTTAATTATGTGTTGCTACAAAAGGATAACACTATAAATTATAAATGTGGTTGATCGTCTTAATGCTAATATAAACTCGGTTAAAATACATGAAAATTAAGAAGAAGAAAAAAACATTTGGATGTCACGTTATATAATAAATAACAATAAAAACTACATATTTAGTATCAAGGTTTATCCGTCCAATAGATAAATCTAAGGTTGTATTGAGATCCCGTAAGCAGAGGGCGAGTTGGTCTTGGATTTCTGAATGATAATGAATATAATGAAACGCTCCCTCTCGGTTTCTCCAATGAAAACCGAAACCTTCTAAAAAAAAAATCAATTGAACAACACTTAGATGGAACGCATCACCACCAGTGTATACTTCTCTGAATTGCTACATATCCAGTGAAATTTCTACAGATTAATCTAGTGATTTCGTCCTACCGTAGTTTTTAACGAGGCATGCAATTAAATCTCTAATAGTGATTTTAAAGGTATTTAATAATTACAAAATTCTCTTATAAGTTTTGTTTATGCAAGTATTGATTTAACTTGGGTTCTTTTATATTTTTGTGTTAAGTTGATGACTTTTTAATTTGAATACATGTTTGGTTAACAAACTTTGATACATATAGGGTATTTTATTTGTAGAACTAATGTTAGTCTTTCATTTTTCCCGTTAGCACTTTGTTTCGATCCCGTATTTGTAGACATTATTTGACTAATGTTAGGGTATTTGTTTAATCTCAAGGCCGATTAAACCCAATGTGTGTTGTATACATTGAAGGTGACAGAAGTTTGTGTCGGCTCTACCTTGAAACTAATAATTTTTCTTCGGAAGGTTAGTTGAATTTATGTAGATACAAATATCAATATGACTATGCTCTTTAAAACTCCAAATTACTTGAGTAACAATAGATGTGAGAACGTCATTCATGTACTACTTAGCATAGTTGGTGTGAAATCTTTTTATCCACGAATTTCTTCAATTTTATGTTATCAATATGATTGAGAAAGAATCTTATACATGTTTTGATATACTATTATAAGTTTATTTTTTCAACTCACATGTGTATATCTCAGCCTTCCAATAGCCAAGGGTTCTTCATTTTTATAACTCTCACATTTGCAAAAAATAAATAAATAGTGTTTATCTATAGTAGGGAAAATATTATGGGTTTTTGCTTCACTCCTTAGAGCCTTAGTTATCAATAATTTCGGAACAAATGTATTCATAAACATCATGGAGTTGGATTGGCAGTTTAGGTATATGTACTGTTAGATGAAATATTCTTTTTGAAGTTTGAAATTATGGTATGATGGAACAATAAATGGGGAATTTTTTTATTTACTGTATTTTTTATTTTATTTTCATGTTGGCACAACATTATTATTACGTCCAGATAATAAATTGGAATAACATGCTTAAGTAAAAAATAAAAAGATCAGGTAACCCATTTTGTTTCCCAAAACCTATTTGAATATGAAAATAATTACTCACGAATAAAATGAAGCAAGAGGAATTTGAACAATATCGTATTAGAGACAAAACATCCCGTGCCGTTACGGCACGGGTTAAGATCTAGTCTTACCTATAAATTGATGGATTCATTGTTCTTGCCAAGTTCTCCACTTATAGTCGTCCACTTCCGGACAGGTTTCGACCTCAGATCCAGGGTATGGATACAATATGCCAGAATATGGTTTGTTTAAATTTTTGGGCAATATTCCGAAGGAATCTTACCTGTAAATGGATGGATTCATCGTTCTTATGAAGTTCGAATCGACACTGAGCTTCATATTTATCGATTTCGATGATGTATCTTACCAAGTTTGAAATCAGAACCCTCCTGATGTTTCATGATTCATAGTTTGTTTGTCGTTATACCGAATTTGAAGTTCGAATCGATTTTGAGCTTCATATTCATCGATTTCGATGATGTATCATGCCAAGTTTGAAATCAGAACCTTCTTAGAGTTTCTTGGTTCATAGTTTCTATGTCGTTATACCATTTTTGAAGTTCGAATCGACTCTGAGCTTCATATTTATCGATTTCGATGATGTATCATGCTACATTTGAAGTCATAACCATCCCAGATCTTCTTGGTTCGTAGTTTCTAAGTCGTTATACCATTTTTGAAGTTAGAATCGACTATGAGCTTCATATTTATCGATTTCGATGATGTATCATGCTAGGTTTGAAGTGTGAATTGAAGCTACTTCATGACCTGTATGACTAGTCGAAATTACTTCATGACATATGTTACTAGTTGAAATTCAAACAGGAAGCAAAAAGCGAAAGCACAAAAACACAAAGAGAAAGCACAAAGAAAAAAAAGAAAAAAAAGCTTCATATTTATCTATTTCAATGGTGTATCCAGCTATCCCGAGTCTTGCAGTGTGAACTGAAGCTACTTCATGTCCTGTATGACAAGCCGAAATTACTTCATGACCTACGTGACTAGTCGAAATTTAACCCGGAAGCACATAGAGAAAGCACAAAGAAAACACACTTTCCTTGATCTGTATGACAGTCTTAAATTAAATCTCTACCGTCCAAAAATAACCTTATAGCCTGTTTGGATACACATCCAGAAGTAACTTTTTGACTTCTAGAAGTCAAAAAGCAAGAAGTCAGTTTGGGTGTAGAATTTCAGAATGACTTCCAGAAGCAGAAAAGTCGACTTTTTGTGAAGCAAAAAATCTGGACTTCTGACTTCTACTTCTGGAGAAGTACTTCTGACTTCTACTTCTACATCCAAACAGGCTATTAATCCGGATGACCATCTTTAAATCAAATCTCGACCGTTCAAAAATAGGTATATAGAAGATAAAAAGAAAATTTCTCACAATTTCTTCATTTTCGTCTCTTATCTTTGTCTCTAACCTTATCTTCCGCCTCCCTTGCAAAAGAAAACCCTAACTCACCACATAATCTATTTCTCGATCACTCTTTATGTAATAAAACTTACGAAAGTTGTAGATCGGTTCTTTCAAATTGCAATGGCTTCTTTGAAACTCATTTTCTCTTCTTCTTATTCTCTCTTCTTCTTTCTTCTTTTTCGTTCTTCTTCTCTGCTCTTCTTCAGTTGAAAATCGAGAGGTTAAATTGAGGTATGGCTTGAGGAAAATTAAATCATGGGGATGTATAAAAGAAGGAGTTGGTGTTTCTGCTAATTATGAAGAGGAAGGTTGAGTCCTGTTATGAATCGAGAACTAGGGTTTTCTTTGTGAATCGTTGAGTTAGAAATTGAGAAATTAAAGATGGGTTTGGTGAATACAGTATGATGAGGAAGAATCAGTGATTGATTTGTGAGTTTAATGAAGAGTAAAAAAGCTAGTCTTGGATGTAATTGAATCAAGTGAATGAAATTGATATTAAGGTTTTAGGGGAAGGATTAGAGATGGGTATGTTTGATTTGAAAATTTTATTGATGTTGTGAAGCTGTTAAAAAATAAATTGAAGAAGTTGATGTTGATGTTGAATCGAATTAGAGGCCGTGGTGATGGTGGTGGTGGTAGAGGCAGAGGAGGCGGCAGAGGAAGAGGTCGTGGTGGTGGTACTTAGCTAAGGAATTCTGCATTGAAATTGTTACCGCATTACAACTTCCACAGGTAAAAAGCTTACTTAACTTTGCAATCTTTTTCTCATTTTTCAGTATGTTAACCAAATATTTTGTTGCAGATATTACTTTGGGCTGTAATTCCAAATCTAAGCGGTGTAACAATGACGAGCACAAAAAATGTACTTTGTTTCAGCATTATATTTCAGTTTATACCAAGGTTGTTTCTCATATTTCCACTCTCATCTCAAATTGTCAAGGCCACCGGAGTTGTTACCAAAACAGAATGGGCAGGGGCAGCTTATAATCTTATGCTTTACATGTTAGCAAGACAGGTAAGTCCAGTTAGCGATGTATCCATGAAAGTGGTTCTAAATATGGGTTTTACTCTTTACATCCTCGGTACCCCTAAGAAAGAGGTACAAATATTTGTGATTTCCTTGCCTGAATTGTGAGTTTAAAGTGTTAATGCATACTGGATTACATTCTGTCCATGTGCTGATTGATTACTTGGTAAACTTGTAGGCCAGCAAAGACTCTGATGAAAAGAAGAAAGTGAATGAAGATGTTGACAAGGACAGACGATACGCTATTGATGCTTCAATTGTTAGGATTGTGAAGAGTCTTAAAGTTCTGCCTTATCATCAACTGTTGTCAAAATGTGTTGATCATCTAAACAGAATGTTCAAGGTATGATTTATAGCTTGTCCTCTTCTCTCCCTTTTTGTCTATTTTGTTGATATTTTGGGCTTTAACACTTACACGATTCTCTATTAAATTTTATTTGAGCAGCCTGATTTTAAGATCATAAATAAGAGGATTGAAGATTTGATTACCCGGGATTATCTGAGAGAGAAAAAGACAATCCCAATACCTTTAGATACCTTGCTTAATTTAATTTAAAGGTGCAGCTTACATTCTGTGGGTTCATTCCATAAGCTCGATTGATGGAGATTTGGGGGTTTTCTGTGGTGTCTAGTGGTACTGTTTTGGGTGATTGCTGGAGTCGCAGAACAGCTAAAGTAAGTGATGGTGCTAATATGTTGTTGGGGATCAAAGCTGCTTCCATTGTCTTAAAACAATCTTCTTTTTGCTGAGTGAAGTTATAAGTATCCTCACCTACTCGTACAAAAGCCTGTTAACTTGCTATATCTTCTTATGTAGAAATGTATACATTTGGTTAACATTAAGTTATTAGCCTCCTCAACCTACTAGGACAAATAAGCCTTCATATTTATACTTTAAGATCTGTATAAATGTATGCTTTTGGTTAAGACCAAGTTATAAGTATCCTCAACCTACTAGGGCAAATTAGCAGCTTAACTTATTATATCTTCTTACGCAGGATTTGGTACATGTGAGGGAACATCTTTTTCCAAGTATGAAATCAACAGTGTCTACAGCTCTAATTTTGATAGAGAAAGCAGTAATTTGATATCTAACATGTTCTTATCACTACCCTGCTTTTGTTGTTACTTGGCTGTGGAGTATATGGGTTTTGTCATGCTTCTTGCTTGTTAAACTTGTTCGTAACCATATCTGGTGCAAGATGCTCCATACTCGATGTATAACTTAATGTTAGAAGTTTCCCATTATATGATGAGATTCCTAGTTTAGGCTTAGGTTTAAGTTTAGCAGTGCTTCCTAGATTATTTGGTTTCAAAAGAAACTAGATTTGATTTATTATCATATTGAAACTTTATCGGATAATATGTTTCTTCATTTCTTTGTTTGTCTTTAGTTTAAGTCTATCTTGCTTATGGTGTCTGGTTGGATTGCAGGCTGTTTGGACGCCTTTGGTGGGACGAGATTGTATCTGCTGTTGTGGGAAGGGCTGAGCTGCATAACCAGGTGAACCAACTTTTCTGTTTCTGCAAATCTTCTTCTGGGTGCAGTGTTTTAAGCTTATATAATAAGTACTATAACTGGATTTACTTCTGCAATGGCTTTGACAGTGATGAGATGAGGCGAAATGGAGTGGTTTACAAGATGGTTGAATGAGTATATTGAGTAGTTGATGTGCTATTGCCATGAGCTGACGGGTCTGATGCTGCTATGATGTTTGTGGTGGTGTCAATGTATAGATTGAGAAGTATTGCAGCTGAGTGAGAAGCAATGAGATATGAGCAGGCGGAGCAGTGAATATGCAATTGGAGTGGCGCCCAAAGATAAGGTACTCTATGTCGATCCTTGTGTATAATGTGTTGTTCTATTTCTATAAGATCATTACCTAATTATAACATGTTAAGTATTTGCTACAATGTAATGTATTGCCTTGTTAAAGTTTGGCATTTGGTTTTCATTTGCAGGGTGAAGGTTTAGGATCTTTGTCAGATTGATGATCTTGCAAGTGTACTTTTTTGAACTGATGAGCCTATATTGTGTGTGATTACTCCTCATGTAGATGATACTCATGCCTACAAGCTGAATTCAGAGTTCAAGTATGTTAGTGATGTTCTCGAATAGTGTTCACATAGACATCTTAATCTTCATATTCTTTTTGGAAACTTTACTTTTTATCACTGCCATTTTTTGAACGTGTGTTTAACGTTGGCAGGTTAACTTTAATGAATGTAAATGTGTTACATTGGCAGGTTAATGTGAATGTGAATTACTTTTGGCAATTCGGTTTTAGCCCTAATTTTTTTTTCTTCAAAATAGTGTTATGCACACAACTCCAAACAAAAGTTGTAGTTACATATTTATCTACTGAAAACAGAAGTTGTTCCTTCAAATATTACAACTGTTATGCATGTTGTGTTAGAGATTATGACTACATTAGACAAAGGTTGTGAAAGAATGTATCACAATATAAATAAAAATTGTGCAAGATTTTTCAACCACTCTACCAAGTGTAGTAATAGTGATATTCACAATCATTAGAGAAGTTGTGTTATAGAATTTTACTATATAGATTAAATGTTGTGAAATCAAGTCTTACAATATAAGTAAAAGTTGTGTTAGGCTTCCAAAATAAAATCGAAAGAGAATCACAACTGAACCACAAGGTAGTCCAAAGTTGAACCACAACTACGTTTACGACTCTTAGCTCGAAGTCGTAGTAAATCAGGGACCTTCTACAAACCACCCCCCTACCACAACCCATAAAATAGAGTCGTCGTAGGTCTACTACAACACCCGTCAGGGGTTGTCAAAGTATGTTTTTCTCGTAGTGTGTCGATCTGAGATCTCGTAAGATCATGTTGAGTGCCTCAGATCCTGTCTTGGTTCTTGGCCAACATTTTGAGATCTACCACCAGAATATTTTTACCATGGGGTCAAGATTAGGATGAACCCGGTCATCAAACTAGCAGGTTCATTAAGGCTGAGAGTTCTTCTGATGCGAGAGAGAGACTAATACGGCATCACCGCTCTGAATGTGTCAGTGAAAAACGTGGAACCTCCTTGCAGCTGAGGTGACGCCTCCTGAACTTATTATTCATATCCTGGAAGCATTATGCAAGTCGACTAAAAATATCCTTATTTAGACGTAAAGTTCATATCTGGGTTTTTGAGAACGTTTGTGTTATGGTTGGTGGTCGAAAAATTAACTTCCTTCATGATGACAACGATGATTATAACTTTTAACTACGACTGAGTGATCAACCATCCTACCGTGATCGCCAAAATGTATATGTCGAAAAATATATGAGGGTTAGTCGGGTAATATGACTTGTCCGATTGTGAGAAAGAGATACATGATGATGAACACTCCTTTCTTAAACCAAGATAATAGTCGTTCAAAGACTTCTTCAGTCGCAGATGGGAGGTAGGGTTGGTCTAGGGAGGGAATCCAAAATAAATGAGATTATAGTTTCACAGTTGTAGAGAGTTGTAGACGAAGAGGCTCTCAGAGAGAGAGAGAGAGAGAGAGAGAGAGTTACGGAGAACTTGTTGTTATTCTAGCTATTTTGTGTTCTTGTGTTGTTCAAAATGATCAATCGTAAGTCTATTTATAGCTCTGCAAAACCCTAATCTCTAGTCGATGGGATAACGATAAGAAGAAAGGATGATCACCTTCTCCTAAATCCCAGGAATAGATAAGGATAGAAAACCTGTCTAGTATATCATAATATGACTCCTCACGACCGACTATTCTCTTTCTGTGTGGTAGGCTGATACCCACATATTTTTGTAAACCGCCATACAAAAACCCTAAGTTTCCCCTCCCCATTTGTGACATGACCAGCCTTTGCATATGATGTGTCTTGTGACGTGGTATTCTTACGAGTTGTCACAACTTTGCATGTGTTTGCATGTGCAGGCCTTTTAGAGTCATGTGAAGATATTCAGAAGGCTTTTTATAGCGTGTGTATCATGTGGAGAGCACAAGATTGGCCGAGTCCTATCGTGACCTATCTAATCATGAATGTTGAGAGGAGTCATTTGACCTTGGCTGGGGCGAGCCGTTTTGCCTCGGCTTAAGCGAGCCGTTTTACCCTATCTAAGGCGGGCCTTTTGGCCTCGGTTGAGGTGATACATTTGACCCTGACTGGCGCGTATGGTCAACCATTGACCTATGAGATATTTTACCTTTGAGTGGTGATATTCTTTCTCTTTAGAGTGACCAAACTCTTTTGCCTTACAAAGATGAGGGCTCTCCGCTTCGAAGCAATAATGGCTCTTTGTTTTGCAGTGATAGAAGCTCTTTTCCTCAGAGTGGCGAAAGCTCTTCGGACCTAACCAGACTTCCTCATCTTTGAACTAGTTCGTTTTTTTTCAGGAGTTGAACTCCGTCTTGAACCCTTTCTTGGATGGTGTCTTGGGATTCATACTTACCAAATTGCATTTGAATGCACATGCTCCTTTGCATGGCCTTCCAGCTAACCGTATTCATGGGCCTGAGCACCCCCATTGGGTCGGATACTTTGGCAGAGTGACGATTTTGCCTTGGACTACCAGAATTACGATTTTATCTCTAAAGCAATAAAATGACCATTTTACTCTCGACCCAAAAATCACAACCTATAACTTCAAAGCTTGGTGACTAGTTGTGGGAACCTTCACTTTAGAGTAGAATGGATTCGTCGGTAGTGTTGATTCTAGATGGGAGTGACATTGCACTTAGCAATAATTAGGACTTCCGAATGTATCTGAGATACCCTAAGTTGAGGGGTGATTTCATGAACATCCATGTAAAGAGGACAGAACTTAATGTGGTTCTGGCATGCATCATGCCTTGTTTGTATGCGTCTGGTAGAAGAGGAACGCCATAATGAGTTTGTGCTTGATGCAAACTCTATGTTATTCCATTCCATGTGTAAGTAGGCGAAATTATTTAGTTGAATTCGTAGTAAAAAATCATGTCTTGCACGACCCTCACTCCGGAGACTACAAAAACTTCACCCAACGCCCGATTTCAACAATTGACTCCAACTTACGAAGCTGAGAGACACACCTTCCCTAACTTCAATCACTCAACTCCTTTGGATCATATTGAAAAATATTCAAGGACTAATCTATTTTAGTAACCGCTCTATCAGTCTCACAGATCAACAAGTAATCAGAGATATAGTTGAGTACAAAGGTTCTTTCGCTAAATCAATACATAAACTTCTTTGTTCGGTTAGATAAACTAAGATCGAGATTATTAAAATAATCAACCTTAGTTACAAAATATCAAAGTAAATTTTAAATTGAAACATAAGGATATATTTTCGATTTATATAAGAAGCTTAAAAAGTTTATACAAGATAAACAAGCTTGTCGGATCCCAGTCAATCAAGTGTGCACGAAGTTATCACAAATATCATGATATTTTAATAAAATATTCTAGTCTTCGAAGTACTCACACAAACAACTTGATTCCACTGATGATCGACCACACACGAAACAAAGTCTGTTAACAATGGATGATCAAAAGTCTCATCTTCAGATCTTGAATAAAAAGATCTGATTTAAAATCGTTGATCCTTGAACTAGTTCGAGTGACCTCATATCATAAGAGAATGATCACAGAATAAAAAAAACTGGACCTATCAAGGTTCAACCTCGTTGTTAGTCAATCAAATCAATAATCGAAAACTAAAATAACCATATGATTCTAGTTTTCCGCCAACGGTACTACTAGTGCTTCTTTGATCCCACGTGAGTCTTTAAAAGTGCATATAATAGATTTCCCCTAATTATAGGACACTCTCCTTTCGAATAAGTACTACAATAATACTCCAGTGGGCTTTCGATGTAAACTGTTAGTTCAATGTACCCAAGGGATAAGCTTCTAAGAATAACAAACTTTACTATTTGTAAGAACCCTGTTTTAGGGTATACCAAAAAAATATTTAAGGGCATACAGACTAATTTTCCCAACCAAGATGTGTTTATAAATGGTGTCTAATGGTTGTGCAATAACTTATATACCCTTAAACAATTTATATTACTAAATTTCCCTTCTTCTCAATTTGAAAACCAAAAATCAAAATCAGTTTTAAACTTAAACATCGTTTCTTCTTCTCTACTCAATCCCTACTCGTTAAACCATCGACAAAAAATTTGATCGTGAAACCCCCATTTGTGATGTGATTAATGTCTCACGAATCGTGGAGTCTGCATGACAGACGTGTATTTAGTTTGTCATTTGTTAACTGATTAGACAATGGGTCTAGGTTTTGTTGAATCGAGCATGTTTGACAAATGCTCAGCAATTCATGAATGTTAATGTTACTTGTCTGAGAAAATATTGTAAATCCGACGAGTAGTTGTTGAATATTGATAGGTTACTGAATATATGTGGATTATTCGAGCAACCAAGCAAGTATTGCTCGATTTGACGAATTACTGAATATTGATAATTGGATCAGCAATTGAGTATTGCTCAATTCGATGAATTACTGAGAAATTACTGAATATTGATAGTTGGATCAGCAATTGAGCAAGTATTGCTCAATTCGACGAATTATTGAGAAATTACTAAATATTGATAGTATCAATATTCGAGCAATTGAGAAAGTATTGCTCAATTCGACGAATTATTTATAGGTGACGTGACCAATTAAAATATTGGTAGATTACCGAATATTATATATTTAATCCCCGTGGATCAACATAAACTTATTTAGTGTTTGAACTTGCTTTGAATGATGATTATGTGGAGCGTTTGTTCGAAACCCTAATTTTTGATCAATTGCTCATTAATTGATGAATTACTGAAAATAGGTCATGAGCGAAGGAGGGACCGACTACTTGGGACTATGGACGTTCATGTGATTCCCAATTGCTCGAGTGAGCGTACACCAGGGTCCTGAGTTGACTGGTTGGTGAAGGAATGGCGATTAAAGTCGATTTCATCATTTACTGAAATATTGCTGGGTTCAACATTAGGTGATAAAACATAGGTATGAAATATGGGACCGAACAAGAGAGCATGGATCCGGCTCTTGGTGGTCACGGGTCCAGTTGTTGGCCGTTTGAACAATCCCCAGGTTGGTTGGAGAGAGTTTGGGCCCAATATGAGCGATTGCGCAAATTAGGTCAAAAGTATGAAAACGCGTGGGATCAGCTTTGTGATAGGCCCCAGGTATGACCTTGGTCACTCAAGAATGCATGCACATGTTACCATGATGTCTGTGTTTCTGTACTGAGAGTTTCAGTATTTTTAGATGTGCGTTTGAGCAACATTGTGAATTTTCAGAAGAGTTTCATCTTGACTTAATTTTTTGATTTTGTTGGAATGAGCATGTATGCTCAATTGATAAATATTTTGTAAATATTAAAATAAGAGTATTTTAACATCTAAAATTGTCGTGAGAGGCTAGCCAGTCGTGTGACCATGTTGGCTTTTGGATTTTCATGATTTGAGCAAAATTTCAGAAATTATGAAGAAACCATGATTTTTGCTCAAACCAAGGAGTTTCATGAATTGAGGAAAATAATAATTATAAAAGACTAGGGATTGCAAGGTGTGGGACCGGACACAACCTGGGCATGACCGGCCGGCTAGGTTTCCCGGTCCCGCACACCTTTCCCTAATTTTATATTATTATTTTTTCATGAATCCCTGAAGTTATGGAGAATCCATGAGTTTTTGTTGAAACGGAGGAGTCTCATGAAATTGGGGAATTAATAATTATAAAAGACTAGGGATTGCAAGGTGTGGGAATGCCCACGGCTAGGGCATGGCCGGATGGCTATGTTGTTCGGTCCCGCACACCTTTCCTTAATTTATATTATTATTATTTTATGAATCCATGAAAATATGGAGAAACCGTGAAAATATGGAGAAACCATGAGTTTTGCTCAAACAAGGAAAGTAATGGAGGAGTCTTCATGAGTTCATGAAAACACCGAAATAAGAAAAAATAATGGAGGAAGCATGGGACCAGCCACGGCTAGGGCACGACCGGCCGACCAGACGGTGGGCCCGGACCATGGGCACTTCTCCATTATTTTAATGTTATTATTTCCTCTCTCCTATTTTATGCAAAATTCCTCACTAGTCCATATTTTCGGATGCTCATTCGTGCATTTGGGTGCTCGTTCGTACATCATTGTCGAGTACACTTGTACTATTTTTATGGGGCTTACTCAGTGATAGTTCAGATGCTCGGTTGTTGAGTATTTATTACTAATTTATGAAATTCAGTGGAGAATGATTCATGAATTGAGTAATAAAAGTGAGTAATTATTTATTATCAATCCATAGGATCAGTCGTGGATTCGACCATGGATTCAGAATAATAAAGCGAGTATTACCATTCCGTGGGATAGTGGATTCGACCACAAAATCGGAGTAATAAAGTTGTGTATTACCTGAAAAAGCGGGGGTCTAACAACACCACCCAATATTTCGATTAGTAATCTGTATGGACAACTCTGAGTTATTTTCTAGAGAATCAACTAGACAGTTAGACTCAATCAATAGAAAATACTCAAGGAGTTATTATCTCAGTCTCTCGATTTGATTTACTCAAGCAAATATGATTCGCGAGTCTAATCAAAGAGAGATAACTTGGATGGTACCAAAGACCAATATCCAAGTTTCAATCAATTTAAATCAACAACCAAAATGGTCGGATATTCTAATTGATTGAACAACGCATAACCTGTATTATTTCAATTATATAAAAATATAATGCGAAAAAGAAATAACACAGACACCAGAATTTTGTTAACGAGGAAACCGCAAATGCAGAAAAACCCGGGACCTAGTCCAGATTAAACATACACTGTATTAAGCCGCTATAGACACTAGCCTACTCCAAATTAACTTCGGTCTGGACTGTAGTTGAACCCCAACCAATCTTACACTGACCCAAGGTACAGTTATGCTCCTACGCCTCTGATCCCAACAGGATATTGCGCACTTGATTCCCTTAGATGATCTCACCCACAACCAAGAGTTGCTACGACCCAAAGTCGAAGACTATAATAAACAAATTTGTCTCATACAGAAAAGTCTACAGGTAATAGATAAATTCGTCTCCCACGAATAAACCTACAAGGTTTGTTCCGTCTTATGATAAATCAATGTGAACAGGAACCAATCGATAAAACCATACTTATATTCCCGAAGAACAGCTCAGTTTCATCAATCACCTCACAATAAACTTAATCGATGCAGCGAAGAAGATTATTGAGGAATCACAAACAATGAGACGAAGATGTTTGTGACTACTTTTATCTTGCCTATCGGAGATAGAAATCTCAAGCCAATTATGTAGCGCCCCCTAAGCTAGCAGCTGACTAAACCAAGAATTTAACCAAAAAAAAGAGGCACTAAGAATCTAAATCATTTACTTAAACATTCAATAAAAAAATCTGCTACAAAACTTAACCCAAAAACTAGCCCCACTATGAAATACATATACAAGAACTCCTCTCAAATGATACATATTCAATAGTGAGTTGATTTACACATGGAATACAACTACATAATAAATATAGCGGAAGCTAACTAACTAACGTAAATAATTCTTCGAAGATTTCATCGTCACATGCACATCTTGATCTGTCTCTAAAACTGAAAGTGGGAATGGGTGAGCACATCATCCCTAAAAGGGGTGCCCAGCAGGAATAACAACTAGCTTTCAAGTAAACATTAATATGATTCGAAGACAATGCAAGTTAAATCGAAAATAGGTAATACAAGAAAAGACAATGAAACATAAAGTAGAAACTTCTTCATAGTCATTCATAAATGACAGTAAACATCCATGTATGAGATGTGTGTAGCCGCACGTAAGGGAAGAATAATATTGTGGTGCATCGCCCTAGCCATAATAATATTGCGGTGTATCGCCCTAGCCATATAATACTGAATATATATAAAGGAAGAATAATATTGCGGTGTATCGCCCTAACCATAATAATATTGCGGTGTATCGCCCTAGCCATAGAATACTGATATTGTGTCGGCACACATCTCACACCACACCAAGCACACAAGGATATGCATGAATTTCACAACACAAAGATTGATTTTTAAAACAATAATGAATACAAGAGAGTTCGTTATCGATTCCCACCTCTTTTGATGACAAGCCTCGCCTACCTCGAGATCCATGATCCATTGGTTTATCCTTGAACGATCGTTGTTAATAGTCTAACTGTTAATCACACAAGAAGTCTAAGAATCTAGCCAAAAAGGCTTACACAAGAATCATATAATTCTATCTAATGGTTTTAAGCCCATTAATAAGTCTTATGAAAATATACAACTTTGTAGAAGAAATCAAAGGGTAATCGAGACCCTAAATGGTCCAAAACTTCAAATAAACTAAAGAAGTCCTAAGCCCAAGTCTTCTACCCTAGACCAATAATCTAAGGCCTGGTCCATCTGGTCAACAAACGGTCGCTAACAGTCCACCGGGTCAACTGACGGTCAACACCTAAAGTTCAAGTCAATAGTCATGGTCAAAGTCCAGGGTTAATGGTCAACGAGTTAACTCAGTCAACTGAGTCGAACAGAAATCAGTGAGTCAACAGATCCGACTTAGTCAGATTGACTGAATCAGACACAAGGTTAAGTCAGCTAAACTGACTGGGGTGATTAGTAGACCTGAAACTCAAGAACACAAGTCTATACAATCACTAAACATTCCATTCATTCTAAACAAACTTCATTCAAACAGAATTATATAAATTCAGTACAACTGCAAATAAGCTTTACCTGCAAGAGAAGTTCTAAGCAATACTTTATCTACATCATGCTACAACAATAATCTACATAGCAACATTAACTTCAAGTCTATAACTGTTCTCACAATCTTCTTTGTAAGATTTCCAACACCACTAGCTATAAAAAACTACACTACTAAACCTGAATCCCATAGCTCAATTACAATACCAAAACCAACAACCAACAACTCACATAACACCAACAACTTCAGGCCTGTAATTCATATGGTACCACAACACCTCAGACCAACAATACCATCTCAGTTACACCTTCAACTACACATCAGACATAACAACTAAACTTCAACAGACTATAACATCTCATTCCACTAGATCAAAGATAACCATTATGAATTTACTATAACTCAACAGATATTCAAACTCAGTAATCAACCAACCACAGTTACAACTTCAATATGCAACATTAACTTCAACAGCTGCACAACAAAACAATATTATCTGCAGTTCCAATTACACAGACCTGCACCCCAAACATATAATCCCCAACCTCCAGTACACATACCACACCATTCATCACCAATTTCAGTTATATGGTAGTACTAAGACTCCATCAATTCAGCTGCATCACCATCCCCAATTTCTGAACTTAACCAAACCTTTAAACTCCACCAACATCAAACTACAAAATACATCACCACCTGTCTGCAGATCAATACTCAATCCAAAACACATACAACACCATTAGCTTCTTCACGTTTATCATCTGTGTCTCAATTTCAAGACAACTCCAACACACTCAGCAGACATTTAACATCTTTGATACAAATATGGAATTCATCTTCTCAAATACAAATCAACGAATAGTTCCATTAAAATCCACGAACCCTAATTTACTGATTTTGGAAAGAAAACATGAATAATCACAATTCCTAAGGAACCAAAATTAAACTTCAAACACTGAAATTAAACAACATAGAGACTTACCCAATTAATAGCCTCTTCCTATTTCTCTTAGCTCATCATCAATCATAACTTCAACAAATCCAAGAAACCCTAATTCTTTCGATTCACCTTTAAATTAGCTTCACTTCATAAATTTGATAAGAACCCCTCAATTATTACTTAATTCCATTCTCAACTTCTCATAAATCTTCAACCAATTCCAAAACGCAGAAACTCTAACTCTGATTCTCGTCAATCCATCATTTCTTCTTCATTCAAAGCTAAACTAACTTCAACACCATCACCAACAATCACGTTATGATATTTTCCACCTTTTTCTGATCGTAAAAACACCAATTTGTTCTCTCGAATCTCAACCAGGTGAAGAACAAAGAAGAACAAAATGAAGAAGAAGAAGAAGAAGAAGAAGAAGAAATAGAAAGAAGAAGAAGAAAGAATGAGCTTATATGCTCGATTTGGTGTTGATAAGGCCCAAGACAAAAGATAAACGCAATCCCCCAAATGATATGGGAAGTCCAAGTCGATTTGATAGCAAAATGACTATTTTTCCCTTCGACTAATATGATGAAATCTTCTTCATCCTGTATCCGAATAACACGTGCGAGCAGTCTATTTCGTATAACTTTTCGAGAGATATTCAACGGTACTAGTTTCGTAGATAGATCGCTGTTAGATTAATTCCCATTAATTAACATTCGTGTTACTCTAATCAATTCATTAACGGCTAAATCGTGTCTTGACTGGTCTAATTGCGTTGACGAGCTTGAGGGTCCTTATATTCTCCCCACCTTGTATGATTTTCGTCCTCGAAAATTGAACTGCCCTTCTGATCTTCAAAACTCCCCACCTTAAAGAATAACCTTATATCTTATCTAAGCGCAAACAACAAGAAACAAAGCACAAACCTATGCGGCTTCTACAACTAAAATTTGTAGCTCTAGGTTAACTATGCTGATTTAGATTCTAACAAATAGGGAAGTTTGAGTTTCTTAAACTAATTTCTATTTTATGAGATATCTGTCTCTAGCTTCAGGGAAGAATCCTACAAATCTTTCTAAGTAAGATTGAAACTATCGGTTCTCTAAAGATTTAAATTATACTTCTATGATCAGTCATCTCTGAATGTAGTTGCCCTGTCAAGGTTGTCCAATCCCAACAATGCCTTCCTACGAACAAAGAAAACATAACCTTCACTATTCTCCAGTGCTAGATAAACTTATTACTAATTTATTAAAATTAATTAGTCTTTAAAATTTTATCGTAATTGGTGTAACTTAAAATTTTACTTTGTAAAAACAAGTAAATAGTTCACAGCATTTTAAGTAATTTAGCTATCTGAATAAATTATTTTATTTTATTTTTATCAATATAAGTACTTCAAATTCGATTTCAGGTGAAGTTATAATATCTGAAAATTTTAACTTTACTGTAAGGTTATATATAAATTTTCCAAGTATTATCTATTATAAATTTCCTACTAGTTTAATTACTCAATTACTTTTATCAACTGTGTTATTATTCTCAATATTCTTAAGTTGATAATCTGGTTGATAATCTTTGTTATTTCCAACTTGGCCTAGGTGGCCGTGCGTGCTATTGGCACATGCCAACACGTTACCACTAGCCACTTTCTATTCTAAGCCGCTACCCAGTTGTAGCGCTAGCAACTTGGCTAAGCTATCCGTGCGTGCCATTGGCACATGCCAACACGTTACCACTAGCCACTTTCTATTCTAAGCCGCTACCCAGCTGTAGCGCCCGCAACTTGGCCTAGGTGGCCATGCGTGCCATTGGCACATGCCAACACGTTACCACTAGCCACTTTCTATTCTAAGCCGCTACCCAGTTGTAGCGCATGCAACTTGGATAAGGTGGACGTGCGTGCCATTGGCACATGCCAACACGTTACCACTAGCCACTTTCTATTCTAAGCCACTACCAGCCGTAGCGCCCACAACTTGGCCTAGGTGGTCGTGCGTGCCATTGGCACATTATAACACGTTACCACTAGCCACTTTCTATCCTAAGCCGCTACCCAGTTGTAGTGCCCGCAACTTGGCTAAGGTGTCCGTGCGTGCCATTGGCACATGCCAACACGTTACCACTAGCCGCTTTCTATTACAAGCCGCTACCCAGTTGTAGCGCCCGCAACTTGGCCTAGGTGGCCGTGCGTTTCATTGGCACATACCAACACGTTACCACTAGCCACTTTCTATTCCAAGCCGCTACCCAGTTGTAGCACCCGAAACTTGGCCAAGGTGGCCGTGCATGCCATTGGCACATGCAACACGTTACCTCTAGGCACTTTCTATTCCAAGCCGCTACCCAATTGTAGCGCCCGCGACTTGGCCAAGGTGGCCGTGCGTTCCATTGGCACATGCCAACACGTTACCACTAGCCACTTTCTATTCCAAGCCGCTACCCAATTATAGTGCCCGCGACTTGGCCAAGGTGGCCGTGCGTGCCGTTGGCACATGCCAACACGTTACCACTAGCCACTTTCTATTCCAAGCCGCTACCCAATTGTAGCGCCCGCGACTTGGACAAGGTGGTCGTGCATGCCGTTGGAACATGCCGTTGGCACATGCCAACACGTTACCACTAGCCACTTTCATCCCCAACCTGCTATCCAATTTCCAAGGAATTCCGCACATGCCATTGGCACATGCCACACATTCTCCACTAGCGACTTTGGCATTGCCATTCACAATCAAAGTGTAACTTGCGGCCAAGGCATTCCGCACATGCCAAATGCTCCACCAAGCGACTTTGGCATTTCAATCCGCGCTCAAAGTACAATTTGCGGTCAAGATATCCCGCACATACCATTGGCACATGCCGCAACGCTTCACTAGAAACTTTGGCATTGCCACTTGCGCCCACTCTCGAGACATCAACACAAACTGGGGGATGCTTTCTTGGGGTTTTGGTTTGTCGGTCACAGCGTGCAGCGTACACTATGCTCGCAATAAAGCAAGGCGTGCAAGGAATGAATACGGTCAATTAAATAAGGAAATTTATGGTGAAAACGTTTTTCACCATAAAGCCAACGGTTTCCACCTCCTCTGTTTTAATTGGCACATTTATTCAATTCCTTAATGAGGCCAGGGTACGTTCAATCTTACTTGTATAAATAGGTTTCACCTATTTTGCCAAAAAACACAAGTCTTGGTCAGGCAAAAATACAACACTATCATATAGCAACTTTGCAAGCTCTTTCAAAAGCTTCCATCACTAGCAAGCTTCCACAAGCTTCTACACTTCTGATACAAGTCAATATACTACCTAGCCAGAAATCTCTGGTCTCATCACCCTTCTTCGCTATCCTCCCCAAATCAACCCTTCTCTTCCACTTTGTGACCGAAGAAAATATGGAACGACCATATTCTTGGTTTAGGCTAGAGTTGTACAGATTGATATCTCGAATCAAAAGTGCTCACGTGCAGCACATTTGTTTAAGGGTTTAAACCAGTCTCTCCACCATCGAATTTACCAAATTTGGCAAAGGCGATTTTCTCCCATAAACACCAGTTGAAGTTAATAAACTCCAGCAGAATTTCTCGGGTCGAGAACTTCCGTCAGTTCGCAGACTGGGTTCGCGGACTGCACCTGAGCTTCAAGTTCTGCAGATATTCTCGGGTTTGAGAACTTACGCCAGTTCGCGGACTGAGTTAACTGCTCACCTTCCGGTTCCACTTGACCAACAAAGTTCGCAAACTTCGGTTCAAGTGCTAAGGACTTATACATATATGTGTTGCCACAACAATATTTATATCCCACAATGGTTATATAGTCTAAACTCTCATTTCAATCATTGCAACATTCTCAGAGGGCGTTATATAGTTGTTATTCACAAACTATTTTTCATCAGATCGATTTTCTAAGTGATTGAAACATGACTTTCGTCACTAGGCAAAGATGAATTTGGCTAAAGAGAAAGCTATACCAATACCCATTTCGAGAAATAGATAAGCAAGATATACTCATCTCGAAATATCACATGTGTATATTCTTAGTCTATATAGTAAAACGACTTTTGTCTCAAGATAGGAGATAAAGTAAATAGACTTTTGAGTGATAGATAAGTTCAAGTCCCCACATACCTTTCATTCGATGAAGATACACTAGTTCCTTGAGTGGTCCTTCATCTTGTATGATGATCGCCATGGAGTTCTTGAGCTCAACTACACTTTCTATCCTAGTACGAGACCTTAGCTATAGTAGACTAGAAATCAAGACTTTATAGTTTTGTTCACTAAGATTGACAAACATGCTTGAGATATCAACGCATGCGAGTTTGACCGAGCAGTTCTCTAACATTACCATTCCATGAGATCAGCCGTGGATTCGATCATTAAATCAGAGTAATGAGATTATCTATTACCATTCCATGAGATCAGCTATGGATTCGATCATGAAATCGGAGTAATTAGATAAAATAGATTATATTCTAGGAATTCAGTGGTGAATGTCACGGTAGAACTAATCTATGTGCATAGTCAGGAGACAACTGATATCCTGAAGGCGTTCCCAATCTTACGGAGAATCACCTGAGTCTGTACATATTCTCTCTACATAGTCAGGAACAGTGAGTGTCACCGTTCTGAAGGCGTTGTTTGTCTCAATCTTATGGAGAACCACCCAATCGTTCTTCTATGTATAGGTGGGTCTCTCTCCTGTAGTAAAAAAACAGTGAGTATCGCCGACGTCCTAAAGGCGTTAATCCATCTCAACAAACAATTATGTAGGAGGATCGCCCAATTCTATTATTCTACATAGAGGTTACAATGAAATGCCAGGGATCGAACGCTCATCTAGTGGAGGCTTTTCGAAAGACATGTTCATTATGGATTCGTAAAATATGAATCGTCACATCCCTGAAGCCTAGTCGAAAACATGCAGTATCATGATTTTACGGTTTTGACCTTTGCTGAAAATCCACCATAAACCTTAAGTCCCCTGCTTAGTGAGGGAAAGTCATGTTCCATGGTAATCCTTAGATGGTGATTTTCAGTCGACGAGATTAGTGATTGAATTCGGTCTACAAAGGCATTTTCGGAATCCTCGGTTTTCTCCAATGGTGTCATATACAGGCAAATGTTCGGGTGAGAACCATGATAGTGCGATAGAGCATGGTTCCGTGAGCATAGAGAGATGAAGCATCGCTGATTTGGTCGGCCAAAAGTACAGTTTTGGTCGATTTAGGATTTACTGGTCCGAGCCCAAAAAAAGAAACCCATGTTTTATTAGGTTTTGGAAATAAATTTGATATAAAAGGGAAGAGACCCTAATGATTTTTTATTCTTGAACGACTAGGCTTCTTTATCTCTTCGCCACCTTCACGTGAGCAATAGTAGGAGGGGAATTTTTTTTTTTGCCGGACTCAGCCGTCGCCGATCGCCACTGACTGCCGTACGATCAAGTTTCGGCCGACGCCGACAGGTAAGTCTGATTTTTTTTTTGCTGTAAATTTTGTGGTTTCATGAGTTCATAAAACAAAATTTTCATAGGTATGCATGAAGATGTAGGTTTTATGAAAGTTGTTTTAGAAAACGTATGCCCGTTCGTTCAATAAGAAACTAGCAATAATCCCTAATATGAAAAAGATACATGAATCTTTGAATGAATATGATTTAGTTGCAATATATGAAATTTTGTTTATGAGGTTTCATGGAAAACAAAATTTATTTTCAAAGCATGAACTTTCACAAATACTTTTGGGAACATAGGTTCATAGTAAAAAGTAACAAATAATGATCCCTAGAGTTAAAGGAATTTTTAAAAAGACTTGTAGTTCATGATAAAATTTATTTGAGAACTTTCAAATTTTTATTTGGAATATGTAAACTTTTACAAAAATAGAAAAGACCCTGGTTTCGTAGACGAATGCTCGTTTGAGCAAAAAAAAAATAATTTAATTTACGTGAATTGTTAACTCACTGAAAAAAAATAATTAAAACTTACGTTACTTATTCACGTTTTATTTTTAAGAAAAATCAAATTTTTACTTATGAAAAATTGTTGAAAACAAACAAAATTTCTACGAGTTAACGAGCTCGTAATATATGTATGGGTTTGGTGATTTTATGGTGTATGTACACGTAAAAAATCAGCGAATGTTCACATGGAAGGTTATATGAATCATTCACGGTTTCATGCAAAGTCAATGTCAACTCTTGAATGATAGATTTTGCTCGTCTTTGCAGGTTTGAAGGAACGAGCAAGTTTTCAGAGTTACGTTATTATCACTAAGTTCGTGAAACCGTAAACAAGTAAGAGTTAAGGATTACCATTTTCTTCGTTAATCCAACATCAGCATATTTGTAACTGTGTGCTTCTGGTTACAGATAATGACTTCCAGCAGCGATTATGATTATTCCTCTAGCTCTTCTGACGAGGATTCCAAGAATTCCGCAGCCAAAGGTCGAGCCAAGATGGGCTTTTCTGCGAAAATGAGACACGATGTGCTTCTCAACAACCGTATAGTTACTCAGGATGAGCTCTAGAAAGGAAGGCTGAAGATGCCATGTTAGCCGATTATCGACAACCAAGAGACCGAATCCAGCGTAGGATATTAGCAGCTGAGGAGAAACTTTGATCCCGTGCTCATGGTGTAGCTTCGAACTCGGATGCTTCAAGAGATGAGCCCGTGTGGGCGCCACCAGAGCGCAAGATCAGGCTAGACCGGCGTACCAGGGAGATTGAGAGACTGGTCCAAGCTGACCTTGAAGCTGAGCGTGAAGAAGAGGATTACTGGGAAATAATGTACACCGATCCTGATATTCATCCAGACTTCGCCAATGGCCCTAACAATGATTCTGATGATGAACTCGAAGAGGACTCCGCGAAAGATGATGATGATGAATCTGACAACTCTGATAAATATGATGATTCCGACGAATCTGACGATTAATCTTGCTCATGAATTTCTCCGAGATTATTGATTTTCTGTCAAAGTAGACATTATCCTTTTATTTGAGTAGTTTGACTGTAGAGATATTTATATATTATTATTTTGAACAATCCCTTATCATATTTTCTACCCTCTTTTTTATGCTTCCAACTGAATGAATCCATATCCATGCATGTGAGGATTAGTCATAATCGTCGGAAGTATGATTGTGCGGGCAATCTAAAGGAATGTGTGTAGTCCTTAGCCAAAGTATCGACTAGTTGAGCTGTCAGTCCCCAGTATTTTCGCACTTCTGAATTATCACATAATCCCGTTTGAGATCTTCTCAGTAGAAATCCCAACTGATTTGATTGTTCGTAGAGGATAAATACCATCCGTATTGAGTTTTGACTATTAAGATTTAGGGTTTCATACTTATACAACACATCTTACATTGTACATCATCAGAAGATATTTTGATCATAATCATATCTCTCATCATGATGTCTGGCAGTAGCGCTTCTTCTCGAAATGGATCCTTGATGAAGCATGAACCTGGGATGCCCATCCCAGTGAGTATAGCGTGTTTTTCATCATTTTCATGTAATCAGAAATCCTGATCAAATAAAGTGATCTATTGTAGGGAAATCTGGGGAATCAATCCCGTCCGAGACCTAAACGGACTGTCAGGGCTCCCCGCGCGTTAGAGGTCTATTCGTGAAGCTGGAACTGGGACATATGTAAGTCTTCGAACGAAGATTTCCCTTGATTGAGAATTGCCCATATTTTCTGAAAATTTTGTCATTGCAAGTTGACGTTCATGTTTTTGTCGAAGCCAGGAAGAAGAAGAACGGAAAATCCATGGTTGCAGATAATAGTGATGGCATCATTCATGATGAGAACTCGGAAGACTCTATAGATGCGGATCACAGGGTCTCTGCTCGTGAATACCTAATAGTTGGACTCTCGTTCAACACTCCCATGATCAATGTTTGCCCAGATAATCATCTGGTTGGCGGTTTCATCGTCCCTAAATATTATGCATCTCTATACACTGAAATCTGGAGAAGATATTGGCATATTGCTACTACCGAAGTATGAAGAGGTTTTTCGCAGAATCTGTTAACCACAGTCGTTGCGTTATTGCCTGTCATTAATGAAATGAACCAGAAAAAACTGCAAGATGTCAAAAATAAAAATTTGCACAGATGGGACGACATGATCTCGAATTGTGAGGTCTTCAACATAAGCTGGCTCCATCTTCGGCTCGATATCATTAAGTTTGATAGGGCGACTGCTGCTGGGCATATGATTTCTGCTAAGTATGCCGTCATTGAATAGGAGAAAGCACTTTCTATGGAGTCAACGAGGGTTGAGAAAGCTGTCCAGATTTTGAGAGTGAAAAATGAAAACTTTCAAAAGATGCTTGAAACATCCTTCAGTAAGGATTATTTGTTGTTGGATGGCCTGCTCTGAGTGAGCGTTTGGGATAAAGATTTTTTATGTAGGTTTGAGATTTTGTTTTGAATAAAGTAGATGATTGAAAGATTCTTGTGAGATTCATTGAATACTTTGAATTTTGAATGAATGAGCATACTGCATATTTTTTTGGAGAAAACAGAAATTACATTTTAGAAAATTAATATTTTGATGATCGTTCAAGCATAATACGCCTTGAGCCATTTTCCATTGATGATGTTTCCTTCGACTCCTCCATCAACAACTAAGATTTTGTAATATCCGCTAGACACTGCCTTGATAACTACATAAGGCCCTTCCCATTTAGGAGAGAATTTGGGAGCGAACATGTCTTGCTGGATATGTTTTGTTGTTTTCAAAACCAAATCTCCTACTTGAAATGTTCAAGGACTTACCATTTTGTTCTATGCCTTGGAAATTCTCTATTTGTAGGTTTCCACATATTTTTCTACCTCGGCTCTTCTCGAATCGAGCATGTCCAATTCATGGATTAGACACTTCAGTTTCATCCCATTGCACTCCACTGGCTGCTGCAATTCTTGCATATGGAATCTTGATCTCAGCTGGGAGAATAGCATCAGCGTCATAGACGAGAGAGTATGGTGAAGTTCCAATAGAGATTTTTGGTGTGGTTCGGTAATCCCACAAAGCCATGGGAAATTCTTCATGCCATGTTCGTGGATTATCATGAATTGTTCGACTAAGAATCCAGATTAGAGTTTTGTTAGTACTCTCCACTTGTCTGTTTCCTTGGGGATAGTAGGGTGTGAAGAAAATCTGTTTGACTCTGTATTCCTCGAGCAACTCTGCAATATGTTTGTTGGAAAAAGGAGTTCCATTATCCGTGATGATATGTTTAGGAACACCAAATATGCATATGATGCATTCTTTGATGAAAGCTGCAATTGTGACTCCCGTGGTGCTTCGAAGAGGAATAGCCTCAACCCATTTGGTGAAGTACTATGTTGTTGTGATGATGTATTCATGTTGCTTCGAAGATGCTGAATTGATCTTTCCGATGTTATCCAGTCCCCAGCTATAGAAGGGCCATGGACTAATCACAGAATATAATAGAAGACAAGGAGTGTGAATGAGATTACCATGAACTTTGCATCGATAACATCTCCGAACATAAGCAGCCACATCGTCTTCTATGGTTGGCCAATAATATTTCTCATGAATTTGGAGAAATAATTTCTTATTTCCTTGGTGTTCACCTGCGTGCATCTCTTTCAAGATTGTAGGAATTTCATGTTCAGCCAAGCATCTCAGGAGGTTCCCACCAAAGCTTTTGTGATGCAAAATTCCTTCCAGGTAGACAAAATGTTTGTCTCTCTGAATGAGTTTGATTGCTCCCGTCTTCTCTGATGGAAGATCGTTGTCGTGGAGATACTTTATGTAAGGTTCTCTCCAGTACCCAGTGTGATGGATTATTAGAATCTCCAAATGATGAGGTGGTGTTTGAAAAATTGGGATATGATCCTTGCAGCATCCTCGACTGAGCTTCCATAGATGCCCAATAGTATCCAAGTCTTTGAATACTTCTGTAGAGCGTGATCATTAGGGTTTGCCCACATATTTCCTCATGTACGCGTTTGATTTGTTCACTGGATTCTTTATCTCCAAGGCAACGTGACAGGGATCCATCAGGATTGCGATTATATAACGCTCCGTGCAGCTGGAAAAAGCTTTTCAACTCCTTAAGACTAATTTTCTCCTCCGTAAGAGAATTGCTCAATTCATGAATGATGGGCGCACGCTAGTCGCTCGATTGAGCATCTTCGACTTGAGTATGACATGTAGATGATACAAAGCGTCTTTGTATGGTGATGGATTTTTCGTACCCTTCGAATTATAGTTTGGATGCTAGAGTTGTTAGAAAATCAGTATGTCTATTGTTGGTACGACCGGTATGGACAATTGTTGCATCAGAAAAATGAGTTAACAGTCGCCGTGCCTCGCTCCTGAATGGAGCAAGTCTTATTTCTTTGAGAGAGTATACACTATTCATTTGATTGGCCAACAACTTTGAGTCTCCTCTAATTTCTAAGTGCTCAGCAATTTATGAATGTTAACGTTACTCTTCTGAGAAAATATTGTAAATCTGACGAGTTCCTGAATATTGATGAGTTACTGAATATATGTGGATTATTCGAGCAACCGAGCAAGTATTGCTCGATTCGACGAATTACTGATAAAAAACTGAATATTGATAATTGGATCAGCAATCGAGCAAGTATTGCTCAATTCGACGAATTACTGAGAAATTACTAAATATTGATAGTTGGATCAGCAATTGAGCAAGTATTGCTCAATTCGACGAATTATTGAGAAATTACTGAATATTGATAGTATCAATATTCGAGCAATTGAGCAAGTATTGCTCAATTAGATGAATTATTTATAGGTGAAGTGACCAATTAAAATATTGGTAGATTACCGAATATTATATATTTAATCCCCATGGATCAACATAAACTTATTTAGTGTTTGAACTTGCTCAGAATGATGATTTTGTGGAGCAATTGTTCGAAACCCTAATTTTTGATCAATTTCTCATTAATTGACGAATTACTAAAAATAGGTCATGAGCGAAGGAGGGACTGACCACATGGGACTATGGACATCCATGTGATGCCCAATTGCTCGAGTGAGCGTACACCAGGGTCCTGATTTGACCGGTTGGTGAAGGAATGACGATTAATGCCGATTTCATCATTTACTGAAATATTGCTGGGTTCAACATTAGGTGATAAAACATAGGTATGAAAGACGGGACTGAACAAGAGAGCATGAAGCCGGCTCTTTGTGGTCATGGGACCAATTTTTGGCCGTTTGAGCAATCCCCAGGTTGGTTTGAGAGAGTTTGGGCACAATATGAGCGATTGCGCAAATTAGGTCAAAAGTGTGAAAACGCGTGGGACCGGCTTTGTGGTAGACCCCAGGTATCACCTTGGTCACTCAAGAAGGAATTCACATGTTACCATGATGTTCGTGTTTCCGTACTGAGAGTTTCAGTATTTTCTGATGTGCGTTTGAGCAACATTGTGAATTTTTAGAAGAGTTTCATCTTGACTGAAATTCTTGATTTTGTTGGAATGAGCATGTATGCTCAATTGATAAATATTTTGTAAATATTAAAATAAGAGTATTTTAACATCTAAAATTGCCGTGAGAGGCTAGCCGGTCGTGTGACCATGTTGGCTTTTGGATTTTCATGATTTGAGCAAAATTTGAGAAATTATGAAGAAACCGTGATTTTTGCTCAAACCAAGGAGTTTCATGAATTGAGGAAAATAATAATTATAAAAGACTAGGGATTGCATGGTGTGGGACCGGACACGGCCTGGGCATGGCCGGCCGGCTAGGTTGCCCGGTCCCGCACACCTTTCCCTAATTTTATATTATTATTTTTTCATGAATCCCTGAAGTTATGGAGAATCCATGAGTTTTTGTTAAAACGTAGGAGTTTCATGAAATTGGGGAATTAATAATTATAAAAGACTAGGGATTGCAAGGTGTGGGACCGCCCATATCTAGGACATGGCCCGCCGTCTATGTTGTCCAGTCCCGCACACCTTTCCCTAATTTATATAATTATTTTTTTATGAATCCATGAAAATATGGAGAAACCATGAGTTTTGCTCAGACAAGGAAAGTAATGGAGGAGTCTTCATGAGTTCATGAAAACACCGAAATAAGAAAAAATAATGGAGGAAGCATGGGACCGACCACGGCCGGCCGGCCGGTGTGCCCGGCCCATGGGCACTTCTCCATTATTTAATGTTATTATTTCCTCTCTCCTATTTTATGCAGGATTCCTCACTTGTCCATATTTTCGGATGCTCATTCGTGCATTTGGGTGCTCGTTCAAACATCATTGTCGAGTACACTTACACTATTTTTATGGGGCTTACTCAGTGATAGTTCAGATGCCCGGTTGTTGAGTATTTATTACTAATTTATGAAATTCAATGGAGAATGATTCATGAACTGAGTAATAAAAGTAAGTAATTATTTATTATCAATCCATAGGATCAGCCGTGGATTCGACCATGAATTCAGAATAATAAAGTGAGTATTACCATTCTGTGGGATCGTGGATTCGACCACAGAATCAGAGTAATAAAGTTGTGTATTACCATTCCATGAGATCAGCCATGGATTCGATCATGAAATCGGAGTAATGAGATTATCTATTATCATTCCATGAGATCGGTTGTGGATTCGATCATGAAATCAGAGTAATTAGATAAAATAGATTATGTTCTAGGAATTCAGTGGTGAATGTCATAGTAGAACTAATCTATGTGCATAGTCAGGAGGCGGCTGATATCCTGATGGCGTTCTCAATTTTACGGAGAATCGCATGAGTCTATACACATTCTCTCTACATAGTCAGGAACAGTGAGTGCCACCGTCCTGAAGGCGTTGTTGCTTTCAATCTTAAGGAGAACCGCCCAATTGTTCTTCTATATATAGGTGGGTTTCTCTCCTGTAGTTAGGGAACAGTGAGTATCACCGACGTCCTAAAGGCTTTAAGCCCTCTCAACAAACAATTATGTAGGAGGACCGCCCAATTCTATTATTCTACATATAGGTCACAATGAAATGTCAGGGATCGAATGCTCAGCTAGTGGAGGCTTTTCGAAAGACATGTTCATCATGACTTCATAAAATATGAATCGTCACATGCCTGAAGCCGTATCAGAAACATGCAGTATCATGATTTTACAGTTTTGACCTTTGTTGAAAATCCACCATCAACAGAAGCAGAAATTCAATCAAATGAAGAACCAACTCCAGAAATGAGGATGTAAATATATTTTTAACAAAAATTTCACTATTTTTTATTGATATAATGATATTAATACATAAAAAACGACCGCTTTTTGCGGTCACAAAATGAAGTTTGGCTTATTAGCAAGACGAATTATCAGCCGAATTGTTCATTGTTCTTCATTCTGAAAGTGCTTATAAACATTTCGGCTGATAATTCATTTCTAAATGATAGCCAAACTTTCTAGTATTTATAAATAAATCATTAAAGTTGTAAAGTTCGGCTGATTCGAAAGCTGAATTATTAGTGAACCTGACATTATTTCTCCAGGTTCTATAAATAAGTCAGGTTCGGCTGATTCAATAGTTTTTTTATAAGTTGAACTTGTAATTTAAAATGGTTCAGCTAGTTCTTTATTTAGTTTATAGGTCGAACCTCTAACTTGATTTTTCTTTTCAAAATTGATGATTATCGTTTTAGGATTTGGATGTCTTCTTTATGATGTGGAAGAAAATATAAATGATAGAATGTGGTGTAGAGAGATGATAAAGATTGAAAGATATCTTCTAAGGGATTTGGATATTGTCTTATATAAAGATCTCAAAGTTAGGCTTTATAATACTTCCGGGATCGTATATTTCTTGAGATAAAAGTCCAATTTGGTGTCCAGATATGTCCCAGAACAGTATCAGGTTCGGCCAATACCTTGCCTATTTTCCCCGCCGAACCTGAGAAGTGAATTTTTCTCCAAGTGGTTGTCAGTGAAAAAGCGGGGGTCTAACAACATCACCCAATATTTCGATTAGCAATCTGTATGGACAACTCCGAGTTGTTTTCTAGAGAATCAACTAGACTCAATCAATAGAAAATACTCAAGGAGTTATTATCTCAATCTCTCAATTTGATTTACTCAAGCAAATGTGATTCGCGGGTCTATTTTTAAGAGAGATAACTTGGATGGTACCAAAGACCAATATCCAAGTGTTAATCAATTTAAATCAACAACCAATAAGGTCGGATATTCTAATTGATTGAAAAATGCACAACATGTATTATTTCAATTATATAACAAAATATAATGCCGAAAAGAAATAACACAGATACCAGAATTTTGTTAACGAGGAAACCGCAAATGCAGAAAAACCCCGGGACCTAGTCCAGATTAAACATACACTGTATTAAGCCGCTACAGACACTATCTACTCCAAATTTATTTCGGTATGGACTGTAGTTGAACCCCAATCAATCTCACACTGATCCAAGGTACAGTTATGCTCCTATGCCTCTGATCCCAACAGGATACTGCGCACTTGATTCCCTTAGCTGATTTCACCCACAACTAATAGTTGCTACGACCCAAAGTCGAAGACTTTAGCAAACAAATTTGTCTCACACAGAAAAGTCTACAGGTAATAGATAAATTCGTCTCCCACGAAGACAGATTTGTTTGCTAAAGTCTTCGACTTTGGGTCGTATCAACTCTTGGTTGTGGGTAAGATCAGCTAAGGGAATCAAGTGCGCAGTATCCTGCTGGGATCAGAGGCGTAGGAGCATAACTGTACCTTGGATCAGTGTGATATTGGTTGGGGTTCAACTACTGTCCAAACCGAAGTTAATTTTGAGTAGGCTAGTGTCTGTAGCGGATTAATACAGTGTATGTTTAATCTGGACTAGGTCCCGAGGGTTTTCTGCATTTTCGGTTTCCTCGTTAACAAAATTCTAGTGTCTGTGTTATTTCTATTGCGCATTATATTTTGTTATAAAATTGAAATAATACAGGTTATGCGTTGTTCAATCGATTAGAATATTCGACCTTATTGGTTGTTGATTTAAATCGATAGACACTTGGATATTGGTCTTTGGCACCATCCAAGTTATCTCTCTTTGATTAGGCTCGCGAATCATATTTACTTGAGTAAATCAAATCGAGAGATTGAGATAATAACTCCTTGAGTATTTTCTATTGATTGAGTCTTGTTGATTGTCTATAAAACAACTTGAAGTTTTCCATATAGATTGATAATCGAAATATTGGGTGAGGTTGTTAGATCCCCACATTTTCAATTGGTATCAGAGCAGGCAAACACGTTAAAAACCTTACAAGTATGTGTTTGTAGCGATCCGACTCTATAGACAAGAGTAGTATCTCTGATAAACGCATCACCAGAAATAAGGAATATGTCCTGTCAAAGTCTATTAAAGGATAAGATCCTACAATCTCAAGTATAGACGAACATTGTGTTAAAATCAGACAAGCAGATATTGACATGCACCATTCCGATTACCATTCAAAAGAGTTTACTTCTCTAAATGAATGGGAAACAGCTAAAGAGAGTAAGCTGATTCTAAATCTTATTAGAATCCAAGCTGATAGATTTAATCGGTTAAAGAAACATGTCAATGGTCTTCTTGATGTAATTAGATACTGCAAAAATACTGAAGACCATTCTTCATGTATGACTCTTGAAGCAGGCCTCATAAAGGATTCTTCTGAAATAGAACGTCTCTTGAATAAACTCTCTATTCAAGGATGCTCTAGGCAGTCTAATACATCAATTGTTTCTGCTATAACATAAAATACTCCAGAAGAACAAACAGAGTCCCTTCCAAGTAAGGAAACTGTGCCAGTCTCCTATGATCAAGGAAATTCCACATCACGTGGAAGGAAGAAATATCATTATGAGAATGTTAAGACTAAACTGACTAATCACGTTTGTGATCAGAAAGTGTGTCACTTTTGCGTAGCAAAAGGTTCTGCTAAACAAAATGGAAACTACAAGTTGAATAAAAATTCTCTTGTTCAACTTCAACGCACCTTAGACTTAATTCTCAAAGGTGTAACTAATATTCCCATGTTGAAACCTATTGGTTTTCATATGAACCATGTTTATGCTACCAGGAAGGTCATTTCAATGAGTTCCTCAAACATTAGGAAGCAGAACAAAAGTCTTGACAAGAATCGTTTAAGGAAAGACCAAGTTGTTTTCTCTGAAAATAAAGCTTCCCATGATTTGAAGAAAATCCCAGGAGAAATAAGAAAAGTTGATGATGTAAGGAATAACCTGATAAAGATGATTCAAAGTTATAAAGAAATTATCGACAGGGTGTCATCCTCCTCAAGTCAAGACTCTTCTGGTAAGAACTTAAACTATGTCTCACATTTTGATGACAGCAAGTTTTATGATAATTTTTCAAATCAAAAGGAGTCTCTCTCAAAATTCAGAAGGAAAAAGAGACTTGATCATAGACACAGTTCCTTAGATGAGCTCCAAGCTCATACTTGTGCTAATTAATCACAAGATTATGAACTTGCTCATAAAAATCCTGCTGAGCAAGATGTGTAAATATCAGGTGTACTTTGGAAATTTTCATTTTTGCCTAGTTAATCTCTACTCTTATCGTTTATAGCTAAACTAGTGCATGCAGAAAATATTGCCTAAAAGTATCTACGATGTCTTTTGTTGTCTTTCCTGACCTATCATCTTATTTGTGTTTTTACCTTACCGGGTGTAATGTGTTCGGATGTGTACACGGGTTGCCATCTCAAGTTCACAGTTTGAAAACCCTAAAAGTCCTCCTTTCAAACAAAACCTTTAAATATCCGACCTATTGAGTACATAAGTTCACGTACGCATGCTCCAGGTCATTATCTGGTTATCAAGAATGTCTTCTTCTTCATCTCTCTACGGTGTTTTTGCTAAAGGATTTCTTGAGAAAGGTTTTGTTGTTGAATCAAAAGGAAGGAAAAAAAGAACTCTTGTAGAAGATGATCTATCTAATGCCTCATGCTTTTATGCTTACTCACATCAAGATGTTGAGAATGAGTATATGGTCTATGCTGAAGTAGTTCATGACTTTCTTAAATACTTTGAGAAAGTGAAAGTACAACTTGTTGATACAATGGAAGATCTTGATGTTGTTAGATGTGAGTTGAAAAAGGTTACTGCTGACCTTGGTCTCATGAAGACACATGTTAAAGAAATTCTCAATATGGATATCTTCTCAGAAGACACAGTTGATATGAATCACAAGCTCAAAGATCTCGAAACCCGTGAAGATGTCGAACGTGAACTTTAGTTTATGATCGGTTTCTACTTAATATGTTTGAGCTTAGTATATCTAGTAAATCTTCTATGTTTTGTGTTTTATTTAGAAGAATAATTAGTGTTTTGGAATAGTAATGATTGTGACTACACATATCCATATCCAATGATTTCATCTTCTTGTTTTTAGATTTATTGGTTTTAATTCTAAACTGGTTTGGAAGATGATGGTTGCAGTATTAATCATTTTGATTTTATAAATTGCAATATTTTGATGGGATTTGTATGTTTACGTTTGTGAACTTGATTATCCCATATAATTTTGTCAAAAGTAAAGTCGTTCACATATTGGTATGCAAATATTGATAAAGGAATGAATGGACTTTTGGCAAAACACAAAAGTTAAGCCTATATTGTCAATTATTGATGTAAGATAGGTTAAAATCTTTTGTGATTTAGGGATAAAGTCTATTATGTCACTTTGTGATGGAAAAATAGAATAGGTCCTTGTTTTGTGATCCACGGTATAGGGCTTATTTGTTCCATATTATTATGTATTACCGTGAAGGTTCCATCTTGTATCTTATGTTGAGCACGATACGACTAAGTCGATTTCTTATTGGCATGGTTGGTTGTTCCATAAAGATGCAAAATGTTGAGCATTAAGAACTATTTTAATCAACTTGTGTGGTTATTTAGTTTGTATTTCATGAGTTCTCTCATGTTGAGTACATGTATGGTTAAGGTTGTCATTTTCTATGATAATCTTAGTCGGGGTTCCATAATCTCTTATGTTGAGCCTAAATGAACTAAATCAATCATCTTGTGTGATTATTTAGTTAACACTCCATAGATTTTTCTCATGTCGAGTGTGGACAATTGAATTGATTACTTTGTGATTAGTTTAATTATGTAATCCGGTTAGAATATTTATGGGTTCTCTTGTGAATAATCTAATCGATGAATTAAGTCTCCATAAGTTTACTTGTGTTGAGCATATATAGTCAAATTAATCTTGGTTCTCTTTGGTTAATATGATTGAATATTTTGGATTCCAAATTCATACTTGTATGCAATTTGTTGAGTCTAAGGAAATCCTTCTTTTCTCTTGAAATTAAGGTCGCTCTTGTTGTTCCTTTGGGAATGAAATCTTATGGGGGAGAGTTCTTTTGAACTTGCGCTTAATTTCCAAATCTTTGTGGGGAGTACGGATGTGGAATTTTTAGGGGTTATCTTGTATGTTTATAAACTCCTTGATGAATGCATTTAGCCTCGGCTTTATGATTGCATCTAAACAAGATGATAGAACATTTTCCTTTGGTCATGAAATTTCTCTTACGGAAATTTCATTAGGATCCCGTTCTTGTACCTTTGCCAATTTTATTGACTAAAAGGGGGAGAATTAATTGTAGTTCACACTACAAATATATATGGTTTTCAGATCATTATGTAAGGGGGAGTGGTTTTCATGTGAGATGGAGTATTAACTAAGGGGGAGTGAAGTATCACCATAGTATTATTGTTGAAGTTGTGATGCAATTGGACTTTGACGCTGTGTAATAATACTATGACATTGTATAACAATGATTGAGAACCAATGCTTTTCTCATTGTTGTAGCTAAGGATTTTCAACAACGATGATACTAAACTTACAACCTTAGGGATCATTGGACTACTTGGAAGTGACGAAGATTTCCAGTATTGTTGAAGATTAGGCATGTGGAACAGGAGCTACAAAGTTTATTTATATAATTTTTGTATTCCATATGTATTAATAGTTTTGCCACTAAAACTGACAAAGGGGGAGATTGTTAGAGCACTGCTCGGTCAAACTCGCATGCGTTGCTATCTCAAGCATGTTTGTCAATCTTAGTGATCAAAACTATAAAGTCTTAATTTCTAGTCTACTATAGCTAAGGTCTCGGACTAGGATAGAAAGTGTAGTTGATCTCAAGAACTCCATGGCGATCATCATACAAGATGAAGGACTACTCAAGGAACCAGTGGATCTTCATCGACTAAAAGGTATGTGGATACTTGAACTTATCTATCACTCAAAAGTCTATCTACTCTATCTCCTATCTTGAGACAAAAGTCGTTTTACTATATAGACTAAGAATATGCACATGTGACATTTGGAGCTGAGTATATCTCGCTTATCTATTTCTTGAAATGGGTGTTGGTAAATCTTTAGATTTAGCCAAGTCAATCTTTGCCTAGTGACGAAAGTCATGTTATGTTTCAATCACTTTGGAAATTGCTTTGACAAAAACTAGTTTGTGAAGAACAACTATATGACGTCCTCTGAGAATGTTTCAATGATTGAAATGAGAGTTTAGACTATATAAACATTGTGGGATATAAACATTGTCCTAAACACTTGAACCGAAGTTTGCGAACTTTGTTGATCAAGTGGAACCAGAACGTGAGAAACAACTCAGCCTGCGAATTCAGTCCGCCAACCCAATCTGCGAACTGGCGTAAGTTCTCGAACCCGAGAATATCTGTTGAAGTTGAAGCTCAGGTGCAGTCTGAGAACCCAGTCCGCGAACTGATGGAAGTTCTCATCCCAAGAAATTCTGCTGGAGATTTTTAACTTCAACCGGTTAGCTTGATTCCGTGAACTTAAGAGGTTATGTCTGAAAACGGTGTTCGTGAACTTATCTTAAATTACTAAGGAATGCTTTTGCAAACCGTGCTTTATAGTTCATGAAATGATTCGACTGAATCTCATCGTTTTTTATTCAATTGTGTCTCTTGTAATACTTGAGATCTCATAGCAATTGAACAACTCTCTAACTAGTTCATTTGATTCATTTGGACTAGTTATGGTGAAGAAGAATATGGTTGATATGAAAGTTATCATTTTACTAACAAGATCTTGATGTTGTTAGATGTGAGTTGAAAAAGGTTACTTCTGACCTTGGTCTCATGAAGACACATGTTAAAGAACTTCTCAACAAGGATATCTTCTCAGAGACATAGTTGATAGGATCCGGAGATGCCTATATAATAATAACCGCAATCGCACGGTGTCTAACTAGTAGACAGAGGCAAGTACGGGTCGAACCCACAGGGAGCAGTGGAAATACCAATAATCAATATTCTCAATCAATTAACCAGAAATATTTTTTTTATGGATTTTAAAAATGGAAAATGAAATAATAAAATTAAACTACACAAAAATGGATATGATAAGAGAGAGCGTCAGTAACCAGGGTCAACGGATTCCACTACTATTTCCAATTGAGTACCGAAAAGAATTCGAATTCCAAATATGAGTTTATTTCTTTGTTCAATTGCAACACCTATTATTAATATAACTTTCGATAATAAACTCGCATCTCCTAAGTATAACCCATCATAGTTTCCTAAGCATGGACTATCAAATTATAATGACAAGAAGATTATTGAAAATATAATTATCGGTTCACAATCACTATTTGCGTCGTCTAAGCATAACCCATCAAATGATTTAACCTAAGCATGGATTATCAAATACTATAACAAATAAAATTGGAACACAAAATACATTTATGCATTTAGGCTTTTACTTCATACAAATCCGGTTGAGCAATAACAAATATTATTTATAAAAACAATAAATCATAAACATTGATTTCGACAATTCTATTCAAAATAGCCTAATACCAAATTAATCTAAATTATTTCATAATGGTCTATGCTTGAAGTAGCTTTCTCCATGAACCCTAGTTACGAAAATTCTAGAAATACATAAATATGGGTTTCTTAAAACCCATTAAAATGATAATCAAGAGAGGAGATTAAACCAATCGAGTCGTATTCTTCCCTATCTATGCTTCAACGACATTTACAAAATCCTCCCGGAAGAAATCCAAACTCCAGCCGCGCCTCCCAGAATGTTAACACAATGAATAGTACATGTGTGAAATAACACACGGTACCTTGTCATACACAACTACTTGTACTTTATTAGGAAATAGTCTTAGTTTGGAAATATAGTTTCCAGAACTTCAAGAAACCATTATATATATATTGGTGAATCCGTTTGTATTGTATGTCCAAGTTTTAATCAATAAAAGTTCTGTTTAAGTCTTCTTGTCTATTATCTCTTCTTCTAAAATACCCTAAACCCTAAGTAGTTCTAAGTAGTTCTAACTTGGTATCATCTAGGTTTTTAGATCCTCAAAAAAAAAAAAAATGTCTACCGAATCCTCAACTATCAGTGCTGTGATCAATTCAACTATCGCTTCTACACAATCTTCTGTGATGTTTTCTCTTCAGTTTTCTCAACCTCACCATATAATCACTGTCAAATTAGATGAAACCAATTATTCTTTGTGGCGTGCTCAATTTTTACCGTATCTTCAAGGTTACGATCTCGATGGTCATATTACTGGTGAAAAACCCTGTCCAAAATCTTATGTTGATGATACATCCCCTACTCCGGCGTTTCTTTCATGGATAAAACAGGATAAAATCCTAGTAAGTTGGTTGTTTTCCTCTCTTACACCTACTTTTTTCCGTCATGTTCACCGTCTTACTACTTCAAAAGCAATATGAGACTCTCTTGAAGCTCTATATGCCTCTAAATCTGATGCTCAAATTCATCATCTTCACTATGAGCTACGTACTCTTAAGAAGGGTTCAAAGACCATGCGCGAATATATCAATCATGCTCGAGACTTGGTGGATAATCTTGCATCTTCCAATACAACGGTTACCGATAAATAATTTCGTCACTGTCTTCTCGTCGGCCTTGACAGTTCGTATGATGCTATTGTTACATCCTTGACAACCACGATGAGTTCCCTCACGGTGGAAGATTTTCTCACTTTTCTTCTTACTTTTGAGTTACGTGTGGAGCATCAAGAAAGAGCGATGCATGCACAGCCTGTAGCCAATGTTTCTTCTCAATCCCGAGGAGCGTCATCAAATTCTGCTCGTTTTTACAATCCCGGTCAAACTCAGTTCATTTCGGCATCACAGACCAGTTCTGCAGCGACCCACTATGGAGTGAACAGAACACGGCCCAACTCTGGAGCGACCTCTTCCAGGCCCAGCTATGGAACGACCTCTTCCAGGCCTACCTATGGAGCGAACAACAGATCTTCCATCAGCAACTCTCGTTTTTCGACTCCTTCCTCACCAAAAGACCGGCCTGAGCTTCCTTGTCATCTTTGTGGTCATCCTAATCATGAAGCACCAGATTGTTGGAATTGTTTTGATCGAAGTTTTCGTCCTCCTCGTCGTCAACCACTAGCTTCTGCACCGCGTGCTTATACTGCGCATACTGGTTTGCTTCCAACTCCTTCATGGACTCCTGATAGTGGTGCTACAGATCATATAACGAATGATTTTTCACATCTTCAGTTTTCAAATGAGTACACTGGTCCTGACCAAATTCAGATGGGTAATGGTTCTTCTATTCCAATTTCTAATGTTAGATCCTCTGTTTTGGGTACTCCCAATCGTAAGTTACAACTTCGTAATGTTCTCTATGCACCAAAAATCTCTCATAATCTCTTATCGGTGTCTCTTCTCACTAATGATAATAATGTTTTATTTGAATTTCATCCGAATTTTCGTCTTGTGAAGGATCGATGTACCGGGAAGGTCCTTCTTCTTGGCAGTAGGAGGGGTGGTCTCTATCAACTTGACAATTCGACTAAGTCTCCTAAAGTTTGCATAGGTGAACGTGTTATCTTACAATACTGGCACTCTAGATTGGGACATCCAATGATGCGTACAGTTCGTAAAGTCCTCTCTCAGTTTTCACTTCCGGTTTCCAGTCAGACTATTAAATTTTGTTCATCTTGTCATGAACATAGGAGTCATAAGTTACCTTTTAATCCTAGTAAAACTATTTATTTGAATCCATTAGATTTAATTGTCTCAGATGTATGGGGACCCTCTCATATTTTATCTAATGAAGGATACAAATATTATATCATTTTTATTGATGCGTTTAGTCGTTTTACTTGGATGTTTCCTGTGTCTCAAAAGTCTGACGTCTTTTCTATATTCTTTTTGTTTCAACAACATGTTGAAAATCTTTATAATCGAAAAATTAAAAAATTTCAATCTGATAATGCACTTGAGTATCGCAAACTTACTCCGCATCTTCAGAAACTTGGTATTTTTCATAGATTTTCATGTCCACATACTTCTGAACAAAATGGTTTAGTTGAACGTCGTCATTGTCATATTCGTGAAACTGGGCTTACAATTTTAAACATGGCTTATGTACCATCCTCTTATTTGTATGATTCTTTTTACACTGCTTGCTATTTGATAAATCGTGTGCCTTCCACTTCTATTAATCATTCATCTCCATATGAAGCTCTTTTTGGAATTCCACCAGACTATAATTTTCTTCGTGTGTTTGGATATCTATGTTATCCTTACTTACGTCCGTATAGGTCTCACAAAATGGAACCCCTTTCTTCTCCATGTGTATTTATTAGCTATAGTCCTTCTCAAAAGGGTTATAAATGTCTTCATATTCCTACTGGTAGAATATATGTCAGTCGTCATATTTTTTTTGATGAGACTACCTATCCCTTTGCTGTTGTATCATCACCTTCTCTGGCATCGACTATATCATAGGTACATCCTTCTTCACACACTTATGTATCTTTCCCTCCTGTATTATCCACCGGTTCTAATACCTACCCAGTTTCTCCACGTATTAGTTCGACCCCTGATAGTACCCATGTACTTTCGGAATATCAAACTCTACAGCCAACATCATCTACTTCAAAGCAGCCGACAACACCTGATTCTCCACAGCCGACAGCACCTGCTCACGAAACTTCTTCTGCAGTACCGACAATATCTGCTACAGCTCCAAATACACGTCTACTCCATCCATCTCCTGCTACGGAATCTATTTCTTCACCTTCTACAACACCCACTTCTGTACAGTCAACAGTATATGTCCATGATACGGACCATGTTCCAAATATGTCCTCGATAACACATACTTCTAGTTTAACAGTACATGCTTCTAATCCGTCAGCATCTTCTCCTGTTTCAGCTGTAGCTCCTTCTCTTGGGACATATCCAATGGTTACTAGGGAAAAATATGGAATTTTTAAACCCTCTTACAAAGCTCTTAGTGCCTCCAAATATGCACTGGTATGTGATTCTTTACGCGAACCCACTTGTATTTCTGAAGCTCATAAGGATCCCGATTGGCGTGTCTCTTTAGATGATGAGATCAATGCATTGCTCCGAAATGGTACTTGGACATTAGTACCATATGATCCTTCCATGAATGTTATTGGATGTAAATGGGTATTTCGTATCAAACGTAAGGCTAATGGTGAAATTGAACGTCGTAAGTCTCGCTTAGTTTCCAAAGGTTATAATCAACAAGAGGGGATAGATTTTTCTGAAACGTTTAGTCCGGTTGTTAAACCATGTACTATTCGTATTATTCTTACATTGGCTTTGTCCTCCAATTGGCCTATTCATCAACTTGACGTACATAATGCTTTCTTACATGGTGAACTTCAAGAAGAAGTGTACATGAAATAACCCCCTGGTTATGTTGTTTCTCGGTTTCCCAATCACGTTTGCAAGTTGCATCGTTCTCTCTATGGTCTTAAACAAGCTCCTCGTGCATGGTATCACCGGCTCAGTACTTTTTTATTACAAATTGGTTTTGTCACTTCCATATGTGACTCATCTCTATTTATCTACAATGGTTCATATGGTACTATTTATCTGTTGGTCTATGTGGATGATATTATTGTTACAGGTTCCAACTCTGCTGGAATTAAATCCATTCTTGATCGTCTTCAAGACACTACAAGAAAACTTGGCTTTAACGACTATTTTCTTACCAACTACAGTTGGTGGAATTCTTCAGCAACAATTTTTTGTAACTAAAAACAACTATAGTGGGCGGAAATATCTAACCACCAGTTTTCAACAACGATAGTGGGTGGAAGGCTTTAGCATGAACAACTCAACGACCGAAATATCGTATTTGTTGTTGTTATTAGCATCCAACCATCATGTTTAGGCAACCAAAACATACCCTAAAAGGTACATATCTTTTGCCACTCATCTTACCCACAAAATAACTTGTTGGTAGATACCTCAACCAACCATCAAATTATTGGCGTTGTTAGTAGCTTTCAGCCACGAGAGTTTGACAACTACAAAGTACACTAGAAGGTAAATACTTCAAGACACTATGTGTAGCAACCAATTCAATCTTTTGGTAGACACTTGTACCAAGACATTAGTTTGTTGGTGTGGTTAGTAGCTTTCAGCCACCAGGATATGATAACTACCAAGTTTCATGGTTTATTAATTAAGTACGCAAAGATGATATAATTTGTCTTGGCGAGTTTATCGCTAGAGCATCGTATCGTTTGAAAAGTTTCTTCTTTTGAAACAAAAATTGTCTTGGCGAGTTTATCGCTAAAGCATCGTATCATTTGAAACAAAAAATTTCTTGGCGAGTTTATCGCTAGAGCATCTAGATGATATAAATGCATCACCTTACTTTTTGAAAGAAAAAAAACAAAATTACATCAATATGAGTATGAGTATGATTCCATTAACAAAAGTGGATTCTATTATGAAATTATGTATACTGAGTTATTTAGGACCGAATCCAGAATGCCAGACGAATAATAATTTTGAACTAATAGGTAGTCGGATGACCAAGATGCATGACCATACTAACAAAATAAGATTAAAAAAAATACAGAGAAATGAAGGCTTCAAATCCACCTCATAATTGTATATAAATCCCTAGGTGTATACACCTATTTTTTTAAGCAAGAAGTTGTAGATTCCTCAAAGATGTGATATAATCACATGTCATATTGATGACTCAACCTCAGGAAATTATGTCACTCCTTAGCATGCATTAGATACATGTTTAAGGCATAGATAATCATATGCTTCATTACATAACAAGAATTATTTCAACTACCATGGATGCTTGACATACAAGGTGCAAATGTTAAGCATTAAAAATGAGCAAAGTTTATAGTTATAAAAATTAATGTAAGTTCCTAAGTATCTTTGAGACCAAGTGATAGTGAGATCGGAAAAACTATAAAGTTTATAGTGAAACTAACTTATAAAAAGATATATATATATATATATATATATATATATATGGAAAAGTTTATAGTGAAACTAACGTACATCGCACAAGTGCTCAGGTGAATGAGTCGCAAATAGTGCGAAGCCTTCTTTGAAAATTACTTATTTCCGATAAGGTAGTCTGGTCATTTTCACAGTTTCCATAATGTTTATTGCACTTATTTCCATCAAGGGTAATATGGTCATTTTCACATTCTATAATATTTACTTTACCTATTTCCGATAAGGGTAGTCTTGTCATTTTCACAGTCTCCATAATATTTATTGCACTTATTTCCATTAAGGGTAATATGGTCATTTTCACATTTTATAATATTTACTTTACCTATTTCCAATAAGGGTAGTCTGGTCATTTTCACGGTCTCCATAATATTTATTGCACTTATTTCCATCAAGGGTAATATGGTCATTTTCATATTTTATAATATTTAATTTACTTATTTCCGATAAGAGTAGTCTGGTCATTTTCACAGTCTCCATAATGTTTATTGCACTTATTTCCATCAAGGGTAATATGGTCATTTTCACATTATGTAATATTTACTTTACCTATTTCCGATAAGGGTAGTCTTGTCATTTTTCACAGTCTCCATAATATTTATTGCACTTATTTCCATCAAGGGTAATATGGTCATTTTCATATTTTATAATATTTACTTTACTTATTTCCGATAAGAGTAGTCTTGTCATTTTCACAGTCTCCATAATGTTTATTGCACTTATTTCCATCAAGATTAATATGGTCATTTTCACATTATGTAATATTTACTTTACCTATTTCCGATAAGGGTAGTCTTGTCATTTTTCACAGTCTCCATAATATTTATTGCACTTATTTCCATTAAGGGTAATATGGTCATTTTCATATTCTGTAATATTTACTTTACCTATTTCCGATAAGCGTAGTACGGTCATTTTTCACAGTCTCCATAATATTTATTGCACTTATTCCCATTAATGGTAATATGGTCATTTTCACATTCTATAATATTTACTTTACCTATCCCTGATAAGGGTAGTCTAGTAATTTTTCAAAGTCTTCATAATATTTATTGCACTTATTCCCATTAAGGGTAATATGGTCATTTTCACATTCTATAATATTTACTTTACCTATCCCTGATAAGGGTAGTCTAGTAATTTTTCAAAGTCTTCATAATATTTATTGCACTTATTCCCATTAAGGGTAATATGGTCATTTTCACATTCTGTAATATTTACTTTACTTATTTCCAATAAGGGTAGTCTGGTCATTTCACAGTCTCCATAATATTTATTGCACCAAATCTGATATATTTCGCCTTCAGTTCATCCGAACGAGAAACTCTGGTCTAACTCTAGTAATATTTGAACCTGTGATGTTCAATTCTGATATATTTCGTATTTTGTTCATCTGAACGAGAAACTCAGGTCTAACTCTAGTAATATTTGAACATGTGATGTTCAATTCTGATAAATTTCTAATTCAGTTCATCCGAATGAGAAACTCGAGTTTAACTCTAATAATATTTGAACATGTGCATGATGTTCAATTCTGATATATTTCGTCTTCAGTTCATCCGAACGAGAAACTCTGGTCTAACTCTAGTAATATTTGAACCTGTGATGTTCAATTCTGATATATTTCGTATTCTGTTCATCTGAACGATAAACTCTGATCTAACTCTAGTAATCTTTGAACATGTGATGTTCAATTCTGATAAATTTCTAATTCAGTTCATCTGAATGAGAAACTCAGGTTTAACTCTAATAATATTTGAACATGTGCATGATGTTCAATTCTGATATATTTCGTCTTCAGTTCATCCGAACGAGAAACTCTGGTCTAACTATAGTAATCGTTGAACCTGTGATGTACAATTCTGATATATTTCTTCTTCAATTCATCCGAACGATAAACTCTGATCTAACTCTAGTAATCTTTGAACATGTGATGTTCAATTCTGATATTTTCGTCTTCAGTTCATCCGAACGAGGAACTCAGTTCTAACTATCAAGGCAAGATTTCAATCTCGGAGTCAGGTTATGAATACAATATGCAAAAATAGGGTTTGTTTAAACTTTTGGGGAATATTCCGAAGAAATCTTACATGTAAATGGATGGATTCATCGTTCTTACCAAGTTTTTGACTTATAGTAGTCCTCTCACGGCCAGGTTTCGAATTTGTGTGTGTTTAAGTTTTCGGAGAATATTCCCATGGAATCTTAATCGTAAATGGTTGGATTCATCTTTTTTTGCGAACTTTTAGACTTATATAGTAGTCCGCTCCTAGCCAGGTTTCGATCTCGGAGCCAGTTTCTTTCTCAAAGTTGACGAATTTGTGTGTGTTTAAGGTTTCTGAGAATATTTCGATGGAATCTTATACTAAATGGTTGGATTCATCGTTCTTGCGAACTAATAGTAGTCCACTCGCGGCCAAGTTTTGACCTCATAGCCAGGTTCAGTATAAAAGTTGATGAAAAGGGATGTGTTTAAGGTTTTGGGGAGTATTATGATGGATTCTTACCTGTACATGGGTGGATTCATCGTTCTTACGAAGTTTTCGACTTATAGTAGTCGCGCCTAGGTTTGAAACTCGGAGCTAGGTTCAGTATCGAAGTTGACAAAAATTGGTGTGTTTAATTAAGGTTTAAGGGAATATTCCTATGGATTGTATGCCATCATGCTAAGTTTGAAGTCAGAACCCTCTTAGAGCTCATGGTTCATAGATTGCATTCCATTATACTGAACCCTCTCGGAATCTTCACCTGGCTCTAAACCTACAAATGTTTCTCATATTACCCTTAATGACCTCTCCCACTAAGTCAGAATCTTCACTGGAGCTATAAACCTACAAGTTTTTTTTCATATTATCCTTAATAACCTCCTCTACTAACTCATAATCTTCACCGGAATCCTAAATCTACCGATATTGTTCGTATTATCCTTAATGACCTCTTCCACCAAATCGGAATCTTCACTGAAGCTCTAAACATATGAATATATGTTATATTATCCTGAATACACCCGGCCCTCCACTAACGGAGAATCTTTATCAGAGTCATAAACCTATCAATATTGTTTATATTATTCTCAACGTCTCCTACTATGTCGAAATATACACCTGAGCACTAAACCTACCAATGTTTGTTAGATTTTTTATTGAGCTCTTCCACTTATAAGTCAGAATCTTTAACGAAACCCATATTCTATTGTCATTAAGTTTTGAATCTTGTTTAATTGAAAGAAAATAACAATTCTTGATTTCATTTATGATTCTTCTGATTCATTCTTATATATTTTTCGTATTTAAATATAGTCAGAAGGTCGATAACAATATCCAAACGACATAATCTTGACATGGTAGAAACTTTTTCTCTAAAACATCTAAACGACGATTAATTTGAAGCTAATATTTTGGTGACATGTTCCTCCTATAAAACTCTACATTCCTACCAAAAATGAGAGTATTTTGAAATACAAAACCTTGGATTTTGGTCGTACGAAGGTTCAAAAGAAACACAATTGTGTCCAAAAGAAACACCACTTATCATAATCCGTATGAGAATCTATTACTATTTGTCTACCGTTGATAAATCTCTGCAATCCGTATGAGAATCAATCTCCATTGTCCAATTTTTTTATAACAAAAACCGAGCTTTTTTTCTCCTCTCGCTTTCCTCTTTCTCTTCTTTCCTTTCTCTTTCTTTCTCTGTCTGTTCGCTCCTCTCTAACTCCGGCTTAACCAAAACCTCTCATAACAAATCCTTGTTCTCAACCCTAAAAATCCTTGAATCCTTGTTAATCCGTGAATCAAAAACCAATCATAAATCGAAAAAAAATCCTTTAATTGAAACTTTGATAACCCTAAAAATTTGATATTGTCCCTGAAATAAAAATAACCCTTTTTCTGTGATAATAATTGTTCTTCGATCTATTAGCCAACGATTGAGGTATAATCCCGAGTTTAATTTGTTGTTCTTTTTGATGATCTTGTTTGATTTTGATCTTAATGCATCCCGATTCGACTAGGATAGTAGATCTGATGATTGTTTTTTTTGATTGAAGATGAATGAGAAATTGAAGATGAAATCAAGTAATTAAGAGAGGTTTCTGTATAATTGATGATGTGTAACTGTTTTGATGAAGAATCAGTAAGTTAGGGTTTCAGGTTCTTCTCAATTGAGAACTAGAGATTCACGGGAAAGCTTAGGAAAGAATTAGAAGTTGGAATAGAAGGATTCGAGATGAGGTTTTGAAGAATTGGGAGTATTAGAATAGAATTGTTTGTGAAATCAAAGTCTCAGATGATGAAATTGGTGATGGTGATGAACTTCAGGTCTGGAACGATTATTCTAGGGTTCAATTGAAGTGAGTGATGAAGTTATCTTGAGGGTCGATTTTTTTCGATTGTGCAGTGGTGTTAGGTTGGATGATTGCTCTGTTTCGATTTTTTTAGACAGCTATCTTTCCACCCAGATGGAAGTCCAAAAGAACACCACCAAGCTGGTTGAAGATTTCTTCACCTGATGTAAGTTAAAAAAAACCCAAATCTCTTTAGTTTGATTTATCATTTTGAGAATCTTAACTATAAACTGATGATGATGGGTTTTTTTGTGTTTGATTTGTTTAGGTTGAGGATAACATTTGTAATTTTGCAAAGAAGGGTTTGACTCCATCTCAGATTGGTATCATTCTAAGGGATTCACATGGTATTGCTCAGGTTAAGAGTGTTACTGGAAGCAAGATCTTGTGTATTCTCAAGGCTTATGGTATGTTGATTATCACTTTTTGTTTTTGGGTTTGATTATTTTTGTTTTGAGATTTATTTTTTAATGGTGATTTGTTTTTGGATGTGGGTTTTTCATTGTTTCTTGTAGGGCTTGCACCCGAGATCCCAGAAGATTTGTACCATTTGATAAAGAAGGCTATTGCTATCAGGAAGCATTTGGAGAGGAATAGGAAGGACAAGGACTCTAAGTTTAGGTTGATTTGGGTTGAGAGCAGGATTCACCGTCTAGCCCGTTATTGCAAGATGACCAAGAAGCTCCCCCAGTCTGGAAATAGTAAGTTTTAGCTAACAAGTTTCTTTTTGATCTGATTTTAATATAAATTGTCGGTTCCATTGTGTTAATTGTAGGTTGAATGTTTTTGCATTGATATAATGTGACTGCATAGCATAATTTTTGAACTTCACTAATGGAGACTTGCAGGTACTAAGAAGCAAGTGTTGTTGCCGAGGGTTATGAGGATTATGTAGATGAATTAGATGGGGTTGTGTCTCTAAGTGCTGGTGATAAGAAACTGACTGAAATTAAGTGTTGGTGATTGTGGTATCTGGTTTGCCGTGAGTATGGGGCCTGACTTGAGTTTGAGATGAAGTGTTAGCTATAATCACCAATATCAATACTTAACTAATCATGATTTGTTGCATAGAGCACAAAGGTACCAACTGCCCAAAATTTTATTATATCTAAACTTCAGTTGTTTTCCTATTTTGTCTTACTCATTTGAAATATGTAATCATGCAACGATTAATCTCCCTAGCTTGTTGGTGACAGGGAGGACAAGAAATGTTGACGTTGATGGTGTTGTTGGTATTTGAATTAGCAGTGCAGGATATATGGATATTGGTATATAGATTAATGATGTGTTAGTTTGCAAGTGGCTGTTGCAGGTAATAAGAGATGGACTTGGTGGAACAAATCTGAAGATGAATGAATGGGTGCAGTGTTATTGATGGTGGATGATGAACCTCAGCCCGTTGCTTTGAAGTTTGAAGATGTATATCAGGTGGCTAATTGTATGGTGGATGATGAACCTCAGCCCGTTATACAGATGCTACTTAGTGACCAGCCATCTGATATTGAATCTAGAATTAGAACGATGATCTTATCGTATATAAAGCACCCTAGTTGTTTAATTTTAGCAGTCACACCTGAAAATTCTGATTTGGCAAACTCAGATGCACTACAGATAACAGGAATTGCTGATCCTGATGGTATATATACCGAAAAATCTCTATTAGAAGTTGCATGTTTGAGGGTGGCACCAAGTTGCCTAAACACTTGATTTTAACACTTCTAATGGTTAATGTATTTTTTTTTTGCAGGTAATCGAACAATTGGTGTAATCACAAAGGTATTTGTTTTTTGTTTCCTCATTCTTAATACTTGTACAGTATATGCTGCTTTCATTATTTGCTGACGAGAATATATATATATGCTCTTTCATTTATCACCTCAGTTGGATATTATGGACCGTGGCACTGATGCTCGTAATATTTTGCTTGGAAAAGTTATCCCTCTCCAGCTTGGTTATGTAGGTGTTGTTAATCTATGCCAAGAGGTAATCTTCCTTCTTAGAATTGAAAGTTTCTTGTAAGTTTGTTAGCATGACATGATGTTGTAGGTAGTCTAAGGTTGAAAAGTTGATAGTTGATATTTGTGGTAAAAAAAATTTTCACACAAGATGTAGATTCCTTGTGTGTGTCTGCATCAGATAAATTACCGTTAGTGGTACCTTTCTTCATGACGTTGATGAGTGTCCTCAGTGACATGTATATTATATATGCTGTGTTTACTATTTAAAGATTTAATGGTTTTTCACATAAATTTGTAAGTGTTGAGCATCTATAATATGCATGTTATATCAATTCTTCATAGTTTGTTCTGTAGCTACAGCAAGTAGTATGTTTGATATCAATTCTTCAGAGTTTGTTCTAAGGTTTAATGTTTGGTGCTCATTCTTTAACTTTTTGCATCTTGTATCTTTTATCTACTCGATGTTTAAAGCTGTGGAAGAACAAACATTCAACTGAATTTTGTTACATCGGGTCAATTGGTTGAAGTGTGTATGAATAAGTGTTCATCATCATGCTCTTAGTAGATTTCTTTCAGAAAAGTCTACTATTTGTGGATCGTTAGTGATGTCAGGAGTTTGTATACTCTATGTATAGCTGGTGATGTGCCCCCCTTTAAGACTTTCTTGTATGCCATGTCTCAACATGATCCTATTTGATGTTGTTTCTTTTGTGTTGATCGATTGGTTGGCTATGTGGCAGACACTAGTTGTTGCGTATTATAAAAATCCTTTCATGTACTTAAACATTGGTATTTTCAGTAGCGAACTATGATTACATCATGGGGGTGTATGTGCATTATTTAAACCAATGCCTGAGTGAGTGACCCATCATATTGCTGTTGCTGATGATCCCCACTCCATGGGAAGGTGTTCCTTCAGGTACCCTAGATCCAATTATTTTCGTTGTGAGAGCATAGCCAAGTAAAGATCCAAACTTCAGCTGTTGCTCAATCACCGCTTAGGTCCATTTGTCCTCTGTATATATTGTAGTTTGATGTTTTGTTTGGGATGTTTGAATGTTAATGAGTTGAATTTTATTAAAGTTTATATTTAGTTTTTCATGATAGTCTTGAGAAACCACTCTCTGGTAACTCAAATATGTAGAGGGACAAGCCTTTAACCAACAATAATAACATCTTGACCGACTGATTTGTAATGGCTCAAACCCATAAGTAGCCAAAGTAACCATGTGTGTATAACTTTTCACCAACTCATAGCTAGCACTTGGTCCAACCAGAAAATTGGTGTCTAGAAACCTTGACCAACAAAAAGTTGGTGTCATAACCCTTGAGCCAACTGCAAAAACAGCGGCTGAGATTCTCATCCAACAAACATTACAGAAGTTTAAATTCTTGAGCAACTAAAATTCAATGGAAGGAAACTCTCTTCCATCGAGAAATATAGCGGCTTCAACCCTTCACCAGCACCCCCAACGTCGCTCCTTAGCCAGCCGACTATTCTGCTGCTAGAATCCCTCTGCCAACAAAGATCTAGTTGATAAAACTCTTGACCATCAATACATTCAGTGATAAAATTACTTGACGAACGACATCAAACACCTCCACCAGCCATCCAACAATTATGCTGCTAGAACCCCTTTACCAAAAAAGATCTAGTTGATAAAACTCTTGACCGTCAAAATATTCGGTGATAAAATTGCTTGACCAACGACATCAAACACCTCCACCAACTGAAAAATCAGTAAGTTATGATCTTTAGCAGCTTACAACGTTTTATAACATCCTACCTCTACCAACGATGTATTAGTCTTCATCAACAACATATTTTGCAGGTGAAATGTTTCAGCCACAAATGTTTATGCTTCTAACAACGATAGTTAATGGTTATTGGAAACTTGTGTCGACTAAAATTTTCGTCGTTTCATTTAGTTGACAGATATCTCTTCCAGCAGCATGGTTGGTCCAAGTATTTAGCAAATAAGCCTGTAGTCACCCAGCATATCTGTTGCCAGGTTGGTTGATGTAGAGCTCCATCCGCCGAAAACGTCCCTGTACCAACTGAATCAAGGTAGTCGCTAAATCCTAATTTTCTTGTAGTGAGAATTTGCAATTAAAGATCTTGGCTCCTTGTCTTTTTTTCTTGGAATTGAAGCGATTCGTACTTCTTCAGGGTTGTTTTTTTCTCAACAACGGTATGCTCATGATCTTCTTATTCGAGCAAAAATGGATGGTGTTAAACCTATTCAAACATCACTTAGTACTTCTGGTGATATCTTCTCCGATCGTAGTCCATTATTATCTGATGCTACTGAATATCGTATTATTGTTGGAGCCTTACAATATTTGACGTTTACTCGTCCTGATTTGGCATATGCTGTTAATAAGGTATGTCAGTTTATGCATGCGCCAACTGTTTTTCACTGGGGTATAGTAAAGCGTATACTCCGTTACCTTAAACACACGTCTACTTTTGGTATACTTCTTCGGCCCTCTTCCTCTATACAGTTATCTTTCAGTGCATATACTGATTCAGATTGGGCTGGTTCTCTTTTAAGATCGACGTTCTACTAGTGGTTATTGTATTTACTTGGGTGGTAATATTGTCTCTTGGAGTGCTCGTAAACAGAAAACAGTATCTCGTTCTAGTACTGAAGCATAATATCGGGGTCTTGCGATTTCTATTGCTGAAATCATGTGGATTCAGTCACTTCTTTCAGAACTTTGTGTTTCAACTCAAATCCCTCCTGTTTTATGGTGTGACAATCTTGGTGCTACTTATCTCGCTGTCAATCCTATTTTTCATGCAAGGACAAAGCATATTGAAATTGATTATCACTTTGTTCGTGATCAAGTTGCTTCTAAACTTCTTGATGTCAGGTTTATTTCATCCAAGGATCAAGTAGCGGATATATTCACAAAACCTTTATCTAAGGATCGATTTTCTTCTTTACGGTTCAAGCTAACGGTTCAGGATAACCCGTTACGCTTGCGGGAAGGTGTTAACACAATGAATAGTACACGTGTGAAATAACACACGGTACCTTGTCATACACAACTACTTGTCCTTCATTAGGAAATAGTCTTAGTTTGGAAATATAGATTCCTGAACTTCAAGAAACCATTGTATATATATTGGTGAATCCGTTTGTATTGTATGTCCAAGTTTTAATCAATAAAAGTTATGTATAAGTCTTCTTGTCTATTATCTCTTCTTCTAAAATACCCTAAACCCTAAGTAGTTCTAACTCAGAAGAATCACAGTAGTCGGCCCCCTTCCTTCTGTGTATGTTTCTCTCTTTATTGATGTTTCAAGAGTCTAAAAATTAGACCTAGCAAATCTGCCTAGGCCCATCCATTCCGGTCCATTACTAGCTCCAGAACCCGACCAACAACTAACCCCAACTTCTTTCTATCTAATCACCACCAAATTATGACCGTTGCCTTCTCTCCATTTGCAAACAAATAACGACATCCATGAAACCAATTCAGCTAACATTTTCTCGAACACCGTGTAACAGCTATCAACAACACCAGCTCTGGACACTTCCCATAAACCTCCATCTCCATTTACTTCTTCCGGCTACATCACCCTGACTTCATCAGACTCGAGCCAATATCCAACTGTCGCTGGATGATAAGCACATATGTGCTTTATTTTGTACCCATATTTATATTAGCTAGTACTCGATATTTGGGCTAATAACACTATTTTAATGCTTTTATAGAAAGCACAAGCGTATTTATCATCCGGGAAAATACTAGCTAAATGGAAGCTAAAGAGGCATTTACAACATAAACCTCTACAGTACCCATAATGAAGAGAAAGTTCAGTTGATAGTGGGCTGCCACATTGTCGCACTAGCATCAGCCCTTTCATTGCCAGGGAATTGTACAAGTGGAATATAAAGAATAGCCTTGCTTTGGGCAAGCACGTGACTGCACTAGGATACTGCAGCATAACCCTTCTTCATGGTGTGAGATCGAGACTGAAATTCACAACCACTGGCCGCAGGTGGAGTTCCAGCTTTCTCCCAGAGAAGCACCAGCTCTTGAAGGCGAGATGAAACAAGGATGTACTGGTGATTGTGTACGCTGATTTGGGTTCAGATTTGGTTCACTTTTGGACTGAATGGATGCCGGCAGAAGGTGCTCAGTTGGTCATGAAGTAGTGGTTGGCTGAGTTGGTTTGCAAACGGAGGAGTATGCAGTCAACAATAAAATGAGGCGACTAGTTATGATTACTGAAGGTGTTGAAGGCACGAGAATAGTGGGAATTGGTTTGTCTATCTCGAGCTTGGCAGCAAGAGCTTGAACCGAAGATGGTGAGACAAGAGTTTCTGGTGATGGGGCTCCATGGAATTGAAGCAGCAAAACGATGGCAGTGCAAACGGAGGAGTATGCAGTCAACAATAAAATGAGGCGACTGGTTATGATTACTGAAGGTGTTGAAGGCACGAGAATAGTGGGAATTGGTTTGTCTATCTCGAGCTTGGCAGCAAGAGCTTGAACCGAAGATGGTGAGACAAGAGTTTCTGGTGATGGGGCTCCATGGAATTGAAGCAGCAAAACGATGGCAGTGACGGGTTTAATAGGAGCAGTGAGACAAGGCATGAATGGAGGGAAGTCACTGGCGTTTACATGGCATAGATGGGTTTTCGAGGGAAAGATCTGTAAGAACAAGGGACACTAATCTATTGTGGTAACTGAGCTGTGCAGTGGTGACGAGGAAGCTCAGGGTGGATGGGATGTGTTCAACGGCTCTGGAATAATTTAGAAGCCTGTAACGCAACAAAGAGAATGGATCCGTGGAGTTTTGAGGGCTGCATGTGAACTGAAATACTTCAACAAGGAGTTTAAGGTCGACTGTAAGGAGGATAGAGCTGAGACGATTGCAATCGGCAGCGGAGATTGGTCTTTATCTCAAGCTGGTGTTGGTTGTAGCGTGTGCATGCAGTTGCTGAGATGGAGACTCTGGAGATGAACTAAACGAGAATGGGTTCGACTAATCCATGGTGTTGGTTGTTCGCAGTAAATAAGCTGAATTCAAGCTTCAGTGGTACGCTGTCCAGGATTGAAACTAAAAGGAAGAACAAACAGGCAGTGGTGGTCGTCATCCTAAGGCTCTACTGCAACAACACATCATTGGATATGCTGCTGGCAGGAATGAAAACGAGATCGATTTTATGGTACTGGTTAGATGATGGCTATGCTAAATGGTGGTTGTCTACAGCTTTGCAGACGTGAATGGAGGATTGAGCTAGATGGTTGAGTTGGCTATGACGCCAGCAACAAAGAGCAGGCGAGTACATGGAGTACAGGGAAAGAAGGTCGTCATTCTTGGTACTTCGTTTGTGAAGGTAGTGAGTGGTGAATGATGTTTGTAGCTGCAGCTTGGATCGACGCTGGTATGTGAATCGAGTAAGAAGGTGAATGGGTCAGGTCAGTCTTGCTGGTCATAAGAAATACAGGGGGGAGAGACAGAGCCGAGAGCCGGCACCGAGCAACAATAGTTTTCATTCTTTTTATTCATTCTTTTTGTAATAATGAGGAGCTAAACCCTACACTGGGTCGACGGAGAAATCCGAACTCCATACATGGGTGAATTTATTTTATTTTCTATTTGACTTTTGTACTTATTTTGAATTAATTTATGATTCGACAAAATTAGTTGTGATCCAATTAGATATGTTATGTTTTGTCTAGATAATCTATGCTTAGGGGATACAATTAATGTTTTGAGGATCTACTTTGGCAAAACAAGAGTCGGTGTTGTTTTATTTATTTACTGAGCGATAATTGTTGAGAATAGAAATAATTGAACCTCGTGTTGTGAATTCGGTGGAATCTTAGACCCAGTGACTCTCGCCTTTGGTTATTATTTTTTATCTTTAAACCTTTGAATTTAATCTTCGCAAATCTGAGAGAACGAATCTTAACTACTACTACGAAAACTCAAGAAAAATCTAAATCACTGGACTAAGAAGAAGAACTTGAACATCATCGTCGGCATTCAGATATACTAGTAAAACCGTTGCCACGGTGGAAGGGCCGACCGAAAAAGAATCTGAAGATGGAGTTTAAATTTGATATCGTTGTTTGTGCTCGTTGCGAAGATTTTTTTACAACCTTTCCAACGAGATAATTTTTTTAAAATTCTAAGTCACGGATTTTTGTATATGTTATATTAAAGTTGACTTTCCAATTATACCCCTGAAAAAGTAGGATACACAAAGAGTTATAGTAATTGAACTAAAAGAGAGGAATAATCTTGTCTAGTGAAAAAATAACCAAATGTGACGGGAATCTGAAAGGAATATTCTTTCTCAATCTTTTTAAGAAATTAAATATTTACGTTACTTTTTATTTAACAAAAAAGTAACCATAACTCCTTTACTACGGCCCTTTGGGCCCTCCGGTCGATCGGCCCAATAAAGACGATGCCAATAATCACTATGTAGCAGTACTCGTTCTATTCTTATTGTCATCTCTTTAATAAATCGAACCCCACAGGACCATAGCATCACTTGCTGCAGGCTGCAGCTGTTTCATTTATCAAAAATGCCATCGATCGATTGCAACCTGTTTTAGAACCTAGCTTTGCCTCTGCCAGTGACTTATCACTCGACACCAAGCTCACAGTGAAGAACTAGCCAATTCTCCAAGATATCACCAACTGCAGACGTTAACAAGTCTTGTTTTCTGACCATATGAGCATCACCAGCTCCTCCTTTATATCTTCTCTCTATTCACGCAAAACAACAACAAATCCATTTCCAGCACAGAAAGTTCATCTCTGCACCATGCAACCACATCACACTTTCTCCACTTCGCAGGCATCTCACAACCATTAGCTTGTAGCCTTGATGTTTGTCTCTTGATACCCCAGACGAAATCCATCACCACTGGCAGCTGTTCATACATTCAACAACATTACTAAACCAAACCCATTGTAGGTATGAGAAACTACACATCGTTGCTGCCAGACGGCCACCATCATGCCACTCCATTCTCGGTCCTATCCACTCTGAATTCGACCATTCATATGTGACACCATTTCCACTATAGCACCTCCGTTTATTTGCTCCGTTATTCAACCATCGAAACAATCAGCAACTTCTCCCCCGGCCATAGTGCCAACTTATTTTCCGATCACCTAACCATCTTCACCAGTTGTTACAGCTCGTTCAAATGCTCCAGATTCCATTTCCAGAAAGATAAAGACGAATCAGCAGCCACTATCTTTCCTTTTGTTCGATGGAAAATGAGAATTCCTCTCATATAACAGAATATGCTGTAGGTTTTGGGTGTCATCTATAAAGACACGTGGCTGAGTACTTCACTAAGTGCTAGTCCCACCAGTAGCCTTATATGCCTGCCAACATGGGAGTTAGCCCATTTCCAACCACCTGACCCTTTATCTCTACTACACGTCTCTAGTGGATTGACGTGCTTGATTGAGTGAACGAGAAACCCACCAATACTTCTTCTACTTTCTTCTGGCCGTGAAAGGATTAGTTGGTGCTGCAATTCAATTTGTTGACTTGGCAACCCAGAAGTTCATTAACTAAGCTGATTTCTTTCAATGCGGAGGGAAATATTGGTGATTTGGTCGCAAACGCCATTTTTAGTTGTTTATTCTTCCTGTGATCGAATATGCTTGTACTTTCGACAAAAGCACTAAAATAATATTATTAGTCAAAATATTGAGTCCTATCTAATATAAATATGGGTATAAAATGTACCACATACGTGCTTATCAACACCCCCACACTTATATTTTGTTAGTCCTCGAGCAAAACAAAGAACTGACCCGCTACACAGCTGGTCATAGAAAAAACCCGCTACACAACTGGTCATAAAATGAGAGAGAGTAAGACCCGCTACACAGCTGGTCATAAAATGAAAATTTAAAATACCATACACAAGACCCGCTACACAGCTGGTCATAGAAAATACCCTAGAAAAGACCCGCCACACAGCTGGTCATAACCCTAAAAATCATAATGATAATACAATTTTTTTTAAGACCCGCTACACGGCTGATCATTTTTTTAAGAGACCCGCTAAACAGTTGGTCATAATATTCAAATTTATTTATTTTTTAAATCATAATTCCTAACGAAAACGCCACTCCCCCACACTTAAACATTACATTGTCCTCAATGTAATTGAGTCATCCAATGTAGAAATTAAGGTGGGAAATTCAAGCAAATAAATAAAAGATAGAGGAAAGAAAACAAATCTGATGGGTTGACTCCCATGAAGCGAAATTGTATGGTTGACTCCCATAAAGCATACTCTTTGTATCCATGTTTGCGCACATAAAGAAGAACCTCAAACAAGGTGAGGTTGCACCAAAGTAAACTGCAAAGCATATATGTATAGTCTAAAAAGTTGGGGATCACTCCAACAAATCAAGCATGCCGCGAATCTGAACCTGCAAGCACTATAAACCTCCAAAAAGAAGTGTAAATTCATTCCCAATAGAAAACAGTCCTTAGTAGAGATAAACAAATAACTCACATGGACAACAACAATAGAATGCATATTATTTTCTATTCGGGAAGCACACTCTAAATCAGGTTCCAAATCAGCTGAAATACATTCGGTCGATACATTATCTTCACTAGAAATCAAAGGAAGCAATGTATTGACAATGCAAAAAGGCATCTGATTATCAAACTCAGCACAATTATTTAAACATGTATCTGATGGTTCAAGTTTATGGAAATCAGTAACTCTTAAATCTGGTTCTAAGTCCGCGGAAATAACTTCCATAGTTGAGTTACCTTGATTAACCATTGGAGGGAACAATGCATTGACAATGTCTATAAGCATTGGATCATCAGAATCTGCAAAGTGTGTTAAACAAACAGATAAAGGCTCAAAATCATCGGTACAAGTTATCTGACCAATATCAATATGTTCAACATTCACATCTGCATTTATAAAATCACAAGATGGATCAGCGAAAGAGGAGCTCAATGGGACAACAATATCATGAATTTCCTCATCATTATTTGCAACTAGAATCTCACTATTCGAATGACTAGAAGGTATCTCATGATGAACGTCTACTGTCTCAAAGTCGTTAGACTCAACAATAGTATTTTCTGTATAAACAGATTCCTCTAAATCATCATCTGCATATAACTTTTGGCATGCTAGAATTCTTAACCTTTGTTCCAAACTAGGTGGTATGTGTTTGTAATACTTCTCATATATCATTAAAGGCGATTATTCACTCACCATAAGTGGAGCAAAAACTCCATACTGTTGCCCATGCATATACTCCCCAAGCGTCATATCAGAAGGTGTCTCCTGAGAATGTGAACTTCTACGCTTATATTTTGCAAGTGTCATCTTAGATGACGTCTCGTACAAAGAATTCATCATCCTCAAAAAGACTCCTGAAATAAAATTCTAAAGCACGAAACAAGTCAAAAGGAAAAATAAATAAATAAAAATACTGTACAAAAAAATAAATAAAAACCAAACTATTTACAAATCAAAAATACTAATTACAATATTACACAGCCGCTCCCCGGCAACGGCGCCAAGAATTGATAGGATCCGGAGATGCCTATATAATAATAACCGCAATTGCACGGTGTCTAACTAGTAGATAGAGGCAAGTACGGGTCGAACCCACATGGAGCGGTGGAAATGCCAATAATCAATATTCTCAATCAATTAACCAGAAATATTTTTTTATGGATTTTAAGAATGGAAAATGAAATAATAAAATTAAACTACACAAAAATGGATATGATAAGAGAGAGCGTCAGTAACCAGGGTCAACGGATTCCACTACTATTTCTAATTGAGTACCGAAAAGAATTCGAATTCTAAATATGAGTTTATTTCTTTGTTCAATTGCAACACCTATTATTAATATAACTTTCGATAATAAACTCGCATCTCCTAAGTATAACCCATCAGAGTTTCCTAAGCATGGACTATCAAATTATAATGACAAGAAGATTATTGAAAATATAATTATCGGTTCGCAATCACTATTTGCGTCGTCTAAGCATAACCCATCAAATGATTTAACCTAAGCATGGATTATCAAATACTATAACAAATAAAATTGGAACACGAAATACATTTATGCATTTAGGCTTTTACTTCATACAAAGCCGGTGGAGCAATAACAAATATTATTTATAAAAACAATAAATCATAAATATTGATTTCGACAATTCTATTCAAAATAGCCTAATACCAAATTAATCTAAATTATTTCATAATGGTCTATGTTTGAAGTAGCTTTCTCCATGAACCCTAGTTACGAAAAGTCTAGCAATACATAAATATGGGTTTCTTAAAACCCATTAAAATGATAATCAAGAGAGGAGATTAAACCAATCGAGTCGTCTTCTTCCCTATCTATGCTTCAACGACCTTTACAAAATCCTCCCGGAAGAAATCCAAACTCCAGCCGCGCCTCCCAGAAGAATCACAGTAGTCGGCCCCCTTCCTTCTCTGATTGTTTCTCTCTTTATTGATGTTTCAAGAGTCTAAAAATTAGACCTAGCAAATCTTCCTAGGCCCATCCATTCAGGTCCATTACTAGCTCCAGAACCCGACCAACAATTAACCCCAACTTCTTTCTATCTAATCACCACCAAATTATGACCGTTGCCTTCTCTCCATTTGCAAACAAATAACGACGAAACGGCATCCATGAAACCAATTCAGCTAACATTTTCTTGAACACCGTGTGAGAAACTTTTGAACTTATTATTACAATCAGATAATTCTTACAAGAGTTATCATTGGGTATTTAAGACAGCCAATGATGAGTGAATTTCCACACATACATCTCACACACTCTCAAACTATTACATAGGTCAAGTCAACCAATGTTGACTTGACTACAAACTCATACTGTCCAATACACCCCCTCAAACTGAGGAGTGAAAACAACACAGTTTGAAGAACCAATGTTGACTTGACTACACACTCATACTACAAATGAAGTGTCAAGTACAACAGAAATCTGAAAAATTTGCTGAAAAGAACAAGCAGTAGATGAACTAAAAAGCAGTAGTTGTAGTAGTAGTTGAAGCAGTAGTTGAAGCAGTAGTTGAAGGAGTAGTTGTAGGAGTAGTTGTAGCTTTAGTATAAGTAGTAGTAGTTGCAGTAGAGATTGATGTAGAAGAAACATCCATTAGGCACTGTAACAATCTTGAAAAAGTTGGATGACAAAAACCTTTGGTAAAAATGTCAGCTAACTGTTCCTGAGTTGGAATATGTTGTAATTTCAGAAATCCATTCTCCACCAACTCTCTGATTGTGTGATACTGAATCTCTATGTGCTTTGTCCTGGCATGAAAAACAGGATTAGAAGCTAATTCCATAGCACTAATATTATCACAGAGAAGCAAAGATGGAGTTGAAACTTGTATATGTAACTCAGAAAGTAAATCAGCAAGCCACTTCAACTCAGCAGAAGCAACAGACAGACATTTATATTCTGCCTCAGCAGATGACTTAGAAACAGTTGGTTGTTTCTTGGAGGACCAAGAAACCAAATTTGAACCCATAAACACAGCATAGCCAGATGTTGACCTTCTTGTATCAGGACAACCTGCCCAATCTGAGTTTGTATAAGCCTTTAACTGATTCAAAACACTCTTTTGTAAAGTCACACCAAGACCAACAGTACCCTTCAAGTACCTGAGAATCCTCTTAACTAGTTGTAAATGAACATCAGTTGGTGAATGCATAAATTGAGACACATAATTGACACCAAAGCAAATATCAGGTCTTGTCACTGTTAAATACTGCAGACTACCTACAATAGTTCTATACTCTGTAACATTATCCAACTTAGTTCCATCATATAAAGATACCCTAGCACCCTTAGTAACTGGAGTATTACAAGGCTTACAATCAAGCATTTTTGCCTTAGACAATAATTCCAAAGTATACTTCTTCTGAGTAAGAACAATAGAGTTAGTAGACCTAACAGCTTCAATTCCCAAAAAATAAGCAAGGTCCCCCAACTCCTTCATTGCAAATTCTTGCTTGAGTGAGGCAATCAATTGATCAACAAGAACAGTAGAACTTCCAGTAACTAAAATATCATCAACATATAGTAAAAGAACTATCATTCCTCTTTGAGAATAAAAAACAAACATTGAATTATCTGAGATAGCTTTCTTGAAACCATAAGAAATAAGAAAAGATCTAAACCTGTGAAACCAAGCTCTGGGTGCTTGTTTCAATCCATATAAACTTTTCTTAAGATGACAAACATAATGTGATGGATAATCTGGACTTATAAAGCCTTGAGGCTGAGACATATAAACATTTTCATCTAAAAATCCATGTAAAAAAGCATTACTAACATCCAACTGCTTAATCTTCCAATCATTAGTTAAAGCTAAACACAGAACAACCCTAACAGTAGTTGACTTGACTACAGGGCTAAAAGTTTCATTATAGTCAATGCCATCCTGTTGATCATAACCTTTAGCCACTAGTCTAGACTTTAACCTGTCAATAGTCCCATCTGACTTCTGTTTAATCCTGTACACCCACTTTGAACCCAAAACATTCATGAATGGTTGTGGAGCCACATAATCCCAAGTATTATTATTTCTTAAAGCTGTATACTCCTCCTTCATAGATAGTTGCCACTCAGGCACTTGCACTGCTTGCTTAAAGGTTTTAGGTTCAGTAAGAGTAGTTAACAAAGCAGCATAAGAAGTGGATATAGGATATTTAATTGAAGCATGAGAAACATGATCTGGAAAAAGTTTTGGCTTTGAAATACCTTTTTGAGCCCTAGTAACCATAGAAGGGGGTGGAGCAATAGTATGAGAAGGTTCAATTGGCAGAGTACTAGTTGTAATAGGAGTGGAAGTGATAGTAACTGAATTAGAAGAGTCATGGAAATAAAACTGTGTTTCATCAAAAACAACATTTCTTGAGATATAAGACTTCTTAGTAAGAGGGTTATAGCACTTATAACCCTTATGTAAAGTACTATAACCTAGAAAAACACACTTAACTGTTTTAGGAGACAATTTATCACTTCTAGCATGAGCTAAATGAGGATAGCAGATAGAACCAAAAACTTTTAGAAAACTATAGTCTGGAACAGAACCAAATAATACTTCAAAAGGAGACTTATATTTCAAAATTTTTGTGGGAGTTCTATTGATAAGATAAACTGCAGTGAGAAAAGCATCATACCAAAAATCTTTTGGACAAAAAGAATTAAACAGTAGAGTATTTCCCATTTCAACAATATGTCTATGCTTACGCTCAGCTAGACCATTTTGTTGTGGAGTGTGAGGACAAGAAATCCTAACTTGGATGCCACTTTTGTCAAGAATAACCTTAAAGGGTCCTTTTACCAACTCAGCAGCACCATCTACTTGAAAAGACAGAATTTTTGTAGAAAACATATTCTCAGTATGAGTTTTAAAATGAGAAAAACATTGTGAAGCATCAGATTTTAGTTCCATAGGATAAATCCAGTTATACCTACTAAAATCATCTATGAAAACAATATAATATCTATAACCATTCAAGGAAGAAACAGTTGGACCCCACACATCACAATGAATTATAGCTAAAGGTTTATGTTCATGAGAATCAGATAAATGAAAAGGCAATCTTTTGCTCTTAGCAAGATGACAAGGATGACAAAGAGATAAAGACTGAGGAGTAGTGGAAACAATTTGTTTGGTAGAACATAATTTCTGAATTATCTCGAGAAGAAGGATGTCCTAGTCTACTATGCAGATATGTGAAGGAGCGAGAAAAGGCGATCAGACAAATAGCAGTAAGACTGAAAGCAGAGTTATGTATAGGATAAAGATTATTAACTACAACCCCTCTAGAAAGCAGTACATGAGAACTGAGATCCCTTATTTCATACCCAGTAGGAGTTAATGTAAAATAGCAATGATTATCCTTTGTAAATCTAGCTATAGAGAGCAAATTATGTTTCATCTCAGGAACTAGCAAAACAGTGTTTAACTTAAAAATAGTTTTAGGTGTTTGCACAACAGAAGTCCCAGTAGAAGTAATGACTAAAGACTTACCATTGCCCACTTGCACCTTTTCCTTGCCTTTATAACTAGAAGTATGCTGAAGTAAAGCTCCATCTCCTGTCATATGTGCAGTAGCTCCTGAATCAGCAAGCCACTGAGGAGCCTCAGATGTAGATGGACCAGAGAAATCATGTTCTTCTCCCACTGAAGTAAAAGCAGTTTGTTGTTGAGCCATATTAGCTGATCCATATCCTGAGCTAGAACTTGATGTACCTTGAGGAGGATAGTATCTGAAATAGCACCTAGTTGCAAAATGACCTTTCTTTCTGCAAATCTGACACTCCATTTGAGAAAAATATCTTCTCATAAAACCAGCGTTAGTATTGTCAGAAGGACCAGTAGATCTTGCATTTGTTGCATTAGAGAAATTCTTGTTGTTGTTGAAATTGCCATTTCCATAGTTTCTATTGTTGCTGTTGTTGTTGTTGTTCCTCACCTTTCCTTTTCCATTGCCATTCCAAGTCTTAGAATACAAACCACTTGGTTTTTGAGCATCAAAAATTAGGCTGGAATCTTGATGTTGATCAATGAGCCATTGCTCATGATTTAGAAGCCTAGGCTTAATTTCAGCAAAGGTAAAGGGAACTTCACGATTTTGTGCAGAAATTACAAAGTTATCATACTCCCTTCCTAAGCCATTCAAAGCATACATTACCAAATCTGACTCACTCACTTTCTCCCCAATAGCAGCCAAAGAATCAGCAATGGACTTTAAATTCTGAAGGTAGACAAGAATAGTGGAGTTACCTTTCTTGCAACCATGCAATTGATTCCTCATCAACCCTTTCCTTGCCATGAACTGATTCTTGAAACTAACTTCAAGAAAAGACCAAATCTGATGTGCAGTTGACAAACCCAACACATCTCCAGACACAGAAGAAGTAAATGTAGCTTTTAAACAACTCATCACAAAAGAATCCACCTTCTTCCAATACACCCATTTTGGATTAAGAGCAAGTTCCCCATTAATGAAAATTTGTTTAGAAGGTTCTACTTCTTCACCAGAAACATACCCAAACAAAGAAGTAGAATAAAGAATCGACTCAAACTGATCACGCCATAATAGAAAATTTGTTGAATCAAGCTTAATTGAAACAAAATTCCCAATATTAGAGAAAGGCAAAGTAAAATTACCATCAGAAGCAGCGGAAGATGATGCCATATTACGTCGTCTCGTGTAAACAATTGCGGACATCAAAAGATGATGAACAAATTATTGAATAGAAACCAAGAATCAAGATCTGAGTTCTGATAATTTGGTAACCTAAAACACAGCTTAGGCAAGATTGAAAAGAAATTGAACCTAAAAATTGTATGATAAATTGTATGAAGGATTCAATGAAATTGATAGAAAAGTTATTAGAAAACTTATTATTGCTGAAAATATTTTGTCCTCTGGATCGATCGCTCTGATACCATGAGAAACTTTTGAACTTATTATTACAATTTGATAATTCTTACAGGAGTTATCATTGGGTATTTAAGACAGCCAATGATGAGTGAATTGCCACACATACATCTCACACACTCTCAAACTATTACATAGGTCAAGTCAACCAATGTTGACTTGACTACACACTCATACTGTCCAATACCGTGCAACAGCTATCAACAACACCAGCTCTGGCCACTGCCCATAAACCTCCATCTCCATTTACTTCTTCCGGCTACATCACCCTGACTTCATCAGACTCGAGCCAATATCCAACTGTCACTGGACTAAGAAGAAGAACTTGAACATCATCGTCGGCATGCAGATATATAAAGACGATGCCAATAATCATTATGTTGCAGTACTCATTCTCTTCTTACTGTCATCTCTTTAATAAATCGAACCCCACAGGACCATATCATCACTTGCTGCAGGCTGCAGCTGTTTCATTTATCAAAAATGCCATCGATCGATTGCAACCTGTTTTAGAACCTAGCTTTGCCTCTGCCAGTGACTTATCACTCGACACCAAGCTCACGGTAAAGAACTAGCCAATTCTTCAAGATATCACCAACTGCAGACGTTAACAAGTCTTGTTTTCTGACCATATGAGCATCACCAGCTCCTACTTTATATCTCCTCTCCATTCACGCAAAACAACAACAAATCCATTTCCAGCACAGAAAGTTCATCTCTGCACCATGCAACCACAGCACACTTTCTCCACTTCGCAGGCATCTTGCAACCATTAGCTTGTAGCCTTGATGTTTGTCTCTTGATACACCAGATGAAATCCATCACCACTGGCAGATGTTCATACATTCAACAACATTACTAAACCAAACCCATTGTAGGTATGAGAAACTACACACCGTTGCTGCCAGACGGCCACCATCATGCCACTCCATTCTCGGTCCTATCCACTCTGAATTCGACCATTCATATGTGACACAATTTCCACTGTAGCACCTCCGTTTATTTGCTCCGTTTATTCAACCATCGAAACAATCAGCAACTTCTCCCCCGGCCATAGTGCCAACTTATTTTCCGATCACCTAACCATCTTCACCAGTTGTTACAGCTCGTTCAAATGCTCCAGATTCCATTTGCAGACAGATAAAGACGAATCGGCAGCCACCATCTTTCCTTTTGTTCGATGAAAAATGAGAATTCCTCTCATATAACAGAATATGCTGTAGGTTTTGTTGGGAACTTGCTACAATGTACAACACGTTAGATGTATAAAAATAATATGTAAAGAACTAATCCGAAACAACTCTACTGAAATAACTTGACGAAGGCAGAATCACAGGTTCAACAAGTTGTCCTTAACACATTAGTTCGCGGGTATACTCGAGTTGAGTAATGCTAAACCCCTCACAGCGAAGATGTTTCCAGGATAAGACTGCCTGATATAACTTGAGTTAGCACAACACAAGTTACCCTTTCTTCGAACTCAGCAACGGGGATGGAAGTAAAACCGTATGGAGAAAACCCTAGAACAAAAGAAGAATTTTCGGTGTCTAGAAAATAAATTTTCGAGTTGTATTTATAGGAAAAGATACTTGCGAATCAAGTTAGGTTTTGTTTTTCTTTAAAAACATGTAAAAATAATTTACCATAAATAAAACTTATAAAATTATTTTTGGAATCAATTTCCTAAAGAAAAAATCGCCAAAAATAAATCCGAGTAGAAGAGGAACTTGGTGCATGGTATATGCACATATTGCATGGGTCAAAATATGTATTTTTAGGAAAAGATACTTGCGAATCAAGTTAGGTTTTGTTTTTCTTTAAAAACATGTAAAAATAATTTACCATAAATAAAACTTATAAAATTATTTTTGGAATCAATTTCCTAAAGAAAAAATCGCCAAAAATAAATCCGAGTAGAAGAGGAACTTGGTGCATGGTATATGCACATAGGTTTTGCATGGGTCAAATTATTTTTGAATATTTCCTTCGCCAAAAATAAATCCGAGTAGAAAAATGGTATATGCACATATTGCATGGGTCAAAATATGTATTTTTAGGAAAAGATACTTGAATCAAGTTAGGTTTTGTTTTTCTTTAAAAACATGTAAAAATAATTTACCATAAATAAAACTTATAAAATTATTTTTGGAATCAATTTCTAAAGAAAAAATCGCCAAAAATAAATCCGAGTAGAAGAGGAACTTGGTGCATGGTATATGCACATATTTGGGTCAAAATATGTATTTTTAGGAAAAAAAATCAAGTTAGGTTTTGTTTTTCTTTAAAAACATGTAAAAATAATTTACCATAAATAAAACTTATAAAATTATTTTTGGAATCAATTTCCTAAAGAAAAAATCGCCAAAAATAAATCCGAGTAGAAGAGGAACTTGGTGCATGGTATATGCACATATTGCATGGGTCAAAATATGTATTTTTAGGAAAAGATACTTGCGAATCAAGTTAGGTTTTGTTTTTCTTTAAAAACATGTAAAAATAATTTACCATAAATAAAACTTATAAAATTATTTTTGGAATCAATTTCCTAAAGAAAAAATCGCCAAAAATAAATCCGAGTAGAAGAGGAACTTGGTGCATGGTATATGCACATATTGCATGGGTCAAAATATGTATTTTTAGGAAAAGATACTTGCGAATCAAGTTAGGTTTTGTTTTTCTTTAAAAACATGTAAAAATAATTTACCATAAATAAAACTTATAAAATTATTTTTGGAATCAATTTCCTAAAGAAAAAATCGCCAAAAATAAATCCGAGTAGAAGAGGAACTTGGTGCATGGTATATGCACATATTGCATGGGTCAAAATATGTATTTTTAGGAAAAGATACTTGCGAATCAAGTTAGGTTTTGTTTTTCTTTAAAAACATGTAAAAATAATTTACCATAAATAAAACTTATAAAATTATTTTTGGAATCAATTTCCTAAAGAAAAAATCGCCAAAAATAAATCCGAGTAGAAGAGGAACTTGGTGCATGGTATATGCACATATTGCATGGGTCAAAATATGTATTTTTGCCCACCCACTCCACCCACGTTTTACAATTCATACATAAGAGTATGATTATATAGTGGAGCTCCTCTTTAGTTTTCCACAATGGGGGACTAAAGGGGGACTAAAGGTTCCACTTCATTCACCCAAAAAATGAGTGAGTATCCTTAGACCCTTAGGTCATTAGATCAAACCACACCAAGACCAAAATTAATTTTATTAAAACTCATTTTTCTCCAACATGTTTTGGGTGTCATCTATAAAGACACGTGGCTGAGTACTTCACTAAGTGCTAATTCCACCAGTAGCCTTGTATGCCTGCCAACATGGGAGTTAGCCCATTGCCAACCACCTAACCCTTTATCTCTACTACACATCTCTAGTGGATTGACGTGCTTGCTTGAGTGAACGAGAAACCCACCAATACTTCTTCTACTTTCTTTTGGCTGTGAAAGGATTAGTTGGTGCTGCAATTCAATTCGTTGACTTGGCAACCCAGAAGTTCATTAACTAAGCTGATTTCTTTCAATGCGGAGGGCAATATTGGTGATTTGGTCGCAAACGCCATTTTTTAGTTGTTTATTCTTCCGGTGATCGAATATGCTTGTACTTTCTACAAAAGCACTAAAATAATATTATTAGTCAAAATATTAAGTCCTAGCTAATATAAATATGGGTATAAAATGTAGCACATACGTGCTTATCAACAGTTGATATGAATCACAAGCTCAAAGATCTCGAAACCCGTGAATCCGTCGAACGTGAACTTTAGTTTATGATCGGGTTCTACTTAATATGTTAACATATCTAGTAAATCTTCTATGTTTTCTGTTTTATTTAGAAGAATAACTAGTGTTTTGGAATAGCAATGATTGTGGCTACACATAGCCATATCCAATGATTTCATCTTCTTGTTTTTATATTTATTGTTTTTAATTCTAAACTGGTTTGGAAGATGATGGTTACAGTATTAATCATTTTGATTTTATATATTGCAATATTTTGATGGGATTTGTATGTTTATGTCTGTGAACTTGATTATCCCATATAATTTTGTTAAAAGTAAAGTCGTTCACATATTGGTATGCAAATATTGATAAATGAATGAATGGACTGTTGGCAAAACACAAAAGTTAAGCCTATATTGTCAATTATTGATGTAAGATAGGTTAAAATCTTTTGTGATTCAAGGATAAAGTCTATTATGTCACTTTGTGATGGAAAAATAGAATAGGTCCTTGTTTTGTGATCCACGCTATAGAGCTTAATTGTTCCATATTATTATGTATTACCGTGAAGGTTCCATCTTGTATCTTATGTTGAGCACGATACGACTAAGTCGATTTCTTATTGGCATGGTTGGTTGTTCCATAAAGATGCAAAATGTTGAGCATTAAGAACTATTTTAATCAACTTGTGTGGTTATTTAGTTTGTATTTCTCGAGTTCTCTCATGTTGAGTACATGTATGGTTAAGGTTGTCATTTTCTATGATAATCTTAGTCGGGGTTCCATAATCTCTTATGTTGAGCCTAAATGAACTAAATCAATCATCTTGTGTGATTATTTAGTTAGCACTCCATAGATTTTTCTCATGTCGAGTGTGGACAATTGAATTGATTACTTTGTGATTAGTTTAATTGTGTAATCCGGTTAGAATATTTAAGGGTTCTCTTGTGAATAATCTAATCGATGAATTAAGTCTCCATAAGTTTACTTGTGTTGAGCATATTTAGTCAAATTAATCTTGGTTCGCTTTGGTTAATATGATTGAATATTTTGGATTCCAAATTCATACTTGTATGCAATTTGTTGAGTCTAAGGAAATCCTTCTTTTCTCTTGAAATTAAGGTCGCTCTTGTTGTTCCTTTGGGAATGACATCTTATGGGGGAGAGTTCTTTTGAACTTGCGCTTAATTTCCAAATCTTTGTGGGGGAGTGCGGCTGTGGAATTTTTAGGGGTTATCTTGTATCTTTATAAACTCCTTGATGAATGCATTTAGCCTCGGCTTTATGATTTCATCTAAACAAGATGATAGAACATTTACCTTTGGTCATGAAATGTCTCTTACGGAAATTTCATTAGGATCCCGTTCTTGTACCTTTGCCAATTTTATTGACAAAAAGGAGGAGAATTAATTGTAGTTCACACTACAAATACATATGGTTTTCGGATCATTATGTAAGGGGAGTTTTTCATGTGAGATGGAGTATTGACTAAGGGGGAGTGAAGTATCACCATAGTATTGTTGTTGAAGTTGTGATGCAATTGGACTTTGACGCTGTGTAATAATACTATAACATTGTATAACAATGATTGAGAACCAATGCTTTTCTCATTGTTATAGTTACGGATTTTCAACAACGATGATACTAAACTTACAACCTTTGGGATCATTGGACTACTTGGAAGTGACGAGGATTCGAGTATTGTTGAAGATTAGGCATGTGGAATAGGAGCTACAAAGTTTATTTATATAATTTTTGTATTCCATATGTATTAATAGTTTTGCCACTAAAACTGACAAAAGAGGAGATTGTTAGAGTGATGCTCGGTCAAACTCGCATGCATTGCTATCTCAAGCATGTTTGTCAATCTTAGTGATCAAAACTATAAAGTCTTGATTTCTAGTCTACTATCGCTAAGGTCTCGGACTAGGACAGAAAGTGTAGTTGAGCTCAAACTCCATGGCGATCAACTTACAAGACGAAGGAATACTCAAGGAACCAGTGGATCTTCATCGACTAAAAGGTATGTGGAGACTTGAACTTATCCATCACTCAAAAGTCCATCTACTTTATCTTATATCTTGAGACAAAAGGCGTTTTATTATATACACTAAGAATATGCACATGTGACATTTCGAGATGAGTATATCTCACTTATCTATTTCTCAAAATGGGTGTTGGTAAAGCTTTAGCTTTAGCCAAGTTAATCTTTGCCTAGTGACGAAAGTCATGTTATGTTTCAATCACTTTGGAAATTGCTCTGACGAAAACTAGTTTGTGAACAACAACTATATGACGTCCTATGAGAATGTTTCAATGATTAAAATGAGAGTTTAGACTATATAACCATTGCAGGATATAAACATTGTTGTGGCAACACATGTATGTATAAGTCTTTAAAACTTGAACCGAAGTTTGCGAACTTTGTTGATCAAGTGGAACCAGAATGTGAGAAGCAAATCAGTCCGCGAACTGGCATAAGTTCTCGAACCCGAGAATATCTGCTGAAGTTGGAGCTCAGTTGCAGTCCGCGAACTGACGGAAGTTCTCATCCCGAGATATTCTGCTGGAGTTTATTAACTTCAAGAGGTTATGTCTGAAAACGGTGTTTGTGAACTTATCTTAAATTACTAAGGAATGCTTTTGCAGACCGTGGCTTTATAGTTCATGAAATGATTCGAGTGAATCATATCGTTTTTGATTTAATTGTGTCTCTTGTAATACTTGAGATCTCATATCAATTGAACAACTATCTAACTAGTTCATTTGAGTCATTTGGACTAGTTATGTTGAAGAAGAATATGGTTGATATGAAATTTATCATTTGGCTAACCATTTGGTTGAATAATATTGAACCAACCATTGTACACGTTTGGGTACGGTTACACGAACTCAAAACTTCAAGTACATGTGTATGACAAGATAAGTTTTCGATCTAACGGTTGAGAGATATTAGCTAGTATCTAATCAGGTTTTTATCTAACGGTGAATATTGAATGCTTTGTTACTAAGCTAACATTGATCGCAAACCCTGATTTTAAAGACTATATAAGGGAGAACTCTAGCAACTGGAAACCTAATCCCCACACATTCTGTGTGATACTAGTTTGCTAAAGCTAGAGTCGATTCTCCTTTAACCTTTGGTTTTCTTCTTCTAAAACCAGGTTAACGAATTAAAGACTTCATTGGGATTGTGAAGCCAGACCAATACTACTTTTCTTGCAATTGTGTGATCTGATCTTGCTATTTCTATCATACGAGTATAATTATAATAATTGGCTTGAGATTTCTATCTCCGATAGGCAAGATAAAAGTAGTCACAAACATCTTAGTCTCATTGTTTGTGATTCATCAATAATCTTCTTCACTGCGTCGATTAAGTTTATTGTGAGGTGATTGATGAAACTGAGCTGTTCTTCGGGAATATAATTCTAGTTTTATCGATTGGTTCCTGTTCACCTTGATTTATCAAAAGACAGAACAAAACTCATAGGTTTATTCGTGGGAGACGAATTTATCTATTACCTGAGACAGATTTGTTTGCTAAAGTCTTCGACTTTGGGTCGTAGCAACTCTTGGTTGTGGGTGAGATCAGCTAAGGGAATCAAGTGTGCAGTATCCTACTGGGATCAGAGGCTTAGGAGCATAACTATACCTTAGATCAGTTTGATATTGGTTGGGGTACAACTATAGTCCATACCGAAGTTAATTTGGAGTAGGCTAGTGTCTGTAGCGGCTTAATACAGTGTATGTTTAATCTGGACTAGGTCCCGGGGTTTTTTTGCATTTGCGGTTTCCTTGTTAACAAAATTCTGGTATCTGTGTTATTTCTATTCCGCATTATATTTTGTTATATAATTGAAATAATACAGTTTGTGCGTTGTTCAATCGATTAGAATATCCGACCTTATTGGTTGTTGATTTGAATCGATTGGCAGTTGGATATGGGTCTTTGGTACCATCCAATTTATCTCTCTTTGATTAGGCTCGCGAATCATATTTTCTTTAGTAAATCAAATCGAGAGATTTATATAATAACTCCTTGAGTATTTTCTATTAATTGAGTCTTGTTGATTCGCTAGAAAACAACTCGAAGTTGTCCATACAGATTGCTAATCGAAATATTGGGTGAGGTTGTTAGACCCCCGCATTTTCAACTATTAATACATATGGAATACAAAAAAAATATAAATAAACTTTGTAGCTTCTATTCCACATGTCTAATCTTCAAAAATACTCGAAATATTCGTCACTTCCAAGTAGTCCAATGATCCCAAAGGTTATAAGTTTAGCATCATCATTGTTGAAAATACGTAGCTATAACAATGAGAAAAGCATCGGTTCTCAATCATTGTTATACAGTGTCATAGTATTATTACACAGTGTCAAAGTCCAATTGTATCACAACTTCAACAACAATAATATGGTGATACTTCACTCCCCCTTAGTCAATACTCCATCTCACATGAAAACCACTCCCCCTTACATAATGATCCGAAAACCATATGTATTTGTAGTGTGAACTACATATTAATTCTACCCTTTTTTGTCAATAAAATTGGCAAAGGTACAAGAACGGGATCCTAATGAAATTTCCGTAAGAGACATTTCATGACCAAAGGTAAATTTGTATCATCTTGTTTAGATGCAATCATAAAGCCGAGGCTAAATGCATTCATCAAGGAGTTTATAAAGATACAAGATAACCCATCTAATATTCCACAGCCGCACTCCCCACAAAGATTTGGCAATTAAGCACAAGTTCAAAAGAACTCTCCCCCATAATATGTCATTCCCTAAGGAACAACAAGAGCGACCTTAATTTCAAAAAAGAAAAGAAGGATTTCTTTAGACTCAGCAAATTACATACAAGTATGAATTTGGAATCCAACAAGAAATATTCAATCAAATTAACCAAAGCGAACCAGGATTAATTTGACTAAATATGCTCAACACAAGTAAAACTTATGGAGAAAAAAAATCAATTAGATTGATTCACAAGAAAACTCGTAAATAATCAAATTGTCATACTCAACCAAACTAATTTCAAGAGTAATCAATTTAATTGGCCACACTCGACATAAGAACATTCTATGGAGCAATGACTAAGTTAATCATAAAAATAACCATCCTAGTCAATCATGCTCAACATGAGAAAAACTTACGGAGTGCTAACTAAATAACCATGCTAGATGATTGATTTAGTTCAAAATACTCGACGTAAAGTGCCTTACGGAACACAACTAATCTAATCACAAAATAATCAACTTTGGTTGTCTAATGCTCAACATAAGTCACAATACAGAGTCTCACAGTAATACAAAAAATATAGAACAGGGAAGCTCAATTACTGCGAAATTCACAAGGATTCATTCTATGTTTCCATCACCATTTGCATAATGACACACAATAGACATAATCCTTGAATCACAAAATATTTTAACCTATCTTACATCAATAATTGACAATATAGGCTTAACTTTTGTGTTTTTCAAAAGTCTATTCATCCTTTTATCAATATTTTCATATCAATTCACGAACGACTTTACTTTTGAAAAAATATGGGACAATCAAGTTCACGGACGTAAACACACATATCCCATCAAAATATTGCAATATAAAATCAAGAGATTAATATTGCAACCATCATCTTCCAAACAAATTAGAATTATAAACCAAAAAATCTAAAAAAAAGAAGATGAAAAACATTGGATATAGCTATGTGTAATCACAATAATGGATATTCCAAAACACTAGTTATTCTTCTAAACAAAAGAGAAGCAATAGAAGATTTACTAGACATTAAGACCTTGATTTGCAACTAAAGATTGAATAATAGTAAGTTCATCAGATGTTTTCTTTAATTCGTTCTTTAGAAACTCAAGATTCCTTGTTGCTATTCCAAGATGTTCACGAACGACTTCAAACTCACGAAGAAGGTTTCCTACCAATTGTGAGGACATCTGAACTGGTAGGTTGTTTTCATGATCAATAGCTTGATGACATATTATGAAAACAGGGTCTTCATGAAACTCAATAGTCTTCTTCTCCATGATCACCTCTTTTGTGATTCTCTCCATTGTGCTAAGAATCTAGTAGAAACGTTTTATCCTTATAGAATAAAGTGTCAATTAATGACATATATATAAGGGGGTTCATATAAAACCCTAGGCACAAGGATGTCCGTGCGGTTCTTTGTGAACGTACACAAGAAGTTATGGATGACCAAAATGTGGAGGACCAAGCAAGGAGAGGAAGAAAAGTTCAACAAGGAATTTTCTTTCAAAAACAATAGAACAACCTTCGAAACAGGGGTCGAAATAAGTTTTTGAGATAACAACACATACACCTTTGACAACTTTCTCAATACAAAACTTACTTGAGAACATAGAGCATCATTTTTATCCCAAAAGAAGGATGCTTCAGGAAGCAGCCATGGTGTTTTAGGATGAGCACTTGGCTCATCATAGTTGACTTCTCCTTTAGAGCAATGTAGAGACGAGTCATTCAACAAAAGTGAAGAACTTATACTAGAAAAGGGACTAGGAGTACCTGAGTTAGCCACTTTCCATGTTTTGGAGACGTTCCATTTGAGTATGTTTATACTTGTCTTAAGTTATGAGAATCGATTATTTATGTGGAGAAAATCTAGGACAAAATTATTGGATTCATAGTCTTCCATGGAACTTGAACTCTTTTTCTTTCTCCTGTGCCTTTTTCTCCTTTCAGGGTTGTTTGTTACCGATTTGTTGTTCTTCCTTCTACCTTGATTCATATTTTGTATTCCAAAGTCATGAATAAAAGATGACTTGTCAAGGTAGTTTTCTTGATTGTTGAATGTGCCTTTTACTCTAACAATATGAGAAACAGGTTTAATCATTTCCTTAGATACTCATATAAGAACATCGTGAAGTTTTTTATTTCTTAACCAAAAACGTCATTGTCGCTCAGGATGTCCTTTATTTCCGAAGTAATAGCAGTTGAAGGAATTATTCTTAACTTTTCTCTTGTGAGTAAATTTGGGAGACGTCCCTTCCTTAGGCACATTTCAGACTGCAAATGTTTTCTCACATGAAGAATTATAAACAGCTTTGACGAAATTGATCTTACTAGTTTTTGGAGTGTCTATTCCTTTATATCCCAAACCACATGTATCACGATGTTCTTTACATGCTCCAATCATAGAAGTCAATTTCATTGAGCTAGTATTGAATCTTCTCAGACTCTCTTCTAGTGATTTACCTTATCAAGAGTAGCTGCAAGATCAGTCTCCAGTGACTTTTCTTTAGTAAGAAGTCTGAGTTCTTTGTCATTAAACCATTTCTGTTGAGAGTCATATCTTGCTTCAGTATCTGCAAGTCTTTCTTTCAACACATAGAGATTTCGGAGAAAATTATCACATTCAGATCTTTTTGTTCATATAGCTTCTTCACGATCTTTAATGATATATTTTAGGAGATTATATCCACAATCATATCCTTTAAATAGTTTTATCAATTTTCTATTTTCTTGACAAATAGGAGCCATGTACTTACTCAGGCAAGTTGTTGACCTTTTTTATTTTAATGCATGATTAAACAGCTTGATATATTGAGAGACTTCCTCATCAATACTCGGTCCTTATTATGAATCACTATCATCTGAAAGGTCATCCAATTTCTCATCAAGAGATTTTTCCCAGTCAAATGCAGATTCAGCCAAGGGATGAGTGATAGAGTTTTTCTCAGAAGCTTCAAGACATTGAGCCTTACCTGAGTGGCTTTGAACTGGTGTTACGTTATCAGAGATACTACTCTTGTCCATAGAGTCAGATCGCTAAAAAAACAGACATATGAGGTCTTGAACGTGTTTGCCTGCTCTGATACCAATTGAAAAAGCAGGGGTCTAACAACCTCACCCAATATTTCGATTAGCAATCTGTATGGAAAACTCCGAGTTGTTTTCTAGAGAATCAACTAGGCTCAATCAATAGAAAATACTCAAGGAGTTATTATCTCAATCTCTCAATTTGATTTACTCAAGCAAATGTGATTCACGAGTCTAATCAAAGAGAGATAACTTGGATGGTACCAAAGACCGATATCCAAGTGTCAATCAACTTAAATCAACAACCAATAAGGTCGGATATTCTAATTGATTGAACAACGTACAACATGTATTATTTCAATTATATAACAAAATATAATGCGGAAAAGAAATAACACCAACACCAGAATTTTGTTAACGAGGAAATCGCAAATGCAGAAAACCCCCGGGACCTGGTCCAGATTAAACATACACTGTATTAAGCCGCTACAGACACTATCCTACTCCAAATTAACTTCGGTCTGGACTGTAGTTAAACCCCAATCAATATCACACTGATCCAAGGTACATTTATGATCCTACGCCTCTGATGCCAGCAGGATACTGCACACTTGATTCCCTTAGCTGATCTCACCCACAACCAAGAGTTTCTACGACCCAAAGTCAAATACTTTAGCAAACAAATCTGTCTCACATAGAAAAGTCTACAAGATAGATAAATTCGTCTCCTACGAATAAACCTATGAGTTTTGTTATGTATTTTGATAAATCAAGGTGAACAGGAACCAATCAATAAAACCAGACTTATATTCCCGAAGAATAGCTCAGTTTTATTAATCACCTTACAATAGTCTTAATCGACGCAGCAAAAAAAGATATTGTGGAATCACAAATGATGAGACGAAGATATTTGTGATTACTTTTATATCTTGCCTATCGGAGATAGAAATATTAAGCCAATTATTATAATTGTACTCGTACGATAGAAATAGCAAGATAAGATCACAAAACTACAAGAAAAGTAGTATCGGTCTGGCTTCACAATCACAATGAAGTCTTTAAGTCGTTAACCTGGTTTTAGAAGAAAAAAACCAAAGGTTAAAGGAGAATCGACTCTAGCTTAGCAAACTAGTATCACACAGAATGTGTGGGGGATTAGGTTTCCCAGTTGCTAGAGTTCATCCTTATATAGTCTTTCAAATCAGGGTTTGCATTCAATGTTATCTTAGTAACAAAGCATTCAATATTCACCGTTAGATGAAAACCTGATTAGATACAAGCTAATATCTCTCAACCGTTAGATCAAAAACTTAGCATGCCATACATACATGTACTTGAAAATTTTGGGTTTGTGTAACCGTACCCAAACGTGTACAATAGTTGGTTCAATATTAGTCAACCAAATGGTTAACCAAATGATAACTTTCACATCAACCATATTCTTCTTCACCATAACTAGTCCAAATGACTCAAACGAACTAGTTAGAGAGTTGTTCAATTGCTATGAGATCTTATGTACTACATAAGACACAATTGAAGAAAAAATGATGTGATTCACTCGAGTCTATTCATGAACTATAAATCCACAGTTTGAAATAGCATTCCTTAGATAATTTAGATAAGTTCACGAACATCATTTTTAAACATAACCACTCAAGTTCGCGGACTGGGTTCACGGACTCAAGTTAACCGGTCGGAGTTTACAAACTCCAGCAGAAATTCTCGGGTTCGAGAACTTCCGTCAGTTTGCGGACTGAAACTGAGCTACAACTCCAGCAGAAATTCTCGGGTTCGAGAACTACGCACGTTTGCGGACTGGGTTGACTGCTTAAGTTTCGGTTCTCACTTGATCAACAAAGTTCGCAAACTTCGGTTTAAGTGCTAAGGACTTATACATATATGTGTTACCACAATAATGTTTATATCCCCCAGTGGTTATATTATCTAAACTCTCATTTTAACCATTGAAACATTCTCAGAGGACGTCATATAGTTTTTATTCACAAACTATTTTTCGTCAGAGCAATTTCCAAAGTGATTGAAACATAACATGACTTTCGTCACTAGGCAAAGATGAACTTGGCTAAAGCGAAAGCTTTACCAACATACATTTCGAGAAATAGATAACCGATATATACTCAGCTCAAAATGTCACATGTGTATATTCTTAATCTATATAGTAATATGACTTTTGTCTCAAGATAGGAGATAGAGTAGATAAACTTTTGAGTGATAGATAAGTTCAAATCTCCACATACCTTTTAGTCGATGAAGATCCACTGGTTCCTTGAGTAGTCCTTCATCTTGTATGATGATTTCCATGGAGTTTTTGAGCTCAAATACACTTTGTATCCTAGTCCAAGACCTTAGGTATAGTAGACTAGAAATAAAGACTTTATAGTTTTGATCACTAACATTGATAAACATGCTTGAGATAGCAACGCATGCAAGCTCGACCGAGAAATGCTCTAACAGTCAGGTTCGGCTAACCCGATTAGATCACTTTCAAGATGAACATCACTCTGTAAACCTTTTGAAAATACTGATTTGAATGCTCTAGGTTCGGCTAGCTCGGGATGATGAGTTATCAGCCGAACCTTCTCCCTGTAGACTCAAGTCTTTCGATCTTGTTTTGGCCATAACGTTTTCGTCCGATGTCGGAATGACCTCATTATTTTTGCTTTGTGTTTGTCATTTCATACTCTTAAACTTGAAGATAAGATCTCCTTTATTTTAATGAGTTGAATTCGGACCTTGGTATTCTCTATCAGTAGACTTCACTTTCTTAACACTTTTAGTAATTTCCACTTTTTTTGTTTGACTTATCCAATGAAAAGGCTGCATAATATAAGACATATGTAATAAAAATCCTATCCCCTAATGTGTATGAATATAAGTGTTTTATGGAAAATCAGTAACATGTTTGGCGAATATGATTTTTTTAGAATTTGGAAAAATATATGGTTCGGCTGATACAATATTTAGAGTGAAAACCGAACCTAACTCTCAAGAGAAGGTTCGGCTTGTAATGAAATTTCTTATTAGTCGGACATTTAACTAATAAGTAGGTCGGAAGTTACAAACTATAAGTTTGGCCAATAACTATTGTATTTCAAGTAAGCCGAACTGTTCATCTTCTGTAGTATACAAGTTAGGTTCGACTGACAATTTTAAGCCGAACCTATCTCTGGTTCCCCGATCTTGGGTGAAAAAAATCATTTTTTTGATGATCTCAACCTACATAAATTAAATTAAACATAATCTGGAAGTATACTCATGTATTGTTAGCATTGGGTTTATCATAGTTGTATTCATCTTCTGGATTTGGCTCATAAAAATACAAGTTTTTCCTCACTTCCCCTTCTTCTTCTTCTTCAAAAAACCTTTTTTTTTTCTTCCCCAAAAATTATCATCAACCCAAACTTTTATAACTTAATTATCTTAATCACTAATCATTTAAATTAAACACTAATCAAAATTATTCATTATTATTAACACTAATACAGAAAGGGTAAATTTTCCATTACCAAAAAAAATTGGTTAAGGGGCTATTGGATTTACTATTTCCAACCCGTTTTTATCTTTATTCAGTATGCCCTAAAACATGGTTCATTTGTAATGACCAAGGTAGTTCATACAATAAGTAATTACCAAACCCAAAAATACTAAAGATATGATATATAAATGTTTATTCTCGGTTTTGTTAATATTTCAACTGTAATCCAACTTATACACAAAAGTTTGTCTTGGATGACAACTAATATTAGCTAGTATACCAAATATGTTTTACTAATATAATCACAAGATATATGCTTTTTACACTGGGATTTGAACAACATTGTTGATAGTTGTTTTTAGTTCAGGGTTAAAAATGTAAAACCCTATAACTGAGCCATTTAAAAGTAATGAGTGCCCGGGCCTCTATACTCACACATGTATTGAGCAATTCGGTATATTTATTCAGAATGGTGCATGTAGCAACAATCCCAAAAATTCTGTAAAACTCTCGCCTGCATTACTCATTAGTGTATGGTTTATTGAGTATTTTACTATGCTATGTTCCCCAGCTGAAACCTTAGTATTGGTATGACATGAAAATTAGTGTTCACTCGCAGCTGAGTAGCATGAATTTCCCGAAGTATTAAAATTAAGGTCTGCATGAAAATGCACAATCAGAAGAAGCGTTAACTGATCTCTGAGAATAAAAAGAATTTTGTGTCAACACGCAGAATTTTTTAAATTTGTTCAATTTTGTGATAGCTCACAAGATTCAAGTTTTCGACCTAATTAATTTGCAAAAATTAGGTTTTTTGCTCCCTGAGCAATATGTCAGACCCAGCTGGTCAAAATTAAACCTAGGCAAGCTCGGAAATTGATCCTCCATGGACTAGTAGGAGCAAAGTCTTATCAAAAATCAGAAAACAAGAAGTAAAAGAGGAGCCGCGGAAAATAGGAGCAGCGGACAGAGAAGGTGTGGCCACGCCACATGGCCGGCCAGTCTGCCCCAGCAGGTGTCATCTGCGGATGTCCGCGCCCCATGCAGCTTGCCGGTCCTCTTTCCTATCGACCAATCAGGTCGCTCAAAATATGCCACATGCACATGGAATGTGGCCACGTCCCATGTTTGTTCGTCCCCCTATCCCATCAACCATTTAAATCCCCCAAAACTCGCCACACACACTTTTAATAAAGTTGGAAGTTGGTGGGTCGATGCGCCTAATTCCATTAGGAATCTAATCTAGATGGCCCAAGCCATTCCAAAAAACAATCACGGCCATACGATTTGGCCACTTGATTTATTAAGTTTAGCCGCTCCAAACCCGACCGAATAGGCATCACTATGCCACCGCAAGCAACATGCCAACGCCACTGCTGCAATTCGTGCCAAAGTGATGGGATTGCCTACAAGTCATCCCAAGCCGCGCCCAGTGATCATCGTAGGTGCCATACCAATTGGATAGCCAACATGCCAAATCATTCTAGCTTACCAATCGGCAGGCCATGCCATTCCGCGGTAGCTACATGCCAACATGCCATTCCGTGGCAGCAACATGCCAACGTTCCATAACAGCGCAATGGTAGGCTCGGAAAGATACCTACTTCTATGTATAAACTTCAAGTGCACAGTGTCGACAAGCAACACAGGGCAAGCACAGGTCGAACCACAGAGACTTGGAGAGTGTAGAAGTTGATTCTAAATCCTGATTCAGAGAGTAACCAAAAGGGGTTTGATTTTGTCGATACGACGATATGATTTTCAAGTGATTTGAAATAATAAAAGTAAAAGATGCAAATAACAAGATATGTAAACAATGATAATATGGATACTAGGGTATTCAAATCCACCAATAACCTATGATATGCATTCAACTTGTAATATTATTCTTGTCCTTATAGTAGATTCAAGTCTACCGTATAACTAAGGTGTTTCTCCAATGGATAATTTAATCACAACTAAAGTATTTCTCCAAAGCATTAATTGTCTAATTAAGCACAACTAATCTAAAGATCAATGTTTGGTTAAGCATGAGTTGTAGCATAATCAACATAGAGATATTCTAACTACAATGGATAAATGGCATATATTGTGAGAGCAAGATGTTGAAAAACTTGGATTAAATTATATCTTTAAACAATTCTAAACTTTCAAGAACAAGATACAAGATATGAATACATACCAATGAGATTAGGGCTTCATCTAAACCCTAGTAAATGAAATTAGAACATGAAGAACATTACAACAAAATTGAAATTTGATAAACTAACATGAACAAGCTATTCTTGGATGGTTTTTCAACACAACAACCCTCTCTATTTATACACAAAATTCCCTCAATCACTTGGATTCGAAATTTGGAAAGCATCCACTCAACAAAACATGTTTTCTTAATTGATGGATTGAATGGAATATATTTGGTTGTGGGAAACAAATTGGGAGTGATTGAGTGAGAGAATGGGGATGTTTTCTTTAATTGATGGATGAAATGGAATACAATGGGGGTGAGGTGGATGTTTGGAAAGAATCCAATGGGGATGAGGTGGATGTTTTGGAAAGAATCCAATGGGGGTGAGGTGGAAATGGATTTGGGTCTTGGGTTTTGGATCATGGGTTGTTTAATCCCATGAATTTGTAAACAGGTTGCCACTGATCTTGTGAGCGGGTTGCAACGCTTCCAACTTTCTTCTCTTTTGTCTTCTCAATTCTTCCAAGCTTTATTTAGTACTTAAAAACACAAAATTAATTAATACAAATATTTATTCTTGAAAATGGTAAAAATGCAGAATTTGGGATAATATATGACTTTGAAGCGCGAAAGATGAGTTAAGTGCCAATGAAAAGGTGTATGAATATGCAATATTTGGCACTCATCAAATACCCCCAAACCTGAATTTTACTTGTCCTCAAGTGAAACAGAAATCCAGAAATCCTAACTATACCACTGTCGCTGGTCTCTCGAATGCATTTAGCATATGCACTAAGCCTTTAAACCCCTAGGTGTCCCTAGTGGACGAGTTGTAGTCTCGTGAGGGCCTACCAAAGATGTACCCACAAAACCTTCTCCAATTTCAGAGCATCCATAGAAATGTCTTCGTCTTCGGTCTTCAACTGTAGATGATGAACTTCGGAATTTCGTAGAACCATGAAAATTTGTAACCAATTTTTTTTTTTTTTTAGAGACCCGCTACACAGCTGGTCTTAGAAGACAACAGAAGACCCGCTACACAGCTGGTCATAGAAACAAAAGACTGCAAGACCCGCTACACAGCTGGTCATAGAAAACACACTACAAAAAATGCAAAAGACTACAAGACCCGCTCCACAGCTGGTCATAAAAAAATGCAAAAGACTACAAAGGATCCTACAAAAGACCCGCTCCACAGCTGGTCATTATGCAAATACTCCTCCAAACCTAAATCTAACATTGTCCTCAATGTTTCAAAAGATAACAGAAACAACAACAAAACATGAGAACAAAACAGATTCAAAGGAAATAGATTACCATATGCCAAACCATAGACAGTAGGGTATGTCCAAAGCAACCAGCAGGGAAGATATCTTGTGGTATGTACAGGGGGTGAACTTTTTAGTCCACATAGATCAGATCATCAAGATCAGTTGTTTCAATTTCAGGTGGAATTGGTTCAAGGAATGGCTTCATCTCTCGCCCATTGACCTTGAAGACATTCTTGGTTGTGACATCTTCTAGTTCTACAGCCCCATGGGGGAAAATTGTTCGCACCAAGAATGGGCCTGTCCATTTAGAACGTAATTTACCTGGAAAAAGGTGCAAACGTGAGTTGTACAATAAAAATTTCTGGCCTGGAGTGAATGACTTGCGCAAAATGCGCTTGTCATGGAACACCTTCATTCTATATTTGTACAACTTTGAACTGTCATAAGCATCATTTCTCAGCTCTTCCAACTCATTGAGTTGGAGTTTCCGTTGTGTACCCGCCTTATCAAGAGAGAAGTTAAGCTTTTTAATAGCCCAATATGCACGATGTTCAAGCTCAACAGGTAAATGGCAAGGCTTCCCATACACAAGTCGGTAAGGGGACATGCCAATAGGGTTTTATATCTTTGTTATATAAGCCCATAATGCATCATTCAATCTTAAAGACCAATCTTTTCTAGACGGGTTAACCGTCTTTTCTAGAATGTGCTTAATCTCCCTATTTGAAACCTCTACCTGGCCACAGGTCTGTGGATGATATGGAGTTGCGACTTTATGAGTTATGCCATACTTGCGAACTAATGACTCAAAAGGCCTATTACGTAAATGTGAACCACCGTCCTGATTATAGCTCTAGGGGTTCCAAATCGAGAAAATATGTTTTCCTTTAAGAACGAAAGTACCACCTTGTGGTCATTAGTTTTGGTTGCAATTGCTTCTACCCACTTAGAAACATAGTCAATAGCAACAAGAATGTACAACTTTCCTTCAGAGTTAGGAAATGGGCCCATGAAGTCAATACCCCATACATCAAATAGCTCAACAATCAAAATGGGTTGTAGGGGCATCATGTTTCGTTTTGATATACTTCCCAATTTCTGGCACCGGTCACAAGAAATACATAATTCATGGCTATCCTTAAACAATGTTGGCCAGTAAAAACCACTCTGCAAGATCTTTGCAGCAGTTTTCTTTGCACTAAAGTGGCCTCCACATGCTTGATCATGACAAAAAGAGATGACATCCCTTTGTTCAGAGTTGGGGACACATTTCCTAATGATTTGGTCAGGGCAGTATTTGAACAGATATGGGTCATCCCATAGGAAATGTTTCACTTCGGCCAAGAACTTAGACAGGTCTTGTTTAGACCAATGAAGTGGCATCCTACCTGTAGCAAGGTAGTTCACGATGTCGGCAAACCATGGCATTTCAGAAACTAGCATCAGTTGTTCATCTGGGAAAGATTCTCTAATAATCTCTGATTCATCAGCAGACTCGACATTCAATCTAGATAAGTGATCAGCAACAACATTCTCTAACCCTTTTTTATCTCGAATTTCGAGGTGGAACTCTTGTAACAAGAGTATCCATCGAATTAGACGAGCCTTGGCATCTTTTTTAGATAAAAGATATCTTAATGCGGCATGGTCAGTATAAATGATGATTTTAGATCCTATCAAATAAGATCTAAACTTATCTAATGCGAACACAACAGCTAGCAGCTATTTTTCGGTTGTTGAATAGTTCATTTGAGCCTCATTCAGTGTCTTACTAGCATAGTAGATCACATAGGGGTGTTTGTCGACTCGCTGACCTAAGACAGCTCCAACATCAAAATGAGATGCGTCACACATGATTTCAAATGGCAATTTCCAATCTGGAGGTCGGACTATAGGAAATTTGAAGTTAGAAGAGTTTTGAGCTCCTCCCAAGCATGCACACAAGTATCATCAAACACAAATGCAACATCTTTACTGAGTATATTACACAGTGGTCTTGAGATCTTCTTGAAATCTTTAATGAATCTGAGTAAAAAAACCAGCATGGCCTAAAAATGATCTAACCTCCCTCACAGAGCGAGGTTGCGGCAAGTTTTGAATGAGGTCGACTTTGGCTTTGTCTACTTCAATGCCTTTTCCAGAGATGATGTGTCCTAGAACTATGCATGAGTTCACCATAAAATGACATTTCTCCCAATTCAACACCAAATCTTTTTCCTTACATCTAATCAGCACGCGAGTGAGATGGCTCAAACATTCATCAAAAGATGATCCAAACACAGAGAAATCATCCATAAAGATCTCAAGGAAGTTATCTATCATATCAGAAAAAATGCTCATCATACAACGCTGAAATGTAGCTGGTGCGTTGCACAACCCAAAGGGCATACGGCGATAAGCAAATGTTCCAAATGGACATGTAAATGTAGTCTTTTCCTGATCTTCGGGTGAAATATGAATCTGGTTGTAACCAGAAAAACCATCCAAGAAACAATAGAATCTACATCAGACAATCGTTCAAGCATTTGATCTATGAATGGAAGAGGGAAGTGATCTTTCTTTGTAACTGCATTCAACTTCCTATAATCAATGCAAACTCGCCACCCTGTGGTTACTCGATTAGTGATTAACTCATCTTTATCGTTTTGAACTATAGTAACTCGACTTTTTAAAAGACAACTTTGAATGGGGCTAACCCATTTGCTATCTGAGATTGGGTATATGATACCCGCATCAAGAAGTTTTATAATTTCACTCTTAACAGCCTCTTTCATGTTGGGATTGAGTCACCTTTGCATCTCCCTAGATGGTTTAGCATTGTCCTCAAGGTTTATATGATGCATGCAATCAGTGGGACTTATTCCTTTAAGGTCCGAGATGGTCCATCCTAAGGCTTATTTATGCTCCTTAAGTACTTCTAAAAGTTTACTTTCCTGTTCTCTATATAAGGCAGATGAAATGATTACAATCAAAGTATTAGAAGGTCCCAAAAATGCATATTTAAGAGTATCAGGCAATGGTTTCAGTTCGAGATTTGGTGGCTCAACAAGAGAGGGAACAGACTTGGATTCCAAGAGTGGAAGTGGTTCCACTCTAGCTTTCCACTTAGTCGTGTCCATAAGTGGTGTGGATTCAAGAAAAGTATTCACTTCACTTATGTATTCATCATCAAACAAATCCAAGTCAAAATTATTCAAACAAGCATCCAAAGGGTCAACAGACATGCTACTAGACAACGAATCCTGAATCAAACTTTCAATCATGTTGATTTCATGCACATCATTATCATCATCAAGATCTAAATGTTGTTGGCTAGTATTGAAAACATTCAACTCCACAGTCATATTACCAAATGACAACTTCAACACTCCATTACGGCAGTTAATGATTGCATTGGACGTTGCTAAGAAGGGACGTCCCAAAATGACAGGAATGTGACTGTCAGGGTTTTGCACAGGTTGAGTATCTAAGACGATGAAGTCCACAGGAAAATAAAACTTATCAACCTTAATCAAAACATCTTCTACCACACCACGTGTCACTTTGACGGATCTTTCCGCCAATTGCAGAGTTATAGGTGTTGCCTTCAACTCTCCAAGACCTAACTGCATATATACTGAATATGGTAGTAAATTCACATTTGCCCCTAAGTCTAGCAATGCCTTCTTAACCGTTTGGTCACCTATTTTGCATGTGATAGTTGGACTACCCGGGTCTTTAAACTTAGGAGGTGTGTTGCTTTGAATGATTGCACTCACTTGCTCAGTGAGAAAAGCACGCTTATGCACATGAAGCTTTCGCTTTTGTGTGCACAGATCCTTAAGGAATTTAGCATAAACAGGGACTTGCTTGATTGCATCAAGAAATGGGATGTTGATGTTAACTCGTTTGAACATTTCCAAAATCTCGTTGTACTGTATACTCTCTTTTTGCTGCACCAATCTTTGTGGGAATGGAGCAACAGGTACATGAGATGGTGTAGAGACATTAGAATTATGGGAATTCTTATGTTGCTCAGATTTGTCTTCAACAATAGGTGTTTTCTGTGGGATTTTATGCACTTGTGAGTCTGATGTAGACTCACTCGACTGTGGTACACCTACATTGTTTTCAACAACTTTACCACTACGAAGAGTGGTGACAGCATTTACTTGATTATGTGAGGCCTCATTTCGAGTTGAATTTTCTGCCTGATATACATTTTTTGGATTTTGTTGGGGCTGACTATGGAGTTTTCCTTTGTCTCTTTCATTCAATGCTTCACAAATTTGACCCATTTTAAGTTCTAGACTTGTAAAACGTTGGTCTGTGGTCTTTTGGAGTTGTACCAAATTTTGGGTCAACAAACCGAAACTTTCTTCGAAGCTAGGCTTTTTATCTACAGTGGTCTTGCACATGTGGTTGCACTTGGGGGTTTCTAGGATAAGGGTATCCTTGGTTATTATTTGATGTTCCCCCTTGGACGGGCCCTCTAGACCATGAAAGGTTAGGGTGATTTCTCCACCCTGGGTTGTAGGTCTGAGAATATGGGTTGTTCTCTTGCCTTTGGTACAAAACATTGGCTTGCTCGGTTTTAGACTCTTGAAATGCATGGAGGTCTGGACAAGTGTCCACTAGATGGTCTGAACTATGGCATGCGGCACAAGTGGCCATTTCAATTTGACTACGGAGAGTAGGGATATTAGTTTTTCCATTCTTTTCTAGTTCTAGCTTTTCTATTCTCCTGGCCAAGGATGCCATCTTTGCACTTCCTTCAAGTCGAGTCAATTCTATGAACATTGGATGCAAGGGTAATCCTATTTGGTTCACGGGGGATTCCCCTTTGCTGAGTCTTTTCAGCGACTTCGATTAAGAAATCCCAAGACTCATCAGCACTTTTTTCAATAAATTGACCATTGCACATGGTCTCAACTGTAGTTCGGTTCTTGACATCTAAGCCTTCATACAAAATTTGCACAAGTCTCCATTTTTCAAAACCATGGTGAGGACATTGGAGAAATAATTCATTGAATCTCTCCAAATATTTTGCCAAAGTTTCCTCCTCTAATTACACAAAACTATTCAGACTTTGACGAATTGTCGTAGTCTTTTGGTTTGGGAAGAACTTTTTGAAGAACTCTTTCGTAAGAGCATCCCATGTATGAAATGATTGTGGCTGTTGAGCACACAGCCAAGTCTTGGCTTTGTCTATCAAAGAAAAAGGAAAAAGTTTCATTTTGAGGTGCTCATCCGTCATTTGGTTGATCCGAAGAGTCCCACAAATTTCCTCGAACTCTCTCACATGGTGGTAGGGATTTTCAGCTTCAACCCCTTTAAATTTAGGCAACATATTGAGGATACTTGCCTTTAGCTCAAATTGTCCATCAATAGCTGGTAAGACAATGCACGAGGACTGGGTTGTCCTCGTTGGGTACATGTAGTCCTTTAGACTACGGATTTGGGTTTCTTGGTTCTCCCATTGTTTCGGATGGGTTTGAATTTGTCTGCCTCAGAACTATGTATTTCAATTAACTCTTCTTGACTGATTCTAACTAGTCGGCATGTATGGTCTCTAAAAGACACAATCATAGCCTAGCTAGCACATCAAGCATGTTAACCATTCACCTAGAAGGCAAGTTCTATGCAATCACAAACAAGGATGACTCCACCACAGTAAACCTACTGATTTCTAGCAAACAAAAAGCATGATGGCTCCACTTAGATTGTTTTCTAGACCAGCTTCTAATCCTTCGAAAGGGAATTCGTTACAATCTGAGCAAACCCCTCTGGAATCAATCCGAGTTTAAGTAAATTGAATAGAGGTGATGGAAGCTGCTAGAGCTTTGATACCCAAGGCCTCACCGTATTACAAGGCGGCGCAGTCACGCATTCAATTTACAGAAACCGTCATGAACTTCGAAGTATGCTTAAAGAGTAACCAATATTTTTCAAATGACTTTCCTACTAAGCTCGTTACCTTATATGTATTTTTCTATTCAAAATTTTAAAGCTTAGGTTCGCGTATGTATCGTTTTCCTAAGGCGGGAAAGAAGAGAACGGTGATGAAATCCGAACCCTTATCTTGTATGGCCAGTCCTTGCCCTTTACTAGGAAAATAAAGCAGCCGTATTCAATTCCTAAACATATATGCAAACGAAGGAATACAGTAACTCGCTAACAAGGGATTCGCGAGTGTTTCGACAAACTTACCTCCCGTTCCAGACGGGGGATGAACCGTTGTTGTCGACTCGGGACACGACTCCTATGTCATGAACGAACCAGAGGGGCCGAGGTGATATTGTAATCACCGTCCTTCTCTGCAAACAGTTGATATTTAATAATACCCTTCCGTAGGGTTTAAAAATAAAAAATAAAAATAGAATGTCCAAGTTCAAAGTCCAAAATAAAGTGCAAAAGAAAAAGAAAATTACAAGAGTAGAGGAATCCTAATACAATAAAATAAACTCTTTTTTTTTTTTTTTTTAATTTAAAATAAAAAATTCTTTCACTTCCTTTCGCTTCCTTTCCTTCGCCTTTACAACAGTTACTCCGGCACCTGTTGAGCTCAAAAGAGGTAGTTAGGGTTTCGAAGTTTTAAATCAAAAGCAAAAATAAAAATAAAAACAAAAATAAGTGTAAAATTGACTATAAATAGTTGCGCTACTACAGTGATTATGCTACAGTAATATGTGAACAGTTCCAGGAGATGAGAAATGAACTACACCACTACCGAGTCCCCGGCAACGGCGCCAAAAATTTGGTAGGCTCGGAAAGATACCTACTTCTATGTATAAACTGCAAGTGCACAGTGTCGACAAGTAACACAGGGCAAGCACAGGTCGAACCACAGAGACTTGGAGAGTGTAGAAGTTGATTCTAAATCCTGATTCAGAGAGTAACCAAAAGTGGTTTGATTTTGTCGATACGACGATATGATTTTCAAGTGACTGAAATAATAAAAGTAAAAGATGCAAATAACAAGATATGTAAACAATGATAATATGGATACTAGGGTATTCAAATCCACCAATAACCTATGATATGCATTCAACTTGTAATATTATTCTTGTCCTTATAGTAGATTCAAGTCTACCGTATAACTAAGGTGTTTCTCCAATGGATAATTTAATCACAACTAAAGTATTTCTCCAAAGCATTAATTGTCTAATTAAGCACAACTAATCTAAAGATCAATGTTTGGTTAAGCATGAGTTGTAGCATAATCAACATAGAGATATTCTAACTACAATGGATACATGGCATACATTGTGAGAGCAAGATGTTGAAAAACTTGGATTAAATTATATCTTTAAACAATTCTAAACTTTCAAGAACAAGATACAAGATATGAATACATACCAATGAGATTAGGGCTTCATCTAAACCCTAGTAAATGAAATTAGAACATGAAGAACATTACAACAAAATTGAAATTTGATAAACTAACATGAACAAGCTATTCTTGGATGGTTTTTCAACACAACAACCCTCTCTATTTATACACAAAATTCCCTCAAGCACTTGGATTCGAAATTTGGAAAGCATCCACTCAACAAAACATGTTTTCTTAATTGATGGATTGAATGGAATATATTTGGTTGTGGGAAACAAATTGGGAGTGATTGAGTGAGAGAATGGGGATGTTTTCTTTAATTGATGGATGAAATGGAATACAATGGGGGTGAGGTGGATGTTTGGAAAGAATCCAATGGGGGTGAGGTGGATGTTTTGGAAATAATCCAATGGGGGTGAGGTGGAAATGGATTTGGGTCTTGGGTTTTGGATCATGGGTTGTTTAAGCCCATGAATTTGTAAACAGGTTGCCACTGATGCGCGAGCGGGTTGCAACGCTTCCAACTTTCTTCTCTTTTGTGTTCTCAATTCTTCCAAGCTTTATTTAGTACTAAAAAACACAAAATTAATTAATACAAATATTTATTCTTGAAAATGGTAAAAATGCAGAATTTGGGATAATATATGACTTTGAAGCGCGAAAGATGAGTTAAGTGCCAATGAAAAGGTGTATGAATATGCAATATTTGGCACTCATCACGTAACTGCGTGCTAACCCACTTTTCGTTCATGCCCAATACCATAAAAATTTCCAATTAGGGTAATCTGATCAGAATACGACTCTTGTTCTAGTGACATTAGTCGAAACCCTAATTCCTAGTCGTGGCATAAATTATGCCGCTTCGGCCCTACAACATGCCACAAGCCATGTGGGACCCATAATACGTAGCAGGCGCCACCTTGCCACTACGCTATTGGCAGGCATCACCTCTTCACTTAGCCAACTAACATGCGCCACTATGCCATTATTACACCTAGCTTGTATGCGATTGGTCAGAATAACTAGGTTTTTCACATTAGACCCACTCAACAACTTGTTGCATATTTTCCACGAAAGACTCGAGACATCAAACATGTCACAAACTGGGGGATACTCATCAGGGTATTTGTCTAGCGGTTTACATCATGCGGCGTGCAATGCGCCCATTACAAGAAAGTGTCAGGAAAGAGTGAATGGTTAGATAACAGTAGGATAATAGTGGGAGTAAGGCTGACCAGTTTCCCCTCACAATGGGAACGTGATGGTAAACCACTTCTACATAACCCCACTTCTCCACCACTTAACTTTTTCCACTTCCTACGAGATCAAGGGGATCAATGACTTGTAGAATTTGGTTTTCGACCAAGAAAAAATAGTTTTGGTTAACAACACAAGTATCCATAAAAACACCAAGAACTGATAGCTTACATTCTGCAAGCCAGTTCCAAATTCTGATGCAAGTCATAAAACAACCACACCCTAAAAATTCAATATTTTGATTTCAACACCTTCTTTGCTTCCCTCCCTAAGATCAACCCTTCTCCTTCACTTTGAGGCCGAAGCAAGTCTGGAATGGCCATTTCTTGGTTTAGGCCATAATTGTATAGATTGATCTCTCAAATCTAAAGTACTCCCGTGCAGTGTATTTGTTCAGGGTTTAGATTCGTTTTTCGGCAGCACGCCCAAATTTACCATTTCCAGCAGAATCAGTTTTTACTCTAAAACAACTGGCGACCATAGTGGGATATTAATCTCTCGGTTGCAAAAATCAGTTTCTCAGGATTCATTCCATTTTTCTCAATTTCAAAAGGGTGGATCTTAGATCCAATTCAATCATTAAGCTCAATTTTGGTTCAACAACCAATTTCAATTTCGGTGTTTTATTTGCTAAGAAGTTTCACAAAAATGCTATTCCAAACAATGCTACTGGAAATGCCTTGGATAGGTGAGCACCAGTAAATCTCTCAGATGAAAGGACCATAAAGCCGCGAGAAGACACATGAATACATGATTACTACTTTGGAGGGAACAATGGCTTCTCTCGAGGTATGAATGGAGAAGCCACATATGCAACACTGTAAGTTTTATATGGATCAATCCAGAAATGCCTCAAAGTTATCACCGATATTAGTGTCTCCACGATCCACACCCAAGGATCTAAAAGGAATATTCGCATAGCCGTTTTTCTAGTATGGAGATAGTCGATAAAAAATCTCAACACCAGTGGAGTCCTAAAAAGGCACCTGCAGAGACCACGAAAGCGAGGGTCTATCTCCATTCCATCACTACTACCATTTTATGGTCAGGAGTATCCGCTATCACTTCATCAACAAAATGTGTAGATCCATACCATGATGTAATTCTGGGAATTCGTATATCTACAATAACAAAGGAGGCTTGACACATCTTCAAGTCATTCATAAAGGTTCGCCTATTATGCCGACCCAAGAAAGAGCAAGCCCATGACATCTTCAGATCTGCTGGAGCCGACACGTCAAGAGAGAAGCCTCAAGAAGATAACGGTGCCTGAACCATCATGTCAGGAAAGAATTCACAGCCGATATAACTTCACGCAAAGGAAGATTTGAGAAGTTGTTGCACCAAAAGGATCCGTGTTTCCCATATTTCCTTTGCCCAGGAAAGCGGGAAATGCTGAAGAGTTCTCCAAATTTCCTACCGGAAGAACCTACACCGGAATGTTCCAGCAAAATAAGAGGCATCTCGATGGCTACGTCAGGAGATCCAGAATTGAAGCCCTCGATTTCCAAGTATATTTTTGGTGCTAACACATCAACATATAACTCACAAAGATATACACCTTATCAGAAACGTCACCCACGGACATGTAATGTGGTTTAGAAAGGTTACGGGTCATTTTGCTAGAACTCCGTCAGAAACGTTTTTACACTTCCCTTCGGAAGTATTGAAACTGGTGCTAATTGGTGAAGAATCTGGGAGTGATACGTATACCAAACGATTAGTATGGATGTCTTCTACAACATACTAAAAGGGCACATCAATCCTATGAATGAGATATAAGCAGAAGCCAAAACTCTCGACTACGTGACAGCTGAAAACCTACATAATTTTTCCTGGAAAGTTCTGAATTCTCGGTGTCAGGTACTTTTCACCCACCAAACGGACTTTGAATGAATAAATTCTTTTTTCAAAAGTTAGTTTTTTTTCTTAGCAAAAGAATGAGAGGTCAATCACCTCATTTCGATATCGGGCAAAGATTTTGCGGCCGTTTTGGCAAAGAGACACGAATCTAAAATTTTCATCAAGTCAATACACCAAGGTCGCAGGCAAGCAACAATAAGCAAGCTTCCACACGCAAAGGATCATGGAAGATCTACTTCGCCAAAATAAGAAAATAGAAGGATAATAAAAAATAAGCTCACGGACATGAGTTATATTAAAAGGATGAATCCTTCTTTTGGGCATTAATGTCCGAGAAAATCCTTGCGTGTTACCAAAGGATCGTGCACGTAGCCGCCACTCCTTCCTACCAAGGATTAAGTCATATCTGCCACTCCTTACTGCCAAGGACCATGCCGTAGACACCACACTCTTCTTTGTCAAAGATCGTGATCGCAGCTAGACAAGTTGGTACCAAGAACCTTTGCTTCTCGTTTTTTTATACCATCCAGAGCTTCACCATACTAAAAACCACTACAAAGGTAATTTGTATTCTTTTCATATTTTAGTTTCACATGGAAGAACTAATAGAGTCACCAGTACGGATGCAAGATGGTGATATCTTTATCATGGTCAACCCACCAACCAAATAACATATAAACATATAAACCACACTTGGGGACTGAGGCTCTACACGGAATCCCTTCACTGCCAAAGCTCGGAAGACACAGTCAACCAAAAAGTCATAGCCACGACAAGGTCATCTCCTCTTCAAAGGTGTAGCATAATGATATCATCACCTCTCTGTCTGGAAGGCATCTGCAACACTTTACAAGGTCGCGATGGATCCCAAGCCTACTCAGAGAAAACAACTTCAGTAACTAAAAAGAAGTGCGACTGTGGGCTGCTCATCACAGTCCATCCCCGACAACAATCAAAGATTCATGAAAAAAATCCATAGACATGGCTGAAACATTTTTCTTAAAGAAACAGGGGGAGCCTCGATTAACAACATGACTTTATCACTTCTACCTCTTCGTTATCTAGAATATTTCGTCCATGTGATGTTCCAAGCATCCCAGCATCGCATCCATGAGAGTACAATAAGCTTGTATCAAATCCCATAGGCGTGGATTCAAGGTGATACAATCAAAGTAGGATACACTTGGGGATTGAAGCCTCCTTCAGGTTTAAAATTTTAAACTCAGTCACCACATTACCAGCGAATGCAGTAGAAGCACATCTTCCACGAGAAAAGAGACTTAGGATAATTACACATGTGGTCTACCAGCATGGGATGCATTCACTTCCCTCAACCAGGTTATTTCTGATGTCAACATCATCACTATCGAAGCTTTACGAGCCGCAGGAATTTCTCAACATGAAGCCATACACGTGCATCAAAGACTCCAAAATCACGTCTTAGAGATATTCATATATCTGGCCACGCCATCGGATCTATGACCAGACAGAAGTGTAACTGGGGACTGCTCATCGCATCCCATTCGATACAATAGTCTAATATTCAGAAGATGGTTCAAAGGATGTCATTTGGAATGAATTTCTTGAAGAATTGATAGCATCACGTCGACAACGGAAGTCGGAATTTGATTTTGACCATACAAGCATCCACAACATATCATCATCGCAATCAAGAAGGAAAGAATAAGCCTTCCAGAGACCGGATCAGCAGTCCAGACACAAAATAACTTAAACTCAAGGACAGATCAATAACGCAGCTACACTCTCCAAGATTAGCCCTGATGTGATCATTGTCGAGCATATATTTCATCCATCCATCCCAGGAGTGCAATGTAGTTTGGTAAATTTTGAAATCCACTGGAGAGGTTAGATGCTCATTCTTACGGAGTCAGAACCTTATTACACATTCTGGAGAAGATCGATGGTATTGTTGGGTGGATACATGCGCAAAATAGAAAAGAGCACCTACCTTGAGTTCTCTTGGCTCGCATTGCTGCTAATTATAACTATTGGAGATTTCTTTGTTGCCATTGATGCCGCTAACAAAGATAGTCATTCACACCGATCTAAATGTCCAAGTTTGATCAACTACTCATGGATATTATACTTACATCTAAAATACGAAGACAAGATGAACTTACCTTGCCATTGACGATTGGCACGCTTATAATCGAGCTGATGTAAACGAACACAAAAACCAGACAAACGAATAATAAAAGGGTAGGAAGTTAGCATGCCCTTTTATATGCATGTCACTTTTGGAATTCGAGTAGAGGAGGTTTTTCCTTTTGGACCATGCACGGAAGAAGACATCTGGGCATGCGGCGCCAACCTCCATGACCGAACCAGCAGCGCGCCAGCACAAGGAACACCATATGCTCAACCTGTAATACTTCATGTCCAGGGAAGCCGTGATAAGTGCATAATTCATATGATTTTAGTGTCCATTCCATACTTGCTTTAGCTATTATTCTTGCATATTTTGGTATTATTACTATTATTTTCTCTTATTTGCCTCTAATAGGTGAATCATCCACAAAAGATCTATAAATTGCTGAAAAGAGCTATGAAGAGAAGTATTCCGAGTATCCAAGCGCCCAAGTCCAAGAGAGGTGGAAGAAAAGCGACGAAAAGGAGAATAACGCTCATAATCAAGAGAAGGGCCAAAGACCGATCTTAAATCATTAAAATTAAGGATTTCTCATCACCATCTTGAATAAAATTGAAAGATAAAAATAATGCAAAAAGAATGAGGTCATTCCGATTCGAATGAAGAAGTTGTGGCCAAAACAGTTTCCATTGAAAACCGAAGATAGTGCAGTCCGCGAACTGGGTTTGCGGACGGGGTTCGCAGACGTATTTCCGAAAATATCTGCTAGAATTTGAAGTTTGTGGACTGGGTTCGCGCACTTAGCATGTAACGCCACGGTTTCCAAAAATCGGATCATGCCCGGATCCCATGCCCGAAAACCCGAAGTGCCACTTGGAAACCATAGCCGAGGCCCGGCTACTAAGCCCAAGCTCATTAAATAATTTATTCAGGCTTATTTAGTTTATGTTCATGTTACTATTTCTGTCGCAGCGGAAAACTTAGAAATTCATTTTGGAAGATCTAACCGTTGATTTAACCTAATTTTTTTTTGACTCTACGTGATGGACCGCTAAGCGGCTGCCTACGTACCCAAAAGGATCAAGCACGACCGTAGTTCATCAGACAATGCACCAAATACACAATCAACAATTTTAAGATGATCGAATCATTAAGGTTAAACTTACCTAAGACACTTGTTCGACCCATTTAAAAATATTGCTACTCCTTTGGTAGCCCATATCAAATGAAGAAAAGAGAACCAAATTTATCAACACATGGAAACACCACATCCATAAACCATAATTAAATTCAATCAATCCGCTCGCCCAAGGGAGCCCCATATGGAAACACCACATCCATAAACAATAATTAAATTCAATCAATCCGCTCGCCCAAGGGAGCCTACATATGGAAACACCACATCCATAAAACAATAATTAAATTCAATCAATCCGCTCGCCCAAGGGAGCCCCACGTGGGTTTAGGAAACAAAACCGTCCCCAAGGATATCTTGTATCCCAACAATAAATTCAATCAATCCGCTCGCCCAAGGGAGCCCCACGTGGGTTTAGGAAAAAAAAATCGTTTCCAAGGATATCTCGTATCCCTTCATAAATAATCTTTAAGAATCACATTCTATGGACCGCAGCCCAACCTTCATAATTATGCTCACAACATCGATTATCATTCATATATTAATGAAAACTTGCAAACATAAATTTAATTAAAAGAAACTTAAATAAAAGAAGAGTTTTAGATTGTGTTGCGACTACCTCAATCGCAAGCAAGTAATCATATGGAAGAACAATACCAAACGAACTAGCAATTCCCTTTTGCTTGGAACCAAAATCCAAAGCTGACTAATATTGACGTTTTATGTTCCCTATAAGGTTTCTTTCATCTATTTTACTGTGTACTAATTGTCTCTGCATATCTGTATCTAACCTCAATAACACCACTAATAAGTTATCATTACACAAAACATAATCATTAAAATAAAACATAATCATTACATAAAACATAATTATTACATAAAAACTTTTTCTTTTCTTTTTCTTTTCTTTTCCTTTAATTTTTTGTTTTTCTTTAACTTTAACTTTAACTTTTCCAAAGTAAAACAAAATAATAAATACATTAAAGTATTAAATGTTAGAGCTGTCATAAGGTCAAAATCAATACGTTCATTCAAACCAAGAGTTTGCACGAAAATACCGTTTTAAACCACTTACTCAAAGATATTACCATGGCTTCGTTTCAAAACAAAATGCGATAAATCTTACCATTTTAGAAACCGGAGAATACCTCCTTTCACACAAAACTCATTAACAAAGCGAAGAAAATCAAATAGTTTAGATAACAAGAGATGTAGGCATATAACAACAGCAGAACATTTCTGAAATTCATATTGTATAGTTTGTGTTAAAAGAAATTGTGTAGACTTCATTACACAACCAAAATGAGTGATTCTTATCTCATTTTAAAGAAGAGAGAATAAGGTATTATATAAAAAATATGGCCAAAAACAATAAATTCCTTAACTGGTCTAATTCACCTCAGTAAAACCTGTCAGTGCATATAGCTTCAGAAAACCTACAGTTTTGAGAGTCCAAACTTAAAAATTCACACAAAATTCATTTCTCAACCAAATACATTGGTTCTTATCTCATTTTAAATATTAAAAGATAAGCTTTCATGTAAAAATGTTAGGTAAAAATCAATGAGTTTTAAATCTGTTTGAAAGTACCTCAGAAATGTGCACAGAACTTACGTTTTCAGAAATTGCAGTTTCGACAGTGTATATAAACAAAATTCGTATAAAAATCATTAGACAAATAAATTCAGAAGTTTTGGTACCTTTAGAAATCTAAGAAACCCAACTTTAACATAAAAATGATAAACAAGGTTAATGAGGTACATAAGCATGTTTAAATCTCTCTACAAAACAGGACAGAGATGCTGTCCTACAGAAAATCCAGTTTTTATAGTCTGAAATCAATAATTCGGGTAAAATTCATTTCACAACGGAATTCAGAGATATCGGTACCATTAGAAAGATAATAAACCTCACTTTGACATAAAAATGATAAACAAAGGTAAATAAGTTTATAGATATGTTTAAACGTCTCAACCAAACAGGACAGATGTGCAGTTCTTCAGAAAAATAAGGTTTGGTAGTCTGTTAATCAAAAATTCGTGCAAAAATCATTACATAATGGAATTTAGCAAACTTTGTCTTGTTGAAAATATGAAAGATTTTAATTTTAAATAAAAATAATAACCAGAAGAAATCAGGTATTAATCTGATCTGAAAAGTCTCAAATAAACAAGACAGTGACCAAGTTCTTCAGAAATTACAGTTTTGGAAGCATGTTAATCAAAAATTTACCCAGACTTCATTACTTATCGGAATAAGTTGATTCTTAGCTAGTCTTAAAGATTAAAAGATAATATTTCATATAAAAATTACAACCAAAAATAAGAGTCAAACGAACTGGGTGAGAAATATGTCCTAAAACAGGATGAAAACATTTCAGAAATCCCAGAAATTGCTTCTAAATTGAATTTCAAGAGAAAGTAAAGATCAACTCCAATAAATTGAGAGTACCCATGGATTATTCAAATTAATGAAATTAAATTCAAATCAGTTTTAAAGAAGAGTTTTACCCTTATCTTTTGTGTAGCAAACAAATCCAAAGCTTCCTACTTGAATCAAATGAGCAATTGATATAAAACAAGCTTGAAATTCCAAGTTTTGTGATATAATATTTTTTTTTGTGTTTTATGTAGGAGAAAGAGAAATCAGAAGTGAAAATAAAAATTCCCCTTCTTAGTTCAACCAAAATTCAGTAATTAAAACTTATCAAAGTAAGTAAAAGACCAAAATACCCTTCTTTCAACATAAGCAAGACACATACCCCTTTGCATGTGTCATTTTGTCATAAATTCGAGAATAAATACCTCTATTAGCATTCGTACATGCTACGGGCAGGCTCACGCAAAGAGAATTAAAATTTCTCACGCAAAAATCCAAGTGTTTCTCAACCAAAACACAACCACTAGATTTAATGCTCCACATTACGTTAGTTCTGATCTTCCAATAGAAAAGGATTGGGTTCGCACCCTAATATTTTATAAAAAGAACGTGGGTATTACATAGCAAATGGGAAACGTGTATTTACACTATGGAAGACCTAAGGGAATGTTTAGATACGTTATTTCGGGTCCGGTTCCTAAACCTAACTAAATACTTGGAGACCAAGGAATGTAAACCTATAAAAAGGTATTAGGTCATAGAATCGATCATCTCATAATATACTTTTGTTCTTCATTAATATTTTAGGGTTTACCCCTTTAGGGGGAAACCGAGTGATTGTGTAATTATGAGAAACTAAATCCTTTGTTGATTAAGGATGAATTCAATGTTCCAAGCGTGAAGCTTTATTAATAATACAAATCTATTGAGAGTTTTTATCATCATCGTTTATCTTTACCATATCTAGGGTTTATGAGTGATTCTTATATTGATTTGAGAGGCCTACTAGATCAATATATTGATCATTCTATTGCTAGTAAATGGTTAGGATATCCGTGTAATTATTGAATAACCCTTACACAAGTAGAGAACGTGAGACCTCGCAGAGGGATTCTGTGGAGCAATAATGTGTGAAAACAACACTAGTAAGTGGACCTTGCGCTAAGAGTCTAACTTCTAGGATCAACCTAAGTTCACATAACTTAAAGCTTCCGATTGGGTTACATCTTGAGTGCACTACTACTTGGTGGTTCAGTTGGATAGAACTTGATATGCGAGCGCTTCGGTGTCAAGTTACACAAGGAGCTTGGGGGATAACACTGCTCTAGCTGTTATTCTGCGGTTGGTGATGAATGGTTCTTACGAACAATAGATAAGTATTCTAATCTTGTTAACGCTTGGTAACGGCGAAGGATTCCTTAATCATCTCTTTTCTTTATTATTGTCTTTCTATTTATTTTACAACCAAAACCCCCCTTTTCTATTTACTTTATCTTGCTGATCAAATAACCTATCAATTACACAGCTCTATGTGGGAACGATCTCTTACTACCTCTATATTACCAGTTAATTAGTGGGAAATATATTTATTAATTTGTTGAGCCTACGACAGCTCAAAGAAATTTTTGCGCCGCTGCCGGGGAGCAGTCGCTAATTGATTTGTTATTTGCTTAGATTGTTTTTATTTTTGTTTTTAGATTTTTTTCTTTTGTTTTCTCTTTTGTTCTTGTGAGTCGTCATGTTTTCTTACGAAAATAACATGTACGGAGTACAATATTACAAATACAATTGTGGTAATCAATATGGTTTTCAATCTCATTCATATGACAACTACCAACTGTTAGAATTACCTCTAAACATGTTCTAAACATGTAGATTATTCTAGAAACAAAGAATATAAGGTAAGCCTCCATAGGCATAGTTGTTAGCCTCCAAAGGCATAGTTGTTAGCCTCCATAAGCATAGTTGTTAGCCTCCAAAGGCATAGTTGTTAGCCTCCATAGGCATAGTTCTCTTCTTATCTTTGTAAGCCTATAAATAGGCATTTGTAGTATCATTTGTAATTATCCAAAAATATCAAAAACATTGTATTCTTGTTATCTAAACACTCAATCAATGAATCTCTATATTTTGGTTCAATCTTGATATGGTATCAGAGCTAGGTTAAGGATCCTTGTATCTAGTATTGAACCATGGGAGATTCAGATACAGAAAATTCTAAAACCACAAAACCTTCCGACACAATTATTTTTCAATCCGATGGGTCATCGTTCAAGGCAGGAATTACTTTGGATGAATCAAATTATGATATGTGGTCTCAAATCATTGAGATGCATATTGCTGAGAAGGAGAAGATCTCCTTTATTCGCGGTACGTCTCCAGTTCCATCTAAAAATGATGACAAGTATGATAAATGGTACGCAGAAAATCAAAAGGTCAAGAGATGGCTATTAATGTCTATGTCACCAGAAATAATGAAACGATATATTCGTTTACCTACGCTCGTGAGATCTGGGATCTTGTTTCTAAGGCTTTCTATGATGGAGCAGATGAACTACAAATTTATATCTTAAATCAAAGGGCTTTCTCTGCCCGGGAAAAATGGTAGACCACTCCGGTCTATTATGGGGAATTAGTAGAAATCTTCAGTGAGCTAGATCACCGTGATAAGGTGATTATGGAAAATGAAAAAGATGTTGAACTATATCGAAAATCAGTTCAACGTATGAGGGTGCATATTTTTCTTGCTGGTTTAGACAGTGAATTTGAAAAAATATGTGGGGAAATTCTAAGGAAGGATCCCATACTTGAATTAGAACCTTGTTATGCTTTGGTACGACGTGAATCTGTCCGGCATACTACAATGAACAAAGGAACTGAAGTTGATACTTCTGCAATGGAAACCCGTCGTCAATACAACATTAAAGATAAGTCCGCCACCTGCACTCATTGTAATAAACGTGGTCATACCAAAGACAAACTGCTTTGAGATTTTCGGGTATCAGTTGGGGGATAAGCGCGATCCCAAGAAAAAGAACTCCGTTGCAGCAGCACATGTGGTTAGCAATCTAACATCCGCTATGGAAACAACCAATGGTAAGGTTTTTAATGTTTCGCAAGTTGTTCCTAATAACTCATGGATAATTGATTCGGTTGCACAGACCATATGACTTTTGATTCCAGACAGGTTTCTCCTCTTAAAACATCCATACACAACTCCGTTTTGCAATGAGATGGATCTTTGGCTCCAGTAATTGGAGAACAATCATTAAATATTACTGATACATTGAGTCTAGATTCGGTTTTAGTTGTTCCCTCTCTAAGTTATAATCTATTATCAGTTTCCCAAATTACTAAAGTCTTACATTGTGTTGTTATTTTTTGGCCTAATTCTTGTGTGTTTAAGGACATCCGAACACGGCGAACGATTGGATCTGGGGTTAGAAGAGGAAAGCTCTACTATCTAGATTTGGCGTCAAAAATTTCAGAAAGATTATCTAATGCTTTAGCTGTGAATGGTACTCAGGGGGAGAAGGAGAAATCGCAAATTTGGTTATGGCATAGACGGTTAGGGCATGCTTCTTTTGGCTACTTAAAAAGGCTATTTCCTAGTCTATTTTCAAAGGTTGATGTTTCTAGTTTTCAATGTGAAGAATGTGAACTAGCTAAAATCCATCGTACTTTGTTTCCATCAATTTTAAATAAAAGTCCTATTCCATTCATGATTATTCATTCTGATGTTTGGGGGCCATCTAAAGTTAACACTCTTGGAAGCGCACGATGGTTCGTCACCTTTATTGATGATTGCACTAGGATGACATGGGTTTGCTTGATGAAATCAAAAGATGAAGTGAATAATTTATTTCAGAGGTTTCACAAATTAGTCAACACACAGTACAATAAAAAGATTCAAGTTCTTCGAAGTGACAACGGAGGCGAATATTTAAGTACTGATTTTCAACATTATTTAAGAGAATGTGGTATTGTTCATCAGACAACTTGTCCTAATACTCCTCAACAGAATGGGGTAGCTGAAAGAAAAAACCGTCACTTGCTTGAAGTTGTGCGTGCTTCATTAATATCAGCTCATATGTCGTTAACTTATTGGGGTGAAGCTCTTACCTCTGCAGCATATGTGATCAACCGCACACCTTCCAGCACTATCATTTTTCAGACACCATTTAAAGCTCTCACTGAGGCAACAGTTTCACCAACAGTTCCAAACTTTCCACCACGCATATTTGGTTGTGTAGCATTTGTGCACTTACACAAGAACCAACGGAGCAAGTTATCTCCCCAGAGCTTTAAAATGTGTCTTCGTGGGATATCTTGCAAGTCGAAAAGGGTATAGGTGCTACCATCCTCCAACTAAACGAATGTACATCACATTGGATGTTAAGTTTCACGAACACGTGATGTATTACTCGAAGTCGAACTTCGGGGGGAGTATGAAAAAGAAATTCAGACTCTTGACTATGAAGAAGACATAATCGAAGAAGATGTTGTTCTTCATATTCCAAAAGAACAGAAAGTTAGTGGGGAAGAAATTAACACATATGGTGAAATTGAAGCTATAAATGAAGTTGAAGAAGATAATGCAGATGGATCAGAAGATAATGCAGATGAAGTTGAAGAAGATAATGATACATCACCAACCCCAATCCAACCGTTCGCTGAAGATGTTCTTGAACCTGCAAAGAAACAATTGCCAGAACGTCGGAATAGAGGTATCCCTAAAACTATGTATGAACCTGATATTTCATCAAAAGCTAAATATCACATGAGTAATTATGTCTCTAATCACCGTCTGACAGAATCAAATAAGTCATTTGTGAATCAATTATCTACTGTAGTTATTCCTAACACCGTGCAGGAAGCATTATCTGATCCGAAATGGAGGGAAGCTATGATCGATGAGATGAAATCCTTACAAGAAAATAATACTTGGGACATGGTTGAATTTCCAGAAGGAAAGAAAGTCGTGGGATGTCGCTGGGTTTTTACAGTCAAATACAAGGCAAATGGTGAAATTGAACGCTTTAAGGCAAGATTGGTTGCTAAAGGGTATAGCCATACTTATGGTGTAGATTATAATGAGACATTCGCACCTATAGCTAAAATGAATACAGTGCGAGTCTTGTTGTCTCTTGCTGCAAATTTGGGTTGGCCATTGCAACAGTTTGATGTCAAGAACGCCTTTTTACATGGATATTTGTCCGAAGAAGTGTATATGCAGCTTCCACCAGGAATGATGGAGTCAGAGTTGCATAACGGAAAAGTTTGTAGGTTAAACAAGTCATTGTATGGTCTGAAACAATCTCCGAGAGCGTGGTTTGGAAGATTTACCAAGTCTATGAGAGCATTTGGTTATCGCCAGGCAAATTCAGATCATACTTTATTCTTAAAAAGAAATCGAGGTAAGATTACAGCTTTAATCATATATGTAGATGACATGATAGTTACAGGAGATGATCCAGAAGAAAGAAAGGCTCTCCAAAATTATCTATCAAGTGAATTTCAGATGAAGGATCTTGCTTCTTTAAAATACTTCCTTGGAATTGAAGTATCTCGATCAACAGAAGGAATATTCTTGTTACAAAGAAAATATGCCCTTGATTTGTTGGAGGAAACAGGTATGACAGCATGTCAACCTGTAGATACACCAGTAGAGCCAGGTTTGAAATTATGTTCGGATGGCAACCAAGTACCTGTTGATAAAGGAAGATACCAAAGGCTCGTGGGTAGACTAATGTACTTGGCACATACAAGACCCGATCTTGCCTATGCATTGAGTATTGTTAGTCAATTCATGCATAATCCTGGAGAACCACATATGAATACGGTAATGCGAATCCTAAGATACCTGAAGTTTGCTCCAGGAAAAGGGATCTTGTTTAAGAAAGGTCAAGACTTCAAAAGTATGGAGGCATATACTGATATGGTGGGTCATGTGATGATATGAGGTCTACTTTAGGATATTTTACCTTCGTTGGGGGTAATCTTGTTACATGGAGAAGCAAAAAACAAGGAGTTGTTTCACGATCAAGTGCAGAGGCTGAATGGCGAGGTATGGCGCTGGGTATCTGCGAAGTTATGTGGTTAAAATGTCTGCTAACTGAATTGGGGTATCCTCCTAGGAAACCAATTCGTTTGTACTGCGATAACAAAGCGGCGTGTGATATTGCACACAATCCAGTTCATCATGATCACACAAAACATGTGGATATAGATAGGTTCTTCATTAAAGAGAAGTTGGATAATGGGATCGTGGAGTTACCTAGAATTAGATCGGAAGAACAGTAATGATATTCTAACTAAAGCGAGTTCCAAGTAAAATATTTACGAAGTTTGTTGGCAAGCTAGGCATGAGCGACATATATGCACCAGCTTGAGGGGGAGTGTTAGAATTACCTCTAAACATGTTCTAAACATGTATATTATTCTAGAAACAAAGAATATAAGGTAAGCCTCCATAGGCATAGTTGTTAGCCTCCAAAGGAATAGTTGTTAGCCTCCATAAGCATAGTTGTTAGCCTCCAAACGCATAGTTGTTAGCCTCCATAGGCATAGTTCTCTTCTTCTCTTTGTAAGCCTATAAATAGGCATTTGTAGTATCATTTGTAATTATCCAAAAATATCAAAAACATTGTATTCTTGTTATCTAAACACTCAATCAATGAATCTCTATATTTTGGTTCAATCTTGATACCAACCATCCTATGGGTAAAATAAAAACCAATCCTTTGGTTATGATCAATATCCCACGGAACCTAATGGATATTCACATACATATCAACAACCTTATGGTGGGTATGTAAGTGAACAACCACGAGGATGGGAGGATAGTTACACTTCTAATAGTTCATCTCCTGAACTTGAGCAGAAGTTTGATCAGATTATGCATTATATAAAGGCCAGTATGTCCACATTGGAGTCACTCAATGAGCAAATAAGTGCGGAGAGCAATAAGCTAACTGAATCTTACTTCAATATATCTAACCAAACTCATGATCGTTTTTATGATCATTCACCTATTCAAAAAAGGAAGACTTGGTTTGGAAATAGTGTGGCGAATGAAGGTGTTGGTTTTGATGAATATCGTGACCAATTCCAAACGATGACACAACATCAACAAGGGCTCCATACAATTTAAGATGAGCAATACGAGCAACTTCAGGATATTCAAAGGAATGCGGACAACTTAAAAATATAAATTGCTCAACTCAAGGAGACAAGGAATGAAGAAGAAGTTTGGCCTCAAAACCAAAACGATTCTGAAATTCCTATGGATGACGAAGATTCTGATGAAGATGAGCAACCTTTGGAAACTTTTGATGACGATAGTGTAGCTTACTCGAGCCTTGATCTTAATAATGATAAATCACCTATTCAAAAGGTATAGCTTGAGGAAGATGCATTTATTGCTTGGAAAAAATTCCTTAGGGAAAGATATGAGTCCGCGGAAGTGTATGAGCGTTGCAACAATGAGGAAGTTATTCCAACTCCGGATCATAATAACGGTCCTTCGCCTATTCAAAGGGAGGATAATGGGTGTGACTTACCTATTGTTATAAACGGTGTAACACCCTCACAAGAAGATCTTACAATTTATACCGATGAGAATCATTTTAATGAATGACCCGATTTTGATGACGAAAATGTTGAAGAGATTGAGGTTGAGAATGAAACCAATTTTATTAAAGTTTTTGAAGACCCAATTGAGCTAGATAATAGTTCGATAGAGGACCACGATATACTTGAGGTAAATAATTCAATGTTAATTAAGAACGATGAGGATCACGTACAAGGTTTGTCTAATCCTTTGCATAATTCTATATCTATTGATCCTTTCCATCCAATTGAAGTAGCTTCTAAAAGAGTTGTTAACCCAACTTTTAAGAGAATACCTCACTTAGGATTGGATTTGTGTGCTTCCAAAGTTTTAACGTATTATTTTGCTTCTAAATATCCACCACTTGATGTGTTTGAATCGAGTATTGTGCATGTAATACCCTGTATTTTTAGTTATTGTTTCGGGTCGTGTTATACCCAGATTAGTTAACCTTGTGTCTTAGTTTGTTGTCCCTTAACCATATCCTAGGTGGGTGGATTGAACTAGAAAGACTACAAGTTAGGGTGGACATAAAATAATAAATAAAATTAAAGGAAAATGAAAAGATACCTAAATAAAATAGTTTAGAAAAGAAAAGAAATTTTATAAGTTAGAAAACATAAGGCTAATGAGAAGAAGAAAGAGGTGAAGCTAGGTCTTTAGAGAAGAAGAAAGAGGTGAAGCTAGGTCTTTAGAGAAGAATTCTATGGAGAACTTAGAGGAGATTATAGCTAATAAAAGGTAGAATGTTTAACCCTTTTCTCTTTTGGTGGGTTTGGATGTAGAATTTTAAAGATGGGATTCATGGGTCCAGGGGATTTAGTAGAATTATGTTTTCCTCGTTACATTTGGTTGCCCAAATCCCTGGAATTACGTTTCCGACGGGATTCACTTTTCCAACAAATCCTCCATATGGAGTCCGACCCCTCCCCCCTAAGATTTGTTGGGAAACTTATCATGGGATTTATGGACCCACTTTTTTTTAGTACAAATCTCATATATATACAATTTTAAGCTTCTTAGAGAAATGCCAAACAATACATGGACTTTAACACAAGAAAAATTTATGAATCCTATGAATCTCAACTGAGTTACCAAACATACGAGGGATTTACATGAATCCTAGAATTTGTAATTCCGTGGGATTACAAATTCCTGGAAATTATACATTCTGCAACCAAACCCACCATTTGTGTTTTTCTTTGATATACTTTGATTTCAATTTTGTTTATTTTTATATCATTAGGGTTCTGAAATTTGTTTATTAAATTTGATGAATATTATTGATGATCGGACTTCTACTATAGGCATATAACATGTTTGGGTATCACTAGTAAAAATTTGAGAGTATTCCACCATATATTCACCGTTGAAAGGTTTTTTGAATTTGGGTGATAGTTTCTGAATTTCTGGACAGTTTCGTGTTGATGTGGTTTTGATTTTCTTAGGAAATTTTAGTGATGTTAAAATGATTTTAAGTCTTAACAAAAGTTGTAGATAAACATATTATCTTTAATTTTGCTTTGGAATTGCTTGATTTGAGAATAAAAAGAATTTACAGTGAATATTTTTCTAATATGATGTTATCTGCCCAGTTTTTAGAATGATCATATAAACTGAATATATTTTGTTTGAACCGTTGGTTTTGTGTGAATTTTGGATACGTAATATATGAATGTGTTAAGAATGTTCCTGTACAATATGAAGATGATCGGATAAAGTTATCACCTTAAACTGATGATGTAAAATGTATGCAGTTAACTTGTTTGTAGAAATGTTTGAAAGAAATTTATGTTCTTAAGCCATGGTTTCTTGTGTTGTGTATAAAAGATATTTTGAAAATGAACTGAGTTCATGTTTTACCGTTAGATGAAATATGATTTCATGCTAACGGCGGGTAATGATCCCCGAGGGTTAAATGGGTAATGATCCCCATGGGAACTTGTGTTTCCCGACCATCGATGGCAGCCATCCGTGCCGGTAAACGATAGGTGGTGTACGAACCAAGGTTTTCGTACTGTGAATGAAACGGGTAATGATTCCCGAGAGAAAATGGGTATGATCCCCATATGAACTTTTGTTCCTGACCATCGATGGAGGCTGTCCGTGCCGATAAACGATAGGTGGGTGTACGAACCAAGGACATTCCTACCGTGAACTCAAATGATAAAACCTAAATTGGTAGCTTTGACGAAATTATTATTGGTCTTATGAACTCAATTGTGAAATCTAATTGGATGAATTATTGAAAGTATTATTGGTATTATGAACTTATGATTGAAGGATGATTTGTTGAAATAATATAAATATTATGAAGTCTTGTTTTGAAATCTTAAGATGATTTGTAAGAAACAATATTTGTATTGTGAATTCATGATTAAAAAAATGTACTTGTGTGGTGATCATGTTGGGTGAGTATCTATATTAGTGATTTTCTCGAAATTATGTCGTATGCTCATGTTGTATGTTATTTGACTCATTGACATTGTTATGCATGTTTTGAGATTGGGAGTACATTCTATTGAGCTGTCATCTCACCCCAATTGACATCCATGCAGATTTATCAGAGTGGCGTAGTGAAAGCTAGGAATGAGTAGCTTAGTGATTGAATTGCTTAATTGTATTGCTTGAAATGTAAATTGAAATAATATGTTTGGTTGAATTCGTTGTTAAGATAATAAGCGGATTTATATGCTTCAGTTTATGTTATATAAAGTTTCAATTATGTTTTGTGCAAAAGTAAATTAGCAAAAAAATATGTATGCATAAGTCTCTTTCCGACCCGTAACGCTTCGAGTTCGGACCTCCATATGGGTTTGACCCTGTTCTGGAACTCGGGGTGTTACAAGTTGGTATCAGAGTTCTAGGCTTTAGATCTTGAATGAGACCGTAAATAAATTGTTTTGTATGTTGTTATGCATGCTTGTCTTATTTGAGTGTTGTATTGCTTGATTCATCATAATAGTTGACTTTGTGTACCTCATGTGAATTTTTAATTTTGCGCTTGATTGAATTGTCGTGTTGTTTATATTATGTGCATATTTAGCTTTAAGTAATTTTTAAATTTCGGGACGAAATTTATTTTAAGGGTGGTAGAATGTAATACCCTGTATTTTTAGTTATTGTTTCGGGTCGGGTTATACCCAGATTAGTTAACCTTGTGTCTTAGTTTGTTATCCCTTAACAATATCCTAGGTGGGTGGATTGAACTAGAAAAACTACAAGTTAGAGTGGAAATAAAATAATAAATAAAATTAAAGGAAAATGAAAAGATACCTAAATAAAATAGTTTAGAAAAGAAAAAAAATTTATAAGTTAGAAGACATAAGGCTAAGGAGAAGAAGAAAGAGGTGAAGCTAGGTCTTTAGAGATTAATTCTATGGAGAACTTAGAGGAGATTATAGCTAATAAAAGGTAGAATGTTTAACCCTTTTCTCTTTGTGTTTTTCTTTGATATACTTTGATTTCAATTTTGTTTATTTTTATATCATTAGGGTTCTGAAATTTGTTTATTAAATTTGATGAATATTATTGATGATCAGACTTCTACTATAGGTATATAACATGTTTGGGTATCACTAGTTAAAATTTGAGAGTATTCCACCATATATTCACCGTTGAAAGGTTTTTTGAATTTGGGTGATAGTTTCTGAATTTCTGGATGTTTCGTGTTGATGTGGTTTTGATGTTCTTAGGAAATTTTAGTGATGTTAAAATGATTTTAGGTCTTAAAAAAAGTTATAGATAAACATCTTATCTTTAATTTTGCTTTGGAATTGCTTGATTTGAGAATAAAAAGAATTTACTGTGAATATTTTTCTAATATGATGTTATCTTCCCAGTTTTTAGAATGATCATATAAACTGAATATCTTTTGTTTGAACCGTTGGTTTTCTGTGAATTTTGGATACGTAATATATGAATGTGTTAAGAATGTTCCTGTAAAATATGAAAATGATCGTATAACGTTATCACCTTAAGCTGATGATGTAAAATGTATACAGTTAACTTGTTTGTAGAAATGTTTGAAAGAAATTTATGTTCTTAAGCCATGGTTGCTTGTGTTGTGTATAAAAGATATTTTGAAAATGAAATGAGTTCATGTTTTACCGTTAGATGAAATATGATTTCATGCTAACGTCGGATAATGATCCCCGAGGGTTAAATGGGTAATGATCCCCATGGGAACTTGTGTTTCCCGACCATCGATGGCGTCCGTCCGTGCCGGTAAACGATAGGTGGTGTACGAACCAAGGTTTTCGTATTGTGAATGAAACGGGTAATGATTCCCGAGAGAAAATGGGTATGATCCCCATAGGAACTTTTGTTCCTGACCATCGATGGAGGCTGTCTGTGCCGATAAACGATAGGTGGGTGTACGAACCAAGGACATTAAATCCGTGAACTCAAATGATAAAACCTAAATTGGTAGCTTTGTCGAAATTATTATTGGTGTTATGAACTCAATTGTGAAATCTAATTGGATGAATTATTGAAAGTATTATTGGTATTATGAACTTATGATTGAAGGATGATTTGTTGAAATAATATAAATATTGTGAAGTCTTGTTTTGAAATCTTAAGATGATTTGATAGAAACAATATTTGTATTGTGAATTCATGATTAAACAAATGTACTTGTGTGGTGATCATGTTGGTTGAGTATCTATATTAGTTATTTTCTCGAAATTATGTTGTATGCTCATGTTGTATGTTATTTGACTCATTGACATTGTTATGCATGTTTTGAGATTGGGAGTACATTCTATTGAGCTGTCATCTCACCCCAATTGACATCCTTGTAGATTTATCAGAGTGGCGCAGTGAAAGCTAGGAATGAGTAGCTTAGTGATTGAATTGCTTAATTGTATTGCTTGAAATGTAAATTGAAATAATATGTTTGGTTGAATTCGTTGTTAAGATAATAAGCGGATTTATATGCCTCAGTTTATGTTATATAAAGTTTCAACTATGTTTTGTGCAAAAGTAAATTAGCAAAAAAAATATGTATGCATAAGTCTCTTTCCGACCCGTAACGCTTCGAGTTCGGACCTCCATATGGGTTTGACCCTGTTCCGGAACTCGGGGTGTTACAGTGCAGGTTCACCAAGCTGAGGAACCTTTTGAAGTTCCCGAATTCTATGTTCTCTATCCACTTTCGAGTATAGAAAGGACTAAGTGTGGAGGAAACTTCAATAAAGTGATAGCTTCAATATTTATATTTCGTGCTAATGTTTTTGTGAAGCTATTATTTGAATTGCGGATTGTTATTTGGAAGGACTACCAAATTTTCAGATTATTGGTGTAAGGACGATAACAATAACGTCGGGCTGACGACGTTAAACCAAGCGCCGCGTGGGAGGAAACCCATCAGTTTTGTATCTCTATCCCTTTTGTTTTTGGTTTTCTTAGTTTTGTATATAATACTTTGCATTCCCATCATATATTTTACAAAGTCCTATATCTATAATGAAAGCTTTGACGAACTATTTTCGTCAGAAAAATTCTGACTGCGCAGTTTTCACGAAAATAGCTCTCGAGACTTCATACGGAGTCCGATTGGAGAGGTTGACCCCAACTTTTAAATAGGACAGACATATCTTTCTTTTAAAAAAAATAAAATCTGAATTTGGAGTCTGTTAAGTTGGAGCGATAGGCCTGGAAATTTGAGTTTCGAATTTTTTCCAGAACTTTTTCAGATTGCATGATAGTCAGTCTGGAGGCCATCAAAGTCAGAAAGTTTGTCGAAACACTGTGTCCTTTTGATACTTCATAGAAAAGATATAGGAGAACAACTTTCATTTATGATGTTTTTCCTAGTTCCCTACCCATTTGTATAGTTTTCGAGTTTTTTAGGTCTGTTATGTCAGAAATCAGAATTTTCGGTTTTGAACATTGAGGACAATGTTGAGTTTAAGTGTGGGGAAGTTGTTAAGCAAGTTTGGTTTGCATATATAAAAAAAATTAAATAATAATAATACTGTTTGATTTCTTGCATCTTGAGACTTCATCTTTTGGAGTTAATTACGAGCTATTTAGGATGACACTCTAAACCTTTTCAGGTTGAAACAGTTCTTACGGCTATAGATTGAGTTCCACTTTATCGTTCTAAAATCCTTAAATTATATACGTTCATAATTGAATGTGAAACTCATCTATGGTAGTCATTTGAAAGATTCATCCTCGCAATTAATCATTACTGAATCACTTTTTTTTTTTTGCAGTTTTATGTTTCTCTAAAGTGATTTGGTGGGATCCTGATACTGCCATGGATGTTGTAGCAAGGTAATCATTGTTTGAGTTATATAAAAGCCTCATAAGACAATTGTCTTACACTCGTAAGAGTGAGCAGAAAGAAAAAAGAAAAATAAAAAAAAACATATATATAAGGCTCCCCTTCTTTTATCGACATTAATAAATGATAGGTCCGGAATCGCGGATAATCATAGTCGATGAAACAAAAACCACATCATCATTATATAGCAAGTCAAAAAGACTATTGATGAGGGGATAGCAGTATGTGTGAAACGTTGTCCCTGTCTCCATCGCCTAAACAAGCGTGGAACGCAGGATCCAAGGCAACTATCATGTACTTGCTGAAAAGAAACATGCGCTTAGAGTATCTAATTATGTGGTCAAGTTAAATGGGTGCTTCTCTCAACTATTGCTCTATAAATATATATCCTTTGACGACATTCATACAAGTATTGTGGGTAACATCTTTCACTTTAGTCAACATTTGCACACTTCACTTTTCTATTTCCATTTCCTTATCTATCCATGTGATTTCAGTATGCGAGTGAGTGTTGTGATAAACATTGCAACAAGTACGATGACTATCTTAGCAGAGTTTAGCAATCATGTTGAATGTCATACGTAAGTAATTGTTTGTGTGTACGGATTAGAATGTATGTGGGATATTTGCAGCTAACGAACTTATGCAAGATAATTATTTAGCTACTACTTTGTGTCTATCCTAAGTGGTTCTTCCAAGGCTATAAATTGAAGTAGGTTTTGTGGGTATACCTCTTGTAAGACCTGACGAGACTATAACTCGTCCACTAGGGACACCTAAGGGTTTAAAGGCATGTTATTCATGCTAAGAGTAACCGTATCCTAACGACATGGAGTTGTTGTATTTAGGAATATTTTCATTTTATTTTGCTCGAGGACTAGCAAAAGCTAAGTGTGGGGAATTTGATAAGTGCATAATTCATATGATTTTAGTGTTCATTCCATACTTGCTTTAGCTATTATTCTTGCATATTTTGGTATTATTACTATTGTTTTCTCTTATTTGCCTCTAATAGGTGAATCATCCACAAAGGAGCTATAAAGTGCTGAAAAGAGCTATGAAGATAAGTATTCCAAGTATTCAAGCGCCCAAGTCCAAGAGAGGTGGAAGAAAAGCGACGAAAAGGAGCAAAACGCTCATAATCAAGAGAAGGGCCAAAGACCGATCTTAACTCATTCAAATTAAGGATTTCTCATCACCATCTTGAATAGAATTGAAATATAAAAATAATGCAAAAAGAATGAGGTCATTCCGAGTTCGTATGAAGAAGTTGTGGCCAAAACAGTTTCCATTGAAAATCGAAGATAGTGCAGTCCGCGAACTGGGTTTGCGGACGGGGTTCGCAGACGTATTTCCAAAAATATCTACTGGAATTTGAAGTTTGCGGACTAGGTTCGCGCACTTAGAAAATGGGAAACGTGTATTTGCACTATGGAAGACCTAAGGGAACGTTTGGATACGTTATTTCGGGTCGGGTTCCTAAACCTAACTAAATACTTGGAGACCAAGGAATGTAAACCTATAAAAAGGTATAAGGTCATAGAATCGATCATCTCATAATATACTTTTGTTCTTCATTAATATTTTAGGGTTTACCCCTTTAGGGGGAAACCGAGTGATTGTGTAATCATGAGAAACTAAATCCTTTGTTGATTAAGGATGAATTCAATGTTCCAAGCGTGAAGTTTTATTAATAATACAAATCTATTGAGAGTTTTTATCATCATCGTTTGTCTTTACCATATCTAGGGTTTATGAGTGATTCGTATATTGATTTGGGAGGCATACTATATCAATATATTGATCATTCTATTGCTAGTAAAGGGTTAGGATATCCGTGTAATTGTTGAATAATCCTTACACAAGTAGAGAACGTGAAACCTCGCAGAGGGATTCTGTGGAGCAATCATGTGTGAAGATAACACTAGTAAGTGGACCTTGCGCTAAGAGTCTAACTGCTATGATCAACCTAAGTTCACATAACTTAAAGCTTCCGATTAGGTTACATCTTGAGTGCGCTACTACTTGGTGGTTCAGTTGGATAGAGCTTGATATGCGAGCGCTTCAGTATCAAGTTACATAAGGAGCTTGGGGGATAACACTGCTCTAGATGTTATTCTATGGTTGGTGATGAATCGGCGAAGGATTCCTTAATCATCTCTTTTCTTTATTATTGTCTTTATATTTATTTTACAACCAAACCCCCCCCCCCCCCTTTTCTATTTACTTTATCTTGCTGATCAAATAACCTATAAATTACACAGCTCTCTGTGGGAACGATCTCTTACTACTGCTATATTACCATTTAATTAGTGGGAAATATATTTATTAATTTGTTGAGCCTACGACAGCCCATACACTGAACCTGCAATGCTCCGTAGCCAATCCATCCGCTCAACCTACAATGCTTCGTGGCCAAGTTAGCAGCGCGCCAGTACAAAGATCACCAGCCACTCGTATTTGTTGCCAAAGGTCGGTCGAACTTTTCCTGGTAACCTCTACATGTCTTGCCTTTTCGATTTTTAGCTTTGTCTGTCACTATCTAGTGCTTACCCCGCAACAATGTCACTGTTACGTACAAAGCAGGGGACTTAATGTTGATGGTGGTTTTTAGTTCAGGGCTAAAAATGTAAAACCCTATAACTGAGCCATTTAAAAGTAATGAGTGCCCGTGCCTATTTACTCACACATGTACTGAGCAATTCTGTATATTTATTCAGAATGGTGCATGTAGCAACAATCCCAAACATTTTGTAAAAGTCTCGCCTTCATTACTCATTAGTGTATGGTTTATTGAGTATTTTACTATGCTTTGTTCCCCAGCTGAACCATTAGTATTGGTATGACATGACAATTAATGTTCACTCGCAGCTGAGTAGCATGAATTTCCCGAGCATCAAAATTAAGGTCTGGATGAAAATGCTCAATCAGAAAAAGTGCTAACTGCTCTCTGAGAATAAAAATAATTTTGCGTCAACACGCAGAATTTGTTAAATTTTGTGATAACTCACAAGATTCAAGTTTTCGACCTAATTAATTTGCAAAATTAGGATTTTTGCGCCTTGCGCAATATCTCAGACCCTGCTGGTCGAAATTAAACCTAGGAAAGCTAGGCAATTGATCCTCCATGGACTAGTAGGAGCAAAGTCCTATCAAAAATCAGAAAACAAGAAGCAAAATAGGAGCCGGGGAATATAGGAGCAGCAGCCAGAGGAGGCGTGGCCATGCCAAACGGCCGGCTAGTCTTCCCTAATAGGTGCCATATGCGGATGGCCGCGCCCCATGCTTCTTTTTGGCCCTCTTTTCATTCGACCAATCAGGTCGCTCAAAATACGCCACATGCACATAGAATGTGGCCACGCCCCATGTTTGGCCGGAAACCAATTAGATCGCCCAAAACCCGCCACACACACTTTTAATAAAGTTGGAAGTTGGTGGGTCGATGGGCCTAATTCAATTAGGAATCTAATCTAGACGTCCCAAGCCAGTCTCCAAAAAACAATCACAGCCATACGATTTGGCCACTTGATTTATTAAGTTTAGTCGCTCCTAACGCGGCCAAATAGGCATCACCATGCCACCGCAAGCAACGTGCCAATGCCGCTGCTGTAATTCACGCCAAAATGCTTGGATTTCCTACAAGTCATCCCAAGCCGCACCAAGTGATCATCGTAGGTGCCATACCAATTAGCTAGCCAACCTGCCAAATCACTCTAGCTTTCCAATCGGCAGGCCATGCCATTCCGCGTCAGCAACATGCCAACATGCCATTCCGCGGCAGCAACATGCAAACGTGCCATAACAGCGCAGCTGCGTGCTAACCCACTTTTCGTTCATGGCCAACGCCATAAAAAATCCAATTAGGGTATTTTGATCAGAATACGACACTTGTTATAATGACATTAGTCGAAACCCTAATTCCTAGTCGTGGCCTAAACTATGCCGCTTCAGCCCCACAACATGCCACAAGCCATGTGGGACCTAGAAAATCCTAAAAATGGCGCCATGCTATTGCCACCCATGGCTATCCTTGAGCCTATAGTCGTTCCCATATTATGGCCCTGCCATAATTCCTTTGATGCAGCCATGGCACTATCCGCACAAAAAACGTCATTGTGCCACAACCACATGCCACACGTGCTAATTAAGGTTTTGATATGCCAAACCCTAATTTGTCCAGGTCCATTACGCCGCCCCATGCCAAATAGCACCATCTAGGCATTAAGTTCGATGTGGAAACTAGAGCTAATATCATTAATCCATATTTGGATCTAACACCAATATGCCAAGACGTAGCAGGCGCCACCTTTCCACTACACCATTGGCAGGCATCACCTTGCGACTTAGCCATCTAACAGGTGCCACTATGACATTATGCCGCCTAGCTTGTGTGCGATTGGTCAAAATAACTAGGTATTGCACATTATACCCCCTCAGCAACTTGTTACACATTTTCCACAAAACACTCGAGACATCAAACATGTCACAAACTGGGGGATACTCATCAGGGTATTGGATCTTGCGGTTTACAACGTGCGGCGTGCAATGTTCCCATTACAAGAAAGTGTGAGGAAAGATCGGACGGTTAGATAGCAGTAAGAGAATAGTGGGTGTAAGGCTGACCAGTTTCCCCTCAAAATGGGAATGTGATGGTATATCGCTTCTACATAACCCCACTTTTCCATTACTTAACTGTTTCCACTTCCTACGAGATCAACGGGCTCAATGACTTGTATAAATAGGTTTTCGACCTATTTAGACAAAGAACAGGGAGTTTTCGTTAACAACACAAGTATCCAGGAAAACACCAAGAACTGATAGTGAAAAAGCGTGGGTTTAACAACCACACCCAATATTTCGATTAGCCATCTGTATGGACAACTCCGAGTTACTTTCTAGAGAATCAACTAGACAGTCAGACTCAATCAATAGAAAATATCTCAAGGAGTTATTATCTCAATCTCTCAATTTGATTTACTCAAGCAAATACAATATGTGAGTCCTAATCAAAGAGAGATAACTTGGATGGTACCAAAGACCAATATCCAAGTGTCAATCAATTTAAATCAACAACCAATAAGGTCGGATATTCTAATTGATTGAATAACGCACAACCTGTATTATTTCAATTATATAACAAAATATAATGCGGGAAAGAAATATCACAGACACCAGAATTTTGTTAACGAGGAAACCGCAAATGCAGAAAAACCCCGGGACCTAGTCCAGATTAAACATACATTGTATTAAGCCGCTACAGACACTAGACTACTCCAAATTAACTTCGGTCTGGACTGTAGTTGAACCCCAACCAATCTCACACTGATCCAAGGTATAGTTATGCTCATACGCCTCTGATCCAAGAAGGATACTGCGCATTTGATTCCCTTAGTATCTCACCCACAACCAAGAGTTGCTACGACCCAAAGTCGAAAACTTTAATAAACAAATCTGTCTCACACATAAAAGTCTACAAGAAAGATAAATTCGTCTCCCACGAATAAACCTATGAGTTTTGTTCCGTCTTTTGATAAATCAAGGTGAACAGGAACCAATAAATAAAACTAGACTTATATTCCCGAAGAAAAGCTCAGTTTTATCAATCACCTCACAATAGTCTTAATCGACGCAGCGAAAAAAGATATTGTGGAATCACAAACGATGAGACGAAGATGTTTGTGATTACTTTTATATCTTGCCTATCGGAGATAGAAATCTCAAGCCAATTATTATAGTTGTACTCGTACGATAGACACATCAAGATCAGATCACACAACTACAAGAAAAGTAGTATCGGACTGGCTTCACAATTCCAATGAAGTCTTTAAGTCGTTAACCTGGTTTTAGAAGAAGAAAACGATGAGGTCAACCGTTAGATCGAAAACTTAGCTTGTCATACACACATGTACTAGATAATTTTAGGTTCGTTGAACCGTACCCAAACTTGTACATTAGTTGGTTCAACACTAGTTAACCAAATGATTAGCCAAATGATAACTTTCATATCAACCATATTCTTCTTCACCATAACTAGTCCAAATGACTCAAATGAACTAGTTAGAGAGTTGTTCAATTGCTTAGATCTTTATGTACTACACAAGACACAATCGAAACAAAAACAATGTGATTCACTCGAATCGATTCATGAACTATAAAGCCACGGTTTGCAATAGAATTCCTTAGTTTATTATAATAAGTTCACAAACATTGTTTTTAGACATAACCTACTCAAGTTCGCGGAATTAAGTTCCTGGAAGGAGTTCACAAACTCCAGCAGAAATTCACGGGTTCAAGAAATACGCTAGTTCGCGGACTGGGTTCACGGACTGAGCTTGTATGCTGAGTTCGCGGACTGAACTCACGCACTACTCCGGTTTCACTTGATCAACAAAGTTTGCAAACTTCGGTTCAAGCAATAATGACTTATACATATATGTGTTACCACAACAATGCTTATATCCTACAATGGTTATATAGTCTAAACTCTCATTTCAATCATTGAAACATTCTCAAAGGACGTCGTTATATAGTTGTTATTCACAAACTATTTCTCGTCAGAGCGATTTCCAAAATTATTGAAACATAACATGACTTTTGTCACTAGGTAAAGATGAACTTGGCTAAAGCGAAAGCTTTACCAACACATATTTCGAGGAATAGATAAGCGAGATATACTCGGCTCGAAATATCATATGTGTATAATCTTAGTATATATAGTAATACGACTTTTGTCTCAAGATATGAGATAGAGTAGATAGACTTTTGAGTGATAGATAAGTTCAAGTCTCCACATACCTTTTACTCGATGAAGATCCACTGGTTCCTTGAGTAGTCCTTCGTCTTGTATGACGATCGCCATGGAGTTCTTGAGCTCAACTACACTTTTTATCCTAGTCCGAGACCTTAGCTATAGTAGACTAGAAATCAAGACTTTATAGTTTTGATCACTAACATTGGCAAACATGCTTGAGATAGCGACGCATGCGAGTTCGACCGAGCAATGCTCTAACAATCTCCCCTTTTGTCAATTTTAGTGGCAAAACTATTAATACATATGGAATACAAAAAATATATAAATAAACTTTGTAGCTCCTATTCCACATGTCTAATCTTCAACATTACTCGAAATCTTCGTCACTTCCATGTAGTCCAATGATCCCAACGGTTGTAAGTTTAGCATCATCGTTGTTGAAAATCCATAGCTATAACAATGAGAAAAGAAGTGGTTCTCAATCATTGTTATACAGTGTCATAGTATTATTACACAGAGTCAAAGTCTAATTGCATCACAACTTTAACAACAATACTATGGTGACACTTCACTCCCCCTTAGTCAATACTCCATCTCACATGGAAACCACTCCCCCTTACATAATGATCCGAAAACCATATGTATTTGTAGTATGAACTACATATTAATTCTCCCCCTTTTTGTCAATAAAATTGGCAAAGGTACAAGAACGAGATCCTAATGAAATTTTCGTAAGAGACATTTCATGACCAAAGGTAAATGTATATCATCTTTTTTAGATGCAATCATAAAGCCTAAGCTAAATTCATTCATCAAGGAGTTTATAAAGATACAAGATAACCCTTATAATATTCCACATCCGTACTCCCCACAAATATTTGTCAATTAAGCACAAGTTCAAAAGAACTCTCCCCCATAAAATGTCATTCCCAAGGGAACAACAAGAGCGACCTTAATTTCAAAAGAACAGAAGGATTTATTTGAGACTCAACAAATTACATACAAGTATGAATTTGGAATCCAACAAGAAATATTCAATCAAATTAACCAAAGCGAACCAAGATTAATTTGGATAAATATGCTCAACACAAGTAAACTTGTGGAGACTTAATAACTCGATTAGATTATTCACAAGAGAATTCATAAATAATCCAACCAGAATACACAATTAAACTAATCACAAAAGTAATCAATTCAATCATTTATGCTCACGTAAGAAAATCTATGGAGCGATGACTAAGTTAATCATAAAAATAACCAACCCAGTCAATCATGCTCAAACATTAGAAAAACTTACGGAGTTATAACTAAATAATCACTCAAGATGATTGATTTAGTTCAATATACTCGATGTAAAGTACCTTACGGAACACAACTAAGCTAATCACAAAAATAATTAACTTGGTTGTCTAGTGCTCAACATAAGACACAATACGGAGTCTTACAGTAATACACAAAAAATGGATCAGGGAAGATCAATTACTGCGGAATACACAAGGATTCATTCTATGTTTCCATCACCATTTGCACAATGACACACAATAGACATAATCCTTGAATCATAAAAGATTTTAACCTATCTTACATCAATAATTGACAATATAGGCTTAACTTTTGTGTTTTGCCAAAAGTCTATTCATTCTTTATCAATATTTGCATATAAATTCACGAACGACTTTACTTTTGACAAAGTTATATCTGTACTTCTCATGGATTCAACATTAATTGAAAAACATATCATCCAAAAACAGTTGTGCCATAAAAAGTTATGGGTATATTATTTATATGTCCCTACTTTTGACACCCAATAAATATATCCTTATTCAACAATAAATATGTCCCTACTTTTTCATAACCTTATCCATTTAATATTAGATTACCTTAATACCCTCACTCATATAATATTTTTCTTCAAAATGCAACAAATTTCTTCCTCTACCACTTCACCACCATACCAATATTCAACTATCATTCCACCACCACCGTTCAACAACCACCACCTACCAACCGCCACCACTCCTTAAGCACCACCATTACACCAACAACATTCCTCCACCACCACTAGTCCGTCGCCGCCGCCACCACTAGTTCGCCGTCGTCGCCGCCACCACCGCTGTCGCCGCCACTGCCACCACTGGTTCATATTTTGTATCAACAACAGTAATTGATCCAAATAAAAATAGAACCAATAGTATTTGATCAAAAAAAAGGATCAACAGTAGAAGTTGATCCAATTTAGTGGATCAACTTCCATTGTTGATCCACTAAAATTGGATCAACAATGAAAGTTGATCCATGTAAAATGGAGTGAACTTGGCGTGAGTCGAACACGCATCATCTGACATGGAGTTAGCCATGCTACCATTGCACCACAAGTTCAACATTGTAAGAAATTTACATGATTTAAACTACAAAGCATGATTATACTTATCCAAGGAAATATCGCAACAATAGGAGTTCAAAGGATCAACAACAGTAGTTGATCTCATAAAAAATTGGATCAACAACCATAGTTTATCCCATAAAAACATATAAATAACAACAATTTGATCATTAGTTGTAGCTTCATAAACACCAACAACTTCAAGATCAGCTTCAAAACCAATCTCGACAACTACAACAACCAGAACTACCATTCTACTACTATTTCAATAACTAATTTCTCATTCGTACCTCTCCACCATTACCGCCACCAACAAAATCATACATCTCCACCACCACCACCACCAAAACAACCAAAACCAAAATCCAACAACAATTTCATCATTCCAACCAAAACCAATAGGAGTTAATCCATATAGATGGATCAACAACCATTGTTGATCCCATAAAAACATATAAACAAACAACAAATTGATCATTATCTGTAGCTTCATAAACACCAACAGCTTCAAGATCATCTTCAAAACCAATCTCGACAACTACAACAACCAGAACCATCATTCTACTACTATTTCAATGACTAATTTCTCATTTGTATCTCTCCACCATTACCGCCACCAAAAAAATCACACATCTCCAGCAGCACCACCACCACCAAAACAACCAGAACCAAAATCCAACAACAATTTCATCATTCCAACCAAAACCAACAGGAGTTGATCCATATAGATGGATCAACAACCATTGTTGATCCCGTGAATACATATAAACAACAACAATTGATCATCACATGTAGCTTCATAAACAACAACAGCTTCATCTCCTTCATTGTAGTAACCACCAACAGAACCATCAAACCACCATTTATAATCCATAACAACAATCGCCACTGTCTTCTATGAAGCTTCAACACCAATTCGATTGCAGTAGCTTGCAATATCTAATATACCCTGATTTGAATCTCCGGAACAGATTCAAACAATACAAGCACCTTTACCCATCAATAACACAGCCAACGGTAAACTCCAGTTGAGAGAATCCTACTCAAAATCTGCATCATTAATTCCACCGATATCTCTAACATCATAAATTAAACTGAAAAATCAAGTAACAAACTTAAAATCTTCATCATCAATTTCATCATTTTTACCTGAATCTGTTATCGATCTAAAGAATAATGAAATAAAAAACTAGGGTTCGAGAAGGGAATGCAAATCAAGTACATACCATCGTTGTTTCTTGTTGAAAAATAACCAAATTTGAGATTTGTAGCTGAATAAGAGGAAATCGATCGATATTTGGTTTCAATGAATCGAACATGCAAAGATATCTTTGAATCTTCAACTCGAAATTCAAAAATCGAAACCTTAAAAATCAAATCGATCTCTGCATCTGGTTTCGAAATTAATCCCTAACCTAAGATGATGAAGAACAATTAATAACTAACTGAAATCAGTTGAAATCGAAACAAAATTATTGATCAATCTGTTGATAGTAGTGGCGGATGCAATGGAGCTGGTGGTGCTGGTTTTTGGTAGCGACGATAGAGAAGAAGAATGAAGTTTCTGTATAGAAACGAAGAAGAATGAAATAAAGAGAGGAAGGTTAAATAAGGTAGTTTCATAATTGTTTTTTTGGAAAAAAAATTATAATAATACCATCAGGGATATTTATAAAGTTTTCTAGGGATATTTGTATAGACCATCAAAAGTATGGACAATAATTCAATTACCACAAAAGTTATTACATCACACAGGTATAAACTTTTAAATTCAAACCCGAAGTTTAAACAGATAATAACCAGTCAGAATTTAAAGATGCCACATATCAGTCACTCCATTCATAATGATCTCTCTCAATCTCATAAAATTTTTCTAACAATTCTGGGACAGCGTTCCCAGCATAGTCTACCTGCTCTCGAAGCACCATGTTTTCCTCCCGTAGCTCAGCAAGTTCTCCTCTAAGGCGAGACAGTTCAGTTGATGTAGTACTAGAGCTTCTTGGGTTGACTCTGATTGTGGAAGGTCTCATTTTCTCAATGCTAGACATTCTTAGTTCAACTGGTCCTCCAAGATCAGAATCGAAAACAGGAATTTCAAAGTTAGCACAAATTATTGAGATAAGACATGGAAAACCTGGTTTCTTTCCTGCGCTGTGTCTGACACTTATCATTTGATCAATGATAATTCCACAGAAGTCGGTGTTCCTTTCCTCAACAATATAGTAGATGAATTCAATAATCCCCCTGGTCCAAGAGTTGCTATCACATGTGCTAGGCATCATATTTGCCACAACAAGTTTAGCAGCAACTTTGAGAAATAAGCTTGCACCTTTCACATATACCTTTTCATCATTTCGAGAAAGGTCTTTATCAAAAAACCTATTTGACAAGGTTTCTAAGGGTATTCTACCAAGTTCAGGAGGGGGATATCTATCACCTCCTATGGGAATATTAAGCATGTTGGAGATGACATATCGATTCACAGTAAAAAATAGTCCCTCCTACCATGGTCTTGAAAGAACAGAGAGCAACATCTTCTTTATGACTATTAGCATAAAACTGTGCAACCATATCAATATGAACACTTCCTAAAGGCTTATGGATTATACCCCAGTTATGCTTATTGAAAAAGTCGACCAAACCCGGAACATTTATTTTGGATGCATCATAGTACCTCTCACAGATGCATGTTTTGTTTTTAAACACTAGGTACAATTCACTAGCGGCAGGGTTAATGAACCCAACACCGATACTAGGGTCAAAGAAGGATTCATCTCTATTTTGATGGCTTGATCTTCCTACATGCATGGTTCTTCTTCTACTCATAATTATAAAACATACAAAAATGAATTAGAACACTTACTTGGTTCGTGAACTGTTAATGGTAAAGAATAAAACAGTTGACAATCTCAAAAACTATTCATAACCCTAGGTACGCGAGCTTCTTCTGAATTTAATAAGACAAACCAAAATTGATTTGGTTAAAAAATGAGAAATTGATGAAGAAAGAGTATGCGAACTGTTTGTGTTTCACCAAAGTTTGCGAACTGAGAAGAAGGAAGAGAAGACTGATAGAACCGAGGAGAGTCTCACTCTTTTGATGTGTTATATGAGCCGACATAACACGTTTGGAAATGATAGTCATTCATGAAGCGGTCATGGGCTTGGAGAGTGCGAACTGCACATGTGCAATAAGGACTTGTTTGGAACGAACATCAAATACTAGCACAATTTGTTCCGAGTGTCTTTGGAAAGACGCACATTTTTGCACTCCATGACACTAAGAGAGAGTTTCTTTCCAACTACTCTTAAATCTTGTAGTGTTGAGAATCACATAAGGAACTGTTTTTATAAGTCTATCAAAGAACTTCAAGAGAACCCAAAAAGATTTGTGTTTCTGATTTCTAGTTTTCCAACTTATAAAAAACAGTTTTTGCAGATAGTTTTTTAGTATTGCGAAGGGAAACTCTTTTGATAAAAAGAGACGTCCTAGATTCTTCATAAAATAAGACAATACTACTATCTTGATAGGAAGTATCAGGAATTGAGCAACGAATCAATTCATTCTTTGAGGTGATACACTCATATGACTGAGAATTAAACTCCTCTTGTAATTCGCTTAATTTATCATAACTAATTGGATTACACAGAGGAGGAGCATTTCTCTCACTGATTAGTAAATCAATATCAACCTTAACATTAACATTATTCATCATAACTTGATTTAGCCTGTCAATAGATTCTTGCTCTTTCTGGAGATATAACTCAACATCAAGAGATAAGCTCTCAAGCTTCTTTTCTATCCCTGAAAACACTCCAAGGGATTTTAAACCTGGCAGTGGTTTAAATAGAATATCTTCTACATATTTTATTAAATCAGTCATGGAAGACAATTCTAAAATCCCTGGATCTGGTGGTGCATTTATTGAGATAGCACTATTGTCCATAGACTCAGATTGAACAAACACAGACTTGTAAGGTCTTAAGTGTGTTTGCCTGCTCTGATACCAATTGAAAAAGCGGGGGTCTAACAACCACACCCAATATTTCGATTAACAATTTGTATGGACAACTCCGAGTTACTTTATAAAGAATCAAATAGACAATCAGACTCAATCAATAGAAATATCTCAAAGAGTTATTATCTCAATCTCTCAATTGATTTACTCAAGCAAATACAATATGTGAGTCTTAATCAAAGAGAGATAACTTTGATGGTACCAAAAACCAATATCCAAGTGTCAATCAATTTAAATCAACAACCAATAAGGTCGAATATTCTAATTAATTGAACAACGCACAACCTGTATTATCTCATATATATAACAAAATATAATGCGGAAAATAAATAACATAGACACCAGAATTTTGTTAACGAGGAAACCGCAAATGGAGAAAAACCCCGGGACCTAGACCAAATTTCAACCAATAATCCGCAACAGACACTAGCCTACTCCAAATTAACTTCGATCTGGACTGTAGTTGAACCCCAACCAATCTCACACTGATCCAAGGTACAATTATGCTCATATGCCTCTGATCCCAGCAGGATACTGCGCACTTGATTCCCTTAGTTGATCTCACCCACAACCAAGAGTTGCTACGACCCAAAGTCGAAGACTTTAATAAAAAATTTTGTCTCACACAGAAAAGTCTACAAGATAGATAAATTCATCTCCCACGAATAAACCTATGAGTTTTGTTCCGTCTTTTGATAAATCAAGGTGAACGGGAACCAATCAATAAAATCAGACTTATATTCCCGAAAAACAGCTTAGTTTTATCAATCACCTCATAATAGTCTTAATCGACGCAGCGAAAAAAGATTTTGTGGAATCAGAAACGATAAGACGAAGATGTTTGTGATTACTTTTATATCTTTCCTATCGAAGATAGAAATCTCAAGACAATTATTACAATTGTACTCGTACGATAGAAACATCAAGATCAGATCACCCAACTACAACAAAAGTAGTATCGGTCTGGCTTCACAATCCCAATGAAGTCTTTAAGTCGTTAACCTTGTTTTAGAATAAGAAAACCAAGGGTTAAAGGAGAATCGACTCTAGCTTAGCACAACTAGTATCACACAGAATGTGTGGGGATTAAGTTTCACAGTTGCTAGAGTTCTCCCTTATATAGTCTTCAAATCAGGGTTTGCAATCAATGTTAGCTTAGTAACAAAGAATTCAATATTCACCGTTAGATGAAAACCTTATTAGATTCAAGCTAATATTTATCAACCGTTAGATCGAAAACTTTGCTTGTCATACACACATGTACTAGACAATTTTTGGTTTGTGTAACCGTACCCAAACTTGTACATTAGTTGGTTCAACACTAGTTAACCAAATGATTAGCCAAATTATAACTTTCATATCAACCATATTCTTCTTCACCATAACTAATCTAAATGACTCAAATGAACTAGTTAGAGAGTTGTTCAATTGCTTAGATCTTTATGTACTACACAAGACATAGTCGAAGCAAAAACGATGTGATTCACTCGAATCGATTCATGAACTATAAAGCCATGGTTTTCAATAGCATTCCTTAGTTTATTATAATAAGTTCACAAACATTGTTTTTAGACATAACCTACTCAAGTTCGCGGACTTAAGTTCCCGGACGGAGTTCACAAACTCCATCAAAAATTCCCGGGATCGAGAACTAAGCCAGTTCGCGGACTAGGTTCGCAGACTGAGCTTGTATGCTGAGTTCGCGGACTGAGCTCACGCACTACTCCGATTTCACTTAATCAACAAAGTTTGCAAACTTCGGTTCAAGCAATAAGGACTTATACATATATGTGTTACCACAACAATGTTTATATCCTCCAATGGTTATATTGTCTAAACTCTCATTTCAATCATTGAAATATTCTCAAAGGATGTTATATAATTGTTATTCACAAACTATTTCTCGTCAGAGCGATTTCCAAAATGATTGAAACATAACATGACTTTCGTCACTTGGTAAAGATGAACTTGGCTAAAGCGAAAGCTTTACCAACACATATTTCTAGGAATAGATAAGCGAGATATACTCGGCTCGAAATATCATATTGTTGATGGTGGATTTTCATTTAAGGATAAAATTGTAAAAGCCAAAAAATTATGCGCTAACATCTTGTAAAAGATAAATCCATTAATAAGTGATGAATAATTCTTCACTTTACCAATTAACCTAGAATGGAGCATGTGGCAACAATCCCAGACTGTGAATTAAATACAACATTATTAATTAATGCATAACCAGCCTTTTATTTCCTGTAATCATTATCAGTGCGGCATGACGACTGAGTGTTGTTCTTAGCAGAGCAACACGAACCTCCAAGCATTATAATGAAAGCATGTACAAAATACCCATACAGAATGCAACTCTCGGTGTGCTATATTAGCCCGATTGAGCATATTACTCTCGGTGTGCTATACTAGCCCGATTGAGCATCTGGACTGACCATGTCAATCTCAGAAACGATCACGACCATCCAACTTCACCAGCATGAATTGGATAGCTCAGATCGATCCATGACCCCAAGAAGGTATTGGAATATTCACTACCGAACTAACATGGGCCCCGCATGGTCGGTCTCCCCAAAAGATTGGCATAGCTTGCAAAACGTCCAAGCCGGAGTAGTATGGACGGAAAACCCTAAATTAGGGTTTGCGGTACATGTAATGTGCCTCAAAACAGTCTCAACCATCCATCTTCACAGGTATAGATGGAGGGTGTAGATGTAGATTAAAAGGGCCCAGGGCATGTTAACACGATCACCGTGGGACCGCCTACATACCTGGATGTTCGGTCATCCCAATTCGTGCGCCCCGAACAGAGCATGACGCATGGCCGTGAAACTCAAAATTAGGGTTTTGAACATCACGATCGTCCATTTTCTCTGGCACGAATAAAAGGTCCGAAATTAGATTAAGCAGGTCCGGTCATACCAACATGAACATTGTGGGCCCATTTATCCCCTCACCTGATCGTCCAAGGCATACCATGCCTGGTTATCCCAAAACGCACGCCCAAACTAGCTTGGTCACATCTTAAATTGCAAACTAATCTCGACCACTCAACTTCGCCGGACAATTTGAGTGGCTTAGATCACGTTTCCATGGGACAGTAGCCTACCACCTACACGCCAGACCAATAGGCCAAGACCGACCAAGATTGGTCGTCTTGGAACACGTGCCCAAAGTTGGCATGATGTGCGTCTTTTGCGACACCAGTTTTCTGTTGCAAATTGATCTCGACCACTCAACTTCGCCAAACGAATTTAGTATCCCAGATCACACTTTCGTGAGACAATGGGGTATGGGCGCCTACACTGTCATGCCATATACACGCATGTATGATCGACCTGCCAAAAATCATATCCCAAGATTGGATTCTATCAGGCTGAAGAGTGGTGCTTGTGCACCTCCTCCAAAACCCTAATTTCACCAACGGTCGCAGATGAGTGTCTCAAAGATCATCTCGTCCGTCCAACTTCACCGGCTTGGTTATACATCCTTAGTCAGGAGTTAATTGGTCAATGTGGCCTCATGGTGATCATCATCCGTCTCCCTACCACACCATGTGGTCGGTCAAGGAAGGACTTGCTTGCTCAACCTCCGAACCATCACATTAAGTAGTCTGGATATGAGGCTACTTTGAGATGCTCAAACATCGATGTTTCATACATGTTGAGTATACTCGATGCAGTACCTGCATAGAATACACACGATACTTCACAAGTATCGACTTCCAGAATAACACAGTTATTCAATTTAGCATTACATGCTACTTTCTGTGGGTCCCTCGATCCACACACTCAAGACATCAATCATGTCACAAACTGGGGGATACATACTGAGGTATTGGTCTGGCGGTTTACAGCGTGCAACGCACATCGCGCCATCATAAGAACGTGTCAGGAAGTCATGGATGGTTAGTGATGATGGGAGAAGTGGGAAATACTGGTCGTGTGACACTAACACATTACTTCACTACTCCATCACTCCACTTTCTCCACTTCCCACGAGATACAAGGGTTAGGATAGAATACTTGTATAAATAGGTTCTCCATCCTATTTTCAAACAAGACAAGACAACAGAAATAAGTGTTGATACAATCGTATTCAAACACCGGAACTGATAGCTTACATCCTGCAAGCCAGCTCAGTTTTCTGATACAATTCATACATAGCCAACACCTTCACATTCTCAACACCTTCTTCGCTTCCCTCCCTAAGATCAACCCCATCTCCTTCACTTTGTGACCGAAACAAGTCCGGAACGACCATTTCTTGGTTTAGGCCGGATTTGCACAAATTGATTTCTCGAATCTACAAGCACTCACCGCGCAGTGCATTTGTTAAAGGTTTAGATTCATTCCTCATCCACATACCCCAAATTACCAAAACCGACATGAATAATTTTCACCCATAAACAATTGGCGACCACAACGGGAGGTTAATCTCTCGGTTATAAATTCAATTTCTTCGAAATCCGATTCAATTTTATCAATTTCAAAAAGGGTAGATCTTAGGACCAATCTAATCATCAATTCATTTCAAGATGGTAGAACTCAGGTCTGGATCAGCAATCAATTCTGACGGAGCTAGTGTGGATAACACTCCCGGTGTCGATGTACCTGTCAATGGATCTACCGTGGTCAATACATCTCGTGGAGCCGTCACTTCTACCACCAGCGCCAGCATAGCAGGAGATGTTCCAGTAAGTGTAACATCTCCCATCACCAGAGCCAGAGCAGCCGAAAATCCCGGCATCTCCTCAAGTGTAACACCTCCGGTAGTCACAAGAGCAACAACTTCCACTCCTTCATCAGGACGAGGAGCCGGAGGGACGAGAGGAGGACCATCTTCCATTACCATTGCAGACTTGATGGAGAAGCAAGAAGTTCTTGTTAAGACTCAAACAAATATGGCCGCAACTCATAAAGAGGTACTCACTTTTCTTAAGACATTAACTGATCGATTTCCACAAGAGCCGTGACAGCCCCTGGAGCCAACAAGGAATGCATTCAACGCACCGGAGAATGTATTTCAGCGGCGCAGACCTACATGGACCTGATCAAAGAAGCGACATCAAATATGAGCGTTCCTATCATGGAGACTCCTACACCGGAGATTGATCCTCACAACGATCCTCCTCGAGTCAATAGTTTCACTATGAACCAGAGGCCGGTGGATCGGGAAGTGGTTTTTATTTTCTAGTAAAAAGTTTATGCGAACTTTCACACCTCTCGAAGAATCAGCGTGCGGAGACGTTTTGCTGCAATCAACCAGAGGAAGGTCATAACCGTGCCCTACATATCACCGCACACATCAAGGATTCAGAGTTCAAGACGTCCCTTATCGACACAGGAGCGTCTTCAAATGTGATTACTCTCAAGACTCTCAGGACATCCAAGGTTCCCCCAGGAAAGGTCGTACGGAAGCCTACCACAATGACGGACTTCGAGGGAAACCAAACCAGCACATACAGGAGAAGCTCCGTGGAAAGAATCAGACAAGTTCATTACGTCCCACTCCGCACGTGGGCGTCAATTCAGGAAGAAGACCAGTTTGCATCATTGAGGGCTAAAACCCACGATGCATCTTTGTTGACGAAGCATTTTTCTCCATCCTGTGAATCCACGACCCACGTTCACACGAAGAGGGAATGAACTTTTATGGAGAATCATGACCAGAAAGGGAAAACGGTATACCGACGCTGCCATTATCAATTAGCAGGGGAGACTTTTACCCAGTCTCTCCACCTAATGGAATGCTACAACAGCAACGAACCACGATAACAAGTGCTAGATGCTCCACAACAGCTGCAAGATGGCACCAACTCCACAACTGATGAGATTGAAATCGTTGAGGAATCTCATAGGCCTATCTCCATCATCTCAACCTTATGTACGGATAAAAGCACGAAGCTCGTGGAACTTCTCAAAGAGTACCAGGACATATTCGCTTGGAAATATGAAGAAATGCCGGATTTAGATGAAAAATGGTCACCTATCATATACATGTCATACCTGGATCCAATTCGGTTAAACAGTTGCAGTTCATACACGAGGAAAATGGATAGATCAGGTGTTGCATAGACTTCAGAGACTTGAACAGATGCTGCTCCAAAAACGATCCTCCTCTACCTAACATCGACATGTTAGTAGATGCAACCAGCGGACACGACATGTTCTCCTCCATGGATGGATGTAGAGGCTACAACTATATAAGGATGTACGAGCATGACGCAAATAAAATATATTTTCAAACTCCTCTCGGAAATTTTTATTATACCATACTGCCATTTGGTTTAAAGAATGCCGGTGCAACGTATCAACACTCTATGACGGAAATCTTCCACCGGAGCCGATACCTCAAGGGAGTAACCTTAAGAAGATAACGATGTCCACGCGTCATATCGAGCAAGATCCGGGAAAATCACTCTATCTAGTTGAACAAGATCCGGGTGAGTCGCTTTATCAGACAGTGGTACATGTCTATCATGCTATGTTGGAGAATATGCAATTTTGGTCATCCTCTGGAGCTGTTGAACGCTCATCTACAACAACATATGCCCTGATAGAAAGAACCAGGCCTGCCGGTAATGAAGAGCCAACATGAGATTTTGGTGAGATAATGTTCATAGGGGCATATACCTCACCAACATGCGATACAACCTTCAGCCTTCTATAAGCAGTTCCCTGAAGTAGAAAGAGGAAAACCACAGAGATACAACATCCTGCACGTCTGCCAACTCCAACTCCAACTCTAACTCCAGTACCACATGCACGACTCCCACAATGATGAAACAACGTCCAAGATATTCCATATCTGGCTCGACAACAACCACTACGAACAGACCATATAAACCACACTTGGGGACTGAGGCTCAGCATGAAGTTCCTTCACCGTCATTCAAAGACTTCTTCAACACGAGAAAGATGGTCAGTAAAGAAGCATGGAATTTGCAAGGGTAAATCGAACTGAAGAGGAATCCACTTTAACGCTCCTTCCAGCAGAAGCTGCTTCAATGGTATATTCAAGAGCCGCCTCAACGCTCTCTCCGGGACCCAAGTTCGCTTCAGAATCCTGCTTCAACACTCTCTCCAGGATCCACCTCAACGTTCGCACCAGAAGCCACTTTAACATCCTCTCGAGCCGTTTCAACACTCAAGTTACATCAATAATCTGCGCTCTGGTCAAGTTATCTTTGATGTGCTCATTGCTCAACATACATCTCATCTATCCTTCATGAGGGCCCAGCGGAGCATGAAAAACCTTGAAGTGGATAGGAAAAGGGTTATCTTGTGGAACGGATATTTTTATATACTTGAAAGGGCGCGGTGAACAACTCATCATCAATATTTGGCATATCTTTGAAGATGTCAACACCTCCTGACTTGGAACCAGCATTATCCCCAGAATACATCTCAACAGGAGTTCCTTTCTTCATTCTACAATAAAAGACAAGAGTCATTACTTGTATAAAAACGCGTGAGATGTGTAGTCACACACGACAGAACACACATTCATGTTGGAGTACACAAGGCTGGTATTGGGTCCAAACACCGGTATTGATCAAGTCACAAGTCCGGTATTTCTCAAGTTTCAAGTCCTATCAAGTTTCAAGTCCGGTGTTGCTCAAGTTTCAAGTCTGGTATTGCTCAAGTTTCAAGTCCTATCAAGTTTCAAGTTCGGTATTGATCAAGTCACAAGTCCGGTGTTGCTCAAGTTTCAAGTCCGGTGTTGATCAAGTCACAAGTCCGGTATTGCTCAAGTTTCAAGTCTGGTATTGATCAAAGTCACAAGGCTGGTATTCGAATAAAACAGGCACACGCAGCAGGGCCGGTTTTCAATTGAAACACAGGGTCGATGTTCAGTCAGGCACGCGATGGGTCCCACTTGATCCCAGCCCCAGATTGGTCGAAGCAGACACAGCCGTCCCCAATCAAAGCTCTCTCTCTCTCTTGAAAAAGGCGTTTCATCTCCAACACTTCAACGCTTTCCCGGGCCTGCTCCAGAAGCTGTTTCAACTCTTTCTGTGGGACCCACATTTATAATTGAGCACACAAGGTTCATTTTTTTAAAACAAGCATGCTCACATCGGGTCCCACGTTCGAGCGAAGCAAACAGCAAGGCCGGTTTTTGGCCAAAGCATCAAGTCCGGTATTTAGTCAAGTTAGCTAGGTCTGTGTTTGGTCGAAGTAGCAAAATGACAGTCGAGCAAGCACAACAACCGTATGGTCAAAGTAGGCACAGGACATGGCCGACGTTACACGGTGGTCCCGCGTTTGATCAAAGCATGCACATATGCCCATGTTCGAATCAAGCATGCTTACATCGGGTCCCATGTTCAATCAAGCAGGCACATTAGCCCCACGAATGAAACAGGTGTAACAGTCCATCGAAGCAGGCAAGACCGACATCATGCTAGGGGAACACTCACCTAGATGTCTCTTGAATGTGACATGCTCCAAGGACAAGATCACCCGTCTCTCCTGGTAACATATAACTTTGTCTCATAAGCTTTGTCTTTAACTGTCACCATCTCATGCCTACCCTACAATAGTGTAACTATTATGCGCTAGGCAGGGGACTTAATGTTGATGGTGGATTTTCATTTAAGGCTAAAATTGTAAAAGCCAAAAAATTATGCGCTAACATCTTGTAAAAGATAAAGCCATTAATAAGTGATGAATACTTCTTCACTTTACCAATTCACCTAGAATGGAGCATGTGGCAACAATCCAAGTCTGTGAATTAAATACAGCATTATTAATTAATGCATAACCAGCCTTTTATTTCCTGTACTCATTATCAGTGCGGCATGACGACTGAGTGTTATTTACAGCAGAGCAACACGAACCTCCAAGCATTATAATGAAAGCATGTACGAAATACCCATACAGACTGCAACTCTCGGTGTGCTATACTATCCCGATTGAGCATATTACTCTCGGTGTGCTATACTAGCCCGATTGAGCATCTGGACTGACCATGTCAGTCTCAGAAATGATCACGACCATCCAACTTCACTAACATGAATTGGATATCTCAGATCGTTCCATGACCCCAAGCAGGTATTGGAATATTCACTATCGAACCAACGTGGGCCCCGCATGGTCGGTCTCCCCAAAAGATTGGCATAGCTTGCCAAAACGTCCAAGCCAGAGCAGTATGGACGGAAAACCCTAAATTAGGGTTTGCGGCATATTACATGTGTCGCAAAATAGTCTCAACCATCCATTTTCACAGGTATAGATAGAGGGTGTAGATGTAGATTCAAAGGGCCCAGAGCATGTCAACACGATCACCGTGGGCCCGCCTACATACATGACTGATCGGTCAGGACCAACCATGTTCGGTCATCCCAATTTGTGCGCCCGACCAGAGCATGAAGCACGGCCGTGAAACTCAAAATTAGGGTTTTGAACATCACGAGCGTCCATTTTATCCGGCACGAATGAAAGGTCCGAGATTATATTAAGCAGGTCTGGTCATACCAACATGACCACTGTGGGCCCACTTATCCCCTCACCTGATCGGCCAAGGAATACGATGCCTGGTTATCCCAAAACGCACGCCCAAACTAGCGTGGTCACACTTCCAAAATTGCAAACTAATCTCGACCACTCAAATTCGTCGGACAATTTGAGTGGCTTAGATCACGTTTTCATGGGACAGTAAGGTATAGGCGTGAACACCATCCTACCACCTACACGCCAGCCTAATCGTCCAAGACCGACCAAGATTGGCCGTCTTGGAATGCGTGCCCGAAGTTGGCACGATGTGCGGGTTTTGCGACACCAGTTTTCTATCGCAAATTGATCTCGACTACTCAACTTCGCCAGACGAATTTAGTGGCCCAGATCACACTTTCGTGAGACAATGGGTATGGGCGCCTACACTGTCATGCCATATACACGCATGTATGATTGGCCAGCCAAAAATCGTATCCCAAGTTTGGATTCAATCAGGCTGAAGAGTGGTGCTTGCGCACCTCCTCCAAAACCCTAATTTCACCAACGGTCGCAGATGAGTGTCTCAAAGATCATCTCGTCCGTCCAACTTCACTGGATTGGTTATACATCCCTGGTCAGGAGTTAATTGGTCAGTGCGGCATCATGGTGATCATCATCCGTCACCCTACCACACCATGTGGTCGGTCAAGGAAGGACTTGCTTTCTCAACCTCTGAACCATCACATGAAGTAGTATGGATATGAGGCTACTTTGAGATGCTCAAACAGCGATGTTTCATACATGCTGAGTATACTCGATGCAGTACCTGCATAGAATACACACGATACTTCACAAGTATCGACTTCCTTAATAACGCAGTTATTCAATTTAGCATTACATGCTACTTTATGTGGGTCCCACGATCCACACACTCAAGACATCAATCATGTCACAAACTGGGGGATACATACTTGGGTATTGGTCTGGAGGTTTACAGCGTGCAACGCGCCATCACAAGAACGTGTTAGGAAATCATGGACGGTTAGTGATGATGGGAGAAGTGGGCAAGACTGGTCGTATGACACTAACACATTACTCCACTACTCCATCACTCCACTTTCTCCACTTCCCACGAGATACGAGGGTTAGGCTAAAAAACTTGTATAAATAGGTTCTCCATCCTATTTTTCAAAAAAGACAAGACAACAAAAACAAGTGTTGATACAATCGTATTCAAACACCGGAACTGATAGCTTACATCCTTCAAGCCAGTTCAGTTTTCTGATACAAGTCATATATAGCCAACACCTTCACATTCTCAACACCTTCTTCGCTTCCCTCCCTAAGATCAACCCCATCTCCTTCACTTTGTGACCGAAACAAGTCCAGAACAACCATTTCTTGGTTTAGGCCGGATTTGCACAGATTGATTTCTCGAATCTACAAGCACTCACCGCGCAATGCATTTGTTTAAGGTTTAGATTCATTCCTCATCCACACACCCCAAATTACCAAAACCTGCATGAATAGTTTTCACCCATAAACACATATGTGTATAATCTTAGTCTATATAGTGATACGACTTTTGTCTCAAGATAAGAGATAGAGTAGATAGACTTTTGAGTGGTAGATAAGTTCAAGTCTCCACATACCTTTTAGTCGATGAAGATCCAATGGTTCCTTGAGTAGTCATTCGTCTTGTATGATGATCGCCATGGAGTTCTTGAGCTCAAATACACTTTCTATCCTAGTCCGAGACCTTAGCTATAGTAGACTAGAAATCAAGACTTTATAGTTTTGATCACTAACATTGACAAACATGCTTGAGATAGCAACGCATGCGAGTTCGACCGAGCAATGCTCTAACAGATAGCTTATATTCCGCAAGCCAGTTCCAAATTCTGATACAAGTCATAAAACAGCCACACCCTCAAAATTCAATATTTTGATCTCAACAACTTCTTCGCTTCCCTCCCTAGGATCAACACTTCTCCTTCACTTTGTGGCTGAAGCAAGTCTGGAACGGCCATTTCTTGGTTTAGGCCAGAATTGTACAGATTGATCTCTCGAATCTAAAGTACTCCCCTGCAGTGCATTTGTTTAAGGTTTAGATTCATTTCTCGGTGGCACACCCAAATTTACCATTCCCAGCAGAATCAGTTTTTACCCCAAAACAAGCATATAAATTCCAAACACCAAAAATATATTTAGAATATTTCAGTTCAGGATAGTACCTTGAGTATCAAGGAAAATACTTGAACATTAAGCACTAAGAGTTTAGCACATGTTCACAATATTATGTCAACATCTCATGAACTTGAACTACAAGAAAATGGGGGTTTAGTGTCAAAACAAATTGTTAAGAAATCCATTTTTTTTTCTAATTATTTTCTGAGATGATTTTTTTTTTGTCGCGATGTTGTCTCGGATACCCCGTCTAGAAAAATATACGACAAAATTACGAATCGTCACAAGAAAAGATAATTAACAACTAAAAATTTATTGTCAATAAAAGTGTCTTTCACCAACGAAATAAAATTGTCTATAAAAATTAATTTACTGACGAAAAAAATAGGCACTAAAATGCATTTTCTAGCGAGCAACATTTTTGTCACAAAAATGTAAATTCCGCGGCAAGCTAATTTGTCTTTAATGATAGCTATTTTAAACCAAAAAAATTGTCTTAAAAACTAAATTTTTGTGTCAATTTTATTTTTTTTAGTAGTAATTATCTGAAACAAAATTTTTTTATCTCTAATTTATTTTATCAGAGGCAAAATTAATAGCCCCTAAAAGTTAAATTTTGGAAACCAACTTGTTCTTGTTCGTCTCTAAATATTTCATTAATGACCAAATTTTTTGCCTTAAAAATAATTTTCAGAGACAAGATTTCTCCCCTCCGAAAGCTTTTATTTTTGGCCTCTAATTTTTTTTTTATCTCCAACCGAGACTTTGGTTTGTTACTATGGACTTTTGAGTATCAATAACTACCGCAGTATTTTATGCTTTTGCATCTACAACCCGTAGTTTCAGTATCAACTGCAACCGTTGCTAATGTGCAAGTGTGGGTATAATTGTTACACCAACTAATGCTCAACCATCACCTATTCAATTTGCTTGCTACTACATCTAGTCATCTACAGTTACTGCAAATTTTTTTGTCATCATTTTTCTTATGCATTTTAGGTAGTAGTACTTCTAGACAAACCACTCAGAAAACATCCACAAAACCGTCACTTTGTAAATAAACCTTTAAAAAGGAAATGGAGAACCCATTTGAATGAAAGATGCTGGAGGGTTCATACCAATCCAGGCCCATTAAAAAAAAGGTTTTGTGACTGGAGGATGGTTTTGCGTTCTTTGGGATTATTGATGAGAAATTTCCTGTTTAGTCCACTAAATCCGACCCAGATTAATGGCTAGTCCAGCAGGAAAATATATTTACTCGTTAGTCCAAAAAAGTTTTGAAAAGAGTAAAATTACTCTACTAACCTTAACATATAACACTATATATGTTATTACATATATTACTACATTCTACATATGTTTTTAGTAGTATGTATTGATACTACATATTGACATATTGATATGTAGTATCAATACGTTATGACTACATATTAATAAATATTGTTATGTTATGTATTGATACTACATATCAATATGTAGTATCAATATATTATGTACTATATATCAATATTGTTATGTTATGTATTGATACTACATATTAATATTGTAATGTTATACTACATATGTTACTACTACTAGTATACTAGTAAACTAGTTTACTAGCACATATGTTACTACTAGTATAGTAAAGTAGTTACCTAATTTACTAGTAACATATTTTTGTTATTAGTAATATAGTACATATTAATATGTGGTATCACCATATTGATACTACTAGTATGTAGTAACATACTACTAGTAACATTTACATGTGTTGATAATAATTAGATCTGGAAGGGTGTTTTAGGTATTTAGGAAACACACTTTATAATTTCCACAAAGTTTTTGGACTAGCGAGTAAATAATCTAGTCCAAAAACATGTTTTTGGACTGGGGAGTAAATTTTTTTCATAGGTGGAGTAGCCATTAACTGGGTCATGAAAAACTGGACTAACCAGTAATTCCTACATTATTAATTAGGTGGGTTGTTTATTAGTTCTCAAATTTTATCAAGCCTAGTATTCTTTTTACTTTTTCAAACCTAGGTTTAAATACATGCCAAGGCGGAATACCTCATGATTTGAGAAACCTGTATCACCGGTGCATTTATCCTCAAAAGTCAAAATGATAATCATTCATTATAAAAGATCTGGAAATGTTACCAAGTGGAGGCTATAAGACAAGTTTGTTTTCAACAAGTGGTTGGTTGATAGCCCATTATGGGCAAGGAAAAAAGGCTACAAGAATGTGCATCTTGAGAGTGACTGTCTGAATGTTATTTCTGCTTTAAATGGTATGATAGAAGCAATAAAATGGACCACAAGAAACCTGATATCTGATTGTAGTTTTATTTTAAATTCTTTTGAGAGTTGGATTTGCACTCATGTGCTTAGGGATGTAAACCATGTTGCTCACAAAATTGCAAAGTATGGAATTGAAATAGTCTCTGAAGAGGAATGGTCTAACCATTATCCTAATTGGATGTTACAATGTATCCAAAGAGATGTTCTAGTGTAATCATTCTGATTGATCAATAAAATTTACTATCTCTCGTATTAAAAAAAAAAGGTTGTAAGACGTTAATGTTGAAGGAGAGGAAACTTAGACAGCTTGGAGGAGCTCGAGTGTGTGCGGTGAACGCGGAAATGGTAAATCCTGAGTGGTGCAACTTGTTTAAGTGCTACATCGTCGCCAAGCGAACCATACGTGATAAGAAGATCTTCAAAAATCAGTGACTGTTTTAATGGGAAAACAGGCAACCATAACCTGACTGTTGTTGTTTTTGTTGCTGCACATGCCTAGGTCCAATGCAAGAAACCAAACCAAACCAAAAAGTTTGTTTACTGCATCCAGAACATATCGACCGTTGCTGCACGAGGCTTACCATATTCTAATAAAAAGCACAACAAAATTCCCATATTAATTTTTGGATCGAAAAATATAATCAACATTGGACACCTCTTGATATATGCATCTTATATTATAACTCACAGTTTGTTTTTTCTTTATTCACAAGTTTAATGCACATATATCCGGACCATCTAAATATATGGAGACTGCTGAAAGAACCAAATGGGTTGTGGGGGTCAATATACAAAAATAAGTACTTCCTAGAAATCAGCATGTTAAACGCAAACTACAAATGCTCTGGCAGGGACTCGTGGGTATGGAAGAACCTGATGAGAGAAGTAGGAAAAATAAAATAGAATATTGAATGGAGAGTGGGGGATGGAAAAATAATAAGGATATGGGAGGATTTGTGGTACCCAGAGCAGCAGCAGCTTTGTGAGCCACTGCAACAAACTTGCAAAGTCATTTTGGTGGATGAATTAATGATACAACAAGGGTAACATTGGGTTTGGGATGAGTCGAAGTTGACAGAGTACTTTGACCTACAAGTCAGGCAGAGGATAAAGAAGATCAAGATAAATAAAAATAAAAGAGATGAGCTAAGCTGAGCTGAGATGGAAACTAGAACACGATGGGGATTTCACTGTTAAATCTTTGTACAAGAAGATTATGCTCAGAGGGCAACTGGAAGACATGGATTTTAAATCCTTTTGGAGGAAAATCTGGGAAATGAATGTTATCCCAAGGGTTAAGACTTTCATTTGGAAGTGCATACATGATATTCTCCCACTAAATGAGAGAATGGCAAAAATTCTGCCTTACATAAATAAGATTTGCCCACTATGTGGGCAAAAGGAGGAAACTTTAAACCACATTTTCCTAAATTGTGAGTTTACTTTTACTGTGATGTGTGAAATGGTTATTACACCCACTGATTATTCTGGTAACCATACTGACTTCCATTGTTGGATCCATGATTGGTTCCATAGTGACAGAATTAGTAACCTATGTGGTTTAGATTGGGCAGGCGTGCTGGCAACTATTTGTTGGGAGATTTGGAAGTGCAGGTGTGATCTAGTGTTTAGGAAAATAAAACCTAACCCAAGGAGAATATGCAGCAATATTACCTCTATGATAAGTTATAGTAGAAGAAACATGAGGGAGAAAACTTTGAACAATACCATCCATATTATAGATAATTCAAAACCTTTAGCTACTAACATGCTGGCCATGAAGATAAATATAACAATAAAAATTAGTAACAATAGCAGGGAGGGAGGAATAGGTCTAACCTTATCGGATCATGCATGAAATATCTAGAAAGCAAGATGTAGAAATTTTGAAGCAACTTCAGAGGAAGAATTAGAGGATGAAGCAGCTTCCATGACAATCCAGTGGGCACAACAATTAAACCATACGCATGTCAAAATTGAAGGTGACAATGTGAAAGTCCTTGAAGCTGTTAGAACCCGGTTTGGAGAAGCAGAAAAGAATGTACAAAGGATGTACGCAGGAAGGCATAAAAACTTTATTTTTTTGTATTAGAAAACTAAAGGAGCTTAGTCGAGTTCCAGAATCTGAAAACTTTATTGCAAACAAATTAGCAGAACTCTCTCTTACAATTAGAATCTCTTCCCAATGGGATGAATCTTGTATCAATTATATTTTGGTAAACCTCATTCAAGGAGGCAATGTAACTGACTGGGATATGCTTATCCGGGTTTGAATCTGGTTTCTTTATATATTTTTTTTAAAATCTAAATATATGCCCCGGAATTTTGGCTTCTCCGTGCAACATTGCAATGGATGAGATGGACTTAAAATAATCTCTAACTGATTCTATCATTGCCAGCCCAAGGTAGTCAATATCGGTTGTACAGGCCGATATTACAGGTTTTTATCGGATATCGGAAAATACCCATACGATATCGAAAATATCGGCGATACAAAGACTAAATGATATTATCGGTTGTACAGGTCGGTACATACCGATATATCGGTTTCGTGAATAAATTTTTCATCAACATGCATCTAGTCTTTACAGACAAGTACAATGTCAATTGGAAAAGGTAAAAAATCCTAATATCTTGTATTTTGGAAATTTGAGATATGTGTATGATTTCTATTATTTTTTTATTATGGTTTTAAAATTATTTGAAATTCTATATTAAATGATGTATCACCGATAAAAACCGATATTATCTTTTGTATAGGTGTATCGGACCCGACCGATACACGATATTATTTATCTTGTGCCAGCCTCATACTCACTAAAATAGTGTTATCCAGCAATGAACACTACTGAACTGCTTCAAAGTGAGTTATCGTGTCAAATCGGAAAAAATTTAATGCTTACAATTACCATGGGCGTAAACCAGGGCCCAAGTCACTCAAACTCAATCAAATACTATTTTGAAAAGGACACCGTTAAAACATTCTTAAATGAGCAAAAGGCTAAAATATTACACATTTCATGGAAAGGTGCAACCATAATCCAACTCTTTAAAAACCAAACAACCATGTGCTTGTCCAACTCAGTACAACTCACCCACTGACCCGTCCAACTCAATACCTAATCTATCCTTCCCTAGTCAGTTTAGTGCGACCGTACTAAATTTATTTTATATGACACTCTTAGTTTCGTACCCAATTTATGTTATAAGACTATCTTTGTTATTTACCCAATTTATTTTATTTACACCGAAAAACACATTGCCCATTGTAATTTATGCGGCCTTGTTAGTGAGGTATACAGTCCATCTCTGAATTCCGCTGTCGTCGTAGTACTCTCAAAATCTTATCGAACCAACCAATTGAGCTTTCCATCGAACACAACAGCTGAACCAAGATGCTTTCTAGCCACCACCGACTGCACATCTCATCTCGGTTCACAACCATGCTCTCTGCCACCACACAGAACCCATCGAACTCATGGCCTTCACTTTGCTTTGTTGCATGGAGTCTCAACTACTTTTTGTCCTTGATGCAACAAAAGCACTTCAATCATCTCCTGCATCTTCATGGAGCCAACACACAACGATTTCACTTCTTGCAACCTCCATTTTATGCGCTACATCCCATATTCACCATCGTAGTTGTTTCCATAAGTACACCGACTCATCAAACCCATAAGATTCATTCCCAAACTGACCTCAGCACCAGCTTTTTACTTTCCATCCGCCTAGCACCAGCTGCAACTTACACCCATCATTCTAGGAAACATGCAGTAACATCTCATAGACGAGATACATCGCAAACCCATCTATATAAACCAAAAACATTTAACCACAGACGCCAGTTTCCATCCATTCAAAACAAAGAGCTCAAGTAGTTTGGTTGCTGCGAATTCTTTCTCTAACACAACCCAAGTGAACCAATTCATAGTACCCAACCAACACCACCAGCTCTGCCATCTCCACTTCATCGCCAGTTAGATTCGAATCCATCCAAGCACCCAATCTTCTCAAGCTCAAAGCCACCGTCACCAAAGAACCCACTGATCCATTTTTGTTGTTCTTGCTCTAACGAACTCGAAAGAAGAATTCGAGCCAACCAAAGCAACGGACCGAGTTCGATTAACACAACTCCTCCATCTTCTATTGCGTCTCCTTAACACGCAGCTCAAATCCATGGAAGCAACACATACAGTCTTCTATCTTTGCCACCAAACCCCAAAAGTTCCATCTGTATAAACCAAAATACAATCAATCGAGGGAGATATGAAATACGCCTTTCCGTGATGGTTGCAAGAAATATGAGTCAAACAACCGTCATATGTCCTATACTCCACATTTGACTATGATCGCCCAATACCAATTAATCTCAATTGTTGGAACATAAAATGAGCAAAATTACTAATTAATAAGACTATTACTTGATTAACTTGACTGTACTGCAAGAAGTTTGGATGTAATAATACGTGGAAAAGAATCAGAGAAGAGGAAAACAAAGATCACTTACAATGTTGTTTTCGGGTTTCTTTCAATAGAATCCCTGTAGGAGGACAGGCAAAACATTGCAGGCTGCAAAGATATAGATCATCAGTGCATGCATCCCCATCCATTCGAAAACTAGAGTTGGTTTTTTAAACCCAAATACATCAACCTGCGGGAGAACAAAATCAATTTCGGTAAGAAAGATGAGAGATCTGAATATCATTTGTTTTTCATTTAATAAAATGTACATAATCCTCCTGCACCTATGTAATATAAGAATCCAAAACATAACTCTAACTTCTCATTAACAACAATCTCTCAATCCTTCATCTTTGAATTTCAGAAATCCTAAAACAGATTCTTAATCCTCTATTTTCCAATTCGAATCCAAAACATAACTCTAACTTATATGGATACCCAACAAATTTTATAGGACCACTCCACCATTCTACCCAACAAATTTATACTAACCTAACTAGGGTTAATGACCTAACCCGACCAGGGAGGGTGGGTTAGGAATAAATCGGTAAAACTGAACTCACCAAATCAGCCGAGTCTGAAACGCATATTGTTGTTACCTTTTTAAAGAGTTTATCCCTGCCCGGACCTTTCCACGAAATAGTCAATTTCGTTGCCCTTTGCTCTTCTTAAATATTGTTTGTATTTTGTTTTGGTTTACAGACGTACTAGTTCTTTTATTCTTTTGAAAAGCATCTACTACCATGAATTACTATAGAACAACCTTTGAGATTGCCAAAATGAACCAAATCATATGTTTCGTTGATTTTTAAGTAGTCGGGACATGTCAGTATAAGAAATAATTTTGAGCATCTTACTTTATGGGATATACACATAGCGTAGTTGGAAATGCTCATCATGGACTCGACTCATGAGGGTCAGGGTTGGTGCCGCACAGTGAGACGATTTTAATCATTCCAGCTCTTCCTAAAAAGAATACAGCTCCTGTTTAACGTATATGAGCATGAGTGATAGGAAATGTTAGGTTTATTGCTTGAGCATCCCTAAGAGCACGCTTAGACCAAGTGTGTACAGATAGATACTGAACATGTCTGTCGGTTTGTCTGTCCGTCACAATTAATGAAGCAGGAGACTGTGGCTTCCTTCCCTAGATAGGTAGTTGCCAATCCTATTATCCAACATTTTGGTTTTCTTTTCTGTGTCTACTGGTTGGCTAGTTATTTCTTGTGTTCCGCGACACATAAAAAATTTATAGGATTGAACAATTTTCTGGTGCTAAATCTCTGTACAACTTTAAATGCCGGCAGGTTGACTATGAATGCAGTTTTTCTAACCTAGATGCAGTGAGTGTTATCTTACTTCGCAATTTTCTGGAGATCCGAGCCAAATCTGGATTCTTATTAGATCCTTGCACACTCTAATTAGATCAGAGTGTTAACAAAAGGACTACATATTCTATAGCGCTTAAGTTTGCACCCATTTTTAAATCCTTGCACATGAAAGGTGTTTGTAGTAGTAGCATCTCAGCGGTGTACTTCGTCGCTCGGTAATGTCATGTCAGCTGCATCTTGGCATATCACACAAGATGATCCTACATTTTATATGACAAGATTCTGTCTAATCCTTAAAATCTACACACAAAATTTAAAAAAAAAAAAAAAAAGCCTGACAAGAAGGATATCTCCAACTAAGATATGGCCAAGGAGTGTCATCATGCTATTTCAAGCATCACACTGGATACCACAAGGAAATAAAAGGAATACGCACCAAAATATGAATGAATTGATTTGACCATAATAAAGCTAACCCCTAATTCCTTGAAAGCTTGCAGCAAAAGTAGTAACATCTGTTTTGATCCCAACTAACACAAGCTAATAGCTGTTTTACAATTTAAAAGAGAATTGAGATTCAAAATAAACAAAAAAGATCTACTACCCAACGGTCAAATTTGTTCTCTCTTCATTCTCAGTTATCTAAGTCAGTTGATGTAAGCATATTCCAGGTTCTGTTCTTTCTTTCTCCTTCTACACTGGTGGTGACTACTTCATGAAATATTATCAGCTGCTAGCAAAATTCCCTATCAGCAAAACAAGGGGCAAAAAATGTACAGTATGTTCCCAAAAAAGGCGTGGCGAGCTTGTTCCCTTCAGAGCCCAAGTAAGATGTAGTAAACTAGTGTGATGGGAAGAGCTATCAGCATTCCAAAGATAACCCTGCACCACAGAGACAATGAAAGAAATGGTCTCCAGATTAGAATTCCATGTCACGGTATTAAACATTTGCACATCTTAACTTGAATTCTGAAGTTGAATTTATACATAGCAACTCAACACAATGGACATTCCATAATCTTAGTACCAACATAATATAGCTTCCAAAGGAAAGGAATGTCAGCAGATGTAGAATGCATACCCAGTGCTTAAGATTTTAGGATGGACATTATATTCCTTGGCAAAGACAAAGGGAACTATTCCTTGGGGAAGAGCAGCCTGCAGTTCGGATACAGAAGAAATCAACAACCATATGCAAATATAAAAGGCCATGTCTTTAATCTAATAGGAATAAAAGAGGGTTACCTGTACAATGGCAATGCGCAGAAGATCACCACGTAATCCAACAATAAAAGAGGCCGCAGCCATGACAGCAGGACCAGTTAGGAAACGAACACCCATAGAAAATGTAGCAACCTTGTTTCCACAAGCAATCATACGTGGTTGTAACGCCATAAACAAGCCTACAAAGATAACAGTTATGACTTTGCTAGAGTAAATCAAATCAACAAAAAAGACATTTTGCACAAGCGAATCCTAGATAAACCTTCAATTTTTCAAGTATTTATACAATCTCATGAATAAGGACGTATGCTAGAGGCTGAAAATCGTACCAAGACTGAACATAGCCATTCCAAGACCAGCATCAGATAGAATCGATATTGATTTAGCTATGATTGCAGGCATGATGATATTCCACCTGTCCATGAATATATAATTAGAGATTACAACTAAAGAAGGTAAGAATGCAGTTCTTAGAATTGAAGGTATATATTGTTTTGACCAATGATTTGGTTATACCTGAAAGATACTAGAGACCAGGTGAGACCAATGAGACTCGAGTAGGTGTTGGGATTTCTGATGAGTTTTCGCCATACCATGATCAAAATGAGCCTTGTCATAACACTAGCAGGTGGCATAGTAGTGGCTTTGGTTTCACCATAAGCAGCTTTAGGGTGAAGCTCAGTAGTTGAGCTAGAACCAAGCTTTGTCAAATTTGGTGCTTCTCGTTCACCACCATTTATGGCTTGCCTATTTCCAAAACTGAATTGGTCATCTCGGCGGTATTCTTCAAACTCTGAAATTTATTACAAATAGCCCAATTTAGATTACACAAATGCATTACCAAACAAAAGAAAGTATTAAAAAGTCTATTCCAAGAATAAAACAATAGATGCAAGAATATAACAACTAGTCCTACCTAAAAGCAGTTGACATCACAAATAGAAGAATCCAATCATTTATAAGTGAGTATACACAATGAACACAAGGCAATAAAAGATACTTGCCAAAACTGGAAGTTAGAAATCAAAACTTAGGTTTCACAATGCATTTTGACTCGCATTATCTAAGAATCGGTAACTATAAAAGCATACAGAACAACTACCTTCTATAACATGTAAATGAACACGGATCAAGCAAGATTTTATTTCTAATTTTGAGCTACACATACTTTGCGTTAACTAACATCAAGAAACAAAACCAATCATGCATTTATAAATAAAACAGCAGGAACTAAAAGATGTATACCTTTTGGGTTAGGTTCAATCTGATGAGCTCCAATCCCACCATTTTCATGACCATAATCAGCACCTCCTCTGAAGACATGAAGCCCTCCTTCAGAAACAGGTGAAGCACTAGAACTCCAAACAAACATATGAAGATCTTTTGCTCCATCATTTTTCTTCTTCCCAACAGGAGAAAACATACCAGTATTAGGTGCAGGATAACCACTACCTTGCTGTGCAGTATTCCTTGGAAACCCTCCTGCATTCCCATTTTCCTCATCAAAACCCATGTTCCCAAAATTAGACTGTCTAGGACTAGTACTGCTCACATTTCTTCCATTAACCATTGAGTAAAAATCAGTATGATTAAAACTTGATCCTCTAGGAGTTGGGTTTCTGGAAGATTGAAGAGAATAAATCTCAGCGTTAGTTAAGTTTGAAGCTCTGGGAGTTAAAGAAACCCCTGAATGTGGACCATTGTTAGATCTCCTAGAAAACACTTCAGAACGAGAACTTGTAGATTTCCTAACAGTTACATGAAGTTTACCATCTTCACCAACTTCAGCTTCAGTTTGCAATGGTTCTTTACCATCCAGAGACAGAATATCAGAATCTACTCTAAATGATATGATAGAACCAGCAGTATCAGGAAACTGTTCAACAATAAGAAGCTTAGCTCCTCTGTACTCAAACAGGAACAACATGAGAGTATACCAAATGATACATTGAAGCACAACTATCTGAACCATTAAACTTCCAGAGAACTCTCCATACATTCCTTTCAAAAGAGGGATACCCATAACAAGTGTATTAGGAAGTGTAGAGAGTGAGAATAGTGTAATAGACCATTCAAGAGAACCATTTGCACTACATCTAGACCAAAAGGCTAGAACAACCAAGACTATAATCTTTTGAAGAGAATCAGCAGCTATGAATCTCAAGTTCATTGTGTAAGGATTGTTACTTGATATGAAGTGAAATGATAGTAAAGGAACAGCAAAGAGTGCAACAAATCTATTGATACCAGAACATTGATCAGGAGTAAAGATTTTCCACCATTTCACTGAACCATAAGCTAGAACCATAGCTACATAGAGAGGAACCACAGCAGTGAAAACATGGTAGAGATCAGTTCCTGTAATCATTTTGAATAGTTTGGAAGGAACCCAAGTTAGAAAATCTGATTGAACACAAAACCCAGATGAGGGTTTTTATAGATGGGTTGAGGAAATGTGTGAGATAGATTCCTTTTTGGTTTTACTTGTTTGAATGGGTTTTATGTTTGATAGCTACAAGTCTGATGTGAGCTTAAAACAAGAAGAGAATCACTGGGTTTTAGCTGGATAAAGTGTATAGAGATCCTAATGAGAAGTCAGTAAACAAAATATCCGATTCTTTCTTTCTTTTTATCTACTCAGATAAAAACAGAGATTTTTTTACAGGTGAGTCGTACTTTAAAGCAAGAATGATGAACACATAAAAACAGTGAAAGTGAAGGAGAAAACAGGGTTCAATTCATATTTTCCAGCTGTAGTGTGTTTTGATTACTAGTACAACAGTGAAAACGAGAGAGAGGAGAAAACTTTGATTTGAGGTGAAGGTTAACAGAGAGGAGAGGGGGCACTTGAAAGGCTGAAGACTAGTATTTATGGAGATATTAATGGCAGACAAGAAAAATAAAAAAAAGCAGAGCCGCTGGAGTTTCTTGAAAAAGCTTTTGTTTGTGGGAAGAAAAAAGAATTCGCAAAAGAATCATCACTTTTTATGGAGAGAGAAATAGACTGAGAAAGAGTAATGAAGGAGAAAAAAAAAGAACAACAGTGGCAGGACTACTGCTTTCAGTCTGCAGCCAATGAATTAAAAAAGCTAACTACTCTCATCAGAATCGAAGTGTACACTCAAACACAGCATTAAAGAAAACAAAATACATTTCAAAAAGAAAACATATTTAAGATTCTCTCAGATTTTTTTTTTTTTTTTTTTTTTCATAATAGAAACATTGAAACATATTCACGAGTTATTACATAGAAGGTAAGCGAGCAACAAGCTGCGCCGCAAGCCCTTTTTTAATGGCAAACTCTATCCTCTTAAACACAAACTCTCTAGAATCGGGAGTCATGACATTACTTTGCATGACTCTTTGAACTCTCGCTAGGAGTCCAACCGCCTCCGGAGCTAAATACCCAAAAGTGTCAAAGGCAAAGGGAATAAAAGCATGTCCATTATCAATACAAGCCTTTTCATGCTTCGTTATCTTACCCAAGGCAGCTTTCAAAGCTGCTTGTCCAACTGTGAAAGAGCCTTGCCCGATGCCTACTAATGGAGAAACCCCAAAGAAGATCAACACACGTATGTTTTCCGTTGGCCCACTCAAAAATAAGAACATCTCTGGCCCGAGTGTTGATCCGCCTTCAAGAGGATCCGTCAAAAAGTTGACCGACGCCTCTTTCTTTGCCGAAATACCAGCCCTCCATAATACATCATATAAGATATCTCTCACATGATCATGTCTATATTTGAAACCAGGATCCACCTTACAGTGAACAGCATGTTCCCCATATGCGTCTAGGCAGCCTGTAATACAAGCAGGGCAACGACAATAGGACTCAATACAGGTTTCTTCATAATTAACTTTTAAATAGGACTCAATACAAACGGACTACAGGTAACTAGTTGTCAGCCTAGCGACAAGCTGGGCTCCAATCCCTTTTTGTATTGCTATTCCTAATCTATGAAAGAAATAGTTGCATTTCTTGGCACTAACATCAAATATAGATAGTTGATTATTAAGCCTTTTCAAGAAATCCATTGTTTCAGTGCAAAGTTCCCCAAAAGTAGTAAATGCTAAAGTGCCGAAGTTGTAACCATGGGCTAAGCATTTTTCCAAATATTTCTTATGCTTTCGTTTGACTGCCCTATTCAGTGCTAACCCTGGACGATATGTGTGCACCCCTCCTCCGGTGAATGGCGAAACACCGGTTACATCCAAACACTTGTCACGCCCATTGTCCCAATTAAAGACTAAAATATCAGCCGGGCGGAGAGAACCCCCATCATCTGCCAACAAACCCAGATCTGCTTCTTTTCTAGCCGGAACCCCTACACGAAAACACATATCTGCAAATATGTCACGCACGAGATCGTGACGAAATTTGATGCCTACCTCATGTGCGCAGTGTAAGGCATGATCCCCATAACAGTCCATATCCCTCCTGCAAAAAGCACAAAGGCTACCTTCCACAAAAAGAGGTATACCAAGCCTATACCGTAAAACTGCTCCAAATTCCTGAGCCCCAACCCTCTGATTAAGCCCCTCGATAGGAATAGCCTTAAGGTAGTCTTGTGCGTGGATATCTTTATTGCACTCCCAAATAGCACAATCTCGAGATGACATGGAAAATTTAACCGGCAAATCCTTCATGAAAACATCAAAGTAAATCACTGCCAAGGTCTTCATGGGATGGGGGGCAGTAAGCTCGATGTTGACGTCCGGACCACATATGCTGGAGAAAAGCTCTATGGCGTATTTGCATGTTGTGATTAGGGCCCTGCAGTTGAGCGTTACGAAGGATGCTGATCTGAAGTGGCTGAGTCTGTATGCAAGATGCCAAGTAGCAATAGTTTATTGCATCAGCCATGAAGTAGATACCTAAACCACCCAAGCTGAGAGGTAGAGAAGACATACGGTACTGCAGCAACCCCATACCAGGCCCGTCATTAGTAACAATGTGCCGCAGATGTAACGACAGGTGAGCATCAAACAAAACTTGAGCATCTATGACAAAATCCGGCCTGGTGGTTCTCATAGAGAAATACAGACGAGAGACTCCAGCACAACTACACAACAATAACAATTCACTTTGGGGATCATCTAGCTTCCTAACGGCGTTCATTAAATTGTTAGTTTTGACCACTCTACTCTTGATCATGCTGCTGCAGAACTCATGGTCTAAACTTACAGGCCCCCTAAAAGCTTTACCCCCTTAGTTGGTCTGCAAATTTGGGCAGAAAAGACGTCCCTGTCATGGCATCGTATATCCAACGTAGGCCAGAAGATCTCTGTCTTGGCGATGTTAAGATTAAGACCCAGTTTGCTACCCTCATTTTTGATGATGTTGAGAGCTTTAGAAACCATTAAAGTGTCTCCAATTATCGTTCCATCATCCAAGTACCAAGCATGTAAATCCAAATTGCATTCTGTTTCAATCCTCTTGACCAAAGGGTGTAGAGTAAGAGAAAAAAGAAGGGGACCAAGAGGGTCGCCTTGTTGAACCCCTTGGGCAGAAGACAATGTGGAGTCATTGTAGTACAGTTTAGGAGGCTTAGAGTAACAAAACTCCACCCACTTAGAGATTGAGGGACAGTGGTTTCTCACTTCTTGTAACATAGCGGACCTACTGACCATGTTAAAGGCATTGCTGAAATCAACTAGTAGCATAGTCATAGTGGAAGAATTACCTTTCTGTTGTAGAATCCTGTTGACGGAGTGTAAGATGGCTTCCCCTCCACATGGTACTCCTACCCCAAACTGGAAGTCTTTGAGGTAAGTGCACATATCCTTTCCTACAGTTTGGGCATCAACCTTGGATACTAATCTCCTCCACACTGTCCCAACAGCTATCGGACGAATTCCCCCATCCGGTTTGAGCAAGGGCGTAAGAGGTGCGCTCGCCACGAATTCTCCCAAAGACGATGGACACCTGCCATCGAACCATATATTGACTACACCTTTTATGGAGGTAAGTAAATCATCAGCCACCACAGTGGCAGGTCCATTTAGGGCATCAAGTAGATGTTGAACCCTCAAATCATCTCTCCCACAAGATGTGCCTTTGGGGAAGCTCATTAACCTACCAAGAATGATCTCATTTGAAGAAACAACACTGTTTACCACACTTGGACTAGTAGGTATGTCAGGTGGAGGGGCAAACGGGTGCTTATCAATCAATATTTTCAAAGTATCCTCCTCATCAGTAGCCATACCATTCGAAGTGAGTACTTTTATAGCAGCAGTGAAAAGCCCATTACGTATTTTCTTTCTACATATACTCAAGTTAAGAGCCTCCTGATTGTTGTTCTTCCTGCATTGCTTGTTTTTATGCTGAGTGTGTTCAAGGAGCAATTTTTGGACTAATTGAATGCAACCGTCAGGCACGTACCATTGCACAATAGATTGATTGATTGATTTAATCTGTAAAGTCCTTCGGTTTCCCGATTTTTCCTCACTACTGCTTTTGGGGATGTGTAAGTGTAGAATACAAACAGGTAACAACAGCAATTGTATCCACACAGAAACTTCACCAGGATTTGCACGTACCTTATCAAGCGCATACTTCAAAACTTTTGAGAACTGCAATTTACACTTTGGAGGAATAATTTTGACAGTTTGAATATGTTGCTGAAACACTTTGTCGAGCAGTTCCACATTAAGGCAAGGAAGAAAAGGAGCATCAGTATCATCTGCAATGTTGTCAGAGGTTGGAGGAGGACACATAATTCCATTAACCAACAAGTGAGCGTCTGTGCTATTAAAAGGGCCGAATAAGCCATCTCCAGCATGAGATTTACATGGTCTTCTCCAGGCACGAAGAAGCATGCATTCCGTACATAACCACATTCGCAGTTGAGAGAGGACGTCTTCCCATGCTTTATAAACTTCACGATTTGTAGCTATCCGCTGTTTGCAACGTTCGTTCTCCTTACCATAAACAAAGTGTTTATCTCTGAGATGCTGAATCAAATAAGCTTTTCCCAAACCTCTTCCACCCGTACCATTCTTACAACCATCGAATCCTCTGAACGGGCAATGAAAATAGGTAGAAGAAAGTTGATTTGGGTCCCTGGAAACACCTTGGCTCTGTAATAATGTTGTGTTTGACATTGACGTATTCATGTGAAAAATGAAAATTCTACTGGAACTGTGGATTGGGAGTTTTAACAAACACCTTGTGTGCCAAAAATGAAATAAAACGGGTGTTTATGAAGAAAATAATCCACACCAAAACTGATTTCGCCACCTGCTAAGATAAAATCAAAAGCAAACCACCTAACCCAAAACTGTCTTGAGTCTAAAGACCCCTGTTCAAACGAGATCAAAGTAACAAGAATCACAAGAACCTAGAATCCGATCAAAGTAACAAGAATCCGGTAACAAGAATCACACAAACCTAGAATCCAATCAAAGTAACAAGAAACCGGTAACAAGAATCACACAAACCTAGAATCCGAACAAAGTATCAAGAATGAGGATTACCAGAGTCACGACCACAAATTCGTCCCTTGAAAATTTGCTAGAATCCGAACAAAGTATCAAGAATGAGGATTACCAGAGTCAATTTTTAGGTACTATAGCAGGCGAAAAAATCGCCTGGAGAGAGAAAGATGTTACCAGCCACTAAAGTTGATTATTTGATTCTTCTTTTGATCATTATCGAGATTTTGCACACATATTTGCTGTTAACCGTCAGATTACTATTGGAGTCTAGAGGATGAGCGAGCAAGGCCATGGTCACTCCTGAGTCTTGATCACTTCATGCCACTAAAAACCAGTTTCATCGTTACATTTAGGAACATGGCCTTTCCTTACCAAACAGCTCTTTTTTGGTGCTCACTTTTTATCAAATTCGAATTATGAAAGTATATTTAGTTATTCATGCAGTATTAGAAAATAATAAAAGGTGCTCACTAACAAAAAAACAAAATTATAATAAAAAGGGTGTTGGTTGTTGCCAGGCTACCCATGCAGTATTGGAATTATGAAAGCTTGTTGCCAGGCTACCCACCAACTTTTTATAATCTGATCTTCAAAGGCTTTTTATATATAAAAAGGTAAATTATTTTATTGGTTTTCAAATTGGACATGTCCAAAGCCAATTAGTCAGGTAAGTCATGTATGTAACCAATTTGAATGATTTTTTCTTTTCAAAATGTTAAATTCTACGGACATCCAACTCAAACTCAATTGGCAATGAGTAAAGCGGCCCTTTCATATTATATTTTAAGTTAATTAAGCGGATTATAGCGATGTGTGACTCTAGTCACTGGACCTCACACGTGGACCAACGTACGAGTTATCAGTCCATCGGTAACAGGTGTACACATGTGAGTGACCAAATCAGGGGGTAACACCTCGGCCAGTATCGGCACTGGCTTACACCCCGGTGTACAAGTGACAATATTGGTTAAACACTTCGGCCAGTAACTCGGCCTACACCCGGCGTACGCAGGTTTGGGTCTGGGGCTTAGCTTTGATATCATGAGTCTACGGGCATCCAACTCAAAACCAATTAGAATGAGTGGAGCGGCCATTCCATATTATATTTTAAGTTAATTAAATGAATTATAGTGATATGGGACTATTGTCCTTTCACACAAAATCATGGCTAATTATTAAGTAATTTGATCACTAATAATGTTTATGTGTTCTTTTTTATCGCAATCTCAAAATGACAACGTTCCGAGAGATACAAACCAAAATATATTTCAATAGGTAATATGTCTTGTGGATAAAAAAATAAAAAACGTTGCATGTCTTGCTTTGGTTTCATTAACGGATGAGTCCCTTCAGGTTTAGTTAATCTATATCTAGATATTGCTCGAAATTAGTTAAGAGTATCGCTCGTTTTTTCTACCTGGCGAGACTGGGGTATACCCAGATTAATTGGGGTATACCAAATGAGACAAAATATGATCATTTTGAAGTAAAACAAGCCACCCATTAACCTTATATTTTCTAAATGGCTAATATGTTCTTGTTTAATTAACACTAAAAATTCTGATTAGGTTAATTAATTGAGTTTAGATTAAAATTGAAGGATTAATTTGGGGATACTAAAACTAATTTGGGGATATGAAATAGTAATGGTACTGTTCATACCGGCATGGAAATTTTTAATTTCCGTCGTTGAAAAACCGTGTCGGTATGAACAGTAACATTACTATTTCATATCCCCCAATTGCATGTTCTTAAAATTTTCAAATCATGAATTCAGTTGATTAACCCTTTAATCCGTCTTATGAGTTCGATTTCATTCAAAAAATTTGGTTTAGAAAATGTGAAAGGTCGGCAAGGTCTACATTTGAATAAGGTGACGGCTATGTCTCGCCGGCATGGTCTACGTTTGAATAAGATGCCGACCATTTTTAGGACGGAAGGGTCTTTGAATGAAGAATATGCCGACTATCTTGGGCCAGCTATCTTATGGCCGGCATGCAAATATTTTCTACCATGCCGTCTATAATATAGTCGGCATGAAATTATTTTTAACACTCCCGGCTGACCTATGGTCGGCATGGTAATGATTTCTAACCTTGCCGGCCTGTAATTATACTCAACAGAAACTAGTTTTTTGGTGATACATTGATTGAAACATAAAATCTAACTCCTTGTCGACGGAAAAACGAATGCACTTAGCATGTCCATCAAGCCTTTAGACCCCTAGGCGACCCTAGTGGACGAGTTATAGGCTCGTGAGGGTTTACATAGAGGTCTACCCACAAAACTTATACAAAAACTTCTAAACCCATCAATCTTCCTCCTCCGAAGATGATACAGCATCCAAGTAGTCCGTGTTATCCTCCGGGATTCTTTCTTCCAAGAAGTGATAGCTTGCATCGAACGCGAATGCTTCCCCCTTTTCCTCCAAGTAGCGCGCTTTCACGACTTCATGCTACAAAAACACAAAAACAAACTTACGTTTGTTAGTGGTGTTTCATTGGAAGATAAAACAACATGGGTTACGTAAAAAAAAAACCACAAAATTACTTACAAATTGTGCAATGGACAAGGTGAAGGGGCGAGTGTTAAAAATCCGAGGTTGGAGAGCCATAAAAGCAAGTATCACTTTTTCGATGACTAGGTGCCTAGCGTGGATTTGTTGAACACTTCTTGAATAAGGATTCCCAAACTCTTGGACAAATTTGTTGTGTACCCTAGTCCAAAAGGTTATGGAATCCTCCCTTTCGAAGGATTGACGTCTAAGTCGATTTTCCGCATACCATGCTTTGGTGATTGCCAAATCTTCATTTGAATCAAATGATGCCATTGTTGTTTGTAGAGAGCTATTGGGCGAGTTAGATGGAATGTATGATGATATGATCTTTGGAGAGTATATGGAACTATTTGTATGTTGTTTTGTAGATAGAAGTAGTGTATTTATAGGATTGTGCCCAAATTTGGCCGTTATAGTGTCCAAGTACAAGTCAATCAATGAAATTGTACTTGCAAAAAATTTGAATTTCGAATTCGCCGGCGAGGTTTGTTTTCCCCAGTATGCCGACTAACTATGGCCTGCAGGGTGTGAATTTTGTTACCATGCCCACCTTATGATGATTTTAGGCATCAGGAGAACATTTTCTTCTGTGTATCAGCCGACAATGTATATGGACATTTGTCTGCCGGCTACGATAAGGTCGGCAAGTTATAAATTTTATTACCATGCCGACCTTATGACTTTTAGGCATCAAGATTTCATGCAATTTTTTGTTAAAACGTCGGAATGGTATTTGTTCACTAGTGTGCCGGCTATGATATGGTCGGCAGGGAACATAATTTATAACCATGCCGGCCTTATAACTTTTAGCCATCAGGAGTTCATGCAATTTTTTGTTAAACCGTCGGAACGGTATTTGTTCACTAGCATGTCGGTTATGATGTGGTCGACAAGGAACATAATTTATAACCATGCCGGCCTTATGATGATTTTGGGAATCAGGAGAAGGAATTTTCTGCAACAAATAGCCGACAGGGTCTATAAAATAATACCATTCTGGATGTATCACAACCGGCTTGGTATTGATTTGATTACCTTGTCGACCCTGGTATGCAAGCATTTTCAGATGTTAGGGCCGGCATTCTGACACTTCAAAACCTTGCCGGCCCTGGTTTGGTCGGCAATGAAACTTAAAACATGCCGGCATAAGTATTGAAACTTTACGTAGCGAAACAAACCATTCATTCAACAACTAGAAATCCAACACTTGTTGTCCAACCTACAAAAACATGTCCCATAAACCTTAAAAAAAAAACATTTGTCCAACCATTAAACTTAACATTTGTCCAACACAACATGAAGAAATAAACTAGGAAAGTATTCATTCACCACCACAACCACGACCATGGCCCCGTTTAGGAACACTACTACTACCTTCACCACCACGACCACTACGAGCCCTCTTTTTGTCAGCATTCATCTTGGCTTGTGCTTCCCTCCTGGATTTTTCTTCCCTCTTTACTTCAGCAACAGCTTGCTTGAACATTTCATAGGAATCCTCATTGTCAACATTTCTAGCATAGTGAATATGCTTGGTTTGCTCTTTAATCGACAAAGGATCTCCTCTTTCTCTCGCGCAACACAACACCTTCACAAAGGTCTTCAAATGCTCATTCTATTTTCAGTTAAACAACAAACAATTAATAGAATGATTCGATAATTTAATCTTAAAACAATAAGAGCAACTCTAAAATACTTACCAAGAACTTAGGAATTGTTGCTGGGTCATTCGATGCCATCTTCCTCTTACGAGCCAATTGTTCAGCAGTCATTTCCCTAATCACAGTAGGACGAGCCCGTCCTGAGTACCACATCATGTATTTCTCATGAGCTTCATGACCTTCGGTCACCTCGTCCAAAAGACTAGTATCGAATTTATGGTCACGTCTTCCGTTCCAATGATCGTTAATTGGCGATGGAGCGTAACGAACGTCAATACCTTTTTGGGACGTGTTGCACTCCTCCCTTACCACTTTAAAGAACGGCTCAGCATCGAAATGGGTTCTTCTTGGACGTAACCCAATTGTCGCATTACCCGATGTGGATCGTACATTGAAAATCCATGGGAGAATAACAAGGGTCTGTAGTATAATGCAACATCATCCATCCTTTGGATTAAACCTTGATTTCTAGCATCTCGATAAGGATCAAATATTACCTCATCCACAGTCAAGTTTTCCAAGGAGATTTGCATGTTGAAAAGCTGCTGCAGCATATCCTTTTCCTGAGCCCCCTTAAAATTGTATCTTTGTCCTCTTGGCTTATCAATCGCAAGCTTTTCATTCACTTTGACGAAGGAGTTGGTTTTCACAAAATTAGGGAAGTGTTCATATATCCAAACCTATGCAAACACAAAGTTTAGTAAGAATCAAACATTACAAGCATTTTGCAAATATAAATGATTTACACAATAAAATTACCTGGAAGAGACATATATTTTCATTAACTTGGCCCGTTAGTGCCCTTGAAGCCTTTGTCAACTCATTGTTCAAGAAGGAGACCACCGCAGTACCCCAAGAATACTCATGCATCTTATCTAAGGGATCTAATAGTTGCATATACCTGGCGTCGACCAAGCTTCCAGAACTGTCGGGGAAGATACATTTTCCCAGGATGTAGAGCAGATAAGCTGACGCGGTAGCATTGATTCGTACCAAGTCCACCCTTCCTTCCTTATTGTAGATTTCATTGGTCCCAGAGAATGTATCCCTCAACTTCTTCGGATTAAACTTCTTGCTTAAATTACCATCCTTCATCACAAGCATAGACTCAGTCTCAACCTGATTTTAACCGAATAAAGTTTTGGTCAATTTGAAGATATTATCCCAAGAAATGCCATTATCGAAGCCCTCACATATTGCTTTTCCCTCAACCTCGAGGCATAGAATTTGATGAGCATCATCGGGAGTAATCGTCATCTCACATAATGAGAATAACATTGTATCAGTATCTCCAAATAACCTCTCATAAAATGAAGATATGGTAACTCTATCATACTCAGCATTTGAACTCTCCACCGCAGGCCACAACCCGGAGTTCTTGACAATCACTTGCACCTCCTCACATTCCTTGTCAAGGTCCCAGTTCTTAGTCACTGAACATGAAGCTTGGTGCCTCAAGAGATGGATGGCATGCTTGTGATCCTAAATACCAAAAACACAAAATGAAAAGAAATACAAACACTTGACGCAAATTTAAGATAGATAAGATACACTTAAATAAAAAAAAACAAAGACGGATTGAGATTACGTACGATAGTATTTTGGATTTCACATGCCCATGAGTCTTTGCATCTAAAAAGAACATTTCCACCATCTTCTGGGGTCCCCTTTAGAGCCTCACTTGGTTTCATTTTAACCTTCAAGTGAGGGGGAGGCATGTGGGAATCAGCTGATTTAGTGATAACATTTTTCTTCTTTTCGGTTGCACTAGTACTTGCAGCTTGGGTTTTTTCCCCAACTTCTTCTTCTTCTTGTTCAACAATTTCATCTTGAATATCCTTACCTTGATCTCCATTACCATCATCATCATCATCATTACCTCCTCCATGTCTTGATCACCATCATCATCAATATTACCTCCTCCATCAGCCAGAGTTCTTTCATCAACATTATCATCATCACCTCTTCTACCAGATAGAATTGATTGGTCTTCATCTGGAGTCTCGTCTGAATCACTGGGTTCCGATGGTGGTACGAAATCATTCAGTATACGGATCTTGAGTGTTTCCGGCACAACGTATGCCCCTCAATGTGTTGAAGTCAAGAATTTATCACCAACACGAGGAGGTTTTGAAGGAGGATTAAGAGCTTTCTTGTTTGCCTTTTGCAACCTGAACAAGAACAATTAAGAAAAAAATTATAAGTCAGCAGGGTCAACATATACAACCAATCAGGCGGACCAAGGTCGGAATGGTGAATATCTAAACAACATGTCGGCTAAACATTAGTCAGCAGGGTTTTAATTCAATAACATGCCGGTTTTTAACAACTATGACACATGGTTTTCAACATCAATAGTCGGCAAGATCTATAATAAAAACAACACCGACTAACATAATGCCGGCAGGGTAGTATTTACATACCATTCTAACTTTCAAAATTTAAGGCATCAGGAGATGCTTAAAATTTTAAACTACAGCTGGCGTGGTATTTGAATTATAACCCACCGACACAAAAAAAACTAACGCCGATAAGATTATAGGTTGAATAACTTGCCGACCCTGTAAAAGCAGTTACAAATACTAAACAGCCGGCAAGATCTTCAACCTAATAGCTTGCCGGTCATACCCTAAACATGAAAAGCCGACAAGGTCGTGGAAAAAACACCTTGCCTGACAAATAACTGCAAATTCAAACATTCAATTTTTCTGACCTAATTTGACATGCAAACATGAAATTGAAGTACTGGAGTGAGTTTAAGTAGGCCCTTACTTTTTTAATCGCATCATTTCTTCGTTTTGAGCGGGTTCAATTTCTTCTTCTTCAACCGTTTTTTTCTTCTCCTTTTGTTGAACTAATTTTGCAAATCCAGGGTTGTATTCATTGGGTTTTCTATTAGCGTCTTTCATACGAGTTTCCTTCCGTCGTGGTGGTTCCATGTTTGAAGATTAATCAGAAATTTTGAATCGACGATCCACTCGATTTAATCGTCGAGGTTTGATGGTGGTGGTGGGGGAGGTCGGTATGGTGGTGGAGGAGAAGAAGAAGAGAAGAAGGAAGATGAAATGAAAATAAAAAACTGATTAGGGTAATAGAATTATAAAGGGCAAGGGTAGTATTGTAACTTCACCTATATTTGGCCTCCCCTTAGTAAGGGCACTATGTCCACATAAAACTGGGTATACCCCAATTAATCTGGGTATACCCCAATCTCGGCAGGTTTTTCTATGCAGATTTCAGTTTCTGAACTTATTAATCCTGAATCCGATAAAACTAGATGATCACCTGCAGTGGGGGATTGACCGAGATTAGACTTTTTGTTATCTTAATTTTTTTCAAATCCATTGGTCATTTAGGCTATCGAATTTTGAATATGTTACCATTAGTCTATAGAGCAATCGAAAGATTTTGATTATAATATGAAAATATCCGAGTTAGATTGAATAAATTTGATGTAGTTTTACAAGTGTTAAGAAATGGTTTGATTCTCGGACTTGTGAAGTTGTTGATTTTAGACTTAATTAAAGAAAATACTGAAACTAGCAAATAAAACAAAAGATGATAACAATATTGAGAGATTACTGGGACTTAGATTCCACCAAACTTCACAATTGATTGGTTCATACAATGATTCATAACAATTTTAGCTCTTTCCTAGACTCTATTTCTTTGCCATAAGTAGATTTTATAAAGCATTATATGTAAATCATAAGCATAGTGCATCAAGAGTTCTTAGACTAAGCATACACTATCAAACAAAATCACAAATAATCAATAAAAATCATAAATCAATTAAAACAAATGCAAATAGTAAAAAAAATCAATTATAGTTACCAATCAATTGTGAAACATGGCTTCCTCCACTGTCCCAGTGTTGGGGTTTAGCTCTTCATCATGGAAACACGCTCAAAAGTTGATTTCATTGCTCAAAAGTGTTTACAAATGATAAAAAGGATAGAAATTGGATAAACCAGGAAATTGCAACACTTTTATGGTGTTCCAAGTCCACTGTTACAGAGATCGATATAAAGAAAGCGTCGTTGTAACTGTAGCGTATAAGACTACCTAGCAGCTGTCGCAATCACTATTGATAAACGACTGTTTTAGGGCGTATGTTCTTCGTGTTCTTCGTTCATTAGCAGCAACAACTAGGGTTTCTCTGCAACTTCTTGTTTTCTTTCCTGAAGCCTCCTAATCGACCCCAAACTCTAGACTCCCCTCTATGGGACTCTCCGCAACTATTTATATACTCTCAGGCCGATTAAAACTCTCCAAAGTCTTCAATATCTTTTCCAATACTTTTCTTCCTTTTCACGGCCAAGTCACGTATAATATCCCCTTCAAATCTTCTTACACGTCTCTGATTAGTTGTATCTTCTCCAAACTTGGTAATATGAATCCTACGAGTATATATTCTCCTCTGTTTACTTGAAGACTACCAAATCCGTAACTTGAGTTTTCCATTTTGAACGAAACTTGATAAGGAAATAGATGATTTCTTCCTATCCAAATCCATCACAATCCCTGTTTTATCGAGACAGGTTCTTTCCAAACAATTCCCATGAAAATTCCGACCAAATCTCCTATTATTGTTCACCATAAATTCCCGTGAATATTACAAACTTCGACATATTCTCCAATACCCTGTTTTAACCAGATATACGTACAAATCTTCTTTCCTTCCAAAACTAAATAGATTACCAACCCTGTTTATGTTTAACAGGCCCAAAACAATTGAGGTCCATGAGAAAGTCCGAGTATAATCTCGCCTAAATCCTGTCCGGAAAGTTTACGCACATAACAGGTCAGTTCCCGCCAATTCATTTGTTTAAACCGTGAAGAAAGGGGTGGCCCTTATCCAACTGTTGACTGCCCATAGCAGTGGGGTGTAAATAACAATTAGGGTACCCCTTATCAGTGGAATACCCCTTAGTAACTGAAGTGCCCCTTATCCAAATGAGGGATGCCTCTAGTGATTTCCTCCCACGAGCACAAATACCACTTTTCGAGCTAATTTCGTCGCAAAAGCTTATTTCTCCAAAAACACCTACAAAACCATAAAATAATCAAATAAATACAAAATAGAGCACTAACAACACACATAATTGAGATCAAAATAGACACATAAATGCATCTATCATAATTTGAAAATCAAAATTCACAATAGTTGTTGAAAGGTTACTACAACACTTTCAGGATTTTTTGCGACTATGCTAAACTCTTCTCTATTCTAATACTAGTATCTTTTAAACTACATCAAGTTAAACGAAATATAAGTGCTAAACAGTAAGTTAAATATTTAATTTTATTATTTTTGTTGCAATTTGAAGAAACGTGGTTTATATTTAGATATGTTAAGAAAAAAGCAAGATTGAAATGGTGGAAAAAAATATTTACAATTTTACCTCCCAAGTGAGCATATATAAGGACTCTCTTTGATCGCCCAATTAAGGATTATTTCGTAAATATTTTTTTGCATTTAAACAAGAGAAAAATTCTAAAAGATGTTGGTGTGATATTTGGTAAAAGCTTAAATTACTAATATATTTTTGGAAAAAATATCATTTGGTCCTTTTATGCCGGGGCCCACATCAGTTTGGTCCTTTTAGAAAAACCATTTTCCATTTGGTCCACAATTAAAAAAAAAACTGAACAAACAATAATACCCTTTCACACGTCCACCATAATCACATGTGGCGTCGGTTCCCATTGTAACCGCCCGCAATAAACACATGATCTCCTAAAAACACGTTAACCTTCTCTCACTTTTATTTTTCCATTTCAGAGAGAAACTGCTTCGGTTTCCAGTTTCATAGAAGAAACTGCTTCGTCTTTTTTTCTTCAAGATCCAGAAAAAAACCAAATCAAATCAATCTTCAAAAAATCAGTAGAACAAAAACCCTAGAAAATCAATCGAATATTTCTATTCGAAATCAAATCAGTCTTCAAAATCAGTAGAACAAAAACCCCAAATAAAAAACCCTAGAAAAATTAGAGAAATCAAAACCCTAAAATGAGGAGATCGAAGGGAAAAAAAAGTAGTAAAATCTTCTTCTGACGATGAAGATGAACAAGTTGAAGAAAGAAACAACCAATTAGTTGAGTTTGAAGGAGTAAATGAAGATGAAAAAGAACCAGTTTCAAAGAAATCCAAATCAAAGAAACCGGCGAAAGGTACCAAAAAACCCTAATTCGAAGTACTAGAAGTTGATTTTCGATGTTTATTGTTCTTCTGAAGTTTATTCTTCCCTTCTTCAAATGAATATTCGTCGTGTTGCATGTTGATTCAGTTAGGCATGAATGTTCTTGTCGGAGTTCATTTTGTTGAATGAAGTTTTAAATCGGATGTTTGATTTTTGACTGAGTTCACTTTCTAGCATGAATGTTCCTTCTTCGATGTTTTGCTGGACTTCATTTCTGGAATAAAGTCTGTAAAAACTTCTACAGTCCATGCCTAGAATGGACTTCATTCCTGTAATGAAATCTGTAAAAACTTCTACAGTCCATGCCTAAAATGGACTTCATTCCAGGAATGAAGTCTGTTAAAACTTCTACAGTCCATGCCATAGATTGGAATTCATTCCAGGAATGAAGTCTGTAAAAACTTATGCAGTCCATGCCATAGAATGGTACTTCATTTCAGGAATGAAGTTTAGAAAAGTTCTACAGTCCATACCATAAAATGGACTTCATTCTGTAGAATGAACTATAATATTGGTCCTTCAAGCTATATCTTATTTATATCAGCTAACATTTATGAAAAAAAGTGACCATTAATTTATTTTTTTGTTTTTCTTTTAAAAAATGTAGATAAGAAGATAAAGTGTAGCTATGTTGGAGTAATTGCATTTGTTGTTAAGATTAAAGCACTACAGGGAGAAGAGGCTTTGAATGAAGAACAAAAACTTGCTTTGTATAGGAGTCCATTGGGTAATGTAGCCAAAGTGTTTCTGGAAGAGACAATTATTGCTACTACATGGAATAAGTCACTACCTGCAGTCCAAATTATATGCAACACGCATCAGTTCATTCCCGGATCAAATGATCATGTGTTCGTTTTCAAAGTAGGGAAAGAAACATATGTGCTAAGATCCTCACCTAAAGAGTTGTCATTAATATTTGAAATACCATGCATCCCAGGAGGTGGAATAGAATAAACTTTTATGGACTTAAAAAACCTGACAAACTACACTTGTGGAAGTTTCTGGAATACCTACAAATTTGATCCACCAAAAAAGAAACCTTATGATATTAAGAATACAGAACTGAAAGATAAAATCATTGAGTTGATTAAGAATAAAGTACCTATTAAAGATCTTGTAACCATGTTTGAACTTTTTATCTTGTCTATAATGTTTGTTAGTACTGGTGATGGAGGTTCCATACACTCCAAGTACTTAGCTTGCCTCGAGTCAGTAGATATAGTGTCTTTGCCGCATCTTATACACCGACATTTGATGGAAAGCTTGAAAAGAGGTTCTTTTGAAGGATGTTACCTTTACTTGTTGGTGAGATGAAAACTGTTAGATACTTGTATATTTCATAATTATTTTGGCAGTTTATTTGTATATTTATTCATTTTGGCAGTTCATTTGAAAATTATTGATAACTAACTAATGCAATTCTTCTCTTTTACAACCATGGTTTGCTAAGCATTTAAGGAAAATAGGACCCATGTGGAAGGTGCAGAATAGAGTAGCGGCTACTGTCCAAGGTTTGCAAGGTGGAACATTGAGATGGTTTGCAATCACATAGAAATGAATGTTGATGATTTTGGAGAGGTAAAAAAACTAGATTAAGATGATACTGTTATATTGCATTCAATTATGTAATGAAAATAAGCAACTTTAAGATAAAGAAATTGTTAATTCATTATACAGTCCGTGCTTCTAGAGTCTATGCCATAGAATGGACTTCATTTATGGAATGAAGTAGGAAATACCATATAGTCCATGCCATATAATGTACTTCATTTCTGGAATGAAGTCTAGAAAAATTAAGTCTGACTGTTAATGTCGATTTAATCTAAAACAATGTTGATATTATCTCAAAATCAACATTATCTAAAAATGTGTTGATATTATCTGAAAATGAAATCATACTTGTTTTGTGTGTGCAGTTATCTGAAAAATTCATGGAGGAATATACTGATGCAGAAAACAGGCTACTGCAACAACAAAAAGCTAAGACAAGAGCTGAGTTGCTCGAGGAAGAATTCAATATTATGTCAGGTCAGATAGAAAGTCTAAAAGATACACATGTTGGTGAGATGGAGAACCTGAAAGTTAAACATACTCGAGAGATTAAAGAGTTGACAAGAAAGCATTCAGAGGAGATGGGGAATCTTTTGTTAAATCAGCAAGAACTTGAGCACTCACTTGCAGAAGCAATAACTTCAAAGACACTTTTTGACAGGAAGATGGAATCCCTTGTAGAACACTTGTCTTCTAAGCAATCTGAGACTGATGCATTGCTAGATAAAGGTGGGAATGTGGCGAAATTTATGGCATAAAAATCTTGTGAATACATGCGTACTGTATTCCCTGATGAGGATAAGAGTTCTTTGTTGAGTGATGAAATAAACAATATACTGAATCAACAAGTGGATGAAGGCATGGAATATGGTGGAGGGAATGTGAATGATAATATTGCAATGGATGAAGGAACGCAAGCAGTACCAGATGTTGTTATGGAAGCTGCTAGAAGACCTGCTCATATCTTTCCCATCTTAACTGTTGAGAATCCTTCTACTGGAGTTGATACAAGTAATAATCGAGAAAAGCTACTTGATACGATGGATGAAGAAGAGCTACCTTCATTTCCAACAGATAGTGCCGGAGTTCCTTTAAGTATGGATCAATGTTTGAACCTAGGTAAATATTCCAACTATTCTTCTCCCTTTTGTAAAAAAAATTATATATTGGACTTCAATCCTGGAATGAATTATGTAGAATGGACTTCATTTTTGGAATGAATTCTGCAGAATGGACTTTTCTAGACTTCATTTTTGGAATGAAGTATGTAGAATGGACTTCATTTTTGGAATGAAGTCTAGAAAGGTTGGAGTTCATTCTCATGGATGAACTCTGGATACAATATAGATGTTAAGGGTTTCATTCTGAGGGTGTGAACTCTGACTTTTGATGCACAATACCATTATTGAATTGTTTTTTATTTATGTTTTTTGAATTATTTTTAGTAGCAAGAGACAGAGCTGATATGTTCGTCAATGAAAAGCATGTGAGTCTGCAGCTTATTGATGAGAAAAATGAAGAATTGAATGATGAAGAAGTTAACACCATCATCAAAACTATTGTTAATAAAATCAACTATAGTCCTCCTAGTTTCTCGATTGGGATGACACAGATAGTTGTTGAGCCAGAAAATAGCATCCATGAAGAAGTTGTTGAGCCATCAAACAATATTGAGACAATGTCACAGATAGTTGCAGATTTGAATAAACATGGTCTTGGTTCTTCTTCCACTGATAAAAATACAATTAAAGTTGTTGAAAAACACAGGATGACTACAAGGAGAAAAAAATCAGCGAATGAGCTTGGAAAAGAGTACATCAGTGGATCGGATTACAGTGCATCGAAACTGAAACTTCTAAGGAAAGAACAACTAAATGAGGAGAAGCTTGCTGAGCATAAGAAAGTTGAGAAGCTTGCTGAGCATAAGAAAGTTGAGCAGAACAAACCACAAGAGAAGAATGAAGCGGGCAAGAAAGTTGCTTCAAAGAGTCCTCTTAAACCTGCTGACCAGGAGAAGAATATTGAGAAGAAGAAGAGAAAGAATGTACATGCTAATATTGAGAAAGAAAATCAAAAAGCTACAGCAAGCAAGACGATAAGTGGAAATGAACCACAAAAGCAGTTGAGAGCGTACATGCCCATCGTTCCAAATATGGGGACCTGAAAAAGTATCCATACTTCTCCAAATTGGACAAACATCAAAAAACACTGTTGGGTACCTTCTACAAACACGCTATGCAAAGGTAAGAAAACACAGAAAAATGAACTCGAGGTTTTTGTTTATATGTTGATATTCCTATTATAAATGAACTTCTATTCATTTATGGAATGAAGTCTAGAAAAGTCTATAAAAATTCTACATTTCATACCATAAAAAAAGTATAGAAAAATTCTACAATTCATACCATAGAATGGACTTCATTCCAGGAATGAAGTTTAGAAAATATTCTACGGTCCATGGAAAATAGGAATTGTTAGCTGAATGAAGTCTAAAAATGAACTCTTATTAATTTATGCTGAGGTTTTTGTTTATATGTTGGTATTACTATTATAAATGAACTTCTATTCATTGATGATGAAGTTTTTGTTTATCCTCCTGTAGTCAAGCAGCTTGGAAAATAGATGATGCAGCTAACAAGGCTCAGTTCGGTATCCAAGGAGAACACATTAATAATCTAATGTTCAATAAAGATCTTGATGTCCTAATTCTTTTCTACTACTGCTACAAGAGTAAGATGGCATCACAAAGGGAGAGCGCAAAAATGGATAGCGAAGACGGCCAAAATCCATCAAAATCCATCCACTTTGAGATGATGGCACCTACTGCATTCGTAAGTCCTTACTTCCAGAAATTTAGTGGAAACTCTTTATCATAACTATTGATGATACATAGTGATCTAAAGAAAACAATTGATTCATTTAGCAAAGATTTTAATCTGTCAGTTCATTACACCATATGAAACTAGTCTGACAAATACTATCATTCCATATTGTTATTCAACAGTTCATTTTTATGATGAAACTGCTTTCTTGATGGTATTGTGAATTTGAAAACTTATATATATCTTTGCAGACATATTTATGCAAGAAGAAATTCGATGATAGGACAGTTGAGATTGACGACTGCATAGCAGATATGCATACCAAGACTCAGAAGATAATCATTCCAATGAACCTGCCTGTCGAAGGAAAATCAAAAGGGCCTATGGGTTTACACTAGCACCTGCTTGTTTACGACATCGGAAACTATCAGTGGGAGCATTACAACTCACTCAAATAAGGAGAAATATGAGAAAGATGTTCAGTGAATGCAAGAAAAATGGCCACCTACTGTAAACCACACATTGATAAATGGCTGATGAAATATGATCTACCAAGAGGCACTCAGTTAAACATTGAGCAAATGAAGATACCTGATCAAGAAGCACATCCAGATTGCCTTCTCTATACATGTTATTGGATAAAGCGAAGTTGCAAGCCTCTTGGTCCTTTGAAATCTCAGCATCTGATTCCAAGAGATGAAATGATAAAAAATGATGCAGCAGTGGAGATGCAAAATGGCGTGCAAGCTTCTAAGTGATGAGAAAGATGGATTAAGCTGGAGTGAAACAACTAATGAAAAATATCTTAACAATAAACTGATTAAAGAAGGTTGTAAAGACTGAAATGATTAAACCTTAACTTCTCTAATGTCATATATAATCTAATCTGTTTACTCTTTTAACTATAGTATTTTGGACAGTAGATTACTTCTTAGTGTAGCAAAAAAACTTTTGTCTTTTGGACAGTTACATTAGATTCTAATGTAATTGATAATCTAATATCAATGATCTGTCTTATCTTTTGTCTTATTTTTTTATGAATTTTTTAGCATGAATGTTCCTTCTTTGATGTTTTGCTGGACTTCATTCCTGGAATGAATTCTAGAAAAACTTCTACAATCCATGCCATAGAATGGACTTCATTTCTGGAATGAAGTCTAGAAAAGTAATAGTCCATGCCATAGAATGGACTTCATTGTTGGAATGAAGTCTAGAGTTCTCACCATAGAATGGACTTCATTTTTGGAATCAAAGTTAAGAAAAGTAATGCAGCACATGCTATAGAATGGACTTCATTCCTAGAATGAAGTCTACAGTCCATGCCATAGAATGGACTTCATTCCAGGAATGAAGTCTAGAAAATTTCTACAGTCCATGGCATAAAATGGACTTCATTGCTGGAATGAAGTCTATAAAAAATTCTAAGATCATACCATAGAATGGACTTCATTTCTTGAATAAAGTCTAGGAAAATAAAATTTTGAACAAATGAAAGACATATATCCAAAAAAGAAAGGGAAATAACATTTCAAAAATAGCAGTTCTAAAAAAAAAAAAAAAAAAAAATCATTCCAGAAAATGAAGTTAACAAAATAAGTGCATATCCCAGAACCAAACAAAACTAAAAAAACACCAATTCATATGAAAAACTAACACCAGAAAAACTAACACCATGCATACTACTCCAGCATTAATACATGACAGGTAGATTTGTTGTGGTTCCCAATCTTCTTACAATTAGAGCACTTCATAGGCCTTATCTCCTTCTCATCAGCACTGCGAATACACTTCTTTGGTGGTCTCCCTGGAGGTGGCCTTGGAATACCAGGAAGGACTCTCTCTTCAGGTTCATACGCTTCTTGCCTGTCGTAGTTGAGAATGGGTCGAATTGCAGGAGCATAAGAGTTTCGAAAGTGGTTTGAACCAAAGTAAGGTTGTATAAACCTCAACATCTCAATACCACTCATATTAATAGCAGCGCAGGAGTGAGCACATGGGAACCCAAACACTTTCCATCTCTGGCAAGTGCACGTCATCTGCATCAGATCAACAACATGAGAGCTGGGAGAGTGAACCTCATATATACCATTACCTGACTCGGTAACATTCCATGGACGACCTATATCGACATGTGACTTGAGTAAAGATTTATAGATGGGATTCAAACTATCACTATAATTTCTAACGAGCTCACGCCTTTCTGCACTCATCCTCATAATCTTTATCCTAATCTCATCAACAAGAGCAGCTGGAGGCAAATCCCTTTCACGATGAATCTAGTTATTGAAAGATTCTGCAATACTTGATGAGTGTGCCCCATACCTGTATCCCACGAAGAAAGCATTTTCCCAGTGTTTGGGATCGATATTTCTGATGTACTTGGCAACCCAATCACATCCTATGATGCACATCTCATTCAACATAGACTCATATTTGGAAACACTGTAGCAGTATGCAGCTTTATGGAACAAATCCTGAACTTGTTTATACTTCTCATGTCCTTTCTTGATGGGAAGGTTATTTTTCAAAAGATAAAAACAGTAACTATGAAAAGAGTTGGGAAAATACTTGGGAATACTTTGCTTCAACCCTTTGTGACGATCAGTGATAAAGGTGATAGGACGAGACTTGACAAAATGCTGCAAGTTTTCCATGAACCACTCCCAACCTTCAATGTCTTCGGAGGGAACTAAAGCAAACGCAAAAGGAAATAAACCTGCAGAATGAAAAGAACACAAAAAGAACTGAAAGTGTCAGTTCGTTAAAAAATCAATGCATTCAAAAACTTAAACAAAAAAGTGAAGGTTTCATTCTTGACAAGATAACAAAGTAACACATAAACAAGTAGCAGGAATACTTCTTAAAAATGAAGAACTTAACTAAAGTAAAAGATAAAACAAAGCAGCAGGAGTTCATCCTAATATGAAACAAAGCAGCAGGAGTTCGCCGAATATTAATATGAACAATTCTTCATTCTATGGCATGGACTGTAGAATTTTTTCTAGACATCACTCCAGAAATGAATTTCATTCTATGGTATGATCTTAGAATTTTTTATAGACTTCATTCCAGGAATGAAGTCCATTTTATGGCATGGACTGTATAAATTTTTCTAGACTTCATTCCAGTAACTGATAGGAAATACTTCTTCTTTAACATAAAAGGAGTTCATCCTAAAAAAATGAAAGCCTAACTTCATTCATTCACATTGCTCTTAAAAATCAAACAACAAACTAATATGAGTTATACAGAAAAGAAAGTAAATTTACCTTGGTTTCCATTCACACCAGTGGCAGCAATCAATGTTCCTTGAATCTCCCAGTGAGAAATGTTGCATCACAGTAAAGCATAGGGCGAATGAACCGGTATCCTTCCATATAGGCGGCAAAACATATGAAAAGACTCTGAAACCGTTTAGTCTCTTTATCATATTTAAACTTAATATAGATGTCAGGATTAGTAGCCTTTATTGCTTCAACATACCAATCAAGATCTGTATAACTTTTTACATTATCGCCATATATCTCTGCCTAAGATGCTTCCTTCCCTTTATAAGCATGATGGTATTTGATGTTAATACCGTAACAACTCTTCTCCTGAGCAACCATATCATTAGGTTTTATCGACGGATTTGACTGTAATTGATCCTTGAACAGATATTTTATCAATTTCTTCTTCACAAAGGGGGTCCTTCAACTTATAAGCACCACCATATTTATGCTCCTCATTGAATTCCTTGATAGAAAAGACACTTTTAGCGATATCAATTGGAATACAGTGCAGATACCAAGGATATTTTGCATCCCTACCACACTTGCCGGTGAACCTAAGTCTGACATTCTTAACCTTTGCAACGGAATAACCCGACTTTCTGCAATATTTGCTGACAAATAAGCGAACCTCATCAACACCACCATGAAAAACTTGACCAACACCTTTAAAAATATCCTCCCAACCGTCAGATAATATTTTTTTTAATTGCTCATGACCTTCCGTCGGGTATTTAATCTTTGAAGTCTCAGTGAACCCACTATGTGATTCATCGTCACTGAGGGACTGCGTGGAAATACCAGATAAAGATCTAGAAGCCCCACCATTAGAAACCTCCTTAATGAACAAATCAAAACTTGGCAATTCCTTTGAATAAGTAACAACAATTAAACCATGAAGATAATAATCACAGTTGATGACAGCTTTATCAGACCCTTGGCCATGCCTAAATCTTATGCTCCGAGGAGTCAAGTTTCTCCAATAATCTCAAACATATATTTTAAGGTCACGCATCATAGTTTCTAAAGAAACTTCCAAAGGAATACCATCCCCTTTGCAATACACAATTGCATAACACTTAGAAAGGACCATACTGAACCTGAAAAATGAACACACATACACAAAAATAGTTCATCATTAAAATGAAGCTGAAACAAAATAGCTTCATTCAATAACATTCTTACATATAAACAAAGCATCAACACTACTTCTTCCTTAACAAAATAAAGAGTTCATTCCAAGAATGAAGCCTTAAAAGCAGTACGACTTCATTCATTAGCATCCTAAACAGATAAACAAAAAGCAGCAACAGTACTTATTCAATAACAATACTTATTCAAAGGAATAAGTTTATCCTCGGAATGAATCCATAACAAAATAGCACTAATAGTTTCTTCCTTAAAAAAATAGCTTCATTCAACAACATTCTAACAGATAAATACAGAGTTCATTCCAAGAATGAAGCCTTAAAAACAGAATGACTTCATTCATTAACATCCTAAACAGATAAACAAAGTAGCAATAGTACTTCTTCCATGACAAAAGAAGAGTTCATTATTGGAATGAAGCCTTAACAGAACGACTTCATCTTAAAATTCAAAAAAGAAACTAATCAAAGAAAAACTTAGTTGATCTATAAAGGAAAGGATTGGCGTGAAAACTCACCAGAAACAAGAAGAATTCAAATCAAAGCTCAAAAAAAAAAACACCAATCTCCGAATTTGTAATTCCAAAAAATCAACTCCAACCGAATCAATCTTCAAAAAGCCTAGAATCAATCTTCAAAAACCTCGAATCAAATCTCCAAAAAAGCCTCGAATCAATCCTCAAAAAGCCTTGAATCTTCAAAAGATCTGTAATTCCAAATCAAACTCTGTAATCAAATTAACTCTATAATCAAATCAATCTTCATAACCAAGTTAATATGCTATAAATAGAATCGATCCTGGTATCAAAAAAGAAATCGATGAAGATTTCGTAAACCCTAGACGAAAATTTTCTGCAGCAAAATTTCTGTAAATTTCGTAACTAGATATCGGAGTAGGAGAGAGAATAATAAAAACTGATTCTTGTTTTTTTTTTTTATATATGTCGGTAAAAGGACCAAATAACAAAATTTAGTGCCAAACAATAAATTTTGCACGTGCAGGGGTGTTTTGGTAATAGAAAAAGAATATTCCATGTGGGTGGACAAAACCCTAGGACCAAACTATATTTTTTAGGACCAAACTATAATTTATATTTGCAAAATGGACCAAACAAACAATTGATTAGGTCAATTGGAGTAGACTCATCCTAATATATTATTTGTAGGACTAATAGGTATTTCCTACTATATTTTTCTAGCTTTATGACATTACTAGCATTCATACTCGTGATTTCGGTATTCAAAAACTTGAAACTTAAAAGCATGCGCTTTTTACATCTATGATATTAATAAATTTTTATGTCAAGTGGGTGATAGCTTAATCGATAATTCCGAAAACCATTGAGGATTCTTTTTTTGAATCATGCATAAGAAAAATTAATATTGCATTTTAATCAATCAGATTCATAGGTGTGCAACTTATGGGTTTTTTAAACCAACACGAATTATATACGTATTTACAAATTTCATAAAAATTAGGAAAAAAGCTTTAAGCATAAGTTGATTGCTTTGTGGTTTTATATATTGAGAAATATTGCTTCAAAAAAATATATTGAGGAACATTTTGTATTAAAAAGGCGAGGTTAGCAAGTAAATCATCAATTTTTTTACTAATAACCTGCAGTTGGAAAATCTTGTTTGACTTTACTGAGAGAGATGATCCAGAGAAAAACAAAAACTTTAACCACACCATATTTTCACTTTGATTATAAAATAAAAATAAATAATGTATTAAGGATATATATAGTAAAAGCAATACAAACAAATTTTGTTAGCGAGAAAAACTACCAAACAATTGAAAAATCTTAGGACCATATCCACAATGAATATACTCACTAGATAAATATATTATGTCAACTATACCTAATGAAACTTGCAAGTGATCTTAGTAGGGCTATCGACGGATCTGGTTCCTCCCGACTACCACTGGATCCAGAATCGGACCCAATAAAAAAACGGGCTCGGGTCCTACCACACTTTCCGGTGAACCTAAGTCTGTCATTCTTAATCTTTGCAACGGAATAACCAGACTTTCTGCAATATTTGCTGACAAATAAGCGAACCTCATCAACACCACCATGAAAAACTTGACCAACACCTTTAAAAATATCCTCCCAACCGTCAGATAAAAAAGTTTTTAATTGCTCATGACCTTCCGTCAGGTATTTAATCTTTAAAATCTCAGTGAACCCACTATGTGATTCATCATCACTGAGGGACGGCGTGGAAATACCAGATGAAGATCTAGAAGCCCCACCATTAGAAACCTCCTTAACTAACAAATCAAAACTTGGCAATTCCTTTGAACAAGTAACAACAATTAAACCATGAAGATAATAATCACAGTTGATGAAAGCTTTATCAGACCCATGGCCATGCCTAAATCTTATGCTCCGAGGAGTCAAGTTTCTCCAATAATCGCAAATATATATTTTGAGGTCACGCATCATAGTTTCTAAAGAAACTTCCAAAGTAATACCATCCCCTTTGCCATACACAATTGCATAACACTTAGAAAGGACCATACTGAACCTGAAAAATGAACACACACACTCAAAAATAGTTCATCATTAAAATGAAGCTGAAACAAAATAGCTTCATTCAATAACATTCTTACAGATAAACAAAGCATCAACACTACTTCTTCCTTAACAAAATAAAGAGTTCATTCCAAGAATGAAGCCTTAAAAACAGAATGACTTCATTCATTAACATCCTAAACAGATAAACAAAAATCAGCAACAATACTTACTCAAAGGAAGAAGTTCACCCTCGGAATGAAGCCATAACAGAATAGCACTAATAGCTTCTTCCATAACAAAATAGCTACATTCAACAACATTCTAACAGATAAATAAAGAGTTCATTCCAAGAATGAAGCCTTAAAAACAGAATGACTTCATTCATTAACATCCTAAACAGATAAACAAAGAAGCAACAATACTTCTTCCATGACAAAATAAGAGTTCATTATTGGAATGAAGCCTTAACAGAACGACTTCATCTTAAAATTCAAAAAAGAAACTAATCAAAGAAAAACTTAGATGATCTATAAAGGAAAGGATTAGCGTGAAAACTCACTAGCAACAAGAAGAATTCAAATCAAAGCTCAAAAAAAAAACACCAATCTCCGAATCTGTAATTCCAAAAAATCAACTCCAACCGAATCAATCTTCAAAAATCCTAGAATCAATCTTCAAAAACCTCGAATCAAATCTCCAAAAAATCCTCGAATCAATCTTCAAAAAGCCTTGAATCTTCAAAAGATCTGTAATTACAAATCAAACTCTGTAATCAAATTAACTCTATAATCAAATCAATCTTCATAACCAAGTTAATATGCTGTAAATCGAATTGATCCTGGTATCAAAAAAGAAATCGATGAAGATTTCGTAAACCCTAGACGAAAATTTCTGCAGCAAAATTTCTGTAAATTTCGTAACTAGAGATCGGAGTAGGAGAGAGAAAAATAATATGAATCTGAAACTGATTCTTGTTGTTTTCTGTTTATATATGTCGGTAAAAGGACCAAATAACAAAATTTAGGGCCAAACAATAAATTTTGCACGTGCATGGGTGTTTTGGTAACAAAAAAAGAATATTCCGTGTGGGTGGACCAAACTATATTTTTCAGGACCAAACTATAATTTATATTTGCAAAATGGACCAAACAAACAATTGATTAGGTCAATTGGAGTAAACTCATCCTAATATATTATTTGTAGGACTAATAGGTATTTCCTACTATATTTTTCTAGCTTTATGACATTACTAGCATTCATACTCGTGATTTCGGTATTCAAAAACTTGAGACTTAAAAGCATGCGCTTTTTACATCTATGATATTAATAAATTTTTATATCAAGTGGGTGATAGCGTAATCGATAATTCCGAAAACCATTGAGGATTCTTTTTGTGAATCACGCATAGAAAAATTAATATTGCATTTTAATCCATCAGATTCATAGGTGTGCAACTTATGGGTTTTTTAAACTAACACGAATTATATACGTATTTACAAATTTCATAAAAATTAGGAAAAAATATTTAAGCATAAGTTGATTGCTTTGTGGTTTTATATATTGAGAAATATTGCTTCAAAAAAATATATTGAGGAACATTTTGTATTAAAAAGGCGAGGTTAGCAAGTAAATCATCAATTTTTTTACTAATAACCTGCAGTTGGAAAATCTTGTTTGACTTTACTGAGAGATGATCCAGAGAAAAACAAAAACTTTAACCACACCACATTTTCACTTTGATTATAAAATAAAAAAAAATAATGTATTAAGGATATATAGTAAAAGCAATACAAACAAATTTTGTTAGCGAGAAAAACTACCAAACAATTGAAAAATCTTAGGACCATATCCACAATGAATATACTCACTAGATAAATATATTATGTCAACTACCTAATGAAACTTGCAAGTGATCTTAGTAGGGCTATCGACGGATCTGGTTCCTCCCGACTACCACTGGATCCAGAACCGGACCCAATAAAAAAACGAGCTCGGGTCCTAACTTAGTGGACCCAAAACCGGACCGATTAAAAATCTAAAAACCCATCAGGTACGGGTGCCTATTTTGTTTTTGAAAATAAGTTATAATTTCCGATAAAATTATTTTATCTCTTCATGTCAACTTGAATCTAATAAATTCTCGTACGAAGTTATAATATATTTATATAAATATTCTGATTAAAGATTAAATTTAAGAAAAAAGATGCAAAAAAAAAAAAAAAGTCTAAGCAAAACTAGGTGAAATCCGAGAATTTTATGTAAAACTAACAAAAAAAATAAAAAAAATTAGGTATCCGGTAGACGGCTCCGGTGCGGTTCCGTAAAATAGGGTATCCATTGACAATCCTAGATTAACAACCTGCAATACTCCCGCGCTTACTCCTTATTAACAAAAAAACCACATGAGTCACCTTATACTCGTTTGTTGGTATCTAGGTGTTGATGGTGGTTTATAGCTTAGGGGTAAAATCGTAAAACCCTATTCAGACAGTGACGTCACAGAACTTGAGTAATAATGTTCAAACCAAGCACATTTATTGAACCTTTTAATTTGTCTGCGATAAAATTACCGAGGTACCATTTTTAAATGCTAATTAGGGTTTCGACAAGCCAAAACCCTAATTTTCACACCGCATGTGCCAATGGCAAACCATGCCAGCCACACCTACCGCGCCAAGGCATTCCAACCATGCTAGCCACACCTACCACGCCAAGGCATGCCAACCATGCTAGCCGAACCACCGTGCCAGCCACATCCACCATGCCATGCCAAACCACACCTTACCTTGGCCCTAACCATGCCATGCCAATGGCATACCAACCTAGTTGCACCACCATACTGGCATTCCCTATGCGGCTACCAAAACGAAGGCGTGCGATAATCAACGACCGTCCTTCAATCCTAGGAACAAATCCTAGCCGTCCAAGGTTGCCAGACAACACATGGGAACCTTTGGCCCAAAACCCTAGCTTGGTCATGCCAAACCCTTGGCCCACCATGCCAAGCTAAACCGCACCTTGCCTTGGCCCTAGCCAAGCTAGCCGCGCCATGTGCCCATGCCAAACCCTTGGCCCCACCATGCTAAGCCAAATCGCACCTTGCCTTGGCCATAACCAAGCAAGCTGCACCATGCGCCCATGCCAAAAACTTGGCCCCACCATGCCAAGCCAAACCGCACCTTGCCTTGGCCCTAGCCAAGCTAGCCGCACCATGCACCCATGCCAAACCCTTGGACCCACCATTCCAAGACAAACCGCGACTTGCATTGGCCCTAGCCATGCTAGCCGCACCATGTGCCAACGGCATGCCAAACCCTTGGCCCCACCATGCCAAACGCACCTAGCCACGCCACCATGCTGGCCTTCCCTACATGGCTACCAAAACGAAGGCGTGCGATAATCAACGGTCCCCCTTCAATCCCAGGATTAAATCTTAGCCATCCAAGGTTACCATATGACACATGGTAACCTTTGGCTCAAAAACCTAAGTTTTGCCACGCCAAACCATGCCATGCCAACGGCATGCCAACCTAGTCGCACTACCATGCTAGCCTTCCCTACGTGGCCACCAACAAAACGAAGGTGTACGACAATCAACGGTCGCCCTTCAATCCCAGGAGCAAATCCTAGCCAGCCAAGGTTACCAGACGACGTATGGAAACCTTTGGCCCGAAAACCTAAGTTTGGTCACGCCAAACCATGCCATGCCAACGGCATGCCAACCTAGCCGTGCCACCATGCTGGCCTTCCCTACGAGGCTACCAAAACGAAGGCGTGCGATAATTAACGGTCCCCCTTCAATCCCAGGAGCAAATCCTAGCCATCCAAGGTTACCAGACGATGTATGGTAACCTTTGGCCCGAAAACCTAAGTTTGGTCATGCTAACGGCATGCCAACCTAGCCGCGCCACCATGCTGGCCTTCCCTACATGAATACCAAAACGAAGGCGTGCGACGATCGACGGTCGCTCTTCAATCCCAGGAGAAAATCCTAGCCGTCCAAGGTTACTAGACGACACATGGTAACCTTTGACCCAAAACCCTAGTTTGGTCACGCCAAACCGCGCCAAGGCATGACATGCAAATGGCATGCTAACCTAGCCGCGCCTCCATGCCAAGCCAATGGCATGCCAACCTAGTTGCACCACCATGCCACGCAAATGGCATGCCAACCTAGCCGCGCCACCATGCTGGCCTTCCCTATGCGGCCACCAAAAAACGAAAGCTGCGACGATCAACGGTTACCTTTCCTCTTAAGATGCAAAATCTCGACCGTCGAAGGTCACTAAGATAACAAGTCTCCCAAGCTCGACTTTCCAGGCAACAACAACATGCTACATGTTTTCCACAAAAACATTCGAGAGATCAACACATATCACAAACTGGGGGATCCTCTTTGGGTATTGGTTTGGCGGTTTATAGCGTGCGGCGTACACTACGCCCTTCATAAGGAAGTGTCATAAGGGTGAGGTGGTTAGTAAATATAGGGAGTTAATGGTGAAACGCTCTTTTATGGGACATCAATTCCATGCTTTAACGGTTTCATAGAACATCAATTCCATGCGTTAACGGTTTTAAGGAACATCAATTCCATGCGTTACCACCTCCTCCCATTTACTTACCCATTTTTCCATTCCTTAATGAGACCAGAGTACGTTTCACTTCGACTTGTATAAATAGGTCTTACCTATTTCCACCAAACAACAAGTTCAGTCATGAGAATACAACACTCAGAAAACATTTGCTAGCTTTCCCTTTTGTTGACTTCCTACTTTCTGATACAAGTCGTAACACAACTACTCTTCTAGAATCAACTATTCTGGTCTCATCACTTTCCTTGCTTCCCTCCCCAAAACCAACCCATTCTCCTCCACTTTGTGACCGAAGCAAGTCTGGAACGGCCATTTCTTGGTTTAGGTCAGACTTGTACAGATTGATCTCTCGAATCTAAAGTACTCCCTTGCAGTATATTGTTTAGGGTTTAAATTCATTTCTCACCCACACACCCGAAATTACCGAAATCAGCAGAAACAGTTTTTACCCATAAACACTAGGTATTGCTCACTAATACGTTCAGAAGACATAACACCCCTGGCCTCCATGAATACCCATTTCAACCAAGCTGTATGCTTCTGGCATTCAAGTATATATTTCTCCATATCGAAATATTGTAACCTTAAATGTTAAGCTTATCCAAATTAATGAAAAAACTCTTGAGCACTTCAATCACCAAGTCGATACAATTACTAAATACCCAAAAACATGGTTTTTGGGCCTGATACTAAAAGTATGAACTATTTGATTATCAGCTCTCTATGGTAACTCTTAAATATTCAATACATATCCTTAACAAAAGCATGACCTAGAGAATTGAAATTTGTAACTCTTAAATCCTTACTTGACTGACACATGGTCTCGATATTGTGACACTTATTTATTCGAGTATGAACGCTTGAGTTTCAACAAAGTAAATATTTTAATTTTCCTCACGACAAGTACTTATACTCCATGTTACAGATCTTCTTGATTGAACCCACCAAGCATTAGTATGTCAAGTTTGGTTATCATATTTCAGCTCTAAAACTCGAAACTGCTTGATTAGATTACTAGATTCAACTTCATTAGGTTAAAATAGGAATATTAGAAATGATGAGACAAGCCCGTGTTACTCTGAAGAACCTGAAGGCGTATATGCATCAATGCACACATCATCCTTATGTTTGAGGTTAGTATTACAAACTTGACTTGTTTCTATTTCTATCTACATTTTTTTCAAGTTGTTTAGACTAAAAACATAATATATGAAATATATTTATGTATTTCTAGTATTGGTGACTTGATCATTCCATTATGATCAACGTTGTTCGTACCCAAAAATAATTTTAGGCACAAAACACGATGATTTGATGATGATTATGTGAAATTAGGGTTCTAAAACAATAGAAAAATAAATAAAACAAAGAATTAACGTGGTTCGGCAAGTGTTTCCTACATCCACGGAGGAACAGAGATATGCTTTATTGATTGTGATGTTACAAAGAATTTTCTCCGGGTTAGCTAACCTAAAATTCCATGTATGAATAGAAATTCCCTCCATCTGAGTTGGATTTTTAGCCTCTATTTATAGGCAAAAAACCCTAATCTAGTTCCATAATAACCCTAGATTTGTAGTCATCCAAAATAACCACATGATATCCTTTAATATTTGTGTCTATCCTTGAAGATGCATATCTATCTTGAGAGATTCTTGTATATCTATCTTGAGAGATCCTTTAATATTTGTGTCTATCCTTGAAGATGCATATCTATCTTGAGAGATTCTTGTATATCTTCACATGATTTGAGTCTATCTTAACAGATCCTTGTATATCTTCATAATGTTTGTATCTATCTTGGAATATTCTTATCAATCTCCCAAGATTTGTAGCTATCTTGGATGATTCCTGTTTATCTTCCAAGATTTGTGTCTATCCCAATATGACTTCTATAATAAGTCATTTGGGATTCCATAATAATCTAGACTGGGCTTCCATGATAAGTCCTCTGGGTTTTGGAATCTTCTTTAACGGGCTTTTTGGGCTTGATTCACGGGCTTCTAGTGTATTTTATACACGGTACAAACATCGCCCCCTCTTAACCTCCAACTTGTTGGGGGTTAAGAAGTTTGTTTTTCCTTCTGTGTCGACCGTTGATGACGTAACTCGCCCCCAAGCATTTGTAGAGACATTGCGAAGACGCCCCCAACTGTGATAACCTGCACAAAAAATAAAAAGTGAAAGTAAAATAAAAATAATATTGCTTACGTGCTAGGCGAGACTTTTTGCCACGTGGTGGACTTGTGATGCTCGATAGCTAGTCAAGTCTTAAGGAGGATATAGTATGTTCTTGCAGCTGGGGCAAGGATTTTTGTTCGCAACGTAACAAGGCTGTAGCTCTTGCTGCTCGGGCAGGCTGGATGTATTGCTTGTGTTGAGTACGAGTCTTTGGACAAATATCGGGCATTGAGATCGTGGTCAAGACGAGACTTTATGCTTGTGAAGGTGCAAGTCTTTGTACTCACGTGCAAGGTGAGATTTTATGCTTGCGAAGGTGCAAGTCTTTGTACTCGCGTGCAAGGAAATATTTTATTCTTGCGATAAGAACAAGACTTATGTGCTCACGTGCAAGGTGAGTCTTTAGGTGCTTGCGATGTGATGCAAGGCTAAATATTGGTGGGTCTAAGCAATCCTCATATCGAACTCTCGATCATGTCGATATCCACGAACCCCGAACCCGATCATGTCGCTATCCACGAACCTCGAACCCATTCACAGAAATGTCGCTATCCACGATCCTCGAACCCGATCATGTCGTTGCTCCAAGTGCACCTCCAAGTTTCTAGAACACTGGATTTTTCGCTTCCATCTTGTAGGAAATTCAAACAGGATTCCAATGATCCAAAAATCACTCAATTCGGACTTAAAACGAAGAAATTATTGACGAAACAAGGTTTGAACGAAGCGCGCGAGCTGTTGCATCCGTGGCACTAATGACTGTGCAGAATCGCTGACTGGAACTGCTGACCAGAAAAAATTGCTGACATGGAAATCAGTGAATGGATAGCACTGCTGACATGGCTGCTAACTGTGTAACGATGGCATGTCAAGGTTTGCTGACGTGGCACTCGGAAAGTGCTGACTGGATACGCCACGTCAACCATATGCTGACTGGTCACTAATGTGGCATCCTGCTGACTGGACATTGATGCTGATGTGTCAGTGAAATGGTGATGACTGTACACTGATTAGTCAGCGCCTTAGAAGCACTGGATCGCTGATGTACGTGAGGCTGGGTGAGATTTCAGCTTCTTGCAACACTTTTCTGCAACGCTTATTTCTGTTACTGTGTAAAGTGTTTCGCAACACTTTCTTCAACTGTTTTTCAACTTCGCAACAGCTGCTTCAATTTCGCAACAGTTCTCGTTCTTTTGCAACGTTTACGGAAGAACCCTAATAAATAATTTGTTTTCCCTTTTTTGTCTTTGATTTTTGCATGGAATTCGTGCACGTTTTTATTGAGGTTTTTTAACGCACCTATCTCAATGGAAAAACACGATCGTTTTACACGAATCCCCTTAGTCGGCGCCAATGTTCGTACCCAAAATAAATTCTAGGCACAAAACACGATTATTTGATGATAGTTATACGAAAATTAGGGTTATGAGAGAATTAGAGATAAATAAAGAAGACAAAGATTTACGTGGTTCGGCAAGTGTTTCCTACATCCATGGGGGAACAGAGAAATATTTTATTGATTGTGATGATACAAAGGTTTTTTTCCGGGTTAGCTAACCTAAAATTCCATGTAGGAATAGAAATTCCCTCCACCTGAGTTGGATTTTTAGCCTCTATTTATAGGCAAAAAACCCTAATCTAGTTCCATAATAACCCTAGATTTGTAGTCATCCAAAATAACCACATGGATTTGTTCTTATCCTTTAATATTTGTGTCTATCCTTGAAGATGCATATCTATCTTGAGAGATTCTTGTATATCTATCTTGAGAGATCCTTTAATATTTGTGTCTATCCTTGAAGATGCATATCTATCTTGAGAGATTCTTGTATATCTTCACATGATTTGAGTTTATCTTAACAGATCCTTGTATATCTTCATAATGTTTGTATCTATCTTGGAAGATTCTTATCAATCTCCCAAGATTTGTAGCTATCTTGGATGATTCCTGTTTATCTTCCAAGATTTGTGTTTATCCCAAAATGACTTCTATAATAAGTCATTTGGGCTTCCATAATAAGCTAGACTGGGCTTCCATAATAAGTCCTCTGGGTTTTGGAATCTTCTTTAACGGGCTTTTTGGGCTTGATTCACGGGCTTCTAGTGTATTTTATACACGGTACAAACAAACGTGTCAAGGAAGTATATACAAGTTGTTTCATACAACTTTGGTATGTTGGATTACGAAGTATGACATTTATATTTTGAACTTCGTAAATGCGACATGACATTATGTTTGTAATTCATTACTAGTTAGTGTGTTGAACTTTGGATTCATTCCATGTCTAGAAAACTATGTTTAACTACATGATTTTAAGGAAGTTGACTTGCAAAACTTGTTTGTAGTTGAAAGGAATCAAAGGATCTATTCTAGGACCGATCCCTTAAACATGGATCTATACCTTGACTGATCCCTTACTTAGGGATCTGTTGTAGGATCGATCCCTAATGATAAAAAATTTAACGCTTTTTCCGATCGGGGTATAATCTTAAGGTTTTGTTAGCTACCGAAAATTGGGTTTGGTTATTATGGAAAGTTCAAAAGGTGTCGGTATAATATTTTTAACATGTGCTAAACTATTACTACTTAATGTTTAAGTGTTTTCCTTGATACTCAAGGTTAGATCCCAAACCGAAATATTTCATAATATCTTCTTTGGTATTTGAAATTTATATGTCTTTAATTTTCCAGTAAAGCATATCTCTGAATATTTTATGTAAAGTATAATATTCAGATAATAATATTATATGTCTTTAATTTTCCAGTATGCTAGATAATATTTGGTTGCCATCCATAAGAGATTTCGGCATATTAGTTGGACAACAGTTGAAATATTTACAAAACCAAAAATAGGTATTTATTGCGTATCTTTTAGTTTTCGGATTTGGTAATTCCTTGGTGTCCAAAATGCCATGGTCATTATAAATAGTGAACATTGTTATTGTTACGATTTCATCTTGCAACACACGTACGTCATTTTTTAGTTGGTATGAGGTAAGCATGTTAGAGCATTGCTCGGTCGAACTCGCATGCGTTGCTATCTCAAGCATGTTTGTCAATGTTAGTGATCAAAACTATAAAGTCTTGATTTCTAGTCTACTATAGCTAAGGTCTCGGACTAGGATATAAAGTGTAGTTGAGCTCAAGAACTCCATGGGAATCATCATACAAGACGAAGGACTACTCAAGGAACCAGTGGATCTTCATCGAATAAAAGGTATGTGGAGACTTGAACTTATCTATCACTCATAAGTATATCTACTCTATCTCCTATCTTGAGACAAAAGTCGTATTACTATATAGACTAAGAATATACACATGTGATATTTTGAGCTGAGTATATATCGCTATCTATTTCTCGAAATAGATGTTAGTAAATATTTCGCTTTAGCCAAGTTCATCTTTACTTAGTGACGAAAGTCATTTTACGTTTTAATCATTTTGAAAATTGTTCTGACGAAAAATAGTTTGTGAATAACAACTATATAACGCCCTTTGAGAATGTTTCAATGATTGAAATGAGAGTTTAGACAATATAACCATTGGGGGATATAAACATTGTTGTGGTAACACATATATGTATAAGTCCTTAGCACTTGAACCGAAGTTTGCGAACTTTGTTGATCAAGTGAAACCGGAACTTGAGCAGCCAACTCAGTCCGTGAACGTGCGTAGTTATCGAACCCGAGAATTTCTGCTGGAGTTGTAGCTCAGTTACAGTCCGCGAACTGATGGAAGTTCTCGAACCCGAGAATTTTTGCTGGAGTTTTTGAACTCCAACCGGTTAACTTGAGTCCGCGAACTTGAGTGGTTATGTCTAAAAACTATATTTGTGAACTTATCTTAATAAACTAAGGAATGCTATTGCAAACCATGGCTTTATAGTTCATGAATCGATTCGAGTAAATCACATCGTTTTTGCTTCAATTGTGTCTTGTGTAGTACATGAGATCTCATAGCAATTTAACAACTCTCTAACTAGTTCATTTGAGTTATTTGGACTAGTTATGGTGAAGAAGAATATGGTTGATATGAAAGTTATCATTTGGCTAACCATTTGGTTAACTAGTATTGAACCAACTATTGTACACGTTTGGGTACGGTTTCACAAACCCAAAATTGTCAAGTACATGTGTGTATGACAAGTTAAGTTTTCGATCTTACGGTTGAGAAATATTAGCTTGTATCTAATCAGGTTTTCATCTAACGGTGAATATTAAATATTTTGTTACCAAGCTAACATTGATTGCAAACCCTGATTAGAAAGACTATATAAGGGAGAACTCTAGCCTAACCCCCGTACATTCTGTGTGATACTAGTTTGCTAATCTAGAGACGATTCTCCTTTAACCTTTGGTTTTCTTCTTCTAAAACCAGGTTAACGACTTAAAGACTTCATTGGGATTGTGAAGCCAGACCGATACTACTTTTCTTGTAGTTGTGTGATATGATCTTGATGTTTCTATCGTATGAGTAAAATTGTAATAATTGGATTGAGATTTCTATATCCTATAGGAAATATATAAAAGTAATCACAAACATCTTCGTCTCATCGTTTGTGATTCCTCAATAATCTTCTTCGTTGCGTTGATTAAGTTTATTGTGAGGTGATTGATAAAACTGATCTGTTCTTCGGGAATATAAGTCTGGTTTTATTGATTAGTTCCTGTTCACCTTGATTTATCAAAATACGGAGCAAAACTCATAGGTTTATTCGTGGGAGACGAATTTATCTATTTTTAGACTTTTCTGTGTGAGACAAATTTGTTTATTAAAGTCTTCGACTTTGGGTCGTAGCAACTCTTGGTTGTGGGTAAGATCATCTAAGGGAATCAAGTGCGCAGTATCTTGCTGGGATCAGAGGCGTAGGAGGATAATTGTACCTTAGATTAGTGTGAGATTAATTTGGGTTCAATTACAGTCCATACCGAAGTTAATTTGGAGTAGGCTAGTGTCTGTAGGGGCTTAATACAGTGTATGTTTAATCTGGACTAGGTCCCGGAGTTTTTCTGCATTTGCGGTTTCCTCGTTAACAAAATTCTGGTGTCTGTGTTATTTCTTTTCCGCATTATATTTTTATATAATTGAAATAATACAGTTTGTGCATTGTTCAATCAATTAGAATATCCAACCTTATTGGTTGTTGATTTAAATTGATTGACACTTGGATATTGGTCTTTGGTACCATCCAAGTTATCTCTCTTTGATTAAGACTCGCGAATTGTATTTTCTTGAGTAAATCAAATTGAGAGATTGAGATAATAATTCCTTGAGTATTTTCTATTGATTGAGTCTAACTGTCTAGTTGATTCTCTAAAAAATAACTCGGAGTTGTCCATACAGATTACTAATCGAAATATTGGGTGTGGTTGTTAGACCCCTGCTTTTTCAAAACCGGCTAGCAATATTCTCGTAATACTCATTGGAGAGGAAAGTATCATCATTAGGTGAAATCTCTTACGTCCGCTTTATTTAGATTCTTCTTTGGGATCAAGAAGCGTCTAGTAATACCATTGGTGGGAAGTTACAATAGTATTATTATTTTGATGTTCGACTATTGATTTGATTGACTAACGGTATAGTTGAACCTTGATGTTACCTAGTTTGTTTATTATGTAATCCCTCTCTTCTGATATAAGGTCACTCGAACTAGATAAAGGATTGATGATTTCAGATATGATCTTTTATTTAAGATATAAAGATAGGACTGTGATCATCACGTTAACAAACTCCGTTATGTGCGTGATCGATCATAATGGAATCAATTTGTTTGTGCATATACTTTGAAGACTAAAGATTTGAAGACTAGACGATTTTCTTATTGGTCTTCTGATCTTTGTGATAATACTTCTTGCACACTTGATTGACTGGGATCCTACATGCCCGTTATCTTGATAGTCCTTTTTTATAACTTGTTGTATATATCGATAATCTATCACTTGGCATTATTCTGTAGGAACCGAATTTGATATTCTTCGAACTAAGATTGATTATCTTTGATAGTCTTTATATCTTAGTTGATATAACCGGTACAAAGGAATTTATATTTATTAAAGTAGGGAACCTTTGTAACTCAATACATCTCTGATTAATAAACTTGTTGACATGGGAGATTAATACGGCGGTTAATGAAATAGATTAGTCCGTACTGTTTCAAAATACAATCCAAAGCTGTTGAGTGCTAGAAGTCTTCAGAGCATATGGAACGGCTTTATATAGTGGACTCTATCTTAGGATTCACATGCATAAACCAGATTAGTAGTAAGCGCATGGATACTAAAGAAATTAAGTAACTTGGAGTTAGTATACTTGATTTCAATTGTACGAAGTTGGTTGTAGTCTTTGTATGGCGGCTTAATTTTGAGAGTATCCAAAACTGGACTAGGTCTCAGGGGTTTTTTGCATTTGCGGTTTCCTTGTTAACAAAAATGTTGTGTTTGTGTGCTTTTACTATTTCTGAATTAAAGTTATTTAATTGTATAAGTATTCTCTCCACTCGTATGCTTGAAGGCCATTGGATTCCAAAGATTGGTGGTGTACTTGGCACCCTCATATTTTCACTTCGTTTTACTTTCAACAAAGGTATTGAATAATCTACTGCTAGGGTGCAAAGCTCAAGCTCTTAGAAGTCATTTATTATTCGCAGCCTATAGGTTTTTTTCTAGTATCAAGTTTTGTTCTTTATGTAACGACACAATTATTTCTTAGGGTAACCGTATTTTTTGAAAGTATGTTTTTAAGAATTACAACCTTAGCATGCGGAACCCTGAATTATTCCACAAGTACACACTTTCTATCTAACCTTGACCATGTCTAAAAGATTTTAGACATTGGTTAAAAACATAGCTGAACTGTACCAGAGACATGTGAATTGCAAAGTGAAAATTTGCGAGTGAGTTTCAAAACCAAAACAAGAATGGTTCCAAAACCTTTTTTTTTTGTACAACGTTTCATTTCTCATGTATACCATGGTTATGTAAATCGTTTGAAATCCGTAGCATGGTTTTGAAACGTATCGAATAAATTGTTATTCAAATATTGTTTTTCAAATAGCGCCTATGAGGACTGGGATTGTATAGTCGTATCTCCTACGTGGCATGCTCAATCTTTATATGCTTATAATCTCAAGATTAATTAGTTGTTGCCAAGTGTAAGTCTAACTAATTATTTTGATGATATGTGTAGTTCAAATTATACACCTCTTATAGAATATTCAAGTGATTGAGATCTCCTGATGTTTGCTCCTTGGGTCTTCGATCTTTAATTTTCAATTTATGCTTGAAACCAATAGAGACGATGGATCCCAACCTAACCTAAGACTTTGAAATCTAAACTCAAAAAAGTATACCTGATAGCTCAAGATATATTTTTACATTTAAACATTGACCATATACAAACTTGGCTTACACATGTGGGGTTCAACCTAGCATGCTTTAACATATACGGTATACCAATTAAAAACTATTTTCTTTTATATCCTTAAGGTCTTAAATCATGTGATTAATAGCGGGAGTTAGTTAATTTTGTTGAAACTTATTTCCAAATGTAACCCTATAATTAATGTAAAGCTTCTAAAATAAAATAAAATTTTGGAGAATAAGAGTTTTAGTCCCATATTAAGACCATGTGTTGGAGTATATCCTAGTAGTAGGAAAGCCTTAAGATATATACTAAAATTAATTCTTTATCTAAATGATCAATATCATCTGAAGACCATCTAATTTATTCTTATACAATATATCGTTAGGATAACTCACATATCTTCGCTTTGCTAAAGGAATGCTTGTTTGATACCACATGCACTTGCATGTCAAGTGTTTTATCATATTTTAAACACCAAAATTATTTATCGATTTGTAAGTTTACTAAAGTCCGCTTTGGAGTTAAGACTGTGTTAGATTTAGGAGTAGAGTTATAGAATTCACTCAAAGTTACCGTTAAAGATTGAAGAACATACGAAGACATCATTGAAGAACTTTATCAAAGGTTAGAGATTTTCCCTTCTATCTACCAATTTGTTTAGATTTTGCATTTGAATGACATACAAAAAAAGTTCTTATCACGCATTAGCATTTGGCTAAGATTAGTGAGGTTTCAAAGTTAATGCTCTCACTTGTTAAGGTTCGAAATCAAGAATCAAAGGAGAAAAATCCAGTGATATATAAAAGTTTAGGTTCGCAAACCCACTATTTAAGACCGCTAACCTTAGTCAAGTAGTTTTCTACTGACAACTTTTTTCTCACTAGGTTCGCTAACCTACTCAGGTGAGTTTGCGAACCCAAGTCTTGTAATTTTCTAATAAAGATTATTTTGAAATTTGAGTTCCCAAACCTACATGTTGAGTTCGCGAACCTAAGTTGATGAAAACTTCTAATAGCTGTAATTTTTTTCTTTCTTTTTTTTGCCATTGAAATTTGTGATCCTAAATTGGAGCGATTTTTCCCAGATACTTTCTTTTCTCTTAAGTTTACAAAAAAGAAAAAAAAAAAACACATATTCCAAAACTAAATTTGATTTTTTTTTTCAATGAGAAATTTTATACGTTTTCCGCTACCGTTTGTGGCGTGCTTCCAAGCGGTAAAAACTTAACCTTTCCTTATAAGAGTAAATCAAACTTTAGAGACAAATTTGTATATTAATTTAGTTAGTTGCAAATTATTACATAAACCTGACCGTAGCAAGTTATAAGTAATCTATTGAAGTAGTTACTAATGCTAATTATTTAACACTCAACTTTACATTCTTTTATGCTTAGCAAAGACATTAAATGCATGTTAAATTTTAACTAGGGAAACAAACAAGTTTTGCGTCCAAGGAAAGAACTTATTTTGCGTCCAAGGAAAGAACTTATTTTGAACATCATTGAGAGCATTTGAATTTGTTAGCGCATTGGTTGGTTGACCCGCCAAGCTTTATTATGTCAAGGTTGGTTTTCATATTTTAGTACCAAAACTCAAAGTCGCTTGATTAGATAACTAGAGTTAACTTTATTGGGTTATACTAGGAACTCTATAAATGTTGAGACATACAAGTATTAGTCTGAAGATGTATCGACATCAATGAAGACATCATCCTTATACTTGACGTTAGTAATACAAGACTTGACTGGTTTCGATTTATATCTATGTTACTTTCAAGTCATTTAGATTGAAAAACATAACATGCAAAGTTATATATAAAACTCTAATATTAGAGACTTGATTATCTCATTATGATCAAAATGTCAAGGAAGAATATATAAGTTGTTTTACAACTTATGTATATTGAATCACGAAGTATAACGCTTATCTTTTGAACTTCATAATTGTGACATACACTATCCTTTTTAACTTGTTACTAGATTGTGTGATGAACCTAGGGCTGATTTCATGCTTGGAAAACTATGTTTGATTACATGAGTTTAAGGAAGTAGACTTACAAAACTTGTTTCCTAATTAAAAGAAATAAATGGATTGGTGGTCTCGTTCCCATCGGGGATCTATAACATGACTGATCCCTATTTATTGGGGATCTCTAACATGACTGATCCCTATTGGGGATCTATAGTAAACCGATTTCCGATCTCACTTATACTTTCGTGTGATTTTGGAAGTTGGGTTTGCAAAATAAGAAAGTTCACGATGTTGACACTATGAGTAATTTGAACATGTATATAAATCTTATCTCTTATTGTTCAAAAATATTCCTTGATACTCAAGGTGAAATCCCAAACCGAAATGTCTGAGAATTTTCTAGTGAGATTTTCTAATTTATATGGTTTATTTTTTCATCAAGTAAAACATACCTTTGGAAAATATATTAGTAAAGCATACTTGTATACCAACTAATGTTGAGTTGTCATCCAAGAGGGATTTCGGTATTACAGTTGGATATTGGTTGGAATTAGACAGAACCTAAAATCGGTGATCATTGCATATCTTGCGAATATTTTTGGTTATGGAAATTCCTTGGTGTCCAAACTACCATGGTCTATAAATAGTGAAATTTGTTCTTCTTACAAACTTATCCCAAGGTAGGCACTTCATTTTTTAGTCCCTGCTGTAGCCGACTAAGTATTACTTGTAATACTATATCGGAGAGGAGAGTAACCTAATTAGGTGAAATCTCTTACGTTCGCTAGTTTTAAGAATATGTTGAATCAAGAAGAGTCTAGATAGTGCTGGTGGGAAACTAGAATTTGAATTGTTATTTTAATTTTAGATATTGATTTGATTGACTAACGGTGGTTAAACCCTAATTGTACATAGTTTGTTTATTTTGAGAACATTATCTTCTGATATAAGGTCTCTCGAACTAGATAAAGCATCAAAATTGATCAGATCCTTTGTTAGATTTGATAATATGTTTGTTATCATCCACTATTAACATACCCCATTTTGTACGTGATCGACACAATGGAATCAAGTTTGTTTGTGCAGGTATAAAAGAAGACATTGAAGATTTGAAGACAAGAATATTTCTTATTAGTTTCATATCTTTGTTATTTATCTTTGTACACATACTTGATCGGCTGGGATGCAACTAGAATTTGTTTATCTTTTGATAAATATTTTATGTGTTAGTCGTAGTTGATCATCAAACTATTATTTGGTGGTGTTATTCAGTATCTGAACCTGATAGTTTATATACATAGAGTTGGTTATCTTGATAGATCTTATTCAACAAAGGGGAACTCAACATAATCTCTGATTTACTTCTTGAGATTGAAAGAGTGGTTACCGAACATATTAGTCCTTTGCTGTTTCGGAAGACGATCCAAATGAGTTGAGTGCTTGAAGTCTTCACAGCGGCTGAAGTAACTTAAGATAATGGAATTTTCTTAGGATTCACGTGCCTTGGCCAGATTACTTATAAGCGCAGGGATACTGGGGAAACTAGGTAACTATGGGTAGTTTACTTGGTCTCAACTTTACGAAGTTGGTAGTAGTCTTTGTATAGCGTCCTAATTCTGAGAGTATTCATAACTGGACTAGTTTTTTTTTTGCATTTGCATTTGCAGTTTCCTCGTTAAAAAAATATTATTGTGTTTTTACTTTTACTTTCCACAATTATGATTATTGTTTAAGTTATAATTACAAGTAAAAATATTGTATGCTAATCCAAACACTTGGGTCGATCCCAATATTTAAGGTTCGGTTTCAGACTTATACTCCATGTGTATACCTTGTTGTCGCCATCTTATTGACAGTCTCTATCTATATTAGATTACACAAGGTATAAGATTTATAGGTTGATATCAAAAAGGTTGTGGTGTACTTGGTACCATCGTTATTTTTGAATTGTTAGAAAATATTTACTTCAATCTCAAGTAACATAGACTTGATCATTCACTATAAAACGAGACATCTTACTATAAAAATCTAAATACATTACTCATTATGTATGTGTTGCATAAGAGGTCTTCCTCCAATCGAATTTTCTTTAATTTTAACAAGGTTAAGGCTTTGAAAATTTTATGTTGTCATGAAGTGCGGGCATTCTCTTCTGTTATAATATCATTCAAGAAATATTGATTGTAATCAGAATTTGATAAAACTTCAATATAATATCGTACATTAACGCTTGATGATCGAAATCTTGATTAGAAATACGACTTCATACTTGGATTTTTCTCATCTTCCGTGAAGTTTCATGAAAATTCACCTACGACTAGTTCTAAGGTTCATTTTTCTTATAAGGTAGACCCGATTAGGTATCTCTATGAGTTGTGAAGAGTATAACCAGAATTAATTGAATATTTGGCTTAGATACTCTAAGTTTGAGAAAATATCAATTACCTTGATTAATATCTAAAATTATATCAAATTAATCATCATGTTGGAGGCAATGTAAGGATATTCTTCACAAAGGATCGTGGTTAAGACTGTAAATGATGTCAGCTAAGGGATTCATGTGGATGGTCTCTTAGAGTTGTAGGCGTAGGGACACAACTGAAGTAAGGTACCTTGGAGGGTATTATCCATCTCAATTACATCATGTCTAAAACATGATAATAGGCTAGTGCAATAACAACTTAATTTAAAGTATGTTTAAACTAGACGAGGTCCTGGAATTATTCTAAACTTGCGCAGTTTTCTTCGTTAACAAAATTTATGGCGTTGCTTTACTTTTATTTCCGCATTATATTTACAAATTTTATATTATTAAAGTATTTGTAAGTAATATGTTAATCTATAGATTGGTGTCCTGATAATCGAATGATTGTCTCAAAAAAAGTTAGTGGTATATTTTCGTAGATAGTGAAATTTGGATAAGGGGAAAAAATGTCATTTCAAGACCATAAACAAAATTCAATTCTCACAGGAGAGATTAAGCCCTTGGTTCTCAAGGTACTCATAGACACGATTTCTAGTATACATCCCCGCGAGACATTATTGGTCGTGATGCCGTGACTCCTAGCGCACATCATCGACGAGATACCGCTAGTCACATAGGTTATGTAGAGCGTAAAATGTCCCCGACAGAATTATGAACCAGATTAGACATAATTCCAGTATGTCTTCGCGAGACACAGCTGATTGTGATGCCATAATTCCTAGTATACATCCTCGACGAGATACTGTTGATCATGTATGCTCTGTAAATGCGTAAAAACGTCCCCGACGGACTTATGATCTAGAGCGGAGACTTACATGTCTCTTGTAAGCACAACTCACCCTATTTGAGATCGAGGAATGATTCCTAATACATCATAGTGAGATACAATGTTCTCTGACTCAACTTAACAAGGCTTCCGAATAATTCCCAGTACATCCCTGCGAGATACACTGGTTATTCTGTCTCGGGGCCCTTTCGACAGACTCCTAGAATATCCTTTTGAGATACACTGGTCTTGTCGCCCCTATCATATGGACACAGTTGATTCCTAGCACATACCTGCAAGATATGTTGGTCAAAAACAAGTGAGCAAAGTCTCGCAGAGATATTAATTGGGCGTATAAAGCCCTTTATCTCTCCTTAGGACGAGTCCTAGCTGACCACAAAGAGATTCGGATATGTTAAGAAAATCTTCATAGAGATTTGGATCCATCTGCAAAATCTCGTAGAGATTCACATCTCTCTGCAAAATCTCTGAGAGATTCACATATCTTCTCAAAATCTCAGGGAGATTCACATCTCTCCTCAAAATCTTAAAGAGATTCACGTCTCTTTTCACAATCCCGAAGATATGTAAATCTCTCCACAAAATCTCAGTGAAATTTAAATCTCTCGAGAAATCCCAGACAAGGCTGAATATTCCCCATAATGGGCACACGCCTTACCTAGGGCTCAATCCTATTTCCCAGTCTCTTAAACACACTCACGACTAGTAAATTAAACCTGAACTATACATCTCTATCTAAAAACTTGGATAAGGTCTCTTGAGCTCCGCATGCTCAATAAAGGGACCCAAAAGAAATAATACGGTATTCACATGACATATGTGACCGGCTATGGAGAGATGGAGCTCAACCTCAGCTCCTCTCACACTCTGCACATGATTCCTGAGGTATTCCATACCTTTTCACGTGACTCATCCTAATCATTCTCACAAATGAGAGAATATCTCTTTATCTTGGCCAACTCGACTAAAGAGAATATTTCTCTCTCTCAACACACCATCACAAAGGCTAACTCAGCTTCACCCAAATGGGGGGATATCAATTAGGGTTTTCATCTGGCGGTCTACGACACGTGTGATAAATACCCGACATATTTCTCACCGTAGAATAGAGTAAAGGCGGTGGAATAATGAGATAAACTCAACCTATTTTATCTCTATCTATTCCTGAAAAAACAGGAAAAGTGATCCGCACGGCACGAAAATCAATACCTATCTTCACCGGCCTGAGATTAGAGAATTTAGATATAAATAGGTCCTCTATTTCTCCAAGCTATGAACATCTTTCTCATAACCTCTCAGAGAAAGTCTTATTCAAACCCTAGAATTCTATGATCGCTCTCTTCGTATGCTTTCCTCCTTAAGACCAGCCTTAAACCTCTTCCCTATCACTGAAGCATCCTTTGAACGTCCACTATGCGTGGTTTAGGCAAAGACTGTTCGTGCTTAACCTCTCGTAACTCACTTTCAGAAACCCTAGAATCCCACTTCTAACCTCTCTCAGATTTTAGGTAACTACAATTTCGTACCCTTTACTTTCCACCCTCCAATCAAATGAATATGGTACGATATATCAAAGTAATCCATAAACACTTTCACTACGAACGTCGTTGCTACTACCTCCACCATCATTGTTGAACCCTGAAACCTAATTATGTCTATAGCGTCCATCATGAACCTCTAAAATCTCAACGTCCACTAAATTCACTTACAATCATTCTCATCTAGAGTTGTGCATTATGCTTTACATGACAATATGCTCTTATTTTTTAGTAACTAGATATCTCTTTTTCGGAGATATATTAACTGCAATATTGTTTATGCTTTCGACTTGTAACATTCCTAATGGTACAAGTTTTTTCGCAAGACTATGCTTCTGAAGCCACGTTTTATATTGTTTTCATGTATGTGGTCTATTTTGCTGAAGAAGTCAAATTAAAGCTATTTGTATTGCTTTAAATATGTCAATACATTTACAGGCAACACATGTGTGGAAAGCAACACCAAAGACGCCCCTTAATCAACTTAATGCTAGGAATTATGAAGACAACCATTACATGATGCTTTATTTAAAGATATTTATTTTTACTATTTTGTATCTTATTTTCTAAACTGGTTTGTTGTTTATGTACCCGAAGAACATAATTATTTAGCATATCTTTGTTCTACAGGAAAAACATACAACTTCTATAGGCTGATATGGTTTTTATTTTCGGTCCAGATTGTCTGGACCAAGCCTCCCATGTAACCTATGTGCCTTCAATATGCGAATGACACATGCCAGGCTTGGTGGATAGTTACTAACGGCATAAATTTTCTCCATTTGACCGTTGCTAAATAAGAAAAAAAAAATCAAACTCAGGAGAAAATAAAGGATTCCATATTTATCTTGCGATCTAGTTTTTCACCTTTGCATCATGATATTCCCTTAAAGATGATATTCGTTCGTGTGTTTGGCTAATCGTTATTGCTTAGTTAATTTCTTTCCCTTGCTACTTGTAGAATGTAGTTTGCATATTTGTTTGTTTGTTTAGTTTCATATCTGGATTCAAAGTTTGGTATAATGAGTACATAAGTAACTTCAAATCCAAAGTGAATATTGTGATTGGTAAATAGTAAATCTTTATTAGGAATGGTTCGTCAACTCAGATGTAATCATCACATATCATTTTTTTGATCAGCATAAACGACGTATATCTTGAGCATCAGAGTATCACTAAGACTCACCCACAGTTACTTTGGCATTCCACTTCTAGGGGGAAATAGATTTAGTGCCTGATTGATATTGATTGATGGCATGCTAATGAAACGTTTCTTATGAACAAAAAATATAATATCAACAACGATTGTATTAATATTAACCAGGTTATTTAAAGGAGTATAATGCATGAGTGCGATAAGATTCAGTAGATTATAGAAATATTTTCAATAAATGGGTATATAGAGGAAAACCAAATCAGCATTACGAAACATATGCCTTCAGGGGACGACTGTTATTATGTATTAATTAATCTTACTATAATAAATAAAGGGGGGCGTTTCAACGGACCGACAAGATATTACCTATGTACCCTTCCGTGTTTTTAAGATGTTAAAAGAACTACTCCGTGCTTTTGATTATTCAGCTGCGGATGAATCTGAAAGAACCCTCCCTATCCATGATTATTCAACCATATCTTCATGAGATTTTAGTGAAACCTGAAAGGGCCATTGCTGATTTCTACTTCCCAAAGAAAACCGTCGACTTCTTATTTCAAATCACACACAAAAATCTTCTTCGCTCATAATCACAATACTTTCCCCACAAATTAATCACAATATTCTTTCCCCAAACCAAAATCGTCAAAATGATTGAACCATAGTTGAAGAGATGATGCAATAACTTAACATCAGCAGAAGAAATTATAGTTGAAGATCTGATTTTAGATATCACTTGAATTTCGATTGATCGAGGGGTTAAATGTTTAGATGTTCATTTTTTATTTGGTTCTTAAAGAAGTTATGTTTTTATGTAACAAATGATGTCTAATTTGAGTTGTGCTTTATAGGTATCCAAGCAAGAATTCATGGTAATGAAGGAATGCACAGGGGTGAGGAATTCAGGTGAGGGTTACATGAAATTCTTAGACTACTTCATAATCATTGTCGAAATGCCTTTCACTCTTTTTGTATATTGTTCACTGTGGCCACTTTATAACATGTTATTATGATATTGATATTGACTTCGTATCTAGCTTCCAAGGAAATGTTTGCAATAGACAAAAATTCATATGAATAATCAGCTTGATATCCTACAGTTATCACTATGCTTCGGCTATCCTTCATATGATCTGGTGTGATCATTGACCAAAGAAAAGGGACCAAGAAACCAATCCTCAAATACAGTTTCCGCTGCTTTTAAATCCATAGAGCAAGAAAACACAACACCCAAAAATTCATAGATGGACCCCCTAAATTTTCTAGAAGCCAAGTAAGGTATCAATAGAATTTTCCAAAGTTGACATTTTCTAGATTCGAGGTTGCAAACAGGACAACCGTTGTTAATTTATGGCAGCTATAGAAAGTTCTATATCGATAGTAATAATCTCAGTATGTCATTGTCTCGCATTCAGCATGTGACAGACCAACAGAATATGAACATTGTTTTATGAGCTAATTTTTTAGAATTTAGTTACAGTTATTGTGATGCTCTATGAAAATTAAGTATTAAGTATTTTATTCTGTAAAACGTAATTTTGTTATGCTGCTCCTTGACGACAACGAGAATAGAGTCATCGCCTTTACATAAAAAATTGTAAAGAAAAGACAGAGGGAATATTTCTATAGACAGAAGTTTAGGAAATTTATCCTTGGGTTCCGTGATATTTCTATAGCGCATCGTGCCTGCATCTTGACTAGACAGATGCGAGTGGCTAAGCACATGGAATTTTTCCATTTGAGTAATTTTTTAATCCGGGCATAACACATTTGATGCATGACTATAAAAGGTATTGGTTGCTTGCCGACAATCATCTAATTTGTATCAACACAAAGAAAATAGCTATAGAACATCGTCAACATCGGACTGCTGTTTATAAAACCAATTCTAAGACTGGAGAAAGTGATCGCCTTACACTAGGAAGTTCCTACCCCGCTTCTATCATTATTACATAAATCATGCCCATGTTGTTATGAATGTTGATTTTCCTCTTCTTCATTATGTTTCAAAACAGGGCACGCTGATAATATGCCCCTCTGTATCAGGATAGCGGGTCGAAAGATAGGTGATGGGAAGCATATAAGGACAACGAATTATCCAAGGTGGAATGGGAGGAGGATATCGTACAACTTAGATAAATGGGTCCAGGCTTGCATTTGCTAATAATGGTTTCAAGATGTCTGGGTACTTTACAATGGAATTCTAGAGATAGCTACCGATATATTAGTTTCTTTTCATATTTAAAGACACTGTTTTCTCGCCAGATTAGGGTCAAAACAATGAAAAAAAAATGTATGTATGCATCTGACTTTTTTTTCAGTGCTTTACATCCACCCGTCGAGAGGAGGATGACCAATTCCAACAACTCACAGATGGGTTCAATAATGCCTTTCCATCGAGAAGTCCTATTGAATCCATACATCAAGTAAATCGTTCACTTTACTAATGCTAATGTCGGTAGAATTACCAGTGGTATATCACTTTACCAAAAGTTAGATTCTTTCTTGCATCTAGACTACTTTATTTTATTACTCTTAAGGAGCAAACTTTTTGTAAAGGAGCGGCGAGTCGGCAAGTGCATAGCACATGCATATTTGCTAGTTTGTAATAACTTATATCCCCTTTTCAGCAAGAGATAAATATGGCATGATTGAAGAGTTAGTTACTATTAACAAAACAAAATATGTGTTGTCCACATATTGATAGACAAAATATGTGTTTTCTGTTATAAGGTCTACGACCCATGGATGTGCGGCCCAACTAGATACATAGGGTTTCCCTTTAGATGTATATAAAGGATACTGTAGCTATGTAATATGGTTACTTCTTATCAATAAGAAATTCTCTGCCTCTTTGCCTTTCTCTATTAATCTACTACAAAACGTTATCATCACGAGCTCTTCCTTGCGGCAAGATTTTTTTTTTGGATTGCACCGGATAATTGAACGAACCCTCGATACGCAAGAAGAAATCTCCATCCTGTTGGATCTTTATTTCCGTTCTTGGGTTGAATATTAAAAGGTCATAAGCATGAGCTCCACCGGAAAAGGAAAAGGAAAAAAATTGGTGTATATACAGTGGGAACCAAGGCCTAAGGTATGTAACTAATGTGGGCTTTTACATTGAATAATAGTTGCTAGACTTATTTATTTGTTTTTAGAACATGCCTAGTTTTGCTTTTCTTTTTGTCTTAAGATAAGTCCATATCATATAAACGGTCAACTTGAATTATGACTGTTGATCTCGTTCATTAAGAATTATGTTCTCTTGAATATGATATTTTGTTCTCTTGAATATGATATTGGCTATAGTTGAATGGTTTCTTTTGTTAAATTGGTTGTACCAACTCAAGTCCAACATTTGAAGTTTAGAAGTACTTGGGCACCATTATTGTGTACATATGATATTTTCTCCCCAAATTTGAATGTTCGGTGGGATGTAATCCACTTGCTTGACTATTAAAGAGTTGGTAGTTTCAAAAGATACGTTGCAAATAAAATCACATGTATTCCAATTTTTGTGGAAGAACTCACAAAAGGTGATTTGAGTCCGAAAATTTCCATTTCTCTACTTCACCCATGATACTAATAAACTAGTATATATTGAAGTATGACAACAAGAGAATTATTTTTAGTAATCTATTCAACCTAAAGTAAGTGGTTGACATGTGTAGTGACATTCTCTTGGCCTATTGAGATTAAGAAATTTCTCAAATTAAGCTAAATGTAGGAAAAACATTGAAAATGGAAAGAACCCCGAAGTAATAAGGGTTAGACGTAATGACTCATATAAAGCATGTGAAAAGGGACATATATATATATCATGAGACAAAGATGTATTTTTCCCAGTAGTACTGACACCAAAGTACATGTATCCGTTGAATATGTGGTAAAGTTAAGATGTAATTCTAGCCCCATCATAAATGAAAGAGTTGGAAATGCACCTGGTCATAGGTGTTGATATATACAATGTAATGTGTGTATCATAGTAGCAACCAATTTTCACATCAACTTTAATGGCAACAAGAACTTTGCCGGACCAATTGAATATCTTATTCAGTTGAACTAGATCCAACATCTGCACCTAAGGAATGAAAACACGAGACATAAATTCTCTAAAGCACTTGAGATATATTGGGTGAGACGTAATATATATTCAGTCTAAAGTACTTGAGTTGAATCCCACTTTTATTACGTAATAAGGCCACACCACTTATTAAAACCCTCAAGACCCAAATGTCTAACTCATAGTTGTTTTTCTTCCACTAGCTTGAGGAATTTAAACTAGTTGTTGAACTATTTCCTTATAATGTGACTACGAGGATTGTATCATCGAGCGCGACACTGCTCAAAATTTTGTTTTCAAGATAGAACAAAGACGTCACAAAATATTTATATGTACCAAGAGATAATCACACCTTGTTAAATTCCAAAGAAACCCATGCAAATGGATATCATGTGGAACCTGACTGTGATGATAATGTAATTGATTGCATCTTTTATAGTCACTAATGTATTTGGAAGGAATCATACTTTAGAGAGACTAATGAGTCAACTTAGTGAAATGTAAATCACTATAGTATTTTTGGATTATTGAATCAATATTGACTCCGACGATGAAATGTTGGAAATTGACTCATACAGACCCCGACATAACCATAAAGTAACTTTGGTAGTGACATGATGTTTCGTTTTGAAAGGACTCATAGTACATCACTGTTTTTGAGTGGACGAGACAACGAGGAAAAGATTGATAGAATGTGAAGTAACGACATATCTCTCGATAAGTGTTTTATAAAGTACCAGATGCACAACCTCCTCCCTCCCTCCCATTATGCTTTTAATTAAGATAGCATATCACTCATTTTACAAAATATTTCTTCAGTAAAACATGATCGAGACCATCCTAAGATGTAAATGGTAAACAATCCATATTACAAAGAAAACAAGGTGAAATTTAGAAAAACATTCATGTAGAATGCGGACCATTAAAGTGACTTATGGCTCTGGTGATTTTTTTGACATTTTGGGCTAGTTATAGTTCCCAAGAAATTTGCGTTTAAAAACTCATATATTGACCATTGGGCATTGGGCATTACTAACTCCTATATCTTATGCCCAATGTTCTGACCATTAGGCATAAGATGCTCTATATTGATCTTATTACACAATACAAAGTGCAAAGACTCATTATTAATGCTAGAGAATTCACATCAAAAAGATTTGATGAATATTTCATGTTTAATAGGATCAATATAGAGCATCTTATGCCCAATGGTCTCGCAGAGGTGATAGGTGTTGTAAAACACCTAATTTTATATCTAGTATTTATGCTTTCTTTGCTATTATCATTGGGAATTGCATCTCTTATGTTTAGTTTTGAGATATCAGGTGCGATGGAGTCTTTTTGAGCAAAAGATAGAGAAATCGTCCATTTGGAGCGTAAAAGGCAAAAAGATCAGTTCACGGGCGAAAGATACTTGGAGCAGGCTAGGTTTCACAAGAAGGAGTGGAAGAATGAACCGTCAGTTCTCTGAAACCGACAATCCATGTATAGATTGGTTAACCTATAACCAGGACAATGGGTGTTCTTTAGTAACTCTAGTTACTACCAAAACCCTAAAACTAAGCATACAGTTGTCTCAATCATTGGCTTCCCTTTCTTTCACCAAATTCAGAGAAGGGAAAAATAAGATGAACGGCTGCACAGAAAAACAGAACTTGAGAGGAGATTCATGGGGTTGATGCTGTTGGTGAAGAAATTGATGGAGTTAGGGTTTGGGAGTGGTGGCTTTGAGCAGAATCGAGAAGACTACGGTGAAGAATTTCTGTTGTTTGAGTGAACCCAGAGAAGATGATGTTATTACTCAGAGAAGGAAGTGATAGAGATGGTTTATTTCTGTCGATTTGGTGAAGAAATTGATGGAGTTAGGGTTTGTAATGAAGAAGTTAAAGAGGGGTTTTTGAATTGATGATGTATTCTCGAAGAATTTGTGGTGAAATTTAGAAGAAGAGCTTAGATCCGTGGTTAGTAAATCTGGTGGATTAGTAGAGAAGGATTTGTTGATTTTGATGCTTTTGTGGTCATGGAAAGAAGGAAAAGGTAAAATTTCTAGTGATGAACTGATGTAGCTCTGTGTGGTACTTGAATGAGAATGGATTGCAGTTGGTCTCTGTAATGGACTGAAATTTCAGTTTGGTTGATTGTTGCTACTGGTGATGTGCTGTTGAAGCAGAGAATAATAATTAGAAGTTGTACTGATGTTGTGTCTGAAATGGAGAGTGGGTTTTTGTTGATTGAGAAGATGGGTTCTATTCTGGGAATGTTTGGTGGTTGAATTTGAGTTGAATCTAATCTCAGTTGAGGGTACTGCTGGTCTGGGATGAATGTTTTACGGGGAATGATGCTTGTGGTTGCGATGTAACTGAAAATGGTACAACTGCAGTTGAGACAATGGTGATGTAATGGAAGAATGAGTAAGTTGTGGGCACTGGAAATGGTGTTGCTGTTGGTAGAACCCTAGAACAAGCTGCTGGTGTTATTTTGATATAATTGGTGGTCATGCAATTGGTTCGCATAAATGGGTTATGCTGGAGTGTTGAATTACAGTCTAGGGACTTAAGACTTGAGCAGTGGGTGTAGGTTGCAGCTGAGAATTGCGGAGCTGGATTTGAGATGTTGTTGCGTTTCTAAAGCAGTGCACTGAGGTGTTCTGACAGAGGTGGTTGCGGGCTGTTCAAGGTGATGTTACAGATTAGGGAGCTGAACTGTAACAGATGGAAGAATGGTTTGAGGTGAATGAATCATTGTGTAGATGAATGTTAGGTTGGTGCTGTTGAATCTAGTGGATGAGATGGAATTTCAGTTTTTGAATTGAAGCTACAGATGCAGTTCTCAAGGTGAATCGGGTGATAGATGTATGTTTAGGATGTTGAGACAAGGGTTGCAGGTGCAAGTGCAGTGGTGGAGTTGGTATGAAATGTAGCTTTGTAGCTGATATTGCAGTGAAGATGGGTAGCAACAGAAGGTTTTGGCTTGGGTTTGTAATGGACATTGGTTGTGACAGTGAGAGCTGGACATGGCTTAGAAATGGTTCAGATGGACTGAGATGTGTTTGAAGTGGCAGTGGAAGTTGCAGCTGTAATCTGGTGGAATGGAATGCACAGCCATCATGGATGGATATGATGCACAACAGAGTTTAGCCTGTGCAACAGCTCTGGCATAGAGACCAACCAGCCGAGTTAGATAGTCAACTCGGTATGACTCGGTGCTTGACCCGAATTCACTCAGTTGACCCGACCGATTTAACTTGTTTGACTGGTGACCGGGTGGACTTTGCCGGTCACCTGAGATTTGTTCCGGTGGCAGATTCTGGCTAATTTCCGGCAGAAAACACAATTTTCCGGTGACATATTTTCACATAGGTATTTCACACACATGAGCTTGGTGGACTTCTTGTTATTGGACTTTAGGCTTTGAAGACCTAATTTTGGAAAGTTGAAAATCTATAAAAGGGAAAAGTTTATATTCTTTGAAAAGACATATATTCTACTGGAGTTTTGGAGGAGAGCGGCAACTAGGGTTTGATTTCATTTATTTTTCATGTTCTTCATTTTATTTTTGATTATGAAAATGATGAACCCAAAAACTATGAGTAGATAAATTTCATTTATTGGTTATGGGATATAAAGTGGATTTCACAAATAAGATTTGATTCAATGTATTAGTTTTGTCTCAACTTTATTGCTTATGATTCATGGTTTATATTGTTATGATTTGATTGTTTGTTTGGTTGAGTCCGGAATCAATCCGATTTACTTTCATATCTAGATCTATATTAGGGTTTTCAATATGAAAACGTTGTTTATCCCTGATTCTTAGTAGCATAATGCCATTATTCCTTGTAGTGATACATCTCTATAATTGCATATGAATCATAACCTTGGTTAAATTGAATTAGTGCTTTTACACATTTTGATTGCCTTGATTAGTCGTATTCCATATAACTTATTGCTTTTAGGGAGTTAAATCTAATTGTGATTTTACACTTTAGGTTGCTTTCTAGGAAGAATTCACATATGCATATTTTAACGTGGTTGTGATGAAATCAGGGAATTAGCGGTATATACTTGCGATCAAGGTATCCTAAGACGTTTAGTAAATGAGAGATTAAAATTTCAATTATAGTCATTGTTGAGAATTCAAGTTTGTGAATGAAACTATCCCATGACCAATATCTTCTCCTTATTGATTACTTTTATTATTACTTTGCTTTCAATTTAGTTTTTATTGCTTTGATAAATCAAACCCCCCCCCCCCATTGGTTACTAAGAATCTGAAAATTTGCATAAAAACAAAAGCCTCTCTGTGGATACGAACTCTTTCTTATCGCATACTACATTTATTTTAGTTAAGTAAGAAATTGAAATTATATTTTGCTCGGCTGACAACCGACCAAGAGGCTACCATCAAAGTTTACAGATGGTTCCTAAGGAATAGGTTATGCGTACCAACCTATCTTTTATTGCCTTGGGGATATGCAATATTACATGCATCTTACTTGATTCATTTTTAGAACCCAATAGTAGTCAACCTTTTCTGCGTACCAGTTGGTAACTGGATTTAAGCCTGACATTCATGTTCATATGCATTTTTGGTTGCACTATATATGTGCCATTACGACTCCACATCGTACTATGATGGGTCTTCAAATCTGTTAAGTAGTTATGTTGGAAATGAGTTTCCAATAATTATCCGCATTTTAAAACTTTTGGCAGGAGATCTCTTACCGCTATATTTGCGGGTTATCACTTTAATGAGACAGTCTTCCCGTCGTTAAGGGAAGATAAGAAAAAGTATTTTCTAAGGGAACGACATGAATTATCGTGGTGTGTTCCCTTTATGTCTCATATTGATTCATGTACTCCATAAATGTAAATGTGAAGTGATAAAGAATATTCGATTTTCAGAATGTACACTGATGTTTCTAAAGTAATGAGATCACACATACCATATGCAAACCTACATGCAAAGTTACAAATCCTTAATACGGGATATACACCATAGACTAAGGTGTTGCAATTACACTCAGTGGAAGTGTGGTTGAGGTCGTGGCTCCATAAAGGAAGTTGGAGAGACCACTTGGTTCAATCAATACTCACCTAGAAAGGAAGTAGGTGAGTAAGGCACAACTTATTTATATCATCAGAAATCATCTCATAAGGTTGTCTCTGAATATGTCCATGAATCAAACTGGAGGACGCTCCGAAGTTTTAAATGATTCCAAAGAACAATAAATCTTATCAGATTATGAGAATATAAATGAGTCAATGGAAGGATCATGCGTACACAATAATGATATAATCCATAAATAGTTACTCAAGAAGTAGAGCACAATGAGATCGAACCATGCTTTATGTTGATTAATTTCAAATAAATAGCATATTTGCCTACACAATCCGGGTAGAACTTAGTTCTTTGACAAATATATAAGTATCTGGTGTGGTAGTACTAACCAACCAAGTGTAAAGCATGTGGGACATATGTGGTTATTTGTCACATAGTGTAGTGAGAAGAATGAGGTCTTAAAGTATAAAGAATCACCTTGTGGCGCGAGGTTTCTCACAAACCCCTGGATCGCATACTCTTTTGAACAACATAATGTTCATTTAATTAGTTTGCTTGGTAGTTTCCAAAGAACTTAAAACATAGTAGATGTGGTTATATCTCTAGAGATTGAGGCTCAAAGATATTTGCAAAAGTGCATGATGGCCTTTTGCTTCCCAATTCGAATGACTCTAAACCACAGAGTGTGTTTGCAGTTACACTGGAACACTCACTTATTGATTTAAACAATCAGGCGGATGTGGTATACCCGTCTAAGTGACTATTTGATTGGGAAGGGATAAAAAAGTAAGGTTTATGCCATGCGTATTAAATAAGTTCCTGATTCAGAATTATAGCTATCTACGTCGATGGTATGGACATGATAAGTTCTCTTAATGGAATAAGAGATCTTACAAGCTATTCAAAATCTGAATTTGAGATGAAAATCTTGGGAAATTTTGATATTAATCTATGTTCTTAACTAGAAGACCAAGCTTATGGTATATAATTCCACCAGTTTGCATATGTCCATTGTCAAGCAATTGAAAAAGGACATGCATCCGGCTAGCACTCCCATGATTAGTCTAAAGGAAGATGACGAAGTTGTGTCGAGAGATGAACTTTCCTTATCTAAGTATAATAGATGCATTATTGTACTTAGAATAATGTACTCAACCAAATGTTACATCCTCAGTGAACTTGTTACCTAGATATAGCTCAGCGCCAACACAACGTCATTGGAATGGTATAGTGAATGTAATCATGTACTTAAAAGTAACAATTGACATGAGTTTGTTTTATCCATGCAAAGACATAAAAAGGAATACTAAAGGAATTTCAATCCAAAGGTTGTTGATTATGAAGGAACAATAATCTCTTCTCCAACGAAAGTGATCATGGGGAGATATGGTAGACTATTTTATAAGTCATTATCGATATTCAGTTTCGAAAAGTACATGACAAAAGGCACTGTCTAGAACAATTCTGAAAGTAAACAGGGGGAGATGCCGACATCAGGGGGAGGATCTAAGGATATGATGTCGATATATTTTACTTCGAAATTTAAGATGCGTTGTACTCTTTTTCCCTTCGATCGAGAATAGTTTTTCCCAAAGGATTTTGTTACTCGACAAGGTTTTTAGCAAGACAGCACTAGAAACATCAAGTATGTTGAACATTGAAGATATAAAGATCGCGTTGATATTATTGAAATATCTAGATCAAATAAATAAAACGCGATAGTCTGTTAAGCAACGTAACTTACAGAATCAACAACTGGGTCTTATAAACATTCAAGTCACCAAAGTAAAGTGTGATAAACTCCATTTAACTGCATAAGACTAATAAAAATTGTCTGACATCAGGGGGAGCATCTAATGGTGTGTTGAACTCTTTTCCTTCACCGAGATTACTTTTTCCCACTAGGTTTTGTTACTCGGCAAGGTTTTTAATGAGACAACAACAAACTCCGGGAACTAATTTCCCAGCTAAGGCTATAGTCTTTCCCACTATGATTTTATGTCTTAGGAGTTTCGAAGCAACTAGTCAACTTCAACGGAGCAAAGTAATCATCTGTAATAGATCATCTTTACTTGCATCTGTCACGTTGTACTCTTTTCCCTTCATGAAGGTTTTGTCCCACTGGGTTTTTCCTTGTCAAGGTTTTAATGAGGCAAAGTATACGCATCCAACTATGTTCTAAGTTTACTTAATATTGTACACTTTTTCTTTAGTTCAGGTTTTGTCCCTTTGGGTTAGACTGATGAAGTTTTAACGAGACAATTAACTTAGACTCGTCGATCTTTGAATATCGTATTGCATGTGATGAACTACATGTAAAGTACGAGACAACATGTGAAGTACTACATGTGAAGAGTTGTACCAAGGTTTTATCCCACTGGGTTTTTCATTGTCAAAGTTTTAATGAGGCGATTGATTTCGGCAAAAGTCATCAAGAAGAGGACGACATTTGAAGACTTTCATCAGAAGCACTACATACGAAGTTCTATTGGACCGCACAAGGGGGAGTGTTATAGGGTCTACGGCCCATGGATGTGCGGCCCAACTAGATATATAGGGTTTCCCTTTAGATGTATATAAAGGATACTATAGCTATGTAATATGGTTACTTCTTATCAATAAGAAATGGGAAAATTAGGCTAAGGCCCCACCCATGGATAAGCCATAATATGAGGCCCTTAGTTAAAAGAGTTTTAAAACCATACCCCGAATTAAAAATAAATTTTAATACAGGTCGAAATGACCAGAATAACCTTTCGTATTTATATGACCAAACCTACCTTTTTCCTCCCAACCACCACATTCGATAGTTTTAGAGAGAGAGAGAGTTGCAGAGAGAAAATCAAATTCCGATCCAAAAACCCTAGAAAGAAGAAGAAGACGAAGAAAGAAGAAGAAAGAGAGGCTTGAATCTATCTTCGATCTTCTCTTTTTCCTCTGATTTAGTTTTGGAAACAGTTCAGATTCAAAACCCAAAAAAATCACAGAATCAGTTTCATTTTCAGATTCAAAACCTAAATCAACGTTGTTACTGATTCCTGCTAATGAAATACTCCGACGATGAATCACTAGGTATGTTTTGATTTTAATCCGTTAGTTTTGATTCATGTTGTTACTAATTCGTGTGTCAAAATTTTCTGAACTAGGCATAACTCATTCTGAATGATAATTTTATAGATCGGAGAAGAAGAACAATCGTTTGTGCAGATTGAATAGAAAATAACTGATTGAATAGAAACAAAGGTAAGTCATGGATGTGATATAACTGATTGTAATTTGATTTAGTGGATTTCATTTCTGAGATGTTACTATTTTAAAACCCTAGAAAATCTTAAGGAAAAATGAATCCCCCTGGAAAAGATGATATAATTACAGGTACTAAGATGTGAAAACTATTGTTGTCATGGTTTCATGTTTATTTCTCACGTAATACTTGTGAATATGTAACTACACAGACAAGGACATGTGTAACTTCAAGTTACACGCTCAAAATGTCACCACTGACTGTGTTGTGATTTGTATATTGATTGTGTAACTTATACTTACACATACCAAATGAGCCTGTCACCACTGACTTGCCATGGGATGTGTAACTATTATTGCACGTAAAAAATTGGTTGTGTTTAGGATGTGTAACTAATAGTTACACATAAAATATTGGTTGTGTAAATTGAAATTACTCATTCATATGCATGTGTAAGTTAAAGAAGTAAACTGTAGAATTTCTAAGATTATGTCACACAACACATTATAGCATGATTCAGTGAGTTTGTGTACCTGGAAGATACACATTCTTTGTACAATGCATTTCATTTGCAATTAAAAAAAATGTGTTTGATAAGTACACAACTTATTTGAACTGTATTTGAATTTTTTTCCGATCTGTATTTGAACTATATTTGATCTGTTTTTTGCTTCATTCATTGTTTAATTCAGTCCTTTTTTGATCAAAGAAGAAGACGAAGAAAGAAAAAGAAGACGAGAAGAGGTTTGAATTTGTTTTCGTCAATGGCACAAGGAAGAAGGAACCCCCCCTGAAGCAGATGCTTTAAGAGGTACTTAGATGTGAAATTATTTGAGTATATGTGTTGTTATGGTATCATAATAGGGAAAATGCCTTTGAATTTTGAACTATACAAACAAGGCCCCGTGTAACTTTAAGTTACACATTCAAAATCTAACCACTGACTGTATTGTGGTATGTATATTGAGTGTGTAACTTGAAGTTACACATACAAATGAGCCTATATAACTGTAAGTTACACATTCAAAGGAGCTGTGTAACTATAATTTACACATTTGGAATCTCATGTTTTGATCATATGTAATGCCTGTGTATGTGAAACTATAATGTACACATTGAAAATCTCAACACTAAAATTTATTTCTGCATCTAGCATTTGATTCTGAATTTTGCTTGTGATGATGTCATGAACTAAATTTGATCTCATGGTATGCTTGTAAATTTTCATAGAAATAGAGAGTGTCTAAATAAGAGTTACACATTCAAAATCTTATAGAAATAGAGCATAGTGTGTATATTGATTATTTAACTTATAGTTACACATTAAAAATCTTACATAAATGAACCTAGATTTGTAACTATAAGTTACACATAAAAAATCTCACCAATGACTCTACAATGGTTTATATATTGATTGATTGTGTAACTACAAGCTACACATTCAAATATTACCACTGACTTGCCTTGTGGTGTGATTTAACTTATAGTGACACAACAAATACAGATTCATATGCATGTGTAACTTGAGGTTACACAACTCATAATAGAATGGGTCAGTTTGTGTACTTGGCAAATACACATAGTTTGTGACATGATTTTGATTTTGCAGTTATAAAGGAGTGTATTTGATAAGTACACAAAATACTGACTCGTGCTATTTTTTTGTGTGATGTGTACAGGAAAATTAAGGCAATCCTTGAATGCAATTAAGGATTTGGTAAAGGTGATAAAACCTATAGGAATGAGTGATAGGGCTCAATAATATCTTTTGAGAGTTGCTTACGGTAAGCTAGTAATGATGTATTACGATGAGTATGATCCAGCTGTACCAAGTACAACGAAACAAATCACTACCAACAAAAGCGGCGTCTTGAAGCTTTTGAACTGCTTTAATCTGGATTGTGACACACCTTGTTCTTTCAAATTTGGTGATGATGATTTTATAGAGTCTACATCGGTAAAGCTGGATGGTTTATTTTACATGCAAAGGATTGGCAGTAGAAAGGGTCAAAAGCTATTAAAGAACTTTTCTCATAAGGATTTGAATGACAATGTTTTGTAAAACAAGTTCTTCATTGATATCAAGTCTATAACACATCACACAACAGTGACTAAGACAAAAAATTTAGAGAAGATAAAACAACTTATGACCAAAAGGAGCAAAAGTGGGAAAAGAAAGAAAATTGATGAGAAGGATCTAGTTTGTTTGATAGATTTTTATCTTTGTTGTGTATTATTTTTTGGCGACATAAATGCTAATGGAGTGAACGTGAAATATCTTAGTATCGTTGAAACATATGAGACGGTGCTCAAGGTATCTTGTCCTGACTTAATACACGAGCACTTGTTTGAAGAAATTCATGATAATATTGATTGCTTGGCAAATGTGAAGGCTTGTGTGCAGTACTTACTGGTAAAGCTTGTGTGTAATTTTTATTCTAGCACTTTTAGTGTTACGTTTAGTATATTTTAATATTAACTGCTTGACTAATTAAAATTTATATATGGTTGCAGATATTGTTTGTTGAACATGCACCAGAAGGCTCAATCCCGAAAGTTGCAAACCACGAAGAAGATATCCCACGGGTTGGAAGGTGGGATCTATACCAGATTTCGGATTACATTTCAATAACATACATGACACAGTTTTCGGTAAGTGTTAGTTGGTTTGTGTTTTGTAAATTTAGGGTAATATCAATATAATTTAGATATAACTTTGATGTAATCAGAATTGTCATGTGTTGCTATAAGTTACACATTTAAATGTGCTTGTGTAACCTATAGTTACACATGCAAACATGACACCAGTGAATTCAATATGTGTAACTATGGGTTACACATATAAAATGTGCTTATGTAACTTTAAGTTACACATACAACTAAAAATTTGTATATTTAGAATGTTCAAATGTTTTTGCTATCTCTTTTTAACCTCTCCATTTGTTAATTGCAGCCAACTCCTAGCTTTGTGGATGAGTTTTCACAGCTTGAGAAGCAGCTAGGTATATCAACCGTGGTACCCAGCAAGGACGACCTGCAAAGCTGGCTCAAAGTGCAAAAAATTGAGAATGGCCAACTGAAAGAGCAACTGCAAGAAAAGCAAGCAATGTTCAAAGAAGTGTATGGAATTGCCAGAGAAGGGATATCAGAAGGGAACCTTGAAGGAACACAAGAATTCAAGATTCACAATTTTAGCTGCAGAATTATGAGAGCAATGGGTATTGAACCTTACGAAGTGACACAGGAAGAGTTTATGCAACATGAAGATGGTGGACATGGAGGTACTGAGCAGGGAGATGGTGGAGATGGAGGTACGGAGCATGGATCTGTTGAGCATGAAAAAGAAGAGTCCGAGAAAAAGACTGAGCAAGAGAAAGAGAAAGATGACACGCAAACTTCCTTCCATGATGAATGTAAGTAACTTGTTCACTTATAATATGCTTTAACTTGATAGTGATAATGATATATTAGTTGACATGTGCAGAGGTACCAAATTAGACTTACTAATTGTTGAGTACACATATGATATGGATGTGTAATCCCTAGTTACACATGCTAGGTATCCAAGTAATATGCATGTTTAGCTGGCTATTACACATGATATATTCTTCTTGAAATTGTTTAAAAAAAAATTAACAACATCAATTCAATCCTTGTGCAGTTCCATGTGTCAGTGTAGCAGCTGGAAATACACCAAAAATTCTGCTAGCTCAAACTGCTGCAGAGGATCTCAAAACAGCCCTAAGGACATACAGTTCGAGTATGAAGTGTGTCACAACATGCAAGACTCCTCCACAGCGCAAAAGGCCCATTGCAAAGGGAAATCCCACTCCTTTAAATCTTGTTAATGAGGCACAAATGAAAGCTGGTGAAGAGACAACTTTTACGGATGATGCGCAGAAGAAAGCTGCAAAAAGTGGAGTTGTGGATGGGGCGCAGGAGAAAGCCGCAGGTGATGATGTAACTGCAAAAGTGAACGAGGAGATACCGGAAACTGTTGGTGACGGTTTGGTTATCATTGCTCCAACTCAGCCAACACCGGGAACTTTTGAAGACAGTTTCGCTTCAACATATTTTGAGGAATCTGCGGTGATAACTGCTAAAACACCGCCAACTTTGTGTGAAATTGCTGAGACCTACAGGTTGGTGCAACTAGGAGCTAACCCTGCTGATATGACCAATGTTGAAGATTTTGAAATACTAAATGAAATTGTCTGCAACATCAACAAAAGCCAACATGGAACTGCAGTGATGGAGAATGCAGAAGCTAGCTCTAGCGGTAACCACTCTTCCTTGTGTAACTTAATTCTCTTTTTCCTTTCTTTTTTCCATTTATGTTTTGTTTGTAATGCAAGTGTAATTTGAAGTTACACATGCTATGCAAGGCAAGTGTAACTTTAGGTTACACAATTATTACCATGTGCAATTTTCTTTTTGATGATTCCAAATTTTTGTTATTTCACAGCTCAGAATCAGCTGAACTTTGATAATGATCAAATGATGGAGAATGCACAACCTAGCTCAAGTGGTAACCACTCTTACTTATGTAAATTATTGTGATTTTTTTTTCATTTATGTTTTGTTTATAATGCAAGTGTAACTTAAGGTTACACATTGTAAAAGGCATGTGTAGCAGTATGATGCAAGTGTTGCTTTCTGTTACACATGCTATGAAAGGCAAGTGTAACTTCAGGTTACACAAGTAAAGCATGTGCGAATTTTTTTTTTTTTTTGAGGCTGCTTATTTTTGTTGTTGCACAGCTCAAACTCAGGAAAACATTGGCAGTGCTGGAGAAAATTTTAGCCTTGGACTTGATAACACTCCGAAACCAGTTGGAGAACTAGTCAAGCAAGCCCAGAAACGTGTTTTGAGGAATAGAACAATAGATAAAGATCATCTGAAGCAGTATGAAAGGAAGCCAAAGAAGAGTAAGAAGACTGCAAATGAAAAAACAATAGTCACAGTTCCAGAAGTAGAAAAAGGAAGAATGGACGCAGTTCCAGAAGTACAAGTAGAAAACATGGCTCAGGCTGCTGAAGAAGATGATGGCACAATGAGAAAGGATGTCAAAGATTCTGAAGTTATTGAAAGGCTTAATGGCGATCAAAAGAAGAAAGTGCTTGAATATTTCAACACTCATCCCCAATCGTAAAATACCTATAACCAAAACTCATGCTTTACTTTGTTATTGCTATTTAAATGTAGATTCGTTGTATCTTACTATTTGATTATGTTATGCTATTTAATTGTTTCCTTCTTTCTAATGTAGACACATTGCTTGGATAGTGTACAACGACGACCGCAGCCCGTTCTGTGATATAAGTGGAGAATTAATGCTCCAACTTGCCAACAAAGAAGCCTACTTGGAGTCAGAGTTCATTGATTTCTACATAAGAAGGTTGAAAACAAAGATGAACTCAAACAGCAAGTATGAGAAAGCGATATTCCTCTCGCCAAAAGCATACGTAAGTACTTCGAAATATTTAAAATTTTATTGCATTAATAATGTGTAGTGGGTGTTGTATGACTATGATAACGTGCTCAGAGTTTTTTTCATGTGTAACCTGAAATTACAGATGCAGTTATAATGTGTAACCTGAAGTTACACATACTTGTTTTTCTTTTGTAAAATCCAAGACCTTATATGTAACTTGTTCTTACATAATCACTTGTGCATTTGTAACTTTTGATTTAAAATGTGAGTTTGACATTCCAAATGGTTTTTGCAGAAACCTTACTTGGAGGATTATGCTGAATTCAAGAGATTTTGGATTCCAAGGCTTGCTAAGGAGTATGAAAAGTACAAGGACAATGCAGTCAGACTTTTCTCCCCAATGTGAAACAACAACACACACTTCACACTGCTGGAGTATGACTTCAGGAGATCTGATCCTTGGTCGTACATGAACTCATCAAATGTTAAGGAACTCAAGGGTCAACACTTAATCGATGCCAAGAAATATGCATTTGCAATAAGTAGAGAACTGTCATTGCGTTGTCATCTAGCTCTTGGGATGAATGAAAAATCCAAGTACCTCGCTTCGCCCCCACAAGGTTTCATTCCTGACTGTCTTCTATTTGTATGCAATTACATGAAGATGAGGATGAAGGGTAAATAGATGGACAAAAAATACTCATCAACTATGGTGTTATGGTGGATTGACAAGCTGAACAAGATGAGAGGAAGCATTCTTTACAAGATCCTTTCGGATCCATCCGCAAATGTGTAAACCAGTCGTTAGGATTGGGAAAAGATTCTACTACTTGCAAATATGTTGTTAGACACAAGCAGATGTTGGACTTGGAAAGTATGTTGTTAGAAACTTTTAAATTTCATCAGTTAGTAGATTTTAGCAGTTCTTGGTTTTGAAAATATTTTTGGATTGAAATTCTTTGAATTAAAAACTTTTATCTTGTTAGAACTTTTATTGCTGTGTGTACAGGTTTCAGAAAGTATGCAACAAGTTAAGTAACTACACATCTTAACTTGACGCAGAATGTGTAACCAAAGTTTACATATGAATTTATCATGTGTAACTTAATATTACACATTCATTCACAGCAGTGTAACTTCTGGTTACACATGTTTAAAAATAACTGTTTCTAGACAACATGTAAAGACATTATATAGTAGAATGTATAACAGGGTCAAATGCTCAAACATAGGTTAAGTAAATCATAGTTACATATGCAATTAAGACAAAGCTAAATCAAAAAAATGTAAAAATAACAATGTGTAAGCAATAGTTACACATCCATATTTTATAAGTGTAAACCAAAGTTACACGAGCATTTCCCTTCTGAATAGAAACACATTTCACCTATGAACTCACAAAAATATAAAAACTTAATATTATAAAATATGAATGAATGATCCCTGCACATAATCAACGTTGCAGAAAAATAAAAGCGTTTGGTCCATGAAAACCAACATGAAGAAAACTAAAAAACAAATAATTAAAGATAAATAAGAATCCACACATCAGATCATTACTATCAGAAATGAACTTTGGTAGGCTCAAGCTAGTGAGGTGTGAACTTCCGAGGATTCCTGCAACATGCCTTGTTGTGACATGTTTCCTTGCAGTTGCTGCAACGAACTTTTCTCTTCACATTTTTCTCACGTTTACTTATAATCCTCTTTCTTGGGGGTCTACCTGGTTGCTTCTTCACGGTAGGCGGGATGACGATGTCGTCTGGATGATATTCAGCAGGCATGTTGTAGTTGGGAATCGGCTAGATGGCATGCATATAAGTCTTCCTAAAATAGTCGCTTGTAAAATATGGTGAAATAAAATCATTAGCCTCACGTTTAATCTTCTGTATGGCTGCAAGAGCATGAGCACAAGGAAAACCATATACGCGCCACCTTGAAAAAAACAAAAACAAGCAAAAAATCAGTTAGTTGCACATACAAATCATAAAACACTCAAAATTAGCTAGTTACAGGTGTATATACAGGATGTGTATCTTTAAGTTACACTTGCAAAATAGATGTGTAACTAGTATTTACACATGCACTATATCTAATTAGAAAAGGAAAAAAAGAGCATACAAAGACAAGAAAAAGCATAAGAACCCAAACCTTTGACAGGTGCAAGTCTCGTGTTCGAGGTCCACCATGTGAGACCTTTCGCTAATAACTTCAAACACGGTAGGAATAGCAACCAATACTTCCCAAGACAAACCTTCATCTTGAAGAGCCGCAAGCTTTTCCTCGTACTCAGGGGTTAATGTAGTCATCATATTAACGCCAATTTCACGACGCTCTGCCATCAAACACATTATTTTTCTCCTAATCTGAAAAGGAAAAAAACCTTATGAATACATAAAGTGACAAAACAAGAAATAAAAAGACAAAAAAACAACTAAAAACACACACACTCAATTAACCTGATCAAGAAGAGCAGATGCAGACATCTTCTTGTGAACAAGAACCCAGCTATTGACTGATTCTGCTAGAGTACTAGATGCTCGTCCATACCGACAACCTTAGAAATAGGCATTCACATATGCTTCAGGTGGTATGGTCTCGATGTAATCAGCCATCCAATCGCAGTTCAAGTCTCTAATCTTCTGTATGGCTTTCACATGGTTTTCAGGTGAGAGTGCGTATGTCGCCTCTCAGAAATGGTCCATCACAAGAGAGTACCTAGGATCTGTTGCAGTGATGGGTATATTTTTCATCAAATGATAGTAGCAGAAGATGTAGAACCCATCTATATAGACAAGTGAAACACCCTGCAAGAGTCCTTCATGGCGATCCGAAAGGAAGGTGATTGGCCTCCCATCACCAACAACTTTAGTCAAATTCCTCAAAAACCACTCCCAGTTGTCAACAGTCTCAGAATCGACTAGTGCAAAAGCAAGGGGGAAAAATCCTACAAATTTTTTTGTGCAGAATCGAAAGAATAATAAGTTTAACACAAACAGAAAACAATGTGTAAACACAAGTTACACATGCTAAAACAAATGTGTAACTTAAGGTTACAACTGTTATTTTCTTAGTTACACACTGAGTAAAGTAATGTGTAACTGAGAGTTACACTTGTATAACTCTCAGTTATTTGTCAACTGAAGTTGTTAAAAAAACATAAAAAAAAACATACCTTTACCACCATTGATCCCAGTAGCTTCCATCAAGCAACCTTTGAATGTACCAGTAAGTAAAGTAGTATCCAAGTATACCATTGGACGACAAAACCGGTACCCTTTGATGCATGCAGCAAATGCGATGAAAATCCGTTGGAACTGTTTATTTTTACGTTCAAACTTTATCACGCTACCAGGGTTGGTTTCCCTTATAGCATCAATATACCATACCAAGTGCGAGTATGACTTGACATCGTCGCCGAAAATCGTCTCATAAACCTTTTCCCTAGCATTATAGGCCTGATAGTACTCCATGTTAATCCCGTAGTTGGTCTGGAAATCAGCAGCAATTTTCTTGGGCTTCTTGTGAGGATTTTTGCGAACTTCTTCCTCAATCAAAGTAGACGAGAAGCTGGTGGAGTAAGTTTGGTTCAAGTTGCGCCCACCAACACCACAAATGTGCTCAGGGTTATAAGACCTGACCTGAAGAGGTTCATACAAAATATAAAGTGAAAAATTCAACCAGAAAACAATATGGTGCAAAAAACATCATGTGTAAACCAAAGTTACACATACTGTAACAAAACATAACATATGCTAAGCATTAGATGACAGAACACGGAAAACCTACCTGAAACATTTCGTTCCTTTCATCGATAGAAGCTGCATGGAATTTCCAGCCGCATTTTTCATCTGCACACTTAGCCGTGAACCTAGAACGCTCATTGTGAGTTACAATCATTTGAAAACCAGTGCGAAGACGATACTTGGTGAAAGCAACCCTGACTTGTTTAACTCCTTCAACAAACACATGCCCAATCTCACCAAGAACCTTGGGCCAACCATCCGATAACAAAGATTTCCCAGGCTTGCTTTTATCTTCCAAATACATTGCAACAGTAACATTGTTTCTGGACGAAGACATACTACTAGACTCATTAGAAATAGAAGAATCTGCCCTAGAGCTGGAGGAAGAGGCCACACGAGGAACATTTTGCAAGAAAATATCAACTCTGGTCTTCTGTTTACTATTTGTGATGGATATAAGAGCTTGCAACGAAAAATCACAGTCAAGCGGGAAATCTTTCCCACTTTCTCAAAATAAGAAAGTAATACCAAGAGGAGTAAACTGCTTCCATTCCCGACAAACTTGTTCCTTAAACTCTTCAAGTCTGATATCAGTATTAACACACAGGGTAATAAATCTGAAAAGTAGCGAACAACAGCAATGCAACTAACAGCAACGCAACTAACAGAATCCATGACAACCTGAAAAAATATCAAAATACACAATAACAATATCAAAATTTTAAAACGAACGCAATTCACCCGGGGGCGTTGCCCCCTCGTGAGAAGTATATTCTATGTGGCAAGCTAAATATGAGTAAAAGATACAAATGATACAACTATTTACACATAAACATGTTACAGGACATATATATGTAACTTCAACTTACACATGCTTAAAATACAACATGATACATATGTGTAAACTAAAATTACACATGCTGCAACTAAAAAACATGTGCATCTTCCTCACACATGCTTAAAAATACAAACATGATAAATGTGTGTAAACTAAAATTACACATGCTGCAACTAAAAAACATTTGCATCTTCCTTACACATGCTTAAAAATACAACAAGATATATATGTGTAACCTTAGGTTACACATCCTGTAACAAAAAAACAGCATGTCCAACAAATCAAATCGAAATTGTTCTACTGAAACAAAATTGTTTCTTCATACTCTTCTCAGTATCAACAAAAAATAACAGATCGGACATGCAAGAAGAACAAATAATTCAAAAAAAAATTGAAAACAGATCTGAAATTAGAACAAAATAAAATTCTTACCTAGATTTGTTGTTTTCTTACTTCTGAAACAATGTTCTTACTATTCCTCTTCTCGGTATCAACCAAACCTGTGTAAGCATCAACAAAAACATACTCAGTATCAAAACCAAAAAAAAAAGTGAAAAAACTAGATCGCAATTATAACATTCTGACGAGTTTGAATTGAAAACTAGATCAAAAATCAGTTGAATAATTCGTACCTACGTTGATTTTTCTATTCCAACCTGTCTTCTTCCTCTTCTCAGACTCAATAAAATCGAAACAAAACAAAAATCATCCATCAGTAGAATATAGAAATCAAACAATCAATCGGAAAAAGTAATGAATCAAACCTATTCGATACAAACATAAGAGAAAATTGATACGAACCTATTTGTTGTTCTTCAAAGCATCGTCTCAAACTCGTCAGATCTGAAATCCACTGAATAACATCAATAAATTGAGAAAAAACAACAACGAATCCTTGTTCTTCGTCTCGTCTTCAACACAACAACATACTAACGAACTCTTGTTCTTCAATGCAGCAACTCGTGCAGAAGAAATCAACCAAATTCTGCTACTGAAAAAATAATCGAGAGACGAAAAATAATCGAGAGCTAAAAGTGAATTGGATTTCTGTTTCTTTTTCCGTTATAAAACGACTATAAATACTGGAGGTTATTTTGGGTATTTTCACTTTTATTAAAGAAAGTGCCGACGTCATCAAATCCGTAAAAGTTTAAAACCTGGCCCCAAAGATAAAAGTTCTGGGTTTAGAAATATGAAAATTTTAAAGTATGAAATTAAGGGTGGAAAATCCATTTTGTGGGGCTTTTAATGTTGAACCCATATAGTAGGGGGTTCTAGTATTTTTCACATAAGAAATTCTCGGCCTCTTTGACTTTCTCTATTAATCTACTACAAAATTTTCCATATATTTTGATGAATTTTTTTAAAATTTCCATAAGAATAAATTTAAATATACCTACCCGTTCGGTCTTTCTTCCACTTCCACAGATGGAGTCACACTTTGAAAAGATAAGTTTGGAAAGTTAATCTCCATTTCTGTATCATGTCTTAGAATACAAATCTTAAGAACACCATGGATCAGTCTCACCGGATTGATACAGACCCTGTCACCGGCGAGCGAAACATGGATTTACGGAACCTAACAAAAAATCATAAGTGGTACTAAAAGACACGAAAAAAAAGGTAATGATGACAGGGTAACGCGTGACACGCGGATAAAAAAGACACGCGTGAGATGCCAAAAAGAAGATCGTAGGGGATGATGGTCTTACATTGCCGCAGTAATTCCAGCATTAGAGAGTCTTTTCATGTCTCGTATGTTTCATCTCTCTCACCTCCACCTTCGATTTTGTTTGTTTCTTATTGACTGTAATATTGGTAGGTAAAATCTGAGTCGAGAATATGACCCACCAATTACAGTGGTAGTATGGTCAGAATGCAACATATTGGTCCCACTCTAATCGGGGGCTTCCACAAACATTACTCACTTGTTTTGTTGTTCCCTCCGCTTGATATTCATAAGGAGCTACACAGTACATGACAATCGATGCATGATGACGGTTAACGACATATTTTGGGGCACTAGCTTGACCGAAGGAAGATCAGTGGATGCTGAGGTACTTTCAGCAATCTTCATGAATATGTGTGAACCCAAGTCCATGGTTTTGTTGGACTTTTATGAAATATCTTTGCTCCCATGCCTGCCGAATGTTTTTATTAATCCATAATTATATGAACTGTTAGCACAGAAGACAGACGCATGCTTGAATATTTGTTGCTAATTCTTAATTATTTGAAATCCAGCCAGGAGTTCTAGGAGATTTATCAAATAATTCATGTTCTCTTTTAGTTGTCGACGGGAAACCTTGCATTTATACGAATCAAATTTTTTGAATGCCAACGGTATTGTCCAATACTTTTAGGCCAAGCACTATGGGAGGGGTTATCTCTTCCCTATCCCTCGTATGTAGGGAAGGGATATGGATAACAAGGTAGCCTCATTATGGTTTCTTTTTATCCCTTTCCTACATGATACAAAAACTGAGTTTCCACGGGAATAATATCAAACGGAAACTAAGTGTCCGTTTTTTCCCCCCAATTTTTTCGTTAGGAATACCACATTTATCGTTATGGCACTATAAAACTGTCAAACAAAATTGGTGTGCTCTCAAATTTTAGAGTTTAAAGTTCGCAGATAAACTAGAACTAAGCGGCTAAGACTAAGTACTATTTGCTAGATTAGCCAAAAAGTGTTGCAGTTCAAAAACAAATGTTGTCTATTTGTTAACACTAGTTCTCCCTCCTAGCATTTGCTCGCATTTGAAGTAGTGGCGAGATAGTTGCGCTGAATGGTTCAGCGCAACAAAAATCACCTTTTCGTTGAATGGTCCAACACATCTAGATTTATTTTTTGATCTGACGACTGAGATTGGTTGCGCTGAACCAAACAGCGCTGGACGCTGTTTGATTCTGCGACTAGCATGGTAGGTTAGCACTGCCATAGGACTTAGGAGGTTGTCCTAGCTGACCTGGACTGCTAATCTAGCTGCTAGATTAGCACACCATATGACTTAGCCTTAGGCTGCTTGGTTGATGTTTGTCCTGGCAGCCATGGTTTGGCCGTTGAGCGGCTATGCTTGGGCCCCTCGGCCTTATCATACCTCTTCTATACCTCCAATATCACACAGATTTCTTTTAAATTCAAACAAATTTATTTCAATCGCACACTAATTTCTCATGAATATGATGCGGCACACTACGCGCACACCAATTTTTGGAAAATCACAACATGAAAAGTTCTGTGAAGACACTGGTTTCCATGATTATTTTGAGTCATGTTCTCTTTTTTAAACGATAATCAAAGAAGCAAACTGTAATAACCCTAAGTAGGTCAATGGATATTGACTAGTCAAGAGACCTTTTGCCGTGTAATCATTGTAAATGGAAATTAATCTTAAAATATAGTAATAAGGGAATAATAATTTGATCATGAAACAAGTACCACTAGATAGACCCGAAAAATCATGCGAATTGGACTACAAGAACTCTTCAATCGGACGCCGAACTGAAAAGATATCGCAGTCGGGAATTTGGATGTCGTTGTTTGACTAAAGTCAACCGGCACTGTAGTAAGAGAGAGTTATAGGATTGTAGTAAAGAGTGGTGGGTATAGTATTAATGGTGAATAAGGTGATGGAGAAATCAGTGAGGGAGAGGGACTAAGTGTAGTAGCTAGAGAGTATAAGGGTTTGAAAGTTCTTTGATGATAAATATAGTTGATAATCATGATGGAAAGATGATAGAAATAGTAGAGCCTCTTCTAGTGACCAAGGTAATCTCTTCAATAATTTCTAATGAGTTATTTATGTTTTGGGTACTAGTTCGATATTTGATTAAGTTAAAATCAAACTTATAATGATTGTTTGAAGTTTATGTAATTGTATGAAAATCATGATATATGTGAATGGGTTTTGTGTCACTAGCCATAATGTAGAGACATTTCTAGATACCTTAGAGACCGAATTAGAAGTATCTCTATAAATATAGATTGTAGTACGCCATGTGGTGATTATTATCATATATAAATTGTTCGAATCGGTTGAGTAACGAGAGAGATATAGATGCCGGAAAATTAGTCGACGCAGCAAATACCAGGTGTATCAGTCACGAGTATCTATAAGTAGGAGACTTTATAGATAGGTTAGAGTGAGAATTGAAAAATATTCAGTAGGATAATATTGGAGAGAGTCATCCCGTGATTCTATAGAGCCATCACTTGTTTCATTTGAATTTACATTTTGTAATTTAAAGACCATGAAAGTTGTCTACTCGAACTGTGTTTTTGTCCAAACACTTGGAAAATAATCCAACTCAGGTGAGGAAGGTGACTAAGTCAGATTCTGACTCAATTGGACCGTCTGACTCGTAATGAGGCAGATAAACACGGTTCGTGGACCGGTTAAACGGGTCGGGTCATGGGTGACCCGATGGGTCAGTAAATGGGTAGTGGGCTGGTTTAGTGGGCCGTTCCGGAGTAGGCCCATGGGCTTGGTTTAGGGCCAGATTTAGTATTGTGATGTTTTGGACTCTTTATGGTCCGAATTAGCTTAAGTTTCCTTCTGCAAAGTTGTAGAGTTTTTCAAGGGCTTTCCGATGACAACTAATTTGACCAATATGGATAAATAGATATTAATTTATGACTAGAACATCAAATAACTGGTGATAGGATCATTGGTAAAACTAGAACCATTAGTTATTTCACTTAGACTATAACTGGAGATTTGTATGAAATTATAGAGTGCTTGTGTGATTAACAGTTAATCAGTATTAACAACGATCGATTCAAGGGATGAACCAGTGGATTGAGGAATACAATGTAGGCGTGGCTCGTCATCAGATCAGGTGGGAACTCTGTAACCTTCTTGTAATCATTAAGTTCCTTTTATTACGCGAGCATGATGTGCCATTAATTCTTATGAACATATTTGTATGTAAATGATTGGGTATGTTGTGTAATATGCATTGTGTGGATTCTCCAAATGTTATATCTATTTTTATGCTTATTATATCCCAGATGAGGCAATACCGTTATATAGGGGAATATTACCTTTTACAATTTCTTGTGAGAATCCAATCGTTTGCATATTATGCTTGATTGTAAAACCTTCGGGACTTATGATGGTAGTTCTTGAATCATGGTTTGTATGAGCACTCTATGTGGATGGCGCTATCATTCGAGTCTGGAGTTATTCTGCTTTCACTTTCTCCAATGAGTTTGGCGAGGTCTGGATGACATATTTTAGTTGTTCTAGTTTCACTTTTGCAGATTCATCCGGTGGTGGTCATTCAAAGATATTGTAATTATGGTACGCAATACCTGAGGAAGTGGAATTAGAATAACATTCTTTCATGAATGATATATTACGATGCTTGCTGATTGCTGAGTGAATAATTTTATGTGTGTTTGAGTGCAATCCCCGCGAGGAGTGACTGTGGTCTCCCCACAGCTTCTTGCTAAGTCTTATAGCCCAGATGAGGCGGTACATAGCATGGGAAGTGCATATAATAGCTATCTAGCGCGTAAAGCGAAATAGTATTACTTTTTATTTTATAACCTAATTTATGTCGTTAAGACCCAGATGAGGAAATATTATATCGAGGTATTTGGGGAAATTACTCTTATGCATATTATGCACGATGACATGTTTTATTTCCATTCTTTAGCATTGTGAAGCATATTAGTGATTACTTGAGAGTTATTTATTTCCATTGGGCACCCCTTTGGGATGATGTGCTCACTCGTTCCCACTTCAGTTTTCAGTAATCAGAAGAAAAGGTGCGCTTGAAGATAACCGTTTCGTAGCTTAAAGCTTGTATCGTATTAGAGATGTTGCGTAGCTTTTGTGTATGTATACTTTTGTTAATCTGTAAAAAAACACCTTATTATATTCATATCACTCGAGAGACCTTCATTTATATAATATCAGAGTGTATGGGTTTGCCTTTGGGATTAGCTTATGTAATTGAGATTCTTAAGATCATTAATCTAGATTTGATGCTTCTATTAGGTTGTAATTCTATCAGGTAAACGTGTTTAGCAATTGGGGCATCACACAAACCAAGACTATGCTCTTGACCCTCATTCTCTGTAGCTCCACTAGGTAAAAAATTCTCATTTGCAAATTTGGAATTCCATCTGGTTCAATTTGTTCCACCAATTACTCATCTGTTATCGACATACCAAAATAATTATTAGACGAGTTGAGAACTTGTGAAACAATTGGGATATTTTAACTTTCCTCATATGAAGTAATGTTGGTGCCTTCCAAACATAGTGGCAACTGAGACTCATGCAATAAATTAGCTCCCTTTTAGGATATATGAACATTGTTGGAATCACTGGTGGAGAATGTGATGATAGAATTTTTTACGGGGAGTTTGTGAGTTTTAAAATTGCAATCATATCCAACCCATACATGTATACTATGTCTTCACCAATTAGTATCTTTATAAGCTTTTCGAACCACCATAGGTAGTTGGCCTCGTCTTCACAAGGCCTTAAACACTCATAATAATTTTTTCATAAATGAAAGTGTCTCTCAAACTTGAGATTGGGAATTCATCAAAATGATCGTATTCTTTTATGCATATGTTTCATGCATCCAATTACAAGGGATGCAAAATAATCCTAATCATGGATACATATATATATATATATATATATATATATATATATACTTAGTAATCCAACCAATATTTACAAGGGATCCAACTAACCATGGATGGTGGTTTTCGCAAATTAAATTTAAATCTCAATTAATTGTAGAGAGTAAGATACGTAAAAAATTGGCGTGGGTTGTTGCCCTGCACCCCATCCCAAGGGAGGCTTCCGCTTCCTGAGTCCCTCCCTTCTTACTGATAAACAAAATACACGTAACAAAAAGTAATTTAGTCATGTTAAAGCAAATCGATAATAGAAAGATGGTAATGTAGTTTTAGAGAAAGGTAACTTAGTTTTTTTCCAGCCCATTCCACTGCCCAAATGAGAATAACTAAAAAATCCCCAAAAATTTGAGCAACTCTAAGATAGCTCGCTTACAAACTTTACTTGTTATGTCAATTCCTATAGGATGGGAAAACCATCTGATTTACGATTTTTTGAGCCATCAAGATTCGCAAATTAAATGGATAGGAAAGTTTACCGAGCCTACCGAGCAGTAGAGACTCGACTGCTCGATACTATCTCTACCGTCAACAGCTGAGACTGCATCACTTGGTCTTATCTAAGCTGACCAACGGCTCTATCACTTAATGGTCGGAAATTGGTCTTTTATATAACGCGATTGTAGTTTCTTTTGTTTCAACATAAATATTAAAGTCTAATTAGATAATAAGATATACAAAGTGTTATTACAACACAATATCCAAAAAATATAATTTAAGTTTTTAATCAATGAAAAATATCTTTCGTTTACAGTTCGTCCAACTCTGCATAACCACTTTCATGTTTTTCTTCTCCATCTTCAGGATAATCTTGTGAATCTTCATATTCCTTTTCTTCATCTCTTCATATTTCTCCTCTTCATATCCATCACCAACTTTACCATCACTTACTCGACTATCACCATCTTGACTATCACTTGTAACTTGTTCAAAATTATATATAACCTGTTGTAATCGATCAAAATGGTTTCATCCATGAACGTCTGAATAATTATTATTTAATAAGTACTAGATGGCGACACACGATAGACATTATTATCATATAGTTGAAATACCCATCCACCATCCCATCCCATCCCACCCCACCCCCACCCCCCACCCGCAAAATATGATACAGTCCAACTAAGACATTCAAAAGCTAATGGAATTGTAGTAGCTTCCCCTTGTGAAGTTATACTCTGCATCTCCCAATGATTTGGTGGCATAGATCACGATGATGAATCTCTTTGGCGAGGATATATGCATAACATAAAGACCGATTCTGGGGGAGGTTGGGAGAAAAAGAAATATGGATTAAGTGGGGTCCCACATAATGATGGTTGATCCATCCCAGCATGGTTTTTGGATTCATAGATATGGTAGGCATCATAATTTAATGGAACCAAATAAGATATTCACAATTCTATTCAATGTCTTGGACCAATTCTTCAGTTGTTTCCCAAGGTTAACTGTTTTGCAACAATTGTAAGTAATCGACATAAGAAATTGACCTTGTGGAAGCGGGCTGATGACTTTCATATTTTTGTTTAGTAAATGTAGTAGTATTCTTTCAATAAACTACCAAACCCATTTTCCCTCCACATGACTAAATAACACATACCCTCAAGCTCTTGTCTAACATCCTCAAGGCCTAAATATTTTCACACTCTTCAAAGTCATTAAACCACATATGTTTGTAACATTGTGACTAATTCTACAAAGTTGTAGAATTCTCTGACTCGTGCCATATTTGTGATCATCATCAACCAGACCAGGCTCCTAGTTATTCTCTTCATACTTATTTATATTTGGTAAAATATGTTGTTGTTGGAAAGAGCAAGTGCATTAAAACAAAGTAACTATACCACCAATACTGAAAGTAATGACTACCATTTAGTACATTGTAAACAAAAATAATGCAAATGAGTTTTGGTGTTTACCTCCAAGATACGCCAAAAATCATTGAAGCTTCTTTTGTTAATACCATAATCATCGAGGGTTATTTATAGTTCGACAAAAATAGCAGACTCCCAGTATGAATTTGGTGCCGGCTCGTCCAAATCTTCCAATGCTTCAAGGTCAACCAATTTTTTTCCATTGTACTAGCATCGTGAATATAGGGCTATGCATAGTTGGCATAATTTGGTGTCGCTAGTCTAAATTTTCCAACGCTTCAAGACAAAAAAAAATTGGGTGTTAGCATTGGAAAAACACCTATGGTGTACTCATTGCACAAATACTCTTTCGAGCTCATCGAAATGATTTGGATTCATTTTCATTTTGAGTGCATATATTTGTAAAAATATTCTTCGACCCTACATGTATAGTCCACCAAACTTCAGTTTTTATAAAGCGGGGGAGCTTATTCATCGTCGAAGTACAATTGAAGTCATTATTTCGTTTCTTGCATTACATTCACTTCACTTGGTCGAATGAAACAATATATCCCTTTTGATGGTGGATTTTTTATGAAGGCTAAAATTATAAAATTATAGTTTCGTATATCTCTGACCCGTCATCAGACGTATATGAAATTCATATTTACACTTTAGATATAAAAATCTTGTTACAATGATCTCTGACTGATCGTGTAACCGGTTCATAGCAAAATATGTAACGACAATATTAGAGTCTCTAAGCTGAGATTTTATTATTCTAGATATTTTATCATTTATATCTTGCAACTCAGTATTCAGTATTCGTGCATATAATCGAGAATGATTGCACAGCTCTTAGATGGATTGACCGCTGTATATGGCAATAGTTTCTTCAGGATGTCACTGGTGTTGGTAGAAGTTTTCCTTTCTAGGTGTTCCCTGACTATACAAAGTATATATTCAGAACCGATATGATTCTACTAGCATCACGTTACCTTCTCTTGAATGAACATAATGATCCTCGACAGATTACCCACTAGTATAAAGTGACTTATAAAAAAAATTTAGTGCTATATTCATCTACTGAATTCCTAGAAAATATTTTATTGCTTCAATTCATAGATTTTCTCAACCGAATCCTATGAGTTAGTAATGAATATTCGTCTTTCGGGCATACAGACCACTACAGATTAAGCCTCGAGAAAATGGCGTAGGTGTACTTAACAATAATGTTTTAAAAAACATTCTAAAATATAGATTGAAGAGGATATGCAATACAAATCAAAAGGAGGAGAGAGAAGCAAATATAATAATAATAAAAGCCTTGTAATGTCGATTTTGATATTGAGTTATAATAAAAGCCTTCGTGGCCTCTTTTCATAATAAAAATAATAATAAGGGGGACGTGTCAGGCCCATCGGCCGGCTGGTGATGCCGCCAGTGTTGTGGTCGGTCCCCACCCATTTTTCACTTTTTATTTTATTTTACTATTCCTTCCTTTACCAAGGGATTCCTCCTTAAAGAAAACTCTTGAATTTCCATATCTTATCAAATCTTGCTCCATAAATCATATAATTTACAAAGAAAATGGTCCTGCTACCATTAGGTTTTTACACCATAAATATTATTGATTTAATATTTCCAAAATTTTGGTCTTGGACTTCAAAGCAAATTAATTCCAAATATTGGTGTTGGACTTCAAAGTAAAATTAAGAGTTTCAGTCAAGATCAAACTCTTCTGAAAATACCAACATAATGCTTGAAGGACCACCAAAAACACCAAAACACTAGGAAATGGTCCGCAATCACCATGGTGGCCCATGCACAACCATGGCTAGTCCTGGTTGGTCCCCTTGGCCGCAAATAGCCGGTTCAACCTTAATCATTAATTGTTCCTTTTTACACCAATCAATCCTATGCAACTGATTTTGGTGAATCCTATGTAAAACACTTGGACACCGCACCGTCGGCCCTACCACCACTAGTATCCGGTCCTCTTGCAACCATATTTTGGTTCTTCGTCTATCAAATTAGGGATTTTTTCCAAATGCTCTGCAGAGCATAATTTTAGTTTGGTTCAAGCACCAATTATTTTATTTTGATCCATCTATCAAAATTTTAATTAATAATTTAATACTTGGTCTTGCTACCAGTATTTTGATCCACAAATCAATTGATTCAACTTGATTCACAAAGCAACATTTCCCATATTGATTTAACTATCAATATTCAATTGCTCCGCGGAGCAAGATTTTCCATATTGATTCAACTGTCAATATTCAATTTCCCTGGGACGCAATATTTCATATTGATCCACCTATTAATATATCATTGGACTATCAACCAATATTTTATAGATTTTCCTATTAATATTTTAATATTATAATTTCTGCTTTGTCATTGGAACCACTCATGACACGATGGATCGAGGATGAGTATTCTATAATCACTCAGCATTATTCATCTTCATATGAATTCCTGTCAAGTGCTTGAAACATCAAAATATACATTGGTCTATGATCGAACCATCAATCTCATCAGACTTACGATTATCAAACCAAATCATTTGAATACCATTGCTTCCCCAGCTGACACAATGATATGTCACAAATCATCAATAATCCATCAAACTCAACGTATATGGTCTACAAAAGCATCGTTGTTGTTGTCTCAACAGACATTTTAAGCTTTGTCCACCATAATAATGAATTGCAAAGCATGCCACACTCATCACCGAGAATGGTGCTAAAATCATATTCTAGTCTAGCTAGGTGAATGATTGACAAAATAAATACACGTATGCAAAGAAGACTTCACATGAAACATATTCACTAGGGTTTTGATCTGGCGGCCTACAACACGTGCGATGTAACAATATATCGATGATGAGAAAATGAGTAAGCCGTGTTAGCAGCTGAAGGGGTAAATGGAATAATTGTCTGACAATCTACCAAGTCTCTATAGAAAAGCGGAACTGGTTCAACCATAAGTTCCCATTACCCCACTCTTTCACTCATCTTTAACCGTCACCGCTTACTAGAGATCAATGTGTTAACTACCACTCCTATAAAAATAGGTTCCTCAACCTATAACAAATAGCTAAGAATCAGTCATCCAACATCTTACAAAAAATGCACAGAAGATTTCTCTCGGTCTAATATAGATAAATCATCTTCAAAAAACTTCAACACATCCTCCACAATAAATTACCATTGATTTCAATACATTCTCAGCTTCCCTCCTATAGATCGACCCTTCTCCTTCCTTTGTGACTAGATAGAATCTAGAACGATCATTTTTTAGTTTAGGCCAGAGTTTTACAAATTTGTCTCTCGATCTCAACACACTCCCGTGCAGTGCATTTGTTTAAGGGTTTAAATAATTTGGTTCATCGAGCATCTGCCTACTCCACCAGTTTTACTCATTAACTAGTAAAATATTTTTACACACATATAGTATTCCATAGAAAATACAAATCTAACGGCAACTCCTACCAAACAACATGTTCATAATTTAAAATTTAACACATTCTAAAATGAATATAAAATTAAATCCAAAATTTTAATTGGAGAAAGGAAAACTAACGGCCCTCGAAATACTTGAAATAAAATGTAGGTGTGGTGCCCCACCAATGTTCTAATATTACTTGAACACCTTGAGTTCTATGGTTTTTATTCTTTGAAAACTTCATGAAGATATCTGTACACCTTGGGAATTTCTGACCACCCACCTCTTAATTTGGTATAATGATATCGCGCTATATTTTGAGATATATGATATGGGAGTACAGCTTCACCAACCACTTATTTAACACTAGGGAACTTCTGAACTCGATTTTGAATCCAACTTTGTCCACTTGGAGGGTTGCTTGATGATTCCCCAACTTTTTCTCCTTTTTCTTTTGAGAACTCATTTTGAGAAATTTTAGAAAATAAACGATGTATAATTTATGAAAAAGTTTTTTTTAAAAAAGTTTACATCGTTGAGATTAGCCATTTGAGGAATGGTCTCTACCTAGCGGGATAGTGAATCTTGACGGTTAATCCGCCAGCGGATTAAAGTCTTCTTCCCAGCTCAGTTTCTACCACCCGGTAGAGACTCATAACCAAATTTCTTTCATATAAGAGATAGTCTTATGGTGGAAGAATTACAACTTCCTAGTTCCATGATACATTAACATTTGGAATATGAAAAAACGGAGGTCTAACAACCATACCCAATATTTCGTTTCGGAAATTTGTATGGAGTAACTACAATATAATTCCAAGAGAATCAACTACACAGTCAGACTCAATCAAGGAAAATACATCAAAGAGTTATATCTTTGTTTCTCAATGTAATCAGCAAATTAAACATATAAAAATCCGCGAGCCTGATTATTATGAGAAACAACTTGAACGGAACCAAATACCAATGTTCAAGTGTCAATCAATTTATATCAACAACCAAAGGTTGGATTATCTAATTGATTGAACTACGCACAACCTGTGATATTTCAATTATATAGAAAATATAATGCAGAAAAGAAATAACACAGACACCAGAAATTTTGTTAACGAGGAAACTGCAAATGAAAAAAAAAAACAGGACCTAATCCAGATTTGAACACCACATTGTATTAAGCCGCTACAGACTCTAGCCTACTACAAGTTAACTTCGGACTGGAATGTAGTTAAGCCTTAACCAATCTCACACTGATTAAGGTACAGTCACGTTCCTTACACCTCTGAATCCCAGCAGGACTCTACGCACTTGATTCCCTTAACTGATCTCACCCACAACTAAGAGTTACTACGACCCAAAGTATAAGACTTTATAAACAAATTTGTCTCACACAGAAAAGTCTATTTAATATATAAATCTGTCTCCCATAGAAATACCTACGATTTTTGTTCCGTATTTTGATAAATCAAGGTGAACATGAAAAAATTGATACACTGGTATTATATTTCCGTAGAACAACCTAGCTAGTAATATCAATCACCTCACAATAACTTAACCGTATGGTAGCGGAACAAGATATTGTGGAATCACAAAGAATGAGACGAAGAGCTTTGTGGTTACTTTTTATCTTACCTATCGGAGATTAGATATCGAGCAAATCTTAGAGAAGATAGTACTCAATATGATAAAACAAAGTAAAATCAGAACACACAACTATAGAGAAAATCGTTGGGTCTGGCTTTAGAATCCCAATGAAGTCTTTAAGTCATTAACTTATAATGGTTTTAAAAAAACCTAGGTTAAAAGAGAATCAACTCTAGTCGAAACTAGTATCACACAGGAGGTGTGGGGATTAGGTTTCCCAGTTGCTAGAGTTCTCCCTTATATAATCTTCAAATCAGGGTTTGCAATCAATGTTACCTTGGTAACAAAGCATTCAATATTCACCGTTAGATGAAAAATCGATTAGATTCAAGCTAATATCTTTCAACCGTTAGATTGCCTTAGCTTGTTACACACAAATAAAATATACTTTCATTTAGAAATGGATAACCATACCTAAACGTGTACACTTAGTTGGCTCGACAATAGTTAACCGAAGTTATCCGTATGATCACTTTTATATCAACCCTGTTCATCTTAATCACAACTAGTTCAAATGACTCAAATGAAACTAATTATAGAGTTGTTCAATTGTGTATATTCTCATAGAAGTATACAAGACATAATTGAAGAAAAATCGATTTTGATTCACTCGAATCAATTCATGAACATTATAGCCACGGTTTGCAAAGATTGCATTGCATTCCCTATTATATAAATGTATTTGTTCATGAGTATGTAAACATACTTAACCGAATTTAGAACTTAACTCACTCAAGTATGCAAACGGGTATGTATACTTAAGTACCTGGACTTGGTCTTGTTCGCCGGTATACAAACGGGTGCGCATATTGTCGTTCATGACTGAACTCAGTTGAAATTAGTACACATACGGGTACGCATACTATAGTTCCCGGACTTCAACTGTTGAATCAGTACGCATATGGAGCATGGGATCACGCCAAAGTAAGAAGGCAGGGTGCCAAAGACCTACCTTCGGCCATTGTAATCGTGGACAGCCTTACTTATTTTAGGTCAGTGAATACCTCAACTGATGATAATAGGATGGAAAGGATAAGAAAGGCCAGAAGAAGAAGGATGATGGAAGTAGGAAAAGTTATGAGGTTAAGGAAAAGAACTATCAAAGAGATGATAGTCAGGCCGTGAAGAACAAAGATGGTAGTTGTTTCCTGTGCAAGGGTCCTCACCTTGCACGTGATTGTCCTAAGAGAGAAAAATTATCCGCAATAGTCACTGAGGGCAGTGGCGAGAAAGAAGAAACTGATGAAGTAGAGCATGCCAATCCAATTCAACTAGGTAACATAGTAGCACGAAAGGCAGCAACACAACATGGGCTGAGTGGCGCTAGCCTGGTTTATGTAAAGGTTGGCATTAACAATCATCGACTCTGGGGCATGGAAGATACATGTGTTTCGTACACTGTTATGAGTTTGTCGATGGCAGAATACCATGGGTTTGGAAGTGCATCAGGTTGATCATTGTATGAAGACTGTGAATGATGTAGCTAAACCAATCAAGGGGATGGTTGTGACAAGTGTTGAAGTTGGTGAGTGTCTTGGACACATCCGTATAATGGTGATGCATCTTAATAATTTTGATATGATCCTTGGTAATAACTTTTTCAAGACAACAGAGGTAACATTGATGCCTCACCTTGGCGGGATTTTCATACAAAGTCCAAATGCGCCTTATTTTGTAAATGGTGTAAGGAATATCAGTCTGTATGACATGATGCGCGATAAAGGCAGGGAAAGTGAGTTTTCTCTTATAAAGTCGTTTGAATAAATCTTAGCTGAGATTCATGAGGAATTTGGATATCCTATGGATTTTAGCATCTCTTGTTCGCCGTGACTGATAGAAGTATGAAGCAGGGGCCTTGCATTGATGTTTACAAGTGTCTGAACCTGCAAGGTTGCTGAAGTATGAAAGCTTTGGCACATATCTGTTTAATGTTTCTGTTTGAAGTTTAAGTTGGGTGCTGCTAGTCTTATGGTCTTAGAAGATAACGCACTTTTGTTGGTGTATTTTCTTTGGTTGTTAGTTTGCTTTCAGTTTGACCGTGTGTTGACCAATAGTGTAAATGTGAAGGAGTCCCTATGTTTCTTCTGTAAGTCTAGTGTAATGAATGAAGGTGGCGTTTAAGAAAAAACCTTGTTTTTTTTTTTCTTGATGTAAAGCTAGTTCATTGGGGAAGCAGTACAAGTATACTTAGCCAAAGTATACAATAAGAAACACTGAAAGCAAGGAAAAGCAAGAAGTGAAATTGGTGGCATAGGCGAGTTTGTTATTGGGAAAGTTACGTAGAAGTGCGATGGCAGCGATAGCATGGAGTAATGCAGCAAGAATGAAGATGTAAGTCCATCAAGCATATGATTTAAGAGTAACTCATAGTTAGGAAGAACATGATGCTATTTTTCCACTACATTAAAGCGTAGCAGTTTGAAATAACAAGTGAGGCCTTGTTAGTTTCAAAGGCACGTGAAGAGGAACCTTGTCCAAAGAGATGGTGGGATATCTCGGGTATCCTAAGTCATGTATAATGTCATGCATTTCAGTCAAATTTGCACAAGAGTGTTGCAAAGTGATTGAAAAACACTTAGTCTACAGTAAGGCATGTTGAATTGCAAGAGTGCAATGTCAGTCGGAATTGAAGGCAGTAAGCTAAGTTATGCATATCAAGAGGATATGTTGGCTATTTGGCGTGTACACTTAGGTACAGAATGGCTTGAATAAAAGATTTGTGTGTTGATGCAAGAGGCATAACAACATATTACAATAGAATTTGGGTGTTAAGATGTGAATGAAGTAGAATTGAAGCATAGTCGACGATGCGACAGTAAAGCTGGAATTCATAGGATTAATGGCAAGGAAAACAAACTAAGTGGTGGCGTAAAGTACTAAGAAGAAAAGTTTTGGAAAGCAAAGTTGTTAATTTCTAAGAGTGGCTCAGATGCGTACAAGGCCAAGAAAGTTCAGTAGACACTGAACTGATGTTGAATTCAATGAGGACGTTGAATGTATTGGGTGGGGGAGGTTTATGACATGCCTCAATAGTGGCGCACAATCATTGCACAACACTGAAGTTGTAGCCTGGCAGATGGAGATGCACAGTCCGACGATGTCGCGCCAACATGGCCGAGACAAGAAAGGCTACTTAGCACATGCAATACTATGTTGTTGCATATCCTTATTCAGAGTTAGCCCAGCTCAAGGAAGGAATAAAGGATGAAATGCAAGTCATGGAATGACTTTGGCATCGTTCCAAGCATTGGCCAAGGCTTGGACAATGCATATGCAACAGTGGCGTTGTCAAATGCGCAATTGATGATTATTGCTCGCCAAAAAGGATGTAAGTGATGCATATGAAGTATGAAGTTGAACTAAGCAAGTCAAGACTCAGTTGGTATGACATTTGGGTGTTGGCATCCAAATAAGCTAAGTGCATGATCGGGATGAATGAAGCGCAACCATTGCTGGATACTTGGCAGAAGTGCAAGGTTAAATGAATCGCAACCATTTCCGGACACTTGGCGTAGGCCAAGAGTGAATAAAGCAAAATCATTGTCGAATATTGGCATGGGTAAAGTTTAGTGCAGCATAATGATTGTCGGATTTGTGTTCAAGCTGTCAGTTACGAGTGTGTGTGCATCACACTCATGCCAAAGTAAAAGAGCAAGTTAGAGACGGTTATAAAGTGGCTTTATAACCGATTTTGGCATAGCCTAACCGTTTGAGACAAGTGTGGCGCCATTCTGCAAGCCAGCGAAAAAGGTAGCAGTTAAAAAGGCATTGGGGCGGTTAGGGAACTGCCTATGGACAGATGGTTGTTCATAGGCCGTGCAACTGTGTTGCATATGGATTGGCCATGGTTCTTGGCATTATAAATATCCAGAGAACCTTTGCAAATGCAAGTCTTCAAGTGTCGAGGAACCACATTGCACTAGAGAGAGTTTTTGTGTTAGGCTTAGAGAATAAGCTTGTAAGTCCATTGGTTTGACGGATTTTGTAATCTTCCCCTTAAGCTAATAAATAAAAGTGAGTTTGTTGGCTTATATGCTTGCCTTAGTATTCTATTGATTCGAAACTACTCCCCCAATTTTGTGAAGCATAAACATGGCAAAAACCCCTTTGTAATATGAGCTACATTGCTAGTAGAGAAAATCTAAATTAAGTCTTACATTGCATAACTCAGTGAAGTTGGCTGTTTGCTTAGGTACGAACTATAAGGCTGAAATACGAGCGGGTGATAAGAGATCACTGAACTACTGTACTGTTGGGTTACATTTTCGCGAAAAAATTGCTTGGGGCATTTGAAGGTGTGACACTGGGAAAATTGGTTCATTGGTAACCAACCAACAATTACCAAAGATTGATATTAGGCTTATTAGCACAAAGCGGCACAGCCCACTGCTGCTTCACAGCGATTAGCGTCTGTAAATCCCTCTTTGCGGACATGTCCTTGAGAGAGAAATCGGAAGCAAATCAAATTATGAAGAAGGAGAAAGAAGAAGAAGAAGAAGAAGACGATATTGTTTGCTTGGATGCGTCTTTCTTCTTGAATGACAAGTAAAAACCCATTCTCTCTCCATCTCTTTATGTCTAAACAGTACAGTCTGATAATGATTGTTTCTTGTTTGATTTACAGTTACGAGCTTACCACTTTCACCTTTGGGTCTTTAGAACTTCAGCTACTGTGTCTTCAATCAGCTTCAAGTAAGTCTTACTTTCAATTTAAAGAATAATTTTAAAGTTTAGCAGATAACAAATACCAACTGTATATACCAACCCATTGTGTTCAATATGTAATGTTTTGGGATTGTTTGAAACTAATGGAGGATTAAACCTAGGGTGGTTCTGGATGAAAAAGAAGATGTGAGATCATAATATACTCTGCCTTTCACATGAAAATAAGTACCTTTCATATACAAGTTCCAATTCAAGAACTTATAAAATTATATAAAATAACCCTAGGGTTTGTGGAAAAAGAAAGTTTAGCGAACAATTGTTAAAATGCTTCTTGCCTTAGTTAATTAATATTCACTGTTGAAATTGATATTTCAATGCTCCTTTCTGCTAAGCTAGTTGGATTTTAAACATGCGAACTGTGTTTTGGTACTGATTACTGGTTAAATGATTTAGTGTTTTCTTCTTAACATAGTCTATAAGAGCCAAATATAACTTAAGTTAGAGTAGAGATTCTGGAGGGCTTTTACATTTTTTCACACATAATTTTGATCTGTGGCATATTGATGAATTCCAAATTCCTCTGAACATATTGTTTGTCCTTTCTCCTTCAGATACCCTGCTTAACATTTTGTATTCAACCTTCATTACGTCACTCTTTTAATGTATTATGTACTTGTATTAGTTAGGTTGGTTGTTACTCGATGAGTCAAACTGCCATCATAATTTACCATGATTAACTATTTATTTGAGTATTTTGATAGCAGTATTACTAAGGTAATACTATCAATTTTTCTTCATCTGATTCACTTACAAATTTGCTGCAGCTGATTATGATCTTACTGGTCAAATGGTCTGGCCAGGTTGTGTGCTGTTGAACAATTACCTCTCACAGAACCCTCATGTTGTCCAAGGATGTTCAGTTATTGAACTGGGTTCTGGTGTTGGTAAGTAGAAAAACAACTCTGGAGTTTTTCCTAGAATTTATATGTTTCATGGTGATTTGGAACCTTACATTTCAACACTAGTAACATTTATAGGCTACTAGCCTACTACTGTTTCTTCACAAGTAGCTCACACTCAGGAACATATCTTGTTTACTATGGATAATCAAAATTTGAACTAATATATGAGGTGCTTCCTGTGCTCATTAGGTGTGACTGGTATATTGTGCAGCAGATTTTGTCGAGAGGTTCTTTTAACTGATCATAATGACGAAGTAGTCAAGGCAAGCTAAACAAAAAGTCAATTGGAATTGGTTGTAATTTGTAAGTCCATTAATGTTTTCTTCTTTTTCAGACTTGAATATTTTGAGTCAATTTTCAGATCATGAAGAAAAATATAGAATTGAATACGTCCACTGGAAGCCCTGACTGCTGTGCTGGTAAGAGAAAATAACATGGGCAAAATCACAGAAATCTTGATAAAGTAATAACCTGGTTTGATATTCTTTCTAGGATTGGCAGCTGAGAAGCTAGAGTGGGGAAATGCCGATCAAATCAGCCAAATCTTACAAAAATATCCTACAGGATTTGATTTGGTTCTTGGAGCTGACATTTATATCCTTACCTTTAGCTTTAAATTCAGATGACTTCCCTTAGTTTTTTAAACGTTTACTTGTCTCTCCTCCTTAACAATATACACGCTTTCAACAATCCAGCATTCCCCCACTTTTCAACACAGTGGAAAAGCTACTTCAACTTCGAGGAAAAGACGACTGCAAATTCATTCTGGGCTATGTATCTCGGGCTAAGACGTAAGTACCTGCACAACACTAACTTTAGATCTTATTCATTCAGGTAAGGCTTAGATAAATCTTATTTGAGCATTGTTGGAATTTTAGAGTGAGAAAACATAGGATATTCAATAAGAAGTAAAAACAAAAATAAGGCACTTACAAAATCAAAATTCTGCAAATACGCAATACTGCATATACTATATGAGGTAATGATCAAGAAAACAAGGCTCCGCTGCTAGAAATTAGACAGCCGAAAAGATAAAACTTTCCTTATGTTCCCTTGAAAATTAACAGAGAAGACGAAGAGTAACTTGTTCTTGTTTTTGGTTCATTAAACTTATGCGTCAATCGGATAGACAGTGAGCGAATGAGAGCAAATATGATTAGTATGTGGGCCCAAAGGTCAAAGATGTTAGGTAAATCGTAATATAAATTTGTGTGTCCTGTAATGCAAAGTAATCGATTAATCTAGTATATCATTTTAGCAGTTGAAGGTTTGGTGTTCCTCGGAGCTTAGTTTATGTAATATTTTATCTTATGAACTCCGCTTGGGCTTAGAACCTCTAGAAGATCCAAGCTAGCTTACTTTCCCTGCCACTTTACAGTATTGAACCAAAGGAACGTAGTTCGATATTTTAACATGCATATCTTGTAAAAGAGTGTTTTTTCCTGATCTTTTTTTGAGATAAAACAAGAAAACGGTTCTGTCCAAATAATAGTTATCCTAAATATTTAACTGATGCAGGATGGATGCAATGGTTATAGAGGAAGCTGTCAAACATGGAATGCTTGTCAATGAAGTAATTGGGACCCGGTCAGTGGTTCGAAATTATGAGGGAGTTATCTATGAGATAACTCTCAAATAGAACGACCTAAGATTTCCATGGCATTCGTCATTCTGTGATTGGAATTCTTAAGGGAGACGTCTATCAGATCAATTTTAAATAGGATTTAAAGTATACTTTCCTGGTGGATCACTCAAAAGAAAGGAGCTAGCGGATACAAATCACATCCGACTTCTGGTATTCTAGTGTTCGAGGGCATGAGAATCTCGAATAGTACTTTTGTTATTAGATTCTACTGTTGTTTGATTTCATGCAAGTTTTTTATCTAAATTTACTGTCCTGACCGTAAACCCATCCTATTTATCAAACAGATCTTGAAAATAAATTTCCGATGTGTATACAAATTCAAATTTGGGAGCATTCGGATCATTGCCATTGGTTACTATTAACAAATATTACTACTTTTGCAAACTTGAATATAACTTTCATTAATATAATGAAGATACATATCAATACAATTGATGCAACTCATATCATACCTCAGTAATACCAATGACACTCAGGTAACTAAAACCTGAATGTGGGTTGAACATTAGAGTCGATCGATGAATAGGTAAATTATATGGTAATGTGTTATCCAGCTTTCATTAAAATGGCATCTGACTCTAGAAAACATTCTTCGGATTTTGGTAGAAGGGCTTCAGGTTTTAAAAGTTCTTCAGATTTCAGTACAAGGCCTTTACCGTATGCAGCAATGAGAAGAGCCTCAGCTCGACCTGTAAATATTAAACAAAGAGAGTAAAAAATCAAAAGAATTACCAGTGATGGAGGTGGCATGAACGAAGACAAGACAATCATTCCATTATTAGCAGAGGGGTGCTCATAAGAGGGATACACGACCCAACCTCTTCAACAACCACGTGACCTCGTCTGCTGTACAACCTTTACTTTTGTATGGGCGTGAGAGAAATTTGACTTGAGTTCAGATGGGTATGGAACACAACTTTAACTGAAGTACAGACTTGCTGTGTCGAGAACCATTTTAAAGGACAAATAAATAGTTGAAATGTTTCTATGGGGCAGAGATGAAAATTAAAAGCACAGAATGCAGTGTGCACAAAATAGCAAGGTTTCAGATCTTGCTGCAGGGCGTATATTTTGTCCTTCAAGTAGAAAGTGTCGTATCCGTCCCTTGAGCCAAACAGAAACAAGAGCGGACTTGTGAGACACTCATGTCTTATGATCAATAAGAAGAAAACACGTACCATGATCTTTCTTCCTCGTCAACTGGGAACTCAGAGATGGAAATAGTGTTGATGCAGCCTTTCTGCTATCATCCTGATAAAATTCAAAATTCATCTTGGTTAACTGATGGTTTTAGAGGAAGCGGTTGACCGAGGACACTTGAACAATATAAGAGAGTGATAGTCTTAACAAAAACTACAGCTAAAACCAAAAAGTTCATACATTAAATGGTCAGCTTAATCAAAATTCCTGCAAGCAAGCGCACCTTGGTAATTTTAGATACAAAAATAAAGAAGTTATTTTTGAGGTGAAGGGAGTGAGGTTAAATAAGGAGTTTCTATATCAAAGACCCATATCGAGAATAAACTGTGACATCCTTCACATATTAATCCATGGAACAACACAAATTTCAAAGTGGCAACCATCTCTCTGCAATTCTTTAAATGGCAGAATGTTCATAAACCCGGAACTCACGCGTAGCTTATACATGTACTGGTCACATACCAATTTACCTTCTGAAACATTTCCTCAAGATAAAACTACTAAGAAAACTGGCTATGAACACATTATCTGAACACATTTTAAGAGTTATTTAGAACCTTGAGTCGTACGTAGGTTAGCTTAGACACGTACTGGCTACATACTAATTTAGCTTTATAGATAATGTGTTCATAGTTCCACTATAACATGATGAACCCAGTTATCACCCCAACGTCGGAATAAATTGTGTGTCATGGGACACTGTCTGGTTCCAATTAAACAGCGAAATTAGGATGGTATTTCTAGAATCCAAACATTCTTGAAAATTGTCGAATTAGATGACACTAATTATAATTACCTAAGCATTTTCCAAAAATCAAGAAATGTTGCGTGTGCATGTAATGTAAGGATCAGACACACCTTACTCAGACGGCTTCCTGCAAGTTCAAAGTGATTCTTCCACATGAGAGAAGACACCGGAACAACAGAAAATCCGGAGGCTACTAAGACCCCAGTCCATATCCCATATCCAAATCCTCCACTCCACCATCCCTGTATTGCATATCCAAAAATGTCATGAACAAGTACTTTTTGAATACCTCAAAACATTTATATCTTTCTCCATCAGTATGAGATAAAGCATATCCAAAATCACAGGCATGAAGCTCACTTCAGAAATTCAATTAAGTGGAATGACGATTATTAAAAGTGTTTCACACACCAGACCATTCAAGACGATTAGGAAAAAAAGTTCTTATCTACTGAACCTGTTTCCCATCTGTAGGAAAAGGGGTTGATTGCTCAATATAGGCAGTTGATCCTGTGTAAAAAAAGGTATTTCGATTAGATAAGTTATCTTGATCCAAACAGTATGGAGAGCGTAGGGATAAGTTAGTTGCACAAAAAGAGGACATAATACTATGCCAGTTAGTAATGTGTGAGAGGACAGCATGATGCAGTTTTATGCCAATTTCATACTGCTTTTGGTTCGAGGAAGAAAAAAGACAAAGATGAGGCTGATAATATGTGAAGTAAAAGGTATAACAAAAACAAGTATCCATTTTCAATTTTTTTTTAATTTAATGCATTGATATTATGTGCATGAGATGTTGAAAACAGTTCCCTTAGAAAAATTGAGAAGAAGTCAAGATTTGAGCTTTGCACGAGTGTGGGAAGTTAGTTTCTCAACCAACGAACATGCAACTGACCATTAGTAGAAAACAGTGAGGGAGAGCTGTCAACTGACAACAATAATGATAATAATAATAAAGATGCCATCCAAGTTCAGTCCTTAATGAATAATGCTTCATATATAGTGGCATACTCTTAAATAGTGAACAAAAGATTCTTGAGAGTTATTTAAGAGTGAGCTTTTACTGCCGAACATAGCCTTACCGCTAACCTACGTACGACTCAAGGTTCTAAATAACAGAATCTAAAAAGCTAAATAAGATTCAATTATACCTGGCGGAGCATCAAAGCTACGTAGCAACTGAACGATAGATCTTGTATCTAAACGTCTTCGCATGGTTTTGCCAACCAACAATCGCACATGAGGACTATCAAAAACCTATAACCAAACATACAATTATTAAGCATCAAGATGTTTCTTAATTTGTACAGACACATATCTTGGTATTCAGCAAAAATTTGGATGACACAAACTAGGAAAAATGCTTTACTAATGTAGGATGCAACACAAAACTTTGATTATGAATCGCATCTCGGACTAGTCGAGGGGCACAAAGGGTGGTGGAAATTTGTACATCCTTTTTTGCCTTAATCTTAAGGCTCAATGCAAACTACAGTATCATGCTATCTCATTAGCATCATGCCAAATTTTCTCTAGATAACAAATGAAGCCCAAGAGAAATAGGACTTCTGATCAGGGAGATAGAATATTTCTTTAAAGCCTTGCAAAATGAGGAAAAATGAGTCCCCTAGAGAAGAGTAATTAGAGACCTTGATATCTTAAATTACATTCACATGGAATTCACGAATGAAAATAATATTGTAAACAAATCAACAAATTACTTGAATTCAACTCCCTGAAGAAACACACGATTTTACCACATTATGAAAATAAAATAAAAATCCAATACATACAAATACAATTAAACCAAAACATTCAACAAGTATGCACATTTTCTAATCAACATATAGAAGAAGAAAAAAAGTCTACAACATCTGCAAATTAAACCTGGAACTAGAAACCTTTTGTTTAGTTCCCTTTCTAAGTGTAAACTGGTTGAGTAAATGAAATGCATTACCTGAGCAGAGCAACCAAAATCATCACTTCTTAACAATGCCAAAGCGCCAGAAACATCAGGATCAACCCCAATCACCCACTCCACTAATCTCTTATCATTACTCTCAGACTCGTCATGTAAAGGAGTAGATAAAGAAGTTAACCATTTTTCTTTAAGCTCAGCGCTAGAAACTTTATCCTTAACCTTAGAACTAACTCTCAGTACCCTATTTCTACAATTTCCAGTACTATTAAAATCGACGGAAGAATCAGAAAATAGCCCTGATTTAGAAGAAAATATTCGAATCTTTGTGCTGATAGTAGCAGAAATTTTGTTTATTATAAATGTTGGTGAAGATAAGGTTTGTGAAGGAATAATTTGAACCATTTCAACAAAATTAGGGTTTTGAAATCAAGAGTTAGGCTGAGTTAGAAGTAAAATTTGAGGAGAAAGAAAGTGATTTCTTTCTTCATCCAGCGGAGAAAAGCAAAATAGAAAAATCTTTATTTTCACTTGGAAGTGGGAAATTCAAACGAGAGAGGGTTTTTAACCTAACGGCGGCAATACAAAAGATGATGTGCCAAAAGAATCGACATTGTTCAGTAAATCGGTTGCTTATCCGTGTTAGACATCACCGAGCTGCAAATCCAATCATCCTATGTAGTTAATCTCAGCCGATACGGCCGATATATAGCTGATATTATTTTCGGCTCTTGAGCGAGACGAAACCGTTATATGGGCAATACAAAATATGACCGTTAATCTTGGCCAGTACACACCGATACGGCCGATATTACCGGTTTAGTACCGATATTGCACTTAAATTGCCTATATGTGAAAAATATTTGTTGTGAAAATTATAAATATAAATTTGGAACCGATATTTCAACGATAGTATCCCCGATATAAAGTTGTACCAATGCGTCGCTCCCGGCCGAGACAAATCGACATCCGATATCAACTACATTGCTATCATCATGTAAGAATCGGTTTAAGTAGATAAATGAACATCATTTCTGAATTAAGTCTGCCTAGTGCCTACACGCTATCCAACTGAGCCGCCACCCCATTGGAAACGTACAACACGGTTTTCCGAGAATCCGAAAATGATTCTCGTCCCCCAAACACAAACCGAAAATAAAGACTTTTATCCCGAACAAGTCAAGGTAGGCTAGAGATGAAAGAGCCGAAAAAACTGTGAGGTTGCAATGCCTAGCATTTTTCAGCAAGACCCATTGTATGAGGGTGTCGCATGCCTCGCTCTCTTCAACATGTTCATAGTATTAGGGTAACGTAAGCATGGACTGTACGCGTATTAGGGTATCACCCTAAACGGTACTTATGGATTTACATCTCATGATTTTACGTCGGCTTGCCAGCCTCGACACAACCTACTCCTTTTATCATGTATGGGATATAGGTTGTGCGGTTAACTAATCCTTGACACTTCTCGTGTCGGTGTCATGAACCTAAGCTAGTAGGTACATTATTCTTTTTCTGTGTGGTAGCCCTTATATTTTTCTGTGTGCTTTAAGCCATATTCACATGCATGACGTGAATATGCTAGCTAGCTATATATTGAGTTCTTTTGGTTGTACAGAGACAACTATTATTGTGTAATGAAACTCATTCTCCTCCACTCATTTCCTCTTCTTCTGAAACTCTAGACTTCTTGTTTCTCTTTCAATTCTTCCCTCTCTGCTTCTGTTTCTTCATCTTCTTGATAACTATCTTCATTCATCTAGTTACTCTATAATTCTTGCATCTGAGTAGAGTCTACCTTGATCTGTTAAAGCATTTGTAGTAAGTTCACTACAAGTGGTATCAGAGCAGTTGATTCTCAGACTGCTTCCATGGAAAACAAAGCAGCGATCGATGAGATTAATAGAAAAATTGATGAGCTCGCTAAATCGCAGAAAGAGTATAGTCAAAGTCAAGATGAGTTAGCTCTTAAACATGCTGATCTACTCAAGAAAGTGGATCTGAATCATGAGCAACCATCTATGAGGTATCTTCAGTCTATACGTGAGGTATTTAGAGAATGCAGAGATGAACAAGTGAGGAGGCCTACTACAAACGTACCACCACCAGAAGGTTCTAATGGAGTTTTAGGATCTCGTCCTGTCATAAACTCAGTACCAAGAAATGGTGAGTCTAATGAAGCTCATAGTCATACTAACAATTCTCATATTCCTAGTCATGAAAATCAGTATCATCATTCTAAACCCAAGGTTGAGTTTCCAAAATTTGATGGCTCTAATCCTAGATCTTGGATTCGAAAATGTAAGAAATACTTTCTCATACAATCTGTTGGAGAGGAATAAAAAGTTCATTTAGCTTCATTATATCTAGAAGGAAGAGATGATGTTTGGTATCAAGATTACCAGGAGGGAAAACCTAAAATTACTTGGGAGGAATTCGTCCTAGCTGTAAGTAACATATTTCAGGAGTTAGGACATGATGATATTGTTGGAGAATTTAACAAGTTATCCCAAGTAGGTACTGTGTTAGACTATCAAGAATTATTTGAAGAACTCAAGGCTCTTATGTTAGCTAAAAATCGCCATATGACAGAAGAATACTTCACTTCTAGCTTCATAAGTGGTCTCAAAGAAGAACTGCGTATGCATGTGTTGATGTTTTCTCCAAAGAATTTAGCTCATGTTATTTACTTGGCTAGAATGCAGGAGGCATTACTAGATATTTCTTCCAAGAAGAATAAAACTGCAATTAAGAACTCCTCTCCTTATATCCAAAACTTCAACACCAACAAGAGTTTTTCTCCTTCTGTTAATAGTCCAAGATTACCAAGAACCTCCACAAGCAACTCATCCAGTTCTCATTCATCAAATCCTCCAATTAGAAGATTAACATATGCTGAGATGAAAGCTAGAAGAGATAAAGGTTTGTGTTATAACTGTGATGAGGTTTTTTCCTCAGGACATAAGTGTGCAAAACAGCAAATATACATGCTAGCTGCAGATGAGGAGAGTACACAATTTTCTTATGAAGGGTCTCCATCTGACACATTTCAATCTCCAGATTCTGAGAAAGAAGTTGAGATCTCTGTACATGCTTTGTCAGGTAATATTTCTCATAACACCATCAAGATTCAAGGTTTCTGTAAGAAAAAAAAATTAACTATACTCATTGATAGTGGAAGTACACATAGTTTCTTGGATTCAGAGGCTGCTAAATTGTGTGGAATATATGTAGAGCCAACTGTAGCTTTACATGTTTCTGTAGCAGATGGTAATAAGCTAGTGAGTGATGCTAAGTGCCCTGAATTTAATTGGCAAATGCAAGGACATCATTTTCAGTATGATTTGAGATTACTCAAACTAGGAGGTTGTGATATGGTATTATGAGTAGATTGGATGAAAGAAGTGAGTCCTATAATCTTTGACTTCAATAAATTGTCAGTTACTTTTACCAAGGAGGGTCAACAAGTATTTCTACAAGGTATAAAGGACACAACAAAACTGACACAGATTTCTAGCTCAGCTTTACACAAACTTATCAAGAAGAATAAACATGGCATGGTTGGGCACTTTTACTCCATATCAGCTATTCATGAAGATTCACCCATTTCCCCTCAAATTTCTGAATTACTTAATGAATACCCACAAACCTTCAAAGAACCAACAACCTTGCCACCTCAAAGAAGCCATGATCATCACATTCCACTTAAACCATTATCTTCACCACCAAACCAAAGACCTTACAGGGTTCCTTATGTTCAAAAAGAAGTGGTAGATAAGCTGGTTGAGGAGATGTTATCTGCAGGGGTCATTCAGCCAAGCCATAGTCCATTCTCTTCCCCTATCATACTTGTCAATAAGAAGGATGGAAGCTGGAGGTTTTGTGTGGATTACAGGAAATTAAATGAAATTACTGTCAAGGATAAATACCCCATTCCTATTATAGAAGAGTTGTTAGATGAAATTAAAGGAGCCAAGGTTTTTAGCAAGATTGATCTCAGGGCTGGCTATCACCAAATTAGAGTTCATCCTGCAGATATTCACAAAACTGCTTTTAGAACTCATCAAGGGCATTTTGAATTCTTGGTCATGCCTTTTGGCTTAACCAATGCTCCAGCTTCTTTTCAGACTCTCATGAATGATGTGTTCAAGCCACATTTGAGGAAATTCATTTTGGTATTCTTTGATGATATTCTCATTTACAGTCCTGATATGGATACTCATTTACAGCACCTCAGAACAACTTTATCTCTCCTACAAGAACATTCACTCTTTGCTAAGATGAGCAAGTGTTCTTTTGGTCAGACACAAGTGGAGTATTTAGGTCATATTATTAGTGCACAAGGAGTTGCATCTGATCCATATAAAATTGAGTGCATGCTTCCATGGCCAACTCCAAGTAACATTAAAGCTTTGAGAGGGTTCCTGGGGTTGACTGGGTATTATAGAAAGTTTGTGCAGCACTATGGGTTGATTAGTAAGCCACTAACTGAGTTACTCAAAAAAAAATAACTTCCAATGGAATTCTGAAGCTCAAGCAGCATTTGAACAACTCAAAAGAGCTATGGCAACAACCCCAGTACTGGTTTTACCTGACTTCTCAAAACCTTTTGAAGTGGAAACAGATGCTTCTGATGTGGGAGTGGGGGCAGTTCTCATGCAAGGTAAACAACCAATAGCTTATTTTAGTAAAAGTATGGGAATCAGATTCTTGGCTTACTCCACTTATGAGAAGGAGTTACTAGCCATAGTTTTGGCAGTTACTAAATGGAGATCTTATCTGCTAGGAAATAAATTTACAATATTCACAGACCATCAGAGCATTAAGTTCTTCATGGAGAAAAGACTACACTCTATACTTCAACAGAAATGGTTGTCTAAGTTACTAGGTTATGAGTATGAACTAGTGTATAAGAAAGGAGAATAAAATAGGGTAGCAGATGCCCTGTCCAGAGTTCATGCTCAACCTACTTCCTCCTGTCAGGCTATATCTTAAGTTCAACCAACATGGTTAACTGAAGTGATTTTTAGTTATGAAGAAGATGAACATGCTAAGACTGCTATACAGAAACTTATTATTTCTGCAAGCAGTGTACTTCATTATTCTTACTCTCAAGGAATACTCAAATTCAAAGGAAGGACTTATGTTGGATCAACTGGTGAGTTAAGGAAGCAAATCATGATTGTTGTTCATTCTTCATCAATTGGTGGTCTTTCTGGCACTCAAGCAAGTTATCAGAGAGCTAAATCATTTTTTTACTGGAACAATATGAAGAAGGATATCTTTCAGTTTGTGGCAGAATGTGACATATGTCAGCAACATAAAGGATTCAATACACTACCAGGTGGACTGTTACAACCTTTTCAAATTCCAGACCAGGCATGGCAACATATTAGCATGGACTTCATTTCTGGGTTGCCTAAGTCTGAAGGTAGAGAAGTTATCATGGTTGTGGTGGATAGATTTACAAAATACTGCCATTTTATTGCTATGAGTCACCCTTATACAGCACAATCTGTTTCCAAGATGTTTCTTGATAACATTTACAAGCTCCATGGTCTTCCCCAAACTATTGTGTCTGACAGGGATAGTGTGTTCTTGAGCAGTTTTTGGCAGGAGTTATTCAAGAAATTGGGTACTGCTCTTCATATTAGCACATCATATCATCCTCATGACCTCTTGTTTGTTCTTTGAACCTTGAACCATCTGTTCTAGTATTTCTTTGCGAGATTTTCGCATAACACTTATTACTTGTTCTTTTATTTGTCCTTGGTATTTCATAAAAAATATGCGAAAATATCGTAGTTAGGAATAATTGATCCCGCGACCTTAAACTTGTACGCTTCTGGTTTGACCAACTGTATTGTCTTCAACTTGTGAAAGAGTGGCGAGATTCTCATAACTTATTCTTTTTAGTTGTCCTTTGTATAAGCTTTCTCTTTGTCCCTTTCTATTTTCTTTTCTAGCCATGCAATTTTATCTTTCTTTCTTGAGAGAGTTCATTCCCTGCGAGCATTCACCATGAGTAATGCAAGTTTTATATCAACTTCATAAAATTTAAAACAAGGATAATCATCAATTTTATTTTGTTTTTAAAATCGCATAACCTAAAAAGTACGCAATTTTTTGATGCTCTGAAATTCGAGAAATTCGCACAATCTAAAAAAATTGAAATTCGCATGGCCTAAAAAATTTCATACGTTTTCTGTCTAATTTTTTTTTTTTTTTAACCTCTAAACTCATTATTTTAAAAATAAATCCAATGGGTTTGTAAAACAAGTTTTATATGTTGCGAATCTATAAACCAGACTTACGTTTAACTAGGTTTTTAAGAGAAAATCAAAATTTCATTGAGACAGATTGTAGTTTTATGTGAATTTTTTTGAAGAATTTTGCTATAAATAATCAGTTTTAAATGTTAAGAGAGAAAGAAATAAGGTTAGAAGAAGGAATTTATCTTTTTTAAGATGTAGGTTCTGCTGATGTAGAGATTTGTCCTTTTGACATAGCTTTGCATCTTTATTTTTATCTTTTTTCTTTTACTTTCTTTCACTGTGTTGTCGGTGTTTGATTGAAGATACAATTTCTCCATTGGAATTTCCACTTTTCCTCTCAAATTTTTTAGATCCCATGAATTCTAACTCTCCCAGTAGCTAATTTCTTTGAATCTTCTTCAATCTATCAAATATCAGGTAGTGTTTCTAGCGCCAAAATGTAGTTACAGGAATTCCCACAACACACCCCTTGTAATATCTTGATAATAATTTCTTGATCTAAACTCATTTGATATGAAAATGATGATTAAAATACTAAAATTATAAATAGACATATAGATTTTTACATGGTTCGATCAATTTTATCTACATCCATGATTCTTCACTATAATAGTTTAAATTTACATTTGATTTACATTAATAATCTCCATTAATGGAGTTCAAGATCTAGTTTTTAGGGAAGAAGATGATAAAGAAAAATACATTCTCTCTCTAAAAATATCTCTTTGCCAAATACCTCCCTCTCTTACTAAAATTGTCCATTTTCTCTTTCCTGCTCTTCTCTTTATATATGTGTTTACATAGTGGATGACAGCTCATATTCCCCCTATTTTAGGATCCCTTACTATATTCTCGCTAACTCTCTCCATAACTCTCTCCATAATTCTCTCCATAACTCACTCCATAATTCTCTCCATAACTCTCTCCATAACTCACTCCATAATTCTCTCCATAATTCTCTCCATAACTCTCTCCATAATTTCGCAGGCTCTGCTAGGTTCTCTCAAGATCTGCTTCATTCTCGCGAGCTCTGCTACGTTCTCGCGAGCTCTGCCTTATTCTCTCGAGATCCCGCCTTATTCTCGCAAGCTTTCTCTATAACAACCATAAAATCTTCACATCTTTCTTGTGTTTTATGTTGTCGTTGTCTATTACGTCATTTCTGTAATTAATTTGCGACATTTGCCATGTGTGGTAGAAGTTTTCGCAAGAGCGTTGTTGTTGCGAGATTCTGCTCCTCCAAAGTTCTTGAAAATGATGCTGAAAAAGTTAATAATGATGAAAAAGGCAATGATGTTGAACAAGCAAGAGAATATGTTCAACAAGTAGAAGAAGGTGCAAAGGTAAAAGAGAATAAGAAACCAAATAAACATGTTGATTCCCACATGCCTCCCCATCACTTTAAAAAAGACTCAAAAACCATATGAGCCACTCCTTAGGTCACCCGAAGATGGTGGGCATGTGCATTTCAGATGCAAAGACTTATGGGCCTATGAAATCTACTATAGGGATTGTAAGTAATCTCAATTTCGTTTTTTTTTTATTAGAGTCATTCTATCAATAATTTGATTTAAGTATTTCTATCTTCTTTTGTAATTGTGTGTTTTTGGTTTTCGTTATTTAGGATCATAAGAATGTCATTTGTCTTTTGAGGCACCAAGCTTCGAATACTCTTATGAAGTTTTGGCCACTAACGAGGAATGTGATGATATGAAAAATCTTGTCGAAAACTCTGGGCTGTGGCATACAGAAAAGAAATTAGTTGTTGAGTATGACAAAGTATCCATACCTGCATACTCTGAGAGGTTTCATGGGGAGACAAATATACTTCTCTTCATGTTCGGTGAGATGGCGAAAAATCCTGACGATTTTTAGCATATTCTAGGCCTTGAGGTTGATGGAAAATCCACTCAAAAAGGATACGATGATCAAATTTCTTGGGAGGATCTCCACAAATTGACCAAAATCTTATTTGCTTGGGATGAAAAGAAGTCTGAGTCTATGTTTGTGAAGCGGGATGGTTACAGAAGCAAGAAGTTGAACTGAAGTTATTGAGAGAAACATACAACGTGACCATTGATATTTTATAAGTGGAAAGAAGTGTGGACGAAGTCCGAGTCACGACTACTGCGTCCGCTTATTTGCTTTACATCCTGGCCAACTGTGTCTTACTCGATGGTGCCGAAAACTGGATCGAAGGAAAATATCTTCAACTATGCATCCCTTCAATGAGATACTTAAGTATTCATGGGGTACTGTGGTGGTTGGCCACATGAATTGAAAGTTGACAAGGCTTTAAGGGAACTCAGTAAGCAAGTTAATGAGAAGCTAAGTCTCCTCTAGGTAATCCAATTGACTTTATCATTTATATTCACCGACTTGTGTAGTTAATATTTGGTATGATGGTTTCTTATTATACTTTATATTGGCATAGATTTGGATTTATGAACACTTCCCTTCCTTGGTGAAATACAATCACAACATCGAAGTTAAGGTTGATCTTCTGAATCACAAGCCTAGATGACGCACGTATAAATCCAATCTTATTTTTCTCATCCTCGTGTAATTTGTGAAAGACGTGAGCAAACTAAGCATATTGATTTTGCTACCAATGTTGATAATGAAGATTCCACCGAGATTCTGCCAAGAAAGTATTGAACTAAAGAGACCTCGTCTTCATGTAAGTGAATCCTAGGAAAGTCAAATAGGCGATAGTGTCGGGTCAACAAACAAATAACGACTATGACGAACAAATAATACAGGTACCAAAGTCGTCATTATGAAAAATCCAAACCATGACGACCCTGTTTAGTCAGAATTTTACCAATATATCACCATGACAACTAAGTTAGGCATTTATCATACCATTCTATGTATGAAAATCCTCAAATAATTGGCATGGTATAAATTTCCATAGCATGACGATGTTTGGAAACAATTAGTCGGCATGATTGGAATAAATAAAACATGAAGACATTTGATGTCACTATTCAAAGTCATCATTTTATTATTATACGGTCATGCTGACCAAAGCTGGCCGGCCTTTTGTTGTTCAGTTGAATATTATGACGACTTTTCAATGAATGACTTTTGAATCTCTGAATTCCTTCCGTCATTTGAAGAATTAAACTAACAAAACCCTGTTCAACTCCCTTTTGGAGAAGTATTTGACTGGGCTAATTCACTTTCGTTTAAAACCAAAAAAAAAATCCAATTTTTTTCCAATAAGATTTATAAGTTAAATTTAACAAAACAAATAATCCAAATGTGAATATTTACTTAACTAATTTAGTAGATTAGTGTAATTAATCAAGGACCATTTTTCCATTACGAGAGATATATGGCTAAAGGGTTTAGGGTTTTACTTCCTTATAACCCTTTTTTTTTATCACCTATCCCCCAATTAGTTGTAGTATACTCCAATCTGACGAGTTCTGTAAAGGGTTGCTAGTATAATGTGAACGTTTCTTTTTAATATAGAATTTATTTTTTCGAATTTGTTGCGAAACTACAATTTCAATTATAACATATATAGGTATAAATGGGTTGTTACTAGAGTGTTTCTTAATGAATCGTGTTAAAATTCATCCAAAATAGTATACCTTAAAAAATAAAATGGAAATGAATTGTTTCTGAGAAATAATGGATCCTAGCTGGACGTCATGGGACCCACCAAAAATGCATTTGGTGTACTTATACGGTTTTTCAGTTGTCATTTTTACACGGTGCATGAAGTATATTTATTATTGTTATATTGAAAATTGCGTGTGTCTTGTATGCAAAGTTGATGTTTCACTACATTGTTTTTTGTACACCAACGTCGGAATCAAAATCAGATACCCTAATTCTTACCATATGAGATTACTTGTATGCAAAAATACAAGGACTGACTTACAAAGGGTTAATTTTTATTGTAGTTCGTTTCTTGTTTCTCGTTTCGGCACCTTTTTTTTTACTTGGAAAAATAAATATATTGAAGAAGCTTATGAATACTAAGCAGGAAACATACAAGGAAAATAACCCAAAGGGAGGGAAAGAACATGTTCAACCTCCCCGGACCCTAGAGAACATCATATCCTCCAATTAAAATGGGTATACCCCAATTGCACGTTCAACAAAAAATGTTGCAATAGTCCGATTGGTTTCTAACTCACTATAGCAACACTCAACTACTCAAGTAGAGGCTCAAACAGATAAATAAAATAACAGTCTCACCACTTTTCTTCAATTCAGTGTGAATAAATAAGCTATAATAATTTATTTGATTTCTCACTCATTGTAGCAATACTCAAGGACATGCTCAAATAGATGACAGCAAATAACAATCTCGGCACTGCTCTTCTCTCTTTGCATTCGTCTCAAAACTCTCTCCCCTGGTCAACAAGTATTTTTTTTTGAAGCATAGGTCAACAAGTATTGTAGTCAATCCATATTTCAGGATAAGTGATGATATGTTTCAAGACGTAACATAAAATGGTGGAATAGGTGAGAGGTATTGTGCGGGATCCGTATGAAATGAGACAATGAGAGCACTGTTTTAGTTCCTTCCTTGACATAATTTGAACGAAACACATCATATTAGTCAAAGAAGTATTGTTGTTCACTCAGGGATGGAGCTAGGATTTATTGTTTGGGGGGAAAAATATATATAGGAAAAGTAGTAATGCCGTAAAAGTAAGCATCCGAAGGCCGCAAAAAAAAAATTGGCCGTAGTTTTTTCTTTCAAATGATGTCACCTAGATATCCATTAAGTTGTTGATGTTTAAATTAGTGGTTGTATTTAGTATTTTGATAGTTTTCATTTCTTTCCGACGTAATTTTGGTATTCAAGCCGAGTTTATATGATAAATGTCTACTACCAGTAGTTTTTATAGTAAATATAATAGAGATATCAAGATTTTTTAAGTGATATATAAAGATAAGTGGGACAAATCTATAAATACTTAAAATGTTCAAGCCTAATTTTATAATTAATTAAAGCCTAATATGTAATTTGGAAATTTTAGGGGGACTGTTGTCCCCACTAGACCTTGTGTAACTCCGTGCCTGGTTCACTCGAGTCGAGTACGACTCCCTCACGAGTCCTGCATTTTCTTTTATTACAATGGGAATGGATCCTCCAACTAATTCCAAGTATTTTAGTTCTCACTAAATGACCAAAGCAAGCAGCTCTCGTCAAATATCTAGTACTCCATGCTCGACACGACGAGGCTGGTCCAAACCGATGAGTTATTTTCCTTGCCAAATTTTATTTTATTCATTGGACCTATCAAATCCTAAAAGAAAAAAAAAACACATGAAACTAAAGATTAGCACCATATAAAAGTAAGACTAAATATTACACAAAAATGTGTCTATAGCAAAACAATAAGTTTATCTTAAATGTGTTTTCGGAACATGACCTTAACGAAGTAAACCCTTATGATCCTCTCCCATGTATTTGTATTGGTCAAAATTTATTTAGAATTAGCTGGGTTGCTAAGAATAATCTAGCCTGGACGATTATATGAAATAAAATAATTAACCAAACTTCCAAAAACATAAATCCGTTAGGTTTTGATTATAGACCTACCAGATTATAGATATTGTTGAACATGGTCATAATAAACTAGGTTTTGATTATACATTATCTTAGATTTAAGAAATTCTACCCTTCATAATGTCGAAATTATAACCTAGTCAATTTTAGTTCTTTAGATTGTATAGTAATTGTGCAAGTATCGGAACTGGCTAGGTATAAAAGCTCGACCTAGGTGAACGTAGTTATGTCTCCATGAATCCATACAAACGGCTAGGTTGAATGTAAATACCTAGTTAATTCTACTGCAATTAAATTCAATACCATAGTATATAGTTATATTGGATTGGACGTTGTTGACTAGGCGTGAGCTTTGAATTGTCGCAGCATGACAAACAAAAACCAGATGCCTTTACTAGAGAAAACAAAAGAAAAAAATCCCGCACAGAATGGACTAGGATCTCATGATTTAAAATGAGCAGAACTGAAACAAGGTGTCCCACCTTACAATGGGTTTAAACCAACTTTAACATCGTGGCAATTTCTTTTGTTTATTTTTAATTTTTAATTGTGTGATATAGTATTTTTTTATTTTTTTTATTGTATAAAGAAATAAATAATTTGATATAGTATTATTATTTTTATGCATAGGTTTTTACTCTACCAAAAGATTTAATGATGATGCGCCCATTAGAAATCTTTGAGATACGCTGTCTAAAATCTTGAGAGAGTGTTTTTGAGATTCTTATCCTCTCGAGTCTAGACTATGATGTACCAAAAAAAGACGGGTAAACTGAGTAATAAAGATGATAATAACTCTAGATTCTTATCTTTAATGTAATTTTATTCCTTTTGACTACGTATAAGATGTGAGTTCCTCATTTCTTGTCATACAAAAAGAGAGAAAAATGTAAAATGTGGAAGCCTTTATATGACAAGTGCTTGTTATCTGTGATTTTCGTGTAGTTTATTTTGAACGGTAATGTTTTCACTATCTGTAAATATAGGTAAAAAAAAATTGAGTATAGGAGAAATGAAAATAAGCAAACAGAATTATTATGGCAAACCTTACAACTCAACAAGAAAGAATCTTTATATCCGGAATTCAGTTTTCCATCATTTTTTACACTAAATTAAGAATAAGCATTCTTCTGATATTGAAATATTCTTTTCAGTAAGGTTCTATTCTTGTGTAATACTAAAGACAATTTTTCAGTAAAAGTAAGAAAACACACAACTAGATTATTGACAAAATTTCCCAACCTTAAAGAAATAAATTATTAGTAGTTACATCTGACAGATAAGAAAAAATTACTCCAGCCAAGTTTTGGTTTTGGTTTATCTCTTGGGGACTTGCTCCTCTTTTCTTCTATGTTCATACAAGACTTAAAGAACAAATTGATGGAGTTAGAAAATCTGTATTTATGGTGAATAATGGTAAAATACATCATTTTTTAGTTGATGTTGCTAAGTTAACTACAAATTCAAATAGTTACCTAATCCTTGAACACATTGTAAAAGTGAGGACCTATACATGTTATGCTATCTATACGCAAACATACGCTTGGAAACACGAGATAAAGAACCTTAGGTGTATGCAAGGTGCACATATAAGAGGGAGAAACAAAGGTTAAGGGAATTTATTAATCGCTCGGTGATGTGGTTGTGATAGTGATAAATAAAGATTTGATTCTCAGACTTGTAAAGATTTTGATTTTAAACTAAGTTTCTAAAAAATAAATAAACACAACTGAATCGAAAATTGATATCAAAGATGTTAAAAATACCGAGACTCGGGATTCGACCATTAATCAATAAAGTGATTTAATCTAATCCATATTCATGTAATTCTATACGTTCAAAGTGATTTTATAATATTTTCTATAGTAAACTTTCGAAGTATAAATCTCAAGTATGGAACATCAAAAGTCTATATATAAGCATGATCCATCAAAATGAATAACAATTGTTCAATAAAATTAATTATTCAATATTAGAACATTGCAAATAATCTTAAAAGAAGTTACAATAATTAATTAAAGTAGAAATATACCAATTTTATTGAAACAATGGCTTCCTCCATCGCCTAAGCCAAGGGGTTTATCTCCTCATGATGTAAACTATTATTGCTCAAAAATTGTTTACAAAAATGAAAAAAAAAAGAAGAGAATTTGAATAAAACAGGGAATTTGTAACGCTTATGGGGCTTTACAGATTCTTCATTCAAAGCAAGTGCTGCAGATTTGAAATAAACGTTGCATATTTGAAAACTCCTGTTACAATATTATGTCACAAATACTGTTGAGAAACGACAATTTCTCCGATTCTTGAGCAGGTCTTGTTCTTCGTGTTCTTCAGTTGCAACAGAAAAAAAAAAATCCCGCAACTCTTGATTTCTCGATTTCCAGCTGTCTGTTCTCTCCCAAACTCTCGAGATATCTTCCTTGGCTCCCTAAAACCCTATTGATACACAACTACACCTCCAAATCTCGGTAATAAATCCTCCTTGATATTCTTTCCTTATACAGCAAAACACGGGAATTTATTGCCATTCTTTCCTTCGCACGCTTTTGTCGTACACAGAATTGCTCCAAAATGCTGTCAACACCTTCTAAGTCGTGTTTAACCCCATCCATCCACACTCAAGCTTCCCTAATTTATAAAATCATACCGAATAAAACTTATTTCTCTGTTTTGCTTCAATCGAATTATCCATCCCAATTGGATCAAAGAAATCACCCATATCATCTTAAAATGAAACCCAAGAACAAAACAAAAAATTAAGTTAAAAAAGAAAAGAAAAAAAGATCCCACAATGATGGCATACCCCTTTCACAGATTCCGAGTTTTTATACCAGAGAAATATTGAGTTTTTATGTTTTCTATGAGAGTCGTGAAGCTTGTCGTCTCATTGTTGAAAACGATATCATTCAGACATTTCCAAATATACCAACAAATAGCTGGATGCAGTACATTCCAATAATATTTACCAGTAGTGGATAAGTTATTCACTCTCCAACCTTTTATAAGAAGGTCAATGCAATTAGGCATCACCCAATCAATTTTAGCACTAGACATAAAATATTGCCAAACTGAATAAGCAGATGGACAGTGGTCTCTCTATCATGACGGCACAACAGGAAATCATTAACCAAAAGATTACCTTTCTTGTAAAGGATATCCATGATAGCTAGTTTTTTTTATGATAAATCTTCCAAAAAAAGAAACCAATTTTGTGTGGCCAAGATCTTGACCAAATGCTCAAATTTTAGCCTCCATTAAACGTTCCTTTGCAAACCAAGAATAGGCTGACTTTACTGAAAACACTTTTTTCATCTTCAATAGACCAGGATAAAGAGTCTTGATCAGAATCTAAAATTAAGTTTTCTATCAGCCCCAGTAATGTATAGAATTTTTCAGTTTGAACTTGTGATAGTCATTTGTGCAGGCCTAGGTTCCACAAACCTCCGTTCAATAGCGTCGCTACACAATTTTGCACTGTCCATTTTAGTAATGCGGTAAATATGAGGGAATATTGTATTAAGTGGTTCTTCCCCTACCCAAGTGTCCTCCCAAAATTTAATCATTTGTCCGTCTCCTAGCTTGAGATTGGTGCAGTGCTTGAAGGTTTTAAGATGACTGTAGATATGTTTCCAAACTCCAAAACTGTTCCCTAGTTTAAGTTTCTTAGTCTCTCTATCCATCGCAGTTGTCTCATATTTTGAGATCATTCCATTTCTCCATATTGTCGTTTTTCCTTGTTAAAATGCCACCACCATTTCGAAAGAAGTGCTTTATTCATACTTTTAGCTGATTTGATGCCTAAGCCCCCACATTTTATAGGAATACGACACTTCTCCCATGATACATAATGGTAACCTTTTTTAGTTTCAGAAGCATCCCATATGAAATTTCTTATAACTTGTTCAATAACTTTAATGATTTTTGGAGGAGCTATAAAGAGCGAGAGCATGTATATAGCTAGTAATACTAGATAACACACTCTTAACAAGAGACAACTTACCTGGTTTAGTCAGGCCGGAGTGTTTCCACGGAGAAAGACGATCCTTGATTCTTTCGATAATTGAGTCTCATTTCTGCAATCCTCTCTAAGTAGCACCGAGAGGAAGACCCAAATAAGAAAATGGTAAAGTGTCAGAGTTATAACCTCAAATTGATGATATTTAGTCCAAGTTTGTTGCTCATGCGACACCAAATATGCTGCATTTTGCAAAGTTGATTCGAAGGCCTGACAACATCTCGAACCCAAGAAGATAGTATCTCAGATGATTCATTTGTTCAATGGACTCATTAAGGAAAACTAGCATATCATATGCAAATTAGAGGTGGGTGATGTTGACCCCATTGCAGCTCATCATGATCCTATATGCCCAAGTTCCCTGCCTGTTGTAATCTTTGTATGTGCAGAGCCATTTATAAGGACCGATAGAGGAGTATTTGTGATATATCCTTGAATCATTTCTTCTAATGATCTCCAAAACCCATTTTAATTATCTAGCACTTCATCCACGAAACCACAAGAAACATGATCAAATGCCTTCACGAAATCTATATTACTTATAACTCCCGGAATGCCACTTTTCATTCTGGAATCAAGACAGTCGTTGGCTAGAAGAGCGCAATCCAGAATTTGTCTGTATTTAATAAAGGCCGACGACTGTTGATGGGAAATAAAAAACCACAATACCATTTTCAATCTTTCCGCGATCACTTTAGAAATCATCTTGTACATTGTTCCTATCAACCCTATAGGTATGAATTCCTTAATTTCTTCGACAACCTTGTTATTAGGAATCAACGATAAGAAGGTAGCTTTTAGTCTCCAATTTAGCGTACCCCACTTATAAAGTCGTCAACCACCTTCATAATATCGTCTCTCATGAACCACCAACATTTGCGAATTACTATTACTTGAAAACCTATCTGGGCCTGATGCCATATTTTGAAGCAATATTTTTAGATCATCGACACACTCCGATTCGGAAATAGGAATTTCTAATTGAAGAGCCATATCTTTGGTTATCTGTTTGAACTTCATGTTACTAACCGAAGGCCTTGGAAACTTTTTCTTTTCAAACAATTTGGATAAAAAAATCAGTGATCGAAGATTTAATGAGTTGTTTATCCTTCGTCAACTGACCATTAATCTTTAGGGACCTTATCATGTTTCTCCTCTTTTGTAACTTATATTTTATATGGAAAATAAGCTGTATTTCTGTCCCCATCTTTATCCTAGTTCATTCCTGCCTTTTGAATCATCAAGATGTGTTTTCCGTCTGTTATATTCTCAAAATCATGTTTTAGCTTCTCCTTTTTCAAGGATTGAGACGAAAAGATAGCCTTATTGTCCACAAGAGTGTCAAGATCAGAAATTTCGCCAATAATACTTTATATCTACCTATCTACTTTTTTAAACACGTTCTTACTCCAATCCTTAATGTCGCTCTTAAATGCTTGAACTTTCTTAGAAAGAATGAAGCCCGCCGAGCCATAAAAGACGTAAGATTCCCACCATCCTTTCATAAGATCTTCAATAATCATTTCGACATACTTTACAGTGAAGACCAAATTATGTAGTATGTATACGACGATCTTAGGCCGATTCTAATGACGCTTCTTTCAAACTTCAACTTCAAGACCCACGTCACCTTGAGCTACATCTAGTGCTTTGGAAAGATTCAAAGAAAAAGCTGTCAATGGTTTAGCGCAGATACACTGAATAGACAAGGGTACCCAAATACACCACAATATTTAAAAATTCACCTATAAGTCCTCTTACCAAAAGTGATTGTCTATGGACAAAGTCGAGACAATACGGTCACACTTTGTGTGATCGTCTATGGATACTAGATCTAGACAATACAACAATCAAAGCGTGATTACTTGATAATAGGTTTGGACATAACCAAACTCTATAGGATCACTATCAAGTAATACAGATTTAATATTTGTGTATTTTACTTTTCATTATAATAAATAATTATAATTATAATTACAGAAATAGAAATAGAAAAGTAAAAGACACGGCAAGATTTTGTTAACGAGAAAACCGCAAATGCAGAAAAATCTCGGGACCAAGTCCAGAATTGAATACTCTCATAATTAATCCATTATACAAAATCTAAACCAACTTCGTATAGTTGATACCAAGCAACTAAACCTATTTCACTTAGTTTCTTCAGTATCCCTGCGTTTCTGATATTCAATAAGTGCACACACTGGAAAAATTCCTTTGGATCGTATTCCAAACAATAAAGGAATAACAAATCTGTTTGGTAACAACTCTATTGATTCTTTCCAGATAAATATATCTCAAGTCATATGCAAAGTCTCTTCCATTTAAACTAATAAACTCCTTTACGTGGTTAGATAAATCCAATCTCTATTACCTAAGTAATAAGATTCGAATTTGTAACAATCAAAATAGAACTCAAGAGAACTATTAGGTGTTACCGATCTCACGCAACTAATCAATCGAATAAATCCGATTCTACTTGGATCCCATATGATCAAGGTTTGTGCTGCACAAAGATATGAGAAACCAATCAGAAATCTTCTTTGTCTTCAAATCTTCTTTAATCTTCAATTAAACCTGCACAACACCACTTGAATCTCTTGTGATAAGTCACGCACATAACGAACTCTATTAACAATAGATTATCACAAGATGTCTTTAGATCTACAAACTGTTCTAAAGATCCCGTCGACACTTCGATCTAGTTTGAGTGAATCTTATATCAGAAGAGAATATTCTTAAGAATAAACAAACTAGGTGCAATCAAAGTTCAACAACCGTTAGTCAATCAAATCAATCAAAAACTAATAAACTGCAATTATATAGTTTCCCACCAACGGTACTCGTAGAGCATCTTGATCCCACAGAAGTGTTTAAACGAGTGGTCGTAAGAGATTTCGCCTAATTAGGGTACTTTCCTCTTCGAATAGACGGCTCCACCAGAAACAACAAAAATATGAAGTTTGCATGGCTCTTAGGATAATTTGCTAGAATGCAAACTTAGGTATTTATAGACCAAGGATTTTTGGACACCAGGGAATTTCCAAAACCAGATATTCTCAAGATATGCAATAATGACCAAATTGGTTTTCATAATTTCTGGAAATGCTTTGTCCAATATTTTCCGAAATCTCTCAACAGAAAATATCTAATTAGTAAATGCACATTACTAATTATTATTCTCTAGAGATATGCATTTAATTGCTGGTAATTAAAGCATATAAAACTAACAACCTTAATTAAAAGATTCTTAATTTATTTTGGACTGGGATTTCCTTGAGTAATTAAGGAATATCTTTGAAAAATAAAAGATAAGAGTTACTGTTCGTATTTAAAGTGTTTACATCTTTTTTCTTTGTAAATCCTCTTTCATATTTACAATCTTGAAGTCGATTATACCACACTTCCAAACAAGTTTAGAATTAGTTCATCTATATTCCAAGACAACTATGTGATTGATCAAGTATCAAATCACAATCATGGGTTCAATCGGTTCACAAGGATCAGTTCTACCTCAATATAGATTACTTGTGATTGAACACACAAGTTACCAGGACCGGTTACATCAGTTACCAAGATCGGTTACGTCAATTACCAGGATCGGTTACCATATACTCATGGTATTGCTTGTGATCGGTCACACAAGTCACTAGGATCGGTTACACCAATTACCAGGATCGGTTACACCAATTACCAGGATCGGTTACACCAATTACTAGGACCGGTTACACCAATTACAAGGATCGATTACAAAATTCTTTTGTGATTGGTCACACCAATTACTGGATCGGTCACACCAATTAAAAATATCGATCATATCATCTCAGGTGATTACTTAGGATCGGTTATACTAATTAATAAAAACCAATTATACCAAATCATAAGTCAAGCACTGTGATTAGTTATACCAAGATACATAACAAGTTATGATAGCTTCCACTAACTCACACATATTGGTAATCCAAAGATATGCAATGAATAACAATACCAATAAGCCTAGCGATTTCCCTTTCGATTCATAAAACAAGTTCATGAATGTATTTCCTTTAACAAATGTAAATATTGTTTCCTAGGATGAAATCTTCACCTTTACCCATACACATAATCACAATAGCATTCATACGATTATGTCGATGTCATATATACGAAGTTCAAAAGATAAGCGTTATACTTCGTATTCTAGTTCCTTAACACTATGATCATGTGATCATGTATCACTACTAGAGTATAATCATTCACAGATTCGCAGTTATGTTTTCAATATAGCACAACTTGAAAGATACGTTAGGAATGAAACAGTTCAAGTCAAATATTACTAACATCAAGAGGAAGGATGATGTCTGTTTGGATGGTAAAATGACTCCTACCCCAAACATGAATTTTGGTGATGATTTCGTGGAAGATCGATCTGCTGCTTTAATCTCCAATTGAATTGAGTAATTTGGGGGGGGGGGGGTACCTGCAAAAAACCCTCTAATACTAAAGTCAGTTTAGGATTTTTCACATGAGTTTTTGTGGAAAGAATTGCATACCTCCTTTGGTTTGTAAAACGTCCATTTATATGTTTGGAAATTTCTGTATCAAGATTGACATGAATGACCATAACTGTCCCTGCATGCCTCCTATCATAATTATCCCTGCATTCCTCCCTGCTATAACTTTCCTGCATGACTGCATGGCTCTGGCATTGACATCCCCTGCATGCCTCCTAGAGTATTCCAGAAACTTCCATTAGGGTTAAGGATTTAGCTAGGCAAGAGGGTGCAAAGATTTAGCCAAAACAAGTAAGTGTTGAAATGTCAGGCCCAAGCAAATGGGAACCAAAGGCAAAGCCCATACAATGGGGTGTGGATAACCTAAGGTGTAAGAGGAGTGGGTGTAAGCAGACGGGGTGTAACAGAACTGAGGAGCAAATATCCGGGGGCTATGGGATTATGCTACATCGTGATGCACTGAATAAGGAGCACGATATTAAGTGACGATGCGTTTCGCTGAATCGGGACTACGGAAATAAATTGTGCCGCGAAGTACCAAAGCAAAACAAACTGGCCGGCCGGATTTTGCCGTCGGCGATGACCGCCGGAAATACTGACGTCACTCGTGCTTGAGAAGATGATGACGCCATGCTAACGCATATAACGGCGTTATGACTCTGCCTGGATGTAACGGAATATGCTCAAAGTTAACGGAATATCCTGACGGCATCATAACTTAGCGGAAAATTACGACTGACGTGGCACGATGACGTGGCACATCGTTGTTGTCGTGGCACATTGTTGCTGACGTGGCAGCCAATGGTTGGTCGACTTCTACTGATGTGGCACCGGGATGCTGACATGGAAAGATAACATGCACATGGGTGATGACGTGGCACTGGGGTGCTGACATGGCGACCAATGGTTGTCCGTTCTTGTTATCGTGACACGCTTACGTGGCAATATACTGATGTGGCGTGTGCTGACATCGCACGTGATGACGTGTTAGTTGCCGATTGGCTAGGAATTGGTGACGTGGAGCGTTTATGTGGAACTTTTTAGCCCAACTTGGAGTTCTTGCTCATGGGCTTGTAAGTTGAGTATTTGCTAGTGAGGCCTAGCTTAGTTTGTTGTACATGGGCTTGCACATAGAGTCTTTGCAAGGCCTAGTTAGCTATACCTGGCTAATCAAGGGAAACATCTTAGGCCCAATGAACCCTTCTTAGCTAATAGGAGTAGGGGTGAGCATGGGCCGGTATGGACCGGTTTTTACCTCATCCGCATCCAATCCAATCAACTACGGATTTTAAATTTGGCATCCGCATCCAATCCAACATCCAACGGATTTGCATCCAATTGATGCACGGATGAACGGATTGGGTGCGGATAATCCAATGAATTTATGTTAGTTAAAATTTATAATAAAAAATAAAACCAATATAGATGACTTCTTATATAACCTACACATTTTATATATGTATATAAATATAGAAGTATCTTGGACAACACTCCAAGAAACACCTTAAAAATTCCAAAACTATCTATATATTTTCGAGAAACCATATAAATTCTCTTAATCTAACGGATATGGATGTCCAACGGATTTTCAAGGTTGAATCCGGGCCCAATCCGTAATCCGTTGAATTTCAAAAATCTCATCCGCATCCAACCCATTAGCGAATTTTCCGGGCATCCATCCGCAAAAATACGGTTGGTCCCGGTTAAATCTGCGGATTACGGATAAAATGCTCACCCCTAAATAGGAGGAGCTTTGTAGGCCTAAGTTTGCCCATTTTTTGTGTGTAGAATATTAAGGGTACAAACATCTCCCCCTCTTAATCCATAACATGTTATGGGTTAAGAAGTTCGGGTTTTCCTCTGAATTTGCATTTTTCTAGAGCGTTACATAACTCGCCCCCGAGCGTGTTGTTCGGAGTGTTATGCAACTCTCCCCCAGGGATGTAATGATTGCGCTGTAGTGTTATATGTCTCGCCCAAAAATGTTTGAGGTGACAAATAACTCGCCCCCAGTATGTTTTGTGTCATGATGCTCAATGCTCGTGTAAGGGTGCACTTCCCTGCTGCATTTTGCTCGCGCATGGAATGAAAGTTGAGTTTTTCTGCTATCTTGAATTCGCACAGGGGGCCAGTCCTGCTATTTAAGATGCGCGCAGAGTTGAGATGTGTACATTTTCACGTGCTTGGACAAGAATGTTCGCCACATTTGATGTTGCCCCATACGATAGGGATAAAGTTGGGATAGGGTAAAAATGCTCGAACTATGCACTCAACCTATCATCAAGGTGTCAGAGACATTGCTGACAGTTGAATTGAACTGTACTGTTTTGCAATTTAGGATTGAATGTGTATTTGATCATCCACAGCAGGTTATAATTAAACATGAATAATTTTTATAAAGTGTGGAATACCAAAATAATATTGAATTAAATTTCTGAATAGAAACAACAAGATAAATACTTACTGCTTCGACAACAGCTGCCTCGTTAAAACCTTTGCATGGAAAACCCAGTGGGATAGGACCATCATAAAGGAAAAAGAGTGTAGCACAGTAGGATTCAAAACTACTCCTAATGATAAAACTTCTTCAAGGGGAACGAATTCCACGGCTTCCATGGCTCACCATCTTGAGTACCGTCGAGGTTCCTTAGGTAGTAAGAGCCACGAGATGCTGGACTGTCCACTATGTATGGACCTTCCCAGTTTGCTCCGAGCTTCCCACAGTCTGGTTTCATTGTGGTTGCTAATTTCTTCAAGACATATTCCCCTGGCTTGAACGACTGTTCTATGACTTTGCGATCATATCTCAGCTTGATTGCCTATTGGTATTGGACTAACTACTGCAATGCTGTTTCTCTTTGTTCTTCCAGCAACTCTTTATCTAAAGCCAGTATGCTGTCATTTTTCCCATATTTGATAGAACGAGTTTTGGTAGTTTTAAGATGTACCTCGGTGGGTATGACTGGTTCTGTCCCATACGCCAATGTAAATGGTGAAAATCCAATGGATCTTTTTAGGGTTATTCGATAGGACCATTAGACTACAGGGAATTCTTCTGTCCATTTTCCATTTGCCTTCTCCAGTCGTTTCTTGAGATTGTCCATAATAACACGGTTGGTCGCTTCTGCCTGCCCGTTGCTCTGAGCATAGTAAGGAGATGAGAAATTGTGGCGAATATTCAAGTTCTTGCAAAAGTATTTGATCCCCCCAGAATCGAACTGCTTCCCATTGTCTGATATTATCGCGTCTGGGATTCCAAATCTGCAGATGATATTCTCCCATATGAACCTTTTCACATCATGTCTGGTAACATGTACCAGTGCCACTGCTTCCACCCATTTGGTGAAATAGTAAGCAGCGTCTAGTACGAATTTAACGCCTCCAGTAGCTTTGGGAAGTGGTCTGATGATGTCTAATCCCCACATAGAGAATGGCCAAGGACTAAAAATTGGATGCAGTTCGTTGGCGGGCCTTTTAGGAACTGGAGCGTGCACTTGGCATGGCATGTATTTCTACGCGTATTCTTTGGCATCTTTTTGCATGTATGGCCAGAAGTATCCCTGGGCAAGTATCTTGTGCGCGAGACTGCGCCCTCCAGAATGGTTGCCACATATTCCTTCATGAGCCTCCGCCAATATCTGTTCCCATTCCTCTGCTGATACGCACCGCAAAAATGTCTCCAAGGCTACAGGTTTGCGGTACAGCTGTCCCTCGATCATTGAATACCTCCAATCATTCTTCTTCACTTTTGAAGCGAGATGCTCATCTTCTGGGAGCTCACTAGTTGACAAATACTGAACATAAGGTTGACGCCAGTCTGAAGTGTTTTCAGCAGAACTGCTTGAATCATCTATCACTGGACTGTCAACATTCATATTGCTTTCAACGTTCTCGGTATCTCCCTGTGCTGATATAATTGACCTCTCGCCCCCACTAGCGTGTTCGAGAGTCTGAAAAAAGTGGCTGTCGGAGATGCTAGGTAACTCTTGGAAATCCACTACAACGAAACAGGTGGTATCAGTTTCGACTGCGGATAAAAGATATGCTAAAGCATCTGCGTGAATGTTTTCCATCCGTGGTCGCTTCCCAATAGAGAACTGGTCGAACTCATTTGCCAGCTCTTTCATACGATCCAAATATAAGGCCATCGTTTCTTCCTTGGCTCTGTAGGTCCCCAGAAATTGGTTAACTACTAGCATGGAATCATTTACCAACTTCACGTTCTTCGCATCTAATTGTTTGACAGCCTTTAAACTGATAATTGTTGCTTCATTGTTTGATGCTTGAAAACCCAGCCTGGTCGCTTTCTCGATCCTCGAACCTTCGGGAATAAGGATGATGCATCCAAATCCAGCTCCACCAATATTTGATGACCCATCAGTAAATATTGTCCATAACAGTTCAGGTGTATCAACCTCTATTGCGGACTCGCCCCTAGTCTGATCAGTGGTTGATTCTATGGGTTTGAACAATTCCTCTTCTTCTCCAATAACCGTTTCTATATCGTCCACAGGAAAATCTGCTAGCAGTGCAGCCAGGGCGTGTCCTTTCTCTGTAGTTCTGGTTTCGTACTTGATTTCATATTCCCCCAGAAATTGGACCATATGGCTAGTCGGCTGGAATCATCAGCACGTTCTAGGATTCTCTGCAGCGGGTATTCTGAGTAGACTACGATCTGCCTCCCTTGGAAATAAGGTGACGAGATGCATGGAACAGTGCAAGTGTTATCTTCTCAAATTTTTTGTACCGTGTTTCCACCCCCATCAAGGATTTACTGACGAAGTAAACTGGTTTTTCATGTGGATCCATAACAAACAGTACTGCACTCACAGCGTTCTCCGTTGCATCCAGATAAACTCCGATAGGTTGTCCAGTTTTTGGACTCACCAAAATTCGGGGAGTTGACAAATACTGCTTGATCTCATCAAAAGCCTTTTCGCACTCATATGTCCAACCAAAATTCACTGTTTTCTTCAAAACATCAAAGAATGTCTCGAATCTATCCGACGAGCATGAAATGAAATGATTTAAGGCTGCTAATCGTCCCACTATCTTCTGGACCTCCTTCTTCGTTCTTGGGGATGGTATTTCTCGGATGGCTCTGATTTATTCGGGATTCTCCTTGATTCCTCTATGCGTCATCAAGTATCCAAGGAACTTTCCTGAGGATAGCCCGGACGAGCATTTTGCTAGATTGAACTTCATTCAATATTGCCTCAATATATCAAACGTCTTCTGCAGATCAAGAAAATGCGATTCCTTTTGCTCAGATTTCCCTACCATATCATCGATATATACTTCAATCGAATTTCCAACCAGATCCTTGAAAATATGGTCTACCAAGTGCTGGTAGGTCTCCCCTGCGTTCTTTATCCCGAACAGCATTACAGTATAGTAGTAAACTCCTCTTTCAGTCACGAACGCAGTATGCTTTTGATCGTCCTCGAACAAAGGTATTTGGTTATACCTAGAAAAACCATCCATGAATGACAGTCTCCCATACCCTGAGGTTCCAACCACTAAACCTATTATTCGTGGTAGCGGGTACGGATCACTTGGACATACTTTATTCAAAACAGTAAAATCGATACAGACACGAATTTTACCATTCTTCTTTAGAACGGGTACGACATTAGACATCCAACGAGGATACTGCACTGGTCGAATAAAGCCTGCTTCCAATAGCTTTTCGACTTCTGCAATAACTCCATCCTTTTTTCTTTACGCCATATTCCTGATTTTCGGATGAACTGGATGGAACTTCTCATCGATATTTAGCATGTGGCAGGTTACATTCGGATCTATCCCAGGCATCTCAACAAAACTCCATGAGAAAACGTCGGCATTTGCCCTTAGCAATGTAATCAAACCAACACGTTCATGTGCAGGCATATCTGTCCCTACGAACGTTGTTTTGTGCTCCTCATCTCCAATATAGACCTCGATCAGTTTCTCAACTATTGGGGGTTCAGCTGCGTCCTCTCCCATATATGATTCTAGGGGGAGAGGATTCTGTAATTGCTATTTCTGCTCGACTCGCATGATTTGGTTCCTGCTAACTTATAATTTCTTGTACTCATCCATATCACTCTCATGACACTTTTGGGCGGCCATCTGGTCGCCTCTAACTTTCACGACTCCTTCAGGAGTAATAAACTTCAGCCATTGATGATATGAGGATGTGACTGCACTGATCTCATGCAGCCAGTCTCGTCCTAAGATCGCATTGTAGGGTGCTCGGAAATTCAGCAATAAGAAAGTGACCAAAACGGACTTGTCAGCCACTATTGTAGGAATCTTAACTTTTCCAATCGCCTTTGTAACTTCGCTGCTGAAACCGATAATTGGATTTCCATACTCCTCGATCAAGTCATGTGGGATATTCATAGAAGAATAAGCTCCAGAAAATAGCATGCTCACTGTGCTTCATGTATCCACTAGGATCCGGTGTACACGAAACATGTCAATCCAAGCATCATTGTGTAGAGCATATACACCTATTATGCATGCTTCAGAGAACTCGATCTTTGTGCATCCAAGCTCCCGAGTTTCTACTCCATTTCCGATGACAAAATCGACATGATTTATTAAGTACCATTCTTTTAACTGCCTGAGATTTCTCCTGGTCTCATCTTCCGACGCCCGCCTGGTTATTGAATGGATCTTGGCGTGACTGGCATTAATCACACGTGCGTTAATCACATGGGTTGTGACAAAATGTCCAGGACCTTTCCCAAAATCCTTTTTTACGTACTCTTGCAGCTTTCCATTGTCGATCATTCGCTGGACCTCGATCTGTAAAGAGCGACAATTCTCGGTCTTGTGACCATGGTATTTATGGAACTTGCAGTATTTTCTCCTATCACGTTTATCACGTGTCTCTGCCGGAAAAGGACGAGGGGGGCTCAAATCCTTGCTGATTTTATCATACAACTCTGCAAGCTGTATGTTCAACTGTGTCAGCTTCATTTCATAATATTTCTGGAATCCAGTTTCCATTCGTTCACCTTGGTTATTCTCTCGGACTTCACCTCGATCATTGTACTGGCTGCTCGAACGGTTCTTCGACTTGTCTTTCCTCCCATCATTTGGATGATTGGATGATCTATTAACATATCTCGTCTCTCGATATTTGGAATCATCCTCCACCCGAGCACATTCTTCCACTCGATCATACAGTCCTTCCAGAGTCTTTGGTGGTCTCTTGACCAAGGTACCGTACACACCTCTTTGATCATACTGGTATGCCTGCTTGTAAGCTTCGATGACTATTTGATCGTTGGCACCATCTATATCTGCTAAATCTTTCTTGAAGTATCTAGTAAATTGTATGATGCTTTCCTCCTTACGAATTCCTAAAAGGAATAAATCATGGCATCCCTTCCGATCCCGTATGTTGTACTTGTAGTGGGAGCAGAATTCTCCAACCAATTCATGGTAAGTACTGATAGACTGCTCAGGGAGTTTATTGAACCACTTTATTGATCCTGCAGCTAGTGACTGTGGAAACATTTTGCATATCAACTCATCACTGTGCTACCACAGAGTCATGGCAGTTTCATAGTGTATAACATGTTAATCAGGGTCAATTATTTTCTCGTCGAAATCTGGCAGTTTCGGGACTTGAAAATTCATTGGCGGTCGGAATTCTCTGATATTCAGCTTGAAAGGGGCTCCTGCATATCGATGCAACCGGTCTATGTTTTCTTCTATGGAGTGGTTTTTCGATATTACTTTCTCGATCATCTTGCAAAGGCGAGCTTCTGTTATTGCGTCCACATTGCCATCCGAGGAACTCTCTTCCTTCTCATAATCTTGGTCCTCTGGAATATGATATTTAGATCTCATTCTTTTCCTCTGGGGTCCAATAGGATCTTTTATAGCTCCGCCTTTCTCCGAACGAGCATTGTAATCATACGAAAATTCTTCATCATCGTGCCAATATCGAACCTCATCCTCGTCATTCCTGAGGCGTTTTGAACCGGTGGTAGTTCTGGCCGCACTCTGCTGAGTTGCAGCTGGCCGGGTCCCTGCTCGGCGGGGTATTACACACCTTCGTTTATGAAGATCTCTAGTGACCAAAAGATTTTTCTTTGGCCGATCAAGATCGATCACTTCTTTGTTTCGATCTACAGCTTGTGGGCTAATTCGACTTCCAAGCCGCTGCCATATAGAACGACTTTTCTGTTTGTTTAGATTACCAGTCTTAGGTCGAGACTGGTTCTCACATTCCAATCTCAGGAGAGCGTTCTCCTTCTCCAACTCGTTCAGCCGATTGCGCAACAATTCTTCCTCTGTACTAGGATTTGGTGTGCGTCCATCTCGCAGGTTATGTCCATCGTCTTTCCTCCTAGATGGGATGCCGAACACAAGCCCTCTGTTTCCTCGAAATTGTGGGTTTTCTCCATCAATATCCATTCCTTCGTTATCAATCACTGGTTGTTTTTCCCTTCTCCGATTTAGATTTGGGGTTCTGTCACGGATCAATCTTGATCTCGTCCTCGATCCATGGATCTGTTATGAGCATGATCTCGATCTCGATCACAATCTAGGGCTCTGTCATAAGCACTATTTTGACCCTGCCTGTTTCCAGTGGGTACTGCTGGAGCTGACTGAACCTCAATTTTGTGCCTTTCAGCTTCGCCTCCCCTGTGATGTTGAGAATCGTTGTCAGAATCGTCCCTTCGTGCAGTCTGTATGATTACTTCCATAACTCGATTTGGTAAAACATGATTATCTTTTCTCGAAAACCTTAGTCGGCGCCACTGTTTGGATGGTAAAATTACTCCTACCCCAAATACGATTTTTGGTGATGATTTCATAGAAGATCGATCCGCTGCTTTAATCTCCAATTGAATTGAGTAATAGGGGGGGGGGGGGGGGGTTACCTGCAAAAAAACCTCTGATGCTAAAGTCAGTTTAAGATTTTTCACAAGAGTTTTTGTGGAAAGAATTGCGTACCTCCTTTGGTTTGTAAATCGTCCATTTATATGTTTGGAAATTCATGTCTCAAGATTGTCATGAATGGCCATAACTGTCCCTTCATGCCTTCTATCATAATTATCCATGTATGCCTCCATACTACAACTCTCCTGCATGACCGCTTGGTTGCATGGCTCTGGCATTGACATCCTATGCATGCCTCCTAGAGTATTCCAGAAACTTCCATTAGGGTTAAGGATTTAGCTAGGCAAGAGGGTGCAAAGGGTTAGCCAAAACAAGTAAGTGTTGAAATGTCAGGACCAAGAAGAAAGGCATGCCCAAGCAAATGGGAACCAAAGGCAAAGCCCATACAATGGGGTGTGGATAACCTAAGGTGTAAGAGGAGTCAGTGTAAGCAGACGAGGTGTAAACATCCTTAGAGTAACAGAACCGGGGCGCAAATATCTGGGGGCTATGGGATTATGCTACATAGTGATGCACTGAATAGGGGGCACGATATTAAGTTACGACGTGTTTCGCTGAATCGGTACTACGGAAATAAATTGTGCAGCGAAGTACCGAAGCAAAACGAACTGGCCGGCCGAATTTGGCCGCCGGAAATGCTGATGTCACTCGTTCCTGAGAAGATGATGACTCCAGCTGACATATATAACGACGTTATAACTCCGTCAGGATGTAACAGAATATGCTCGAAGTTAACGGAATATCCTGACGGCGTCATAACTTAGCGGAAAATTCTGACTGACGTGGCACGATGATGTGGCACATTGCTGCTGACGTGGAAGCAAATGGTTGGTCGTCTTCTACTGATGTGGCATCGGGATGCTGACGTGGCAAGATAACATGGCACATGGTGCTGACGTGGCGACCTGACGTGGCACTGGGGTGCTGACGTGGCGATCAATGGTTGGTCATTCCTGCTATCGTGGCACACTGACGTGGAAATATGCTGACGTGGCATGTGCTGACGTGTTAGTTGTCGATTGGCTAGGAATTGGTGACGTGGAGCGCTTATGTGGAACTTTTTAGCCCAACTTGGAGTTCTTGCTCATGGGCTTGTATGTTGAGTATTTGCTTGTGAGGCCTAGCTTAGTTTGTTGCACATGGAGTCTTTGCAAGGCCTAGTTAGCTATACTTGGCTAATCAAGGGAAACATCTTAGGCCTAATGAACCCTTCTTAGCTAATAGGAGGAGCTTTGTAGGCCTAAGTTTTCCCATTTTTTTGTGTAGAATATTAAGGGTACAAACAATGTCGTCGTTGTAGCATGTTACTTCTTCACATTCTTCAGGTCTTCAAGTAATAATTGTATATCTCATAATCCTAGACCTTCTAGTCTAACCTATACGAAGTTGTCTCTAGTACATAATCAAGCGACTCTTAGATGAGTTTTGATTCACTAAAATATGACAATCAAATTTGACATACCAACGCTTGGTGGGTTCAACCAAGTTATCCTCTAACATACACTATATCATTTAGAATCTTAGCCATTAATCTCAATGAAAGGCAAACCATAAAACAAATCAACGGACAAAAATCATTTACTTAAATGGTTTCTTGCAAAACAAAATTCTTACGCTCGAAAGCATTTCACACTTCTTGTTTCTTTTCATTTTTTTTCAAAAATTGCTTTAAGCTTTCCCTTGAATTAGAGTCAAGGAAATATACCACTATTTTTGAAGTTGAATGATAATCCCGAATGACTACTACTCTACTAGACTAAGCCGCGGCCCATTGAAAATAAAAAGTAAAGCATGTCATACCATATTCCATCAATTTAATTGGAATAATTAGATTAAAATGTGCACTAAACCAAAATATATAGTTCACTCATAGTTGATGTGAAGTGCAAGTTACTTGAAAATTTGTTATTAGGTGTTTCTTATTATCTAGAATTTCCGCTAGTTTTCAGCTAACAAGGCATTGTAGGAGCCATACCCAAAATGCCTTGTTGGGTCACACTGCAAATATCCCATGTTTCTGCATGTTGGGCTAACAACAATGTCAAAATAAGTATTTGTTTTTCTTGGTGGAGAAAAATAAAGGAAAATTTCTTGTTTGGTCCTAAGCCCAAAAGGTTATTTATAGTAGGGTCCAACCGGATTTTACCCTTATCCTAGGGTCCAAAATTCTTTGAAAACATGGAAATGATTAAAATACCATATTGTTTAAATACGTGTGAAATAACATATTTCTACCAAATCGGCATTTTATTTATCTAGAGGTCCAAATTAATTAAAACATATAAAGGACCACAAATTTTAGTACATATCTGCTACACTGCTTACAAATTTGAGTACATAACTGCTACACTAATTACAAATCTGAGTATATATCGGCCGCACTGCTTACATATAGAATATGTATCCGTTGGGCATATTGAACCTGTAAATGTGACCAGAATATAACAATATTAAAACACAGCAGCAAAACTAGCATCTATTTCAGTATTTCTCATATGTACTCATGGATCAAACCAAAATAAAGTGGCAAAACTATGAATAAAACAGAATCAAATGAAGTTTTTATCAGTACGACATATACGTACTGCGGATTCATAAATTAAAAACTCAATTACATGTCAAGAAGTGATGAATCCATGAATATAACCAAATCAAAGCACGTACTTCAGTATTTCACATATGAACTCATGAATCAAACCAAAAAAAGTGGCAAAACTCTGAATAAAATAGAATCAAAAGAAGTTTCAACCAGTACGACATATATGTACTGCGAAATTCATGAACTAAAACTCAAATGCATGTCAAGAAGAAGTGATGAATCCATAAAATCTAATCGAATCAAAGCACATATATTTCAGTTTTCCATATATGTACTCCTGGATCAAACCCAAAAAAAAAAAAAAAAAAGCCTATAGATTCATAGTAAACACAAAAAGAAAACAATACTGTAGATGGGGCAAAACAATTTGCTGGTTTTTACGGAATTGAGGATACGACCGTACGGAGGAGATGACTTGAACCGAGCGAAATGTTCAACCTCACACAGATAAACTGCAAGAAGGGAGTGCTTTGAATTCGAGAGATCAATCTGTAGTACTCCGGCCTAAACCAAGACAATAGCCATTCCAGAGTAAATTCGGTCACAAGAGAGGATGTGTCGATCTGTAGGAGGGAAGCTGAGAAATGTGTGGAATCAATGGTAATCAAAGATTATAGGTGTGTTGTGAATTCTGAATATGATAAGTTCTGAATTATTGAAATTGCTCAGTTGAGAGTAATTGCTCAATTAATGAGTTGTTGATCTCGTGTTGTCTGTGAGACGTGAGATTCTTGTTGTACTTGTCGTTGTTATTTCAATCATGACTCAGAGACTTATTTATATTGCTGGAATTGTAGACACCATGATCCCATGAAGTGTGACAGTTTATGGAATCAAAGAGTGGGGCAGTGGAAATCGTGTTTGAAACCAGTTTCTCATCGTGCGGAGACATGGTTGATTTTCCATCCACTACTTTGTTAACTCCTTCAACTGATTATACGACTTGCTCACATTCCATCGTGTGTTTGAACACACGCATCGTAGACCGCCAGACCAAAACCCTAGTTGATATCCCCCCAAGTGACACGATTGACGTCTCGTGGTTAGTTTAGTCAGTTGTTGACTTCATGATTTAATGGGACAATGAGTCCATGTATTTACTGAGTTGAACATGATTTTGTAAAATGTTCTGAAACTCATGAATTGAACGTTGACATGATTCTCGCGTTGATAGTTGAGGCGAGCAAGTATTACTCTAATTTGTTGAATATTGATAGTTGGACCAATATTCCTTGATTTGAGCAAGTATTGTTCATCTGAGCAAGTATTGCTCATCTAATGAATCATTGGTATTGTGACCAAAATAAAACATTAAAATACTGGTAGTTGAACCGGGCATAATTAATAAAATTCTAATCATGAGATCGTCGTAAAATTATTAGTGTTCGAATCTGGAATTATGATCCTTGGACTCAGAAACCCTAATTTGATCAATTGATGACCAATTCATGGTTAATTTGAAAATTAACCATGGAATGAAGGACAACCGACTTCATGGGACCGTGGGTCGACCATGTATCTCCATATGCTCGTGAGAGCAAATACCAAGGCCTCTTGAAGAGTTGGTGATTCGTTGATGAAAGAATGATCAAATGCTGGTTTAATCATTTATTCGAAAATGCTCGTTCGAGCCTTAGGTGATAAAACCTAATTAATTATGAAGAAGTGAGGGACCGACCAAGGGGTCATGAAACCGTCCATGGGTGGTCATGGGATCAAATGATGATCGTTTCATGAAGTTCTAAGTTATTTGGAAGAGTTTTGGACCTAATACATGCAATTGCGCAAATTAGGTCAAACAGTGAAAATACACGGGACCGGCTCATTGCAAGCCAAGGACCCAACCCTGGTCGGTCAAGGTAACATGCTCATGTTGTCAAAGTGTCCGTATCTCAGTTCTGAAAATTTTGATATTTTCTGGCGTGCAGTTGAGCATCCATTTGAGAAAATATGAAGAAATGAGGGATTTTTGATAAAACCGTCAAGACTTCATGAGATGAAAGAAAATAATAAAAAAATAAGGGAATCATGAAGTGTGGGACCGGTCATGTCCAAGGCATGGCCGGTCGGCCAAAGGGCCCAATCCCACACGTTTTCCCAATTTTTATAATATTTTCATGATTTTAGGGAAATATGATAAAACCAAGGAATTTGTTGAAAACAAGGAGTTTTTGTTGAAATCAAATATTAATAATAATAAAATAAGGGCGTGTGGGACCGCCTTGATCATGGTTGGCCGACTAGGGCCCGATCCCGCGAGTTTTCCCTCATTTTATGTATTATTTCATGATTTGAAGAGATTTTCATAATTTTGAAAGACTCTTCATATTTTGAAGGAAATATCATGAAATCAAGGAATTTCATAAAATCAAGGAAAAATAATAATATAAAGTAAGGGGTTTGTGGGACCGACTAGGGCATGACCGGCCAGCTTGGGCTCGATCCCACAAGTTTCCTTAATTTTATGTATTTTCCATAATTTGAAAGAATTTCATAATTTGAAGGAAATATCATGAAATCAAGGAATTTCATGGGATTAAGGAAACATGAAAAATATAGTAATGATAAAATAAAATGTGTGGGGCCAGCTAGGGCATTACCGGCCGGCTATGGCCCGGTCCCACGGGTTTTCTTAATTTTATATTATTTTTCAAGGGATTTGTAGTTGCAGGAATTCCTACACTACACCCCTCACAAGAATTCATAATAATCAACACATATTTGAAGATTAAGAACAACATTTTTATTGATTAATTCTCAGAAATATTACAAGAAATGGAAGCAATCAAGAATACAACCGCTCTCTTAAACTTTCTCTCTCCTCAAAACTTTTTCAACACTCTAAAAATTGATCTCTCCCTCTGAGTCTATTAGTTCTCTTTATATAGGGATGTTACATAGTGGATGACAGATAAGCTTTCCTTTTATTTCGGATCTGACTCGCGATATTCTCGCAACAGTTATAATGTTTATTCTCGCAGATTCTATTATCTTCGCATGATCGTCGTGCTCTTATTGTGTTTCAATTTACATCATCCATTATGTCATTCTTTGATTCCTTCTGCGACACTCGCAGTGTGTTGTTGAAGAGCTCGCAGAAATGTTGTTAAAATATCGCAAGAGTATTGTTGTGGCGATATTCTGATCCTACATCTTGCCTCTTCTCATGTCTTTTCTGCGAAGGAGAAAAGATTATGAGAATTTTATTTCTTCTTAATGCCGCAGTTATCCCTTTTTCAATATTCTTCTCCCGACAAAGCCCCATAAATTAAGTATAACCGCCTACACGTGCCGAATATTCCTCTTTTTACCGGTATCTTCATTATTATCCGGTCACCATCCTTTTGTCTATCTGGTACAGAAATAATCTTCTTCTTCTTCTCCGTCTTCCTCATCTTTTCGTTTGCTTGCACTTTTTTTCGTCTGCAACTTTATTCTCCCAAAGATTCATCTGATACTGCTTTCATGGAGTCATCAAGGTATACGTTCTTCCGATGTTGCTAAACTCAATCCTGCTTATCTAAATTATGTTCATCAAAATTATTTGATCTGTCTTTATTTGATTTTATGTAATTCCCATACCGTGTTTTTGTTTCAGCGGGATCCCTTCTAACACCAAATTTGTAGTCCAAAACCCTAATTCTTTCAGAAATTCGCAGCAAAAACCCGCTGAAAAGAAAAGGAAGCCTGCGAATCATAAGGTAGTAAGAAACATTTGTTTTCTTAATAACAATATTGTTTCCTCTATTTCTTATCTAGATTATTATTCGCAGGATGGTGAGGATACTAATGTGCCTCACAAGAAATCTCGCCAGGTTAAAGCTGTTGATTTTGCCATTGCTATTCCCAAATTAATTTCTGTTAATTCTATTCCAACACCTTTGCAAACTGAACCTTCAACTTCTGTCTGCGAGAATATCGCCATAAATATTCCTTCCTCAACTGATCCTGTCATAAATGAAATTCCTGAAACTGCTGCGAATGAAGTTTCTTCCCCTCCTATTGTAGTTACTTCTCAAGTTAACTCTACTTCAATTCCAGTTATTAGTTTTCCAGAAACTACATCTTCGGATGAATCATTCGCTGCGAACGATTCAAATCTCCAACTTTCTACTATCTCTGTTTCGCCACCTATATCTCTCCCCCCTTCTAAAGAAACTTCAGTAGGAGTAGATGTTGCTTTTAAGGTTTTGTCTAATATTTTAGATGATGTTAAGAAGTCTTCTATCGACCCTGTTAGGCATAGTGTCTGCGAGATTTTAAGTAAATATTTTGGTTCTGATCGAATGGTTTCGCAAGCATCTCTAAAAAATGAAGTTGAAGCTTTAAAGGGAAGTTTTCAAGTCAAGACTTTAGAATGTGATACTCTCCATCATAAACTGAACAATTCTTCACTGAACTGCGAGAATCTTCGCAAGAAAAATGATGAGTTAAAAGGTATAAATTTTTCTATCTTTGTCTTTAATTTTCCTATGTTAATTGTTTTTCTTCTTTTCATACTCCATTTTCTTAAAATCCTTTGTTCGCACGTTAAGCCTTAAATCAGAATCGATTAATGGGGATATTCAAATCTGAAGAGATTCGTGTTGATAGAGATTCTTAGATGGACCAATATAACCGATTAGATAATATTTATACGTATTCCATTGATCAAATAGAGAACTTTACCAAAGAGAACACACAACTAGCTCAAAAACAAGATCTATTAAGTAACGAAATATCTCGCATCTCTTATTTGTTAACCAAGGCTAATTTAGCAATGGAAACTTTATCAGACGAAAATAAGATTTTATCTCAAGAGAAGCGGGATCTTTCAAATAAGGTAGCGATCTCCTCGCAGCAACTAAGTACTCTTCAAAGAATTTATGACAACCAAGAACGATCTTTTCATTCGCTAAAAGATGAGCTTAAGGAAGTAACTGAATCATCTATCACTGAGAAAAATGCACTCATCAGAGGTAGAATAGCTTTAAGGATAAAGGTAAGCCAACTTAAAGAAGAATATTCCAAATTAGAAGAATCCAACTCTTCATTAGCAAAGGAAAATACTTATCTCCTTTCTAAAGAAGAAAGTATAAAATCTCGCCTAAAAGGCATAGTTGGAGATAAATTTGATGACGCCATGGACCATTGGGAGAATTCTTGCCTGTCACTAATTCAAAAATTAACTTCGCAAAAGGAAGGTAGTCATTTTGGCTGCCTCAACTGTTAATTTCTCTATTAAATTTCTTTATAATTCTTCTTGCGAAATCTTCGCCTGAATATCTTTTATGTTTACTTTTGTTTTTCGCAGAATCTGAGAAGAGACTTCTTTCAACTATTTCTGTTTTGAATGGTAAACTGGCTAAAGTTCGCCAAGAAAATGGATTGCTTACTGCTCATCTTGCTCGTTCTCGTGATCGATCAGAAAGAAGATATGACTACCTAGAATATCGAAAAGACATGGAGATCAGAAACCGTGATAGCGATTTTCTTCGCCAAGTTCATATTAGCGCTGAAGTTCTTGTGAATGAAATTTTGTTGTCAAATTCTATTCCCCCTACATCAATCCAACCTTTAGAAGTAGATGATGATGAAATTCCTCATCCCCATGATGATGATCATGAATATGAAAGTGGCGAAGAAAATATTTCTCAAGAAGATTCGGTAGATAAAGAAAAAATCCCTCCTGAAGAAGCAGTTGTTGGTGGTGAAACAACAGTTGGCGAGAAATCAAATGAAGAAGAAATTCAGGGTGATCATAATGAAAGAAGTACTGGCGAAGGTGATAACACAAGCAAAGATAACTAAACTAGTGAGGCTAACACCGAAGTTTGAGTTCTGCTTTTGTTTTCTTGAGTTGTCTTCTCTTTTTCTTTTTCTTGTGAGTGATGTACTTTTACGCAACTTTAGAATTCAATTATGCTTCTATCATTTTAAGTACTTGCGAGAGAGATAATGATATTCAATTTATAAATTCCCATATTTTCCCCTCATTATCTTTCTTGGTATGAACAAATATTTCCCGCATTCTTAAAAGAAAATAGTTAATGTGTAGAATTATTCTGTTGGTCTTATTTTGCCTTCCTAGTTAAAGGTCTTATTTTGCCAATTTTTATTTCTGCGACAAAATCACAGGACGTTATTACATTCACATGTAAGAACCCATTGATCTTGCCTTATCCTCATTTTGTCAATTTGTTACGACAATATGACATGCCTAAGTTTCCTTGGCGAAAACAAAGCCCCATGACATTGCCGTCTTGCGATGAAATCGCAGGACGTCTTTACATTTTCATGTAAAAACCCATTGATCTCATCTTATCTTTTTCTCATGGATTTTTACCTCTGTATATTTGTTGCACAAATATGACAAGTCTTGATACTCCCGCGAGTAAAAAGCCTCATGACATTTGCGTCTTAAGACACTTATCAGCTCCCTAATGGAGGGTGCCGCCCTTATCTTCCCCCTGGTTGCCACTTCAAGGAGGCGTACATCGTCCATACAAGACTAGCTCCTCCCATCTAGTCTTAACAGCAACTAATTGTTTTCGCAGCCTCTTATCCCTTTTGTCTATGTGGCTTATGGTTACGAGACTGCACCCTAGGTGGGGTTTTCTTCAGGACGAGTGAATCATAGTCAAGACTTTCCAAGAATGGTCAAGGTAGTTTCATACGCCCCCGGCACCCTTGGCTCAGCCGTGTACTTCGGCGCCTTGATCATATTCTGCACTCCTTAGAAGAGACCCTCAGTCGTCCAACCTAAATCATAAGTTCAGGTTGAAAATCCAAGGTACCTCACCCGGATGGGCTTCATTGACCCCAAATCTCCATGACTCAGGTTCCAGCAGCGGTATAACCTTATCCCCGAGCCATGCAAATAGATACCCCTTTATATGACGTAATTTAGGTCTTACCTTTGCCTCTTGCGAAATTTTATCCGCGAACTAGGTTGTACGCCATAAAGGTTCGTCCCATTCTAATATTTCTCTTGCGAATATCGCTATTTCTTATAATATTGAATAATCTCGCAGCTTCGATAAAAATTTCTTTTATTCATTTCTTCTTTGTTTCATCATATATTATATCACCATCTAGCCTTTCTCAGAATTTATTACTGGTAATATCTTTATAGATATAGTCTGTTCCATGGTCTACCAAGTCTTTGACCCACATCTCTACCCTCCGGATCCATCAATTTATATGCCCCTGTTCCAACTATGTCTTTAATAATATATGGCCCATCCCATTTTATCGCCAACTTTCCACCATTTTCTCGCTGATAACCTGGTGTTTCTCGCAACACTAAATCACCTGGTTGGAACTCACGTGTTTTGACACGTTTGTTATACTCGCGAGCCAACCTCCGCTGATAATTTTCCATATGTTGTAAAGCTTTTTCTCTATTCTCTTCTAACTCATCAATTTTACTTAGAATCATACCAGCACTAAGATTCTTTTCCCAAGCCTCTCTTTTTGTTGTAGGGATAGCAACTTCTGTTGGCAGTACTACTTCGACACCATATGTTAGACAAAAAGGTGACATCCTAGTTGCTTCTCTCCTAGTTGTATTGTAGGCCCATATTTCATTATGTACTTGTTCACACCATGCCCTGTGGTGTCCCTCTAATTTTTTCTTCAGTATATCTGCGATTGTCTTATTGGTTGCCTCTGCCTTCCCATTGGCATGTGGATAAAGAGGTGTTGATTTCCCACATTTGATCTTAAACGCATTAAGTAACATTTCTATGTTTTGTCATTCAAATTGCTTTACATTGTCAGATACCAACTGTGCAGGAATTCCAAATTTGCAAATTGTATTTTCAAATATGAATGTAAAAATATCTTTATCACGAATGTGTTGTACGGCCTTTACTTCTCCCCACTTTGTGAAATAATCTGTAGCGACAATCAAATATCTTCTTTGTCCAGAACCCGGTACAAATGGTCCCACAATAACCAACCCCCATTTTCCAAAAGGACGTACACTTGCTGAAGATGAAAATGGTGCCCCTGGTACATTATCTTCTTTCTGTGTCGCTGACAATATTCGCAACATCTTGATAATTGCTTCGCATCCTCATGCATATATGGCCAGTAATAGCCTTGCAATTTTGTTTTGTATGCCAAAGATCTTCCCCCACTGTGATTACCAGCGTCTCCACTATGCAACATTTTTAACACCTTTTCTCCTTCTTCCCGTGTCAAGCATATAAGTGATGGCCCATTAAAAGATTTGCGATATAATACTCCATCTCTTAATTCATAATTTGTTGCACGACTTTTTAACTTGTGTGCTTCTAATCTATTTCTTGGTGTTTCTCCTCTCGCCAAATATGCATGAAGTTCTGTTCGACAATCTGCAATATTGCCTCTTGGTTCTTCTTCGCCATTTTCTATTATCATCACATCTGCCTCTTCTTCTTCTTCTTCTTTATTGATTGAAGGTGATATAAGTGTCTGAATTTTTATGCATATCGCAGCTGGATTTGTCATCATGCTGGATATGAAAGCAAAAGCATCTGTGAGTCTGTTATCTTTTCTTGATATATGTCTCCATTTTATTTTTGGAATTTTTGCTGACAGTTCTTCAACAAGTTTCTTGTATTTCTTCAAAGATGGTTCATTTGTTGTGTATTCTCCTTTTATTTGGCGAATAACCAATTGTGAATCACTGGTAATTCTAGCATTCTCCAACTTCATTTCTATTGCGAATTTTAGAGCATGTATTACAACTTCATATTCCGTCTCATTACTAGTGGATGCAAATTCCAACCTAAATGAAAAAACCATTTTTTTATCCTTCTGGCGAGATAAAGATAACTCCAATTCCATTACCTTCCCCGTTTGATGATCCATCCACAAATATTTCCCATCTATTGGGTTCTGTTAACAAATTTCTTGGGTCTCCATGTTCTTCTTCTTCATCCATCATCTCTTCCACAGCTTCATCATCTTATAGAGGAAACTCTGCTAAGAAATCTGCTACAACTAGTGATTTTGGCGAAGATAGAATTTCATATTTGATTTCGAAGTGTCCTACTTGTGTATTCCATCTCTCAACTCTGCCTGATCTTTTTGAATTCTTCATTACTGACTCAATTGGCACCTTTGTTAATACTTTTACTTTATGTGCTTGAAAATATATGTGAAGTTTAAAAGTTGCATAAACCAATGCCAGAATTAGCTTCTCAATCTTTGAGTAATTTTTCTCTGCGGTATTAAATGTTTTGCTAATATAATAAATTAGTTTTTCTATTCCTGCATCCACTCGCAATAACACTGCACTTAATGCGTGCGAAGTTGTCGCAAGGTAGATCAATAGTTCTTCTCCTGGATCCGCTTTCTGTAAGATAGATATGTTCATTAAATATTCTTTAATTCCTTGAAAATCCTTTTCATATTCATTTGTCCACTTGAATTTTGTTCCCTTCTTGATTATACTGAAGAAATGCTTGCATTTGTCTGATGATCGCGAGATAAATCTTCCTAGCGAAGCCAAAAGCCCATTAAACTTCTGCACATCTTTTACTGTTGTTGGTGTTGGCATGTCGCGAATTGCTTGTGCTTTCTCTGGATCAACTTGTATTCCTTCTTTTAACACAATATATCCTAAATTGTTTCCTGAAGCCACTCCAAAAGTACACTTTTCGGGATTCACCTTGATGTTAAAGTGTCGCATTTGATCGAAAATTTCCTTCAAGTCCTGCACATGGTTTTTAGCTTCTTTACTCTTGATTAACATGTCATCTACATATACCTTTAATGTTTTATGGATCCACCTCGCAAACACTTTCTCCACCATTCTTTGATATTTTGCACCAACATTTCGCAAACCGAAGGGCATCTTTGTATATCAATATAACCCTCTTGGAGCAATGAATGCGGTGTGCTCCTGATCTTCTTCAGCGAGAGGAATCTGATTATATCCTTTATACTCATCTAATGAAGATATTTTATCATTTCCCGCTGCTGATTCGACCATTTGAGGAATATCTGGTAATGGAAAACTATCTTTAGGACAAGCTTTGTTTAAGTCAGTAAAGTCTATACAAATTCGTATCCCCTTATTTTTATTTGGAACCACCACCATATTTTCAATCCATTCCGGGTATTTTGCCTGCCTTATAATTCTTGCGTCAAGCATTTTCTATAATTCTTCTTCTATTTGGGAATGGTATGTTGTTGCGATTTTTCTTATCCTTTGTTTAAATGGTCTTACATCCTTGTTAATCTCTAACTTATGACATGCAACTGACGGATCTATTCCAGGCATCTCATCCATACTCCACGCGAAGATGTCTTTATATTCTCGCAAGAGGTTTACGGTTCGCTCTTCCTCATCTGCATCCATCTTAGTTCAAATTTTCAAAATCTTCGGCTCTTCTTCACTTCCAATATTTACTTCCTTTGTTGGTTCTGCTGCGGTGTAGCTGGCCTCAGGTTCTCCCATTGGTGTTGATGTTTTCATAACTTTCACAGATTTATCTCCTTCTTGCGAAATTTCGCTGGGTATTCCTTTTCCTTCTTTTGATCTTATCATGTAAACTTTAAATTCTTCTTATTTCTTTGCCTCTTTCGCCATTTTTCTGCGAGCTTTTCGCATCTTTGCACGCCCTTCATAATTCCTCACTTCGATTTGATAACACAATTTTGCATGATCAGTATCTCCTCTAATTTCTCCAACTCCACTGGGCATAGGAAATTTGATGCATTGATGCAATGTTGATGCTACATCCTTGATTGCGTGTATCCATGGTCGCCCTAATAACATGTTATATGGTGATTCCACATCTACTACACATAATGTTACTTGTGTTTCAATCTCTCCTAGCGGAATTCGTACCACTATTTCGCCTTTAGGTTTTGTTATAGATTTTCCAAATCCATGAATATGATAAGTTGAACAAGACATCTCTTCATCCTTGTATCCCATTTTCTTAAATGTATGATAAAATATTATATCTACAGAACTTCTTGTATCCACCAAAGTTCTATTCACAGCCCATTCTTCAGCAGATCTTGTTGATTTTTCCTTTTTCATTCGTATAGTGGATACCGTGATTACCAAAGGAGATGTATGATTCAAATTTTCTCTTGGTATTTCTGCTGCTGTGAATGTGATTTTCTGCTTTTCCCAATCCTTCAGAGGTGATACTTTCTCCACCGTCATAATTTTCTTTCCTTCAATATTTTCATGGAATTAGTTGATCATCGCTTTTTTTATCGTATTACACACCAACTTCCTGTAATTCTCCTTGGCTTTAATCATTTTTCCTTCAACTATTTCACCATCTTGTTCGATCATCTTCTTAACTTGAATACTAATCTTTAATCTTATTTTTTCTACGATTTTGAACTTTCAATCCCTGTTTCTAGTGCCATTATGTAGTTGCAGGAATTCCTACACTACACCCCTCACAAGAATTCATAATAATCAACACATATTTGAAGATTAAGAACAACACTTTTATTGATTAATTCTCAGAAATATTACAAGAAATTGAAGAAATCAAGAATACAACCGCTCTCTTAAACTTTCTCTCTTCTCAAAACTTTCCCAACACTCTAAAAATTGATCTCTCCCTCTGAGTCTATTAGTTCTCTTTATATAGGGAAGTTACATAGTGGATGACATCTAAGCTGTTCTTTTATTTCGGATCTGACTCGCGATATTCTCGGAACAATTAAAATGTTTATTCTCGCAGATTCTATAATCTTCGCAGGATCGTCATGCTCTTCTTGTGTTTCAATTTACGTCATCCGTTATGTCATTCTTTGAGTCCTTCTGCGACACTCGCAGTGTGTTGTTGAAGAGCTCGCAGAAATGTTGTTAAAATCTTGCAAGAGTATTGTTGTGGCGATATTCTGATCCTACAGGATCAAAGAAATATCATGAGATTAAGGAATTTTCATGAAATCAGGGAAATGATAATAAAATAATGAGGAACCATGAGGTGCGGGGCCGGTTGGATCAAGACATGGCCGGTTGGCCAATGATCACGGCTCTACCATATTTTCCATAATTTTATATTATTTCCTTGGTGTGAAGGAAACACCATGAAACTGAGGACCTTGGTGTGAAGGAAACACCATGAAACTGAGGAGTTTCCTCAAAACGAAGGATATTTGTTCAAGCGAAAGGATTTTCATGAACTCAAGTATTTTTAATTATTTATTATTTTCCTTTCTATTTTGCATAGGTTCATCGTCTCGTCGTATTTTGAAATACTTATTTCGTACGGTGATTGTTAGTGCATCGTCGTTGAATACACTTGCACCATTTAAATCGGGGCTTACTCGGAGGTAGCTCAGACGCCCGTGTGTTGAATATTTATTACTATCCCATGGAATTCTGGTGGGAAGAACCATGGTTTGCAGTAATGAAATACTGCGAAAATATTTGAATATTTTCGGAAATTCGATGGATGAATCCAAGAATTTAGGAATAATTAATTTGCAGCTCTATACTAGCAGAGCAAGCTGTCTAAGAGCATTAATTATCCCGATATGAGCTGTTAGAGCTTCATATCCTTTATATAGTTAGGATAAACTCGTTGTTTGTATCCTGAAGACGTTATCGCTCTATACTAGCAGAGCAAGCTGTCTAGGAGCCGTCAATCTCGTGATTCTATATAGAAATAATTACTGAAGTGTTCAGTATTCATGAGATATGTCGTTGTCCATCCGAAAGACTATATATCTGCACGTACTATGAGAGACAGTATTCTCATTCAGAGATTTGATGAGAGACCCGTGTCTCAATACTCACATCTGATTGCTGGATCATAAGTTCGTATAATTATGGGTTTACGATTTTAGCCTTTGTCGAAAATCCACCATCTACAAGTACGTCATATATGTACTGATGGTTAATACACAAAAGAAAATTGAAAAACAAACCAAAAACCATAAAAATATCATATCCACTAATGAAATATGATTTTTTTATTTAGATCTGAACTTGTTTCATCAAAATCCACCAGTATATCATATACGTACCGATGATTAATACACAAAAGCTACTCAAAAGCATATCAAAAACAACCAAAATGAAACTAAAATCAGCTGCATGTGAAAACCAAGTAATGAATCTATAAAAAATCAAAATAAAACACTTTTTTTCTTCAGTATTCCATATATATACTTCTAGATCGAAGAAGAAAAATATCAAAAACTACAAAAATAACAAAATTAAAGCATAATTTTTCAGTACACCATATATGTACTGCTGATTCATAATCTAAATTTCAGCTGCATGTGAAAAACAAGTAACGAATTTATGAAAAAATTGAATCGAACACTTTTATTTGAGTATTTCATATATGTACTAATGGATCAACCCAAAAAAAAGTGGTAAAATTTGGAATAATAAAATAGAATCAAAAGAATTTTATATCGGTACATCGTATACGTACTGTCAATTCAAACACAGTAGTAAACTGTAACTGTAAATTCAGTCACATTAAGCAGATATTTCAGTATTACACACACGTACTCAAGGATCGAACCCAAAAATAATGACAAAACTCTTAATATAACTGAATCAAAGCAGATATTTCAGTATTAATTACACATACGTACTCATGGATTGAACCCCCAAAAAAATGACAAAACTCTAAATATAACCGAATCAAAGCATATATTTCAATATTACATATACGTACTCACGGATTGAACCCAAAAATCAATTAAAAAATGTTGTGCAACACAAATACACTCATGGATCGAATCCAAAAACAATGACAAAACTCTGAATATAACCGAATCAAAGAAGATATTTCAGTATTACACATACGTACTCATGGATCGAACCCAAAAACAATGACAAAACTCTGAATATAACCGAATCAATACAAATATTTCAGTATTACATATACGTACTCATGGATCGAACCCAAAAATCAATTAAAAAACACGGCGTAACACAAATACACTCAGAGATCATACCAAATCGGCGAAAGTAGACTCTTCCAGTTTATTATCAACATCCGATCTAATACCTAAACATTAGATTTTGCTATAAACATAAAAATTTCTCTAATCCTAGAAAGAAAGAAAAACCTAAATTAAAATTAGCTTTTGAAGAAGAAAGGAAAAATGAAAACCTAATCTATACCAACGGTAAGGAAGTGAACCTACCGATTAATCTTAGTTGAATTCACGAATTGATCAACACCTCAGAAGATCTTCATAGTCGGAGCTCTTCACCGAACCACAAATGAGAAAATGAAGAAGAAGAATAGATCAAGAAAATGATGAAGAAATGGATTTGGTTACTGCTTTTATATATTTGAGGGTGTTTTCGGTATTTAAAAATATATCCTCATATGTTCCACACGTGTGCATGACCAGGGCTTAAAAAATTGGGTCCATTTTTATGTTTTCTTTTTATTATGGACCTCTGGTTACTGGGTTTTAGTGGGTGGACATGCCACTAACTAAGAACACTAGGTAATTCCTACAAAGATAAATTGCCGTGTTTAATGTTATGGTTGCTAATTAATTACTAATGGACATCTTTAATTAATTGAGGTCCAATAACTTCATGAATACTTATTTAATTCACTTTATACGCCTACAGAATTGAAGGAAGGAATCAGAAGATTGTTTCTTACACAAAGCTCTTCCTCTTTGTAACTTGGTTCCTCTCCTAAAGATGTGATAGTCAAATACTCCCTCCGTTTCAGGAAAAAAATGTTACTTTCACTTTTTCAATTTGGCCTATTTTTAGGTTAAAATGAAAAAGTGAAAGTAACACCTTTCCTGAAACGGAGGTAATATTATTTTTGTACACTGTTTTATGGTTCATATTTAAAGTTCTAGTTGAGCATATCACTGACACGGTGAGTTACTGCTAATAAACCATAACATCTCATTAAAGCTGTTATAACTCTCTCAGGAAAACAATACTATATGCGCCTTTTTCCGATTGACTTTAGAATTTGGCAACCGGAGCGGAATTGATGAGCCTCGCCTAGGATGGCCCGAGTAACTCCTAATTTGATACTAGAAATTTGGCTGCGATGGCTGGGGGTAAAATGAGTATGTAAAAAATTAGAACCTTGGTACATGCCGTCTATGTTAATGCACAAAAGATTTCTTTGTCATATCACCCTCTTGAAAGAGGTAACGAATCAATTTAGTCTCTTGTTTGTTCTACTTTTAGTGAGTCAATTCAGAACGTCCATTTAGCATACAAAGACAGAAGCATCTAAATATTGGTGGGCACTAAAATGACTTAACTTGAATTCACATTTGCCATTATTCAAAAAGAATCATATTCACTGATAAGATCCACATTTTTCTTGTCTTTTACAACTTCCCCCCATGCAGAAAGGAATAGAGTATGCCTTCAAAAAGAGTCTTTCAACCGTCCACTAGCTAGCTCTCCCGGGGGGAATTTCACAAACAGTGCTCTATATCTATATTCTCCCCGTACGCTATTTCATATATATATATATATATATCCTACTTTATATTATCTTGTTTTTATTATTTTTTATTTATTAACTGAAATTCAAAAGGCTTATTCCGGAAAGAAATGGAGAAGGTTGTATTGCGCGTCATTACACAGTCAAAATATGCCGGGGGTTAAATCTGAGAAAATGCAGCAATTTCTCCAAAGCGTTTACATCCATGTAAGAGAAATATACCTTTCAACTACAACAATTTTTACACTACCACCTCGTTTGGGTGGAAAAATTGGATTCATAGGAATTCAATTATGGGGTAATCCAATTTTTGGAATTGAATTCCATGGAATTGGATTCAATTCCAAAAAAATTAGCGTTTGGTTGAGGTAATCTAATTTCTTTTGTTTTTACCTTGGAATTCAATTCCATTGCACTACCAACACGTTTGGTTCAAGGAATTGGATTCTTGGTAATCCAATTCCGGGGGAATGTGACCAATTCCTTGAACCAAACGGTCCAAACCAATTCTATGTAATTGAGAATTTTAATTCCTAGGAATCCAATTCCCCCTAAAATAATAGATTTTCATTGCATTGGTCTAGTAGTGCAATGGAATTGGATTCCAAGGTAAAAACAAAAGAAATTGGATTACCTCAACCAAACGCTAATTTTTTTGATTTGAATCCAATTCCATGGAATTCAATTCCAAGAATCGGATTACCCCATAATTGAATTCCTAGGAATCCAATTCTTCCAACCAAACAAGGTGTACTAGACCAATGCAATGGAAATCAATTATTTTGGGGGGAATTGGATTCCTAGGAATCAAAATTCTCAATTACATGGAGTTGGTTTGGACCGTTTGGTTCAAGGAATTGGTCACATTCCCCTGGAATTGGATTACCAGAAATCCAATTCCTTGAACCAAACACGCTGTAATAGTAATAGAATCCTATGTGCTTTTTGAAGCTAATTCCCAATCAATCTAATTATAAGTCAAGGTGATTCGGTAGTCAGTTGCAATCGATTAGATTCACTCAATAAGTTACTATAATTAAAACCTTTTATGTGGATTTTGACAAGTGACTTCTTTTCCCTTTGAAGATAATCAACAAGTATGGTGCTAGTTGAAATTTAAGAGTCGATTTAATGCATAAATACTTCCCTAATTGCTCTCCTTTTTCAGATGAAATTGCTACTAATGGAAGTTGGATTTGGAGAGGCATCTACCAAGGCCTGCAGATTGCCAAAATACATTGCTGCTGGGAATTGGCTAATGGCAGGGACGTTAACATTTGGAAACATAGGTGGTTTCCGGAATCTAAAGAGTTAGTTCCCTCTACAAACTGGTCTTCTGGAGTTCAGTATGTATCTCAACTTATTGACCAGGATACTAAAAGCTGGGACTTGTACATGGTTAGTGCTCTATTCCCTGATGAAATTGTAGATCAGATTTGTAGAATTAGAATCCCAAGGATAGGAAAAGATAAACTTAGGTGGGCAGGTACTAGAAATGGGGTTTTCACAGTCAAGTCTGCTTACAATATATTATTAGATGAGTCTTCTTCAGGAGTTATTAGTAGCAATAACAAATTTCCGTGGAAGAGACTATGGAAAATGAGTTTGCCTCAAAAAATTCTCCACCTCTTATGGAGAATTCTTCAGGACTGTGCTACGAGAGAAAAAATGGTTGAACATGTTCAAACCTTGGTGGACGTGTGTCCTTTGTGTAGTAATTGTAAGGAAGATGTTCAACATCTTTTCTTGAATTTCTCTGTAACTCGGCGTATTTGGTTTGCTATGGATACCACTGCACTTGTCTCTGTTGGTAATTTGAATTTGACCTCTTGGTTAACTAACATGTTTAACGCTCAAAATTTTAATGATGTGCAGATGCAGGTAAGGATAAGGTTTGTTGGATGCACACTGTGGCACATCTGGAAACTAAGATGTGCTATAATCTTTGATAATGCTCAGTTCAAGCCAGATAAATTTATCCATGATCTGAATTTTTTTTATTTCTGATATTGAAGCAAAACTAAAACACCCACATAGTATAAGCAGAAATAGCTCTGTACCCATAAAGTGGTTGCCACCGATAGATTCTGAAATAAAAATAAACTTTGATGTCTCTTTTCTTAATAAAAGGTTACCGGTAGGTGTGGGTCTAATAGCTCGAAATTCTGCAGGAATATTCATTGCAGCAAAAGGGAGCTCATCGACAGCAGTGGATGAGGAGCAAGGGGAGGCTATTACGGCGTTGGAAGCATTGAAATGGGATAAGGAGAGAAATATTGTAGCATTCCACTTGGAAGGAGACAACATCAATATGGTGGATGCAATTAATGGAATCACAGGGAGAATAAATTGGACAACAAATAGTGTCATCCAAGAGTGTCTTATTCTACTTAGTCAATTTAGTAGCTGGAAATGCTCTCATGTTAAAAGAGATGCGAATAGGGTGGCTGATGATCTAGCAAAATTTGCAAGATCTAATGCAAACTCGGATTGGTTTGATTATCCTCCAGACTTCATACTGTCAAATCTGGAGAACGACAATGTACAAGTTTGATTTCTCAATATAATCATTTTCCTATAAAAAAAAAAAGATTTACTGCACTTTACCTTACACTGGTGCTTGAAATTGTATCAGTTAATATACAAGTTATCAGTTGATATATAATTATAAACAAGTTATCAGTTAATATACAAGTTATCAGAGACGTGTTACATTGTCACACAATTTACATTTGGGGATTTTTTTTTCTAGCCCAATTTTTCATTTTTGTATATTAAAAACCCACCAATAAGATCCTATATATGGTGAATCCATAATTAGTTAAATTAAGTAGTTAGTTACAAAAATAACCCTTTAACAAGATAAAAACTAACTCCTAAAAAGACTCCCATAAAATAGCTCCATCAATATACTCACCTCGATCTCCCTTAAGTAACTCACCTAGACTAGATTAATTTGCTTACAAGAAAGATTTTTGTGATGTAACGAGATTCCCTGAAATAACTCTTTAAGTTAAAACGATTCCTTCAAGTAACTATTTAGACTAGTCCCTTCACAAGTTCCCTAAATATTTCCAATTATCGCATAGGAGGAGTTTCCAACAGTGAAAATTTATGTTTTCGTAAAATTTCCAATAGTGAGGAGTTTTCACCCGTATAATGTGGGACAGATCGGAGAAAAATCCAAAATTTTTTTGCCAAAAATTGAGACGATGGGTGAAAAGTCCAGTTTTCAGTTGAGATAAACTATGAAAATTTTGATTTTCACAATTTTTCAAGCGTATGAAAATTCCAGTTTTCACAAGTATAAACTAGTGATAACTGCAATTTTTTTAACTTTTACTGAATGTTTCTAGTGAAAGTCATTGTTATCACCCGTTGGGATAATTGCGATTATCATCAATATCACGTTAGAGTATATCATTAAAACTCATGATAGAAAAAAAGAAAGATTCGTAACTAATAAGAATAACAAAAAATAGTTGACGAAAGAAGTTTGTAAGGCGTTTAAGTGAAGATGATTCTAGAAGGAAGCATAATGATAATCGATCAGGTAGGTTTTGATGAAAGAATAATCAACTGTATTTTTATGAAAAAGAGATACAAACTTCAAAAGTGATTAATCTTCGATCGTATTTGGAGCTCTTGTTTATAAAAAAAATGAATTTTTATTTAATGTTGACCATAAATCTCGATTTAAAATTAATGGAAGCTCATATTTTGGTTGAAAGTTAACCCTAAATCTTGGATTTAAACAATGAAATAAGTTGACCCATAAATATATGACGTATTATCAACGAATTTTCCTTTAAATATTTTTGTTAATATTATGTAACTAATTAAGGTTAATTTAGTCTCACATAAAATATGGAAACCTAACTTCAATCTAGAATTATTAATCTTAACCGTGCATTTTGTGTTTTGGACTACAAATATATATTATCTTAATAATGGGTTTCTAGAAGAGAGGGGAACCAAATATGGGTTCCTCAGAAATTTCTACATTTACATTTCTATAGAATTCATTTTAACTTCGCTAACAATAAAAAACAACCATTCGAATAGGTGGAATCTGGTTGATGAGAAAAATGGAATTGTTGAAAGGACTTCTATAGACGTGCTACTGTGATTCTGTTACTGATATCCCTAGAAACTGGATTCTGCTATTGTGACTACTCTAACCAATCGCTACTGCAACCGATTCCTTGCTACTAAGTTCTAGTTAACGGTAAGTCTGTGAAGTGTACCATTATCTGGTCCCTATCAACCCGCATGTGAAATTGTTATTTTCAAGAGTTTATCTGGGTTCTCTATGTTGTGATTTTACAGGGAAGGAAACAAAGGGGTTAACATTTTCAGTAGGAACTGTTTCACCAGTTTGACGCCCATAAGGTGTTTGTAGAAAATCCTGAACCACCTGTGCTCTATGAAAAAGCGGGGGTATAACAACCACACCTAATATTTTGCTTAGCAATCTGTATGGACTAACTCCAATATACTTTTAAGAGAATCAACTAGACAGTCAGACTCAATCTTAATAAAAGTATACCAAAGAGTTATATCTCAATTTCTCGATTCAATCCACACTCAAACAAATAGGAGTTTGTGAGCCTGATTGAATACAAGAGATTTAACTTGAACGATACCAAAGACCAATGTTCAAGGATCAATCAATTTCAATGAACAACCAAAGGTTGGATTTACCAATTGATAGATTCAACGCACAACCTGTGATATTTCAATTATATAACAAAATATAATGCGGAAAAGAAATAACACGGACACCAGAAATTTTGTTAAAGAGGAAACTGTAAATACAGAATAACCCATGGACCTAGTTTAGATTTGAACATTACACTGCATTAAGCCGATACAGACACTAGCCTACTACAAACTAACTTCGGTATGGACTGTAGTTGAACCATAATCAATCTTACACTGATTCAAGGTACAGTTGTGTTCCTTACGTCTTTGATCCCAGCAGGATACTACACACCTGATTCCCTTAGCTGATCTCACCCACAACCAAGAGTTGCTATGACCCAAAGTTGAAGAGTTGATAAACAAATCTGTCTCACAAAGAAAAGTCTATTGAATAGATAAATCTGTCTCCCACAGATTTACCTACGAGTTTTTGTTCCATGTTTTGATAAATCAAGGTGAACATGAACCAATCGATAACCCAGACTTATATTCCCAAAGAACAACCTAGAATTCTCAATCACCTCATAATAATCTTAATCGATTAACGAAACAAGATATTATGGAATCACAAACGATGAGATGAAGATGTTTGTGATTTCTTTTCTATCTTTCATATCAGTAATATGAATCTCAGGATAATCTTACGATTATACTCAAACACGATAGAAACAGGAAGATCAGATCACGCAACTACAGAGAAAATAGTTGGGTCTGGCTTCACAATCCCAATGAAGTGTCGTTAACCTATAGGGTTTCGTGAAAAACCTAAGGTTAAAGGAGAATATACTCTAACTTATACAACTAGTATCACACAGGAGGTTTGGAGATTAAGTTTCCCAGTTGCTAGAGTTCTCCTTTATATAGTCTCCAAATCAGGGTTTGCAATCTAAGTTACCTTGGCAACAAAGCATTCAATATTCACCGTTAGATGAAAACTTGATTAGATTCAAGTTAATATATTTCAACCGTTAGATCGAACTTAGCTTTTTATACACAAATGAAATGCAATTTCATTTAGGTTTGGGTAACAGTACCTAAACGTGTACACTTAGTTGGTTCAACAATAGATAACCAATGGTTATCCATATGAGCACTTCCATATCAACCTTATTCATCTTCACCATTAACTAGTTCAAGTGACTCAAATGAACTAGTTAAGAGAGTTGTTCAATTGCTTAGATCTTATAGAAGTATACAAGACACAATTGAAGCAAAATCGATTTTGATTCACTCGAATCAATTCATGAACATTATATCCACGGTTTTCAAAGATTGCATTCCTTATTATATATAAATGTTTTAGTTCATGAACAAACCGATTTTAGAAAGTAACCTACTTAAGTAAGCAAAAAGGTACGCATACCTAAGTGGTCGGACCGAGTTTGGTTACGAAAGTGCGCGTATGGGTGCGCATACCAATTCACACTTCCAAACTCCAGCAGAAATTCACGGACATGAACTTTCCGCCAGTATGCGTACGGGTACGCATACTTGCCCAAGTTTCCAACAACCGCCGGTACGCGTATGGGTACGCATACTTTAGGTTCCCGTTTTTGGACTTTTACACAAATGTGAGAACACACTATGTTTATATTCAAACATGGTTACTTGTTCTAAACTCTCATTTCAATTATTAAAACTTTATTAGAGGATGTTATATAGTTGTTATTCACAAACTATTTTTCATCAAAGCTGAAAAAAGCGGGGGTATAACAACCACACCCAATATTTATATTAGCAATCTGTATGGACAACTCCGAGTTACTTTCTAGAGAATTAATTAGACAGTCAGAATCAATCAATAGAAAATATCTCAAGGAGTTTATTATCTCAATCTCTTAATTTGATTTACTCAAGAAAATACAATCTGCGAGTCTTAACCAAAGACATATAACTTGGATGGTACCAAAGACCAATATCCAAGTGTTAATCAATTAAAATCAACAACCAATAAGGTCGGATATTATAATTGATCGAACAATGCACAACCTGTATTATTTCAATTATATAACGAAATATAATGCGGAAAAGAAATAACACAAACACCAGAATTTTGTTAACGAGGAAACCACAAATGCATAAAAACCCCGGGACCTAGTCCAGATTAAACATACACTGTATTAAGCTTCTACAGACACTAGCCTACTCGAAGCTAACTTCGGTCTGGACTGTAGTTGAACCCCAACCAATCTCACACTGATCCAAGGCACAGTTATACTCCTACGCCTCTGATCCCAGCAGGATACTGCGTACTTGATTCCCTTAGTTGATCTTACCCATAACCAACAGTTTCCACGACCCAAAGTCGAAGACTTTAATAAACAAATTTGTCTCACACAGAAAAGTCTACAAGGATAGATAAATTCGTCTCCCACGAATAAACCTATGAGTTTTGTTCCGTCTTTTGATAAATCAAGGTGAACATGAACCAATTAATAAAACCAAACTTATATTCCCGAAGAACAACTCAGTTTTATCAATCACCTCACAATAAACTTAATTGACGCAGCGAAGAAGATTATTGAGGAATCACAAACGATGAGACGAAGTATTTGTGAGTACGTTTATATCTTGCCTGTCGGAGATAGAAATTTCAAGCCAATTAATACAATTGTACTCATATGATATAAGATGCAAGATCTGATCACACAACTACGATAAAAGTAGTATCGGTATGGATTCACAATCCCAATAAAGTCTTTAAGTCGTTAACCTGGTTTTAGAAGAAGAAAACTAAAGCTTAAAGGAGAATCGACTCTAGCTTAGCAAACTAGTATCACACAGAATGTGTGGGGATTAGGTTTCCCAGTTGCTAGAGTTCTCCCTTATATATTCTTTCAAATCAGGGTTTGCAATCAATGTTAGCTTAGTAACAAAGCATTCAATACTCACCGTTAGATGAAAAACTAATTAGATACAGGCTAATATTTATCAACCGTTAGATTGAAAACATAGCTTGTTATACACACATGTACTGCATGTTTGTAGGCTTTTGAAAACCGTACCCAAACTTTTACATTAGTTGGTTCAACACTAGTTAACCAAATGGTTATCCAAATGATAACTTTCATATCAGCTATATTCTTCTTCACCATAACTAGTCCAAATGACCCAAAATGAACTATTTATAGAGTTGTTAAATTGCTTACATCTTTATGTACTACATAAGACACAATTGAGGCAAAAACAATGTGATTCACTCGAATCGATTCATGAACTATAAATCCACGGTTCGCAATAGCATTCCTTAGTTTATTAAGATAAGTTCACAAACATCGTTTTTAGACATAACCTACTCAAGTTCGCGGATTGGGTTCGCGGACTTAAGTTCCCGGATGGAGTTCACAAACTCTAGCATAATTTCTCGGTCGAGAACTTCCGCAAGTTCGCGGACTGGGTTTGCGGACTGAGTTCGCGCACTTCTCCAGTTTCACATGATCAACAAAGTTCGTAAACTTCGGTTCAAGCACTAAGGACTTATACATATCTGTGTTACCACAACAATGCTTATATCCCCCAATGATTATATTGTCTAAACTCTCATTTCAATCATTGAAACATTCTCAGAGGGCATTATATAGTTGTTATTCGCAAACTATTTTTCGTCAGAGCAATTTCCAAAATGATTGAAACATTACATGACTTTCGTCACTAGGTAAAAGATGAACTTGGCTAAAGCGAAAGTTTTACCAACACATATTTCGTAAAAAAATAAAAGCGTGATATAGTCAGCTCGAAATATCATATGTGTATATTCTTAGTCTATATAGTAATACAACTTTTGTCTCAAGATAGGAGATAGAGTAGATAGAATTTTGAATGATAGATAAGTTCAAGTCTCCACATACCTTTTAGTCGATGAAGATCCACTGGTTCCTTGAGTAGTCCTTCGTCTTGTATGATGATCGTCCTAGTCCGAGACCTTAGCTATAGTATACTAGAAATCAAAGACTTTATAGTTTTGATCACTAATATTGACAAACATGCTTGAGATAGCAACGCATGCGAGTTCGACCGAGCAATGCTCTAACAAAAGTGATTTTCAAGTTATTGAAATAATCAACATGACTTTCGTCACTAGTAAAGATTAACTTGGCCAAAGCGAAAGCTTACCAACACATATTTCGAGGTATAGGTAAGTGGGTTAAACTCGGCTCGAAATAGCACATGTGTATAATTGAAGTATATATAGCAATACGACTTTTGTCTCAAAATATGAGATATAATAGATAAACTTTTGAGTGATAGATAAGTTCAAGTCTCCACATACCTATTTTTTGATGAAGTTCCACAAGTTCCCTTGAGTAGTTCTTCGTCTTCATTCGATGAATGTCATGGAGTCTAAGGCTCAACTACACCTACTATCATAATCCGAGACTTAGCTATAAGTATACTAGAAATCAAGACTTATGGTTTTGGAAACTAAACTTGACAAACAAGCTTGAGATAGGAATGCTTGCGAGTTCGACCGAGCAATACTCTAACAATCTCCCCCTTTGTCAATTTTAGTGACAAAACTATCAATACATATGGAATACAAAATAAATAAACTTTGTAGCTTCTCATCCAAATGCTTGATCTCCTTGGTTCTTCAACATTACTCAAAATCTTCGCCACTTTCAAGTACTCCATTGATTCAAAAGGTATTCAATTCAGCATCATCATTGATGAAGATCCATAGCCATAACAATGAGATAACAATAGCTCTAAATCATTGTTATACAGTGTCATAGTATTATTACACATCATCAAAGTTCAATTGTATCACAACTTTTACAACAATACTATGGTGATATGTATCACCCCCCCTTAGTCAATACTCCATCTCACATGAAAACCACTCCCCCTTACATAATGATCCGAAAACCATATGTATTTGTAGTGCGGACTACACATTAAATCTCCCCATTTTTGTCAATAAAATTGGCAAAGGTAAGAAAATTAGTGGGATCCTAATGAAATTTCCATAGAGACACTTCATGACCCAAAGAAAAGCACATATCAACTTTTTTAGATGCAATCATATAGCCGAAACTAAATGCATTCATCAAGGAGTTTATAAAGATACAAGATAACCCCTATAATATTCCACAGCCGCACTCCCCACAAAGATTTGGAAATTAAGCACAAGTTCAATTAAGAACTCTCCCCCATAAAATGTCATTCCAAAAGGAACAACAAGAGCGACCTTACTTTCACAAGAAAAGAAGGATTTCTTTGGACATTAACAAATCACATAAGAATATGAATTTGTATCCAAAAATCTCAATTAAATTAACCACAAGAAAATCCATGATTAATTTAATCGAAAATGCTCACATAAGAGAACTTACGGAGCCGCATAGCATTTACATAAAGATATGGATCAATACTGCGGAATAAACAAAGATTCATTCTATTTTTCATCACTATTTTCAAAATGACATATAATAGACTTTAATCTTTGTAAACAAAAGTTCATCCTATCTTCCATCAATATTTGCATAATGACATAATAGGCTTAACTTTTGTTTGTCAAAAGTTCATTCAATCTTTTATCAATACTTGCATACTGACATATTAAAGACTTAAATTTTGACCACATATGGGATAATCAAAGTTCACGGATGCAAACACACATATCCCATAACAAGTTGCAATATATATAAAACAATAAAGATTAATACTACAAAAACAATCTTTGCCTTTAGAAGGTAAAATCAATCTTTTTCGCACGGATTTACACTAATAATGGATACCAAAGGCGTATAAAAAAATATTTTCTTAACAAAGAAGAACATACAAAGTTATTAAAGACTATGCATCATAGTTCACATGATATAGTTGTGAACATTCAAGAATCCCATAGCAATGCGTACTACTACCCATTCTTGAACTTCCTTCTTTGTGATTCACCAACAACATTCTTATAAAAGCTACAAATAAGCTTCGATGAGTAGTACTCCAAGAATCCAAGTGCCCAAGTCCAAGAGAAGTGTAACAAGTGCGACGAAACAGAGCAAAACACTTAAAAACAAGATATAAGACAAATACCAATCTTAACTCATCCAAATTCAAGAATTCTCATCTCTATTTTGAAGGGAATTCAAAAAGGAAGAGAATGAAAAAAAAAGAAGGTAATTCCTAGTTCGTACGAAGAAGTTACGGCCAAGTTTACCGAATATCGACGTCTACAGTCAAGTATGCATACGGGTGATGGTACGCGTACTTGGTATGTATACCATGAAGTCCAAACATCCTGAACTATTATTATCAAACCTAAACATTTAAGAACCAAGTTAGGTAGAAATGAACGATAAGCAAGGTACATGGATCATTATAAGTACTCTAAGCAAATAAAAACACAAATATTGCTCAAGTTTATAAACATACCTTTTTAGAAGAATCCAATCGAATTCTACAGCCTTACCGAACATAATCTTTGTGCCCCAGTTCTCGTGCTTCCCTCACCATATACATAGCAGGAAATTCCTTGGTGAGGATGCACTAACAACACACTCAAGTTGTGTTGAGGTGAGCAACGTCTTGCTCACCACAAGTGACTTTTGAATTTTCATGAAAGAGATCACTTTTAGAACCTTTCACATCCAAATCCATATTTCCAAATAACTTTTTAAGTTCCGACATCATGGATACTGCCTTCTCCATAGTCATATAATTTTCTGAGAGATCATTCCTTTTCACACTCAAAACATCATTAACTTTTTTGGTATCCACTTCTGAGTGCGTTTAGGAACAATCAGAACCTTCTTCCCATTACTCTCTTCTAGAATTCTCGGAAGAGAATCGAATTGACTATTCTTTTACAAGTTAGTATTTCTCCAACTAGGAGCATCGAATCTTGTCTTCGCCTTTACGAAGTTATCCTTTTGATAACCATTATGATTGTGAAAAGGATTTGTATGACGTTTATAGGAAAATATAGGTTTATCACAGCACTGATTCCTTTTCCTAAAGATTTGACAGTTACAACCTATAACGTTAAGGGAATTAGTCTTAACATATGATCTTGGTTTCACAACTTCTTGTGATGCCCGAACAACAACATCATGAAGTTTCTCATTCTTTATACGGAAACGACATATCCTTTACAGGTGACCTTTATTTCCGCAATAGTGGCAAACATAAAGAATGTTCTTACCACGATCTGTGTGTGCTGACTTTGGAGGTTGATATACTTTACTATTTTGAACCTTAACTGCCGGTGAAGGTATTTCACTTTTGCTATTAGTGGAAACCTTTTGCTGAGAAGAATCACTAGCCTTGACAAATTTTACATCTTTGCTAATACTTGGAGCATATATTCCCTTATATCCCAATCCTCGTGTATCATGATGATTTTTACTTGTTCCTAGCATAGTGGTTAATTTGCTTGAACTAGTATTGAACTTTTTCAAGTCATCTTCCAACATCTTGATTTTATCAAGAGCAGCAGCTAAATCAGTCTCAAGGCGTTTTTATCAAGCGAGATAAACGCTTTCTTGTTATTAAAACATTTTTGTTGAGAGTCATATCTTGCTTCAGTTTCTGCAAGTCTTTCTTTCAACATAAAGTACTTTTGATAAAGATTGTCACATTCAAGTAACTTTATACGTAGGTTTTCCTCAGAATCCCTGAGGATCGATTTGTTAGAACGATTCGAAACATAAACACCTGCGTAACATCTTCTCAATTTCTTGTTTGTACGATAGAGATTAGTCAGAAAAGGTATGATATGAGAAGTTGTCATCTTTTTCTTTCCCTACGATATACTTATTTCCATTTCTCCACTGCTTATCAAAAGATATACTTATTTCCGTGTTTTAGAATTTAGCTAGGGATTGACGGTTTTGTGTTGTTTTTTCGGAGGTCTACCTATAATTATCCTATATATTTATTTTGGTATTTATATCACTTTAAAACCTTGCACACTTCCGAGCGATTGGAGATAATTGGAGGATATATAATAAAACAAAATAGTTTTTAGAAGTAAATCTTAAAACCCTTTATCTACGTATATTTTTATTATCAACAAAAAATTTATACTTAATTGGTTGTTAATGAATTGAATTATTTGAGATTAGTTTAATTAGATTATAGTTAGTGTTCGGGAATTAGAGTTATAGATATTTCAGAAAAGAGAAAATGTATTAGGATTTTTTTTCAAAGCATGGTAAAAACAATCCAGATTCGGCGTGGTTGATCTTCAACCTTGCTGATTATGCTTAATCGTAAGGGAAAACGAACCATAATCAGTCATAAATGAATAACACATTTCCAATTAATTTTATTGGTAGTTGGGCTCGATATATCAATACATGTAGCTTGTAATGCTTGTAAATTTCATTTGAAATAAACTATTTAAGTCAGGAATAAAATACCACTGATTCATGGGACCAAGTCACGGACTCGCAATTTTTTTAGTTAGTTGGGTCAAACCTAACTCAATAAATAAATAAATTGAGTCAGGTCCAGATGAGTTAGGTTATTTCAGACGAATCAAATCCAGAAAAAAAATGATCTTAGTCTTTTTAAAGAGGGAGGATTTATAGATAATCTTATATGGGCACTATCTTACAAGATTCGACCCAACTTTTCTTTGGAGTCCAAACGACAATGAATTTGAAGCCAGCATTTTGGTGATACGTTTTTTTTTTTAAACTTAACATATCTTCAAAAATAAGAAAGAGTGAAATCCGAGATGTATAACACCACCATGTGCCAGTTTGAAAACCAACCGTTTAAAATTAACAGTCAAAATTAAAATCGGTAGATGGCAAGGTTTGGTATCTCAAACCAGGCTAATATTTTGTGGGAATACAAAGTTAAATAAAAGGAACATATCACCAAAATATTAACTTCAAATTCATTATCGTCTGGACTCTAAAAAAAAATTGGTATAAATCTTGTAAGATAGTGTCCATATGAAATTGTCGATGGATTCTCCCTCCTTTTTAAAACCTAAGACACATCTTAGGTCTTATCAAACTAATCTAGTTGACAGTAGTTTATCGTTTAAATTTCATTTTAGTTCACGTTTAGTTTTCACTCATCTGCATGTGTAGTTCATTTAATTACCGAAAAGTGACAGCTGTTATGAAACACTATGATGTTGAAATCATTATAGATTATGTAATGTCTTGGTTTGGTTTGATTTTACAAATCGTGACTTAACTAGTTGTATTTCTTTGGAGATACAACTATTATCTCATGAATCCTGGATCGCAGAAAAGACTAAACCGTCATTCTCAATCATGAATTTTCTATCATGTGTAAGCCATCCTAAAAGTTCTATTAGTGTTATTATTGATAGAAGGGTTCGGGACTCCATATTGATAGTTTTATCACGAGTGTAGACGTTTAATTTTTACAACTTGCTTGTGGCGACATACATTCTATAGTTATTAGAAGACAACTCTTTGGGCACCGAAGGAGAACGATCAATTTTTATGCTTTTGAAGAATTGCGAATATAATTTTTTTTATCTTTTTAGCTATTTTAAATTATAGCTAGTAACTGTTTTTATTTTAGTTTATTTGATATAAATTTTTTTTATGTAATTCTTTTGGAAATGGATATTTGTGGTACATTCGAGGCACATCGGTAACCTCTAATGGGTAAGTCCCCATCACCTATAACCGGATATGAATATAAGTCGATCAATCATTGTTATAAAAAGGTATGAGGTTTGTTTCCATGATATCTGTAGTTGTTGATTATCTCACAACTACACCCTCAGTAGAATCCATGAATTTGATATGATGATCTCAATTATTTGATGTGAAGATGAAGATTAAAATACTAAAATTATAAAGAGACACAAATATTTTTACGTGGTTCGATCAATGTGATCTACATCCACGGTTCTTCACTAGTGATTGTATGTAATTACATGATTTTACAATTGAGACTCCATTAATGAATATTTGGAGCTCTATAATTTTTGGGGAAGAAGATGATAAAGAAAATAAATCTCTCCTAACATTTTTCTCTCTCCTCCTAAAATTATCTTCCCTTCCTAAAAATATCTCTCCCACTTCTCATGCCTACATGGCTATTTATATGATCTTACAAAATATGACAGTTGTATTGTCCCGCCATTTCGGATTTGAGAATTATCTTTCGAACCTTCGTAACTTCATTTCGCGAACTTCTTTTGCTTTCCTCGTGATTTCCTTTGCTCGCAAAATTTTCTTTGCTCGCAAGATGTCTTTTCTCTCCACAATTTCGTAAGTTATCATTTGTTGTGATATTCCGCTCCTACATCTTGCCTCTTTTTTTCTTGAATATTGCTTGAAGAGTGATCTTCAAGAAAAAATCACTTGTTGTGGTTGTTGGAGTAGTCTTTGATCTTTGTTGATGAAGGAACGAGCGAAAGAATATCAAACTCAAAAAGTATATACTTGCCTCTATTCTTTTGCGAAGTTCTGAAGCTTTAAAAAGTAATTAGAAGTATCATCTTGCGAAGTATGAAGTATGTGAAGTATCTTGAAGAAATATGAAGTATAAGAAATATAAAATATCCTTGAAGAAGTATAAGAAGTACTCAATCCTCGAAATATATAAGAAGTATGAAGTATCCTTAAGAAGTATAAGAAGTACTTAATCCTCGAAATATATAAGAAGTATTCATCCTTGAATGAGAGTGATAAATATTGCCTCTGTTCATGTGAAATTATTATTCCATTTTTGATGAGGATTCTTGCTGAGAAGATAAAGAACATAAAATATTTTCTTGGGTATCCATGGTTGCCTCCGTTCTTTATCTATGAAGGAGAATTCTTGAGAAAATGTTGAATGATTAAATTGCGTCTCTATTCTCATCTTGCCTCTGCCTCAAGTGGTAACCCTGTTATCTTCTGAATTTTTCTGCGAATTTCTGGGGTTTTCTGTGAATTTCTGAACTTCTAAATAGTGCTGCGAAATAGTGCTGCGAATATAGTGTTGCGAACATAGTGTTGATAACTATGAATAGTCCTGCGAATTATGAATGTTTCTGCGAAGTTTCGCGGTATTATCCTGTAAAATTTTGTAAAATACTTGTGTGCATATAATACTTATATAATGATTATGTTATGAAATGTGTATGCGATGCTTATGCCTTGAAATGCTTATGCAATGCTTTTATGATGCGAATATGATGCTTGAATGATGCGAGTATGATGCTTGTATGATGCGAGTATGATGCTTGTATGGTGCGAATACTTATTTATTGCAATGTATATTTCAAGTTTCTGTTACTTAGCTCATTTTTCCGTAGTAAAATTGATATATCTTTGAGTTGCCTTAATTATCTTCGCAAGTTTATTTGTGTATTTTCTTATATAAATTCGTCTTTGATCACGAATGAAATCGCCTCTTTTGCTATGACTTCATGATATATATTCTTGTAAAAATTCTTCAATGATATTGATGGAATTGTCTTCTTTGATATATATTGTCTTCAAAATTCTTCAATGATCTTGATGGAATTGTCTTCTTTGATATATATTCTTTTCAAAATTCTTCAATGATGTTGACGAAGCTGTCTTCTCTTCAAAACTTCATGATGTATATTCTTGTATAATTTCTTCAATGATTTTGATGTAATGAATTTCATTAATTGCTGTGGTCTTATCATGCCTTCCTAAGTAAAGGTCTTATTTCGCCACCTCTTTTGTAGTAAATTTTTGTATTTGCGATAATATGACAAGTCTGAAAATTCTTGCGAACATACAACCTCGTGACATTATCGTCTTGCGATGAAATCGCAGGACGTTTTTACACTTTCATGTAATAACCCATTGATCTCATCTTAACTTCTTTGTTTCATTCTTCGAGTTCTTTTTGTATGTTTTCCTTCTCTCTTTTTTTTTTTTTTTTTTTTTTTTTTTTTTTTTTTTAGAATGCTCGCAGAACTTCATTTGTTGCACAAATATGACAAGCCTTTATGTTTTCGCAAACAAGAAGGCTCGTGACATTTGCGTCTTATAGCACGTATCAACTCCCTAATGGAGGGTGCTGCCCTTTATCTTCCCCCTGGTTGCCCCTTCAAGGAAGCATACATCGACCATACAAGGTTAGCTCTTCCCATCCGGTTCTGCCAACAACCAGCTTTTGATCGCAACCTCTTATCCTTTTTGCCTATAGGGCTTATAGTTACGAGGTTGCACCCTATGGGGTATCTTTGGGCCAAGTGCATCATTTGCCAAGACTTGTCAAAAATGGCAGATGTGGTTCAACCTCACCCGGCACTCTTGACTCAACCGTGTACCTCGGCGCCTTGATCGTTTTTCGCACTTCTTGGGAAAGACAAGTATGCCTTAGTCGCCCAACCTAAATCCTCTTACACCGCATTTTATATTGCGTAATGTCGCTAGATTAGGTGAGAATCCAAGGTGTCTAACCCGATAGGTACCCCATTATTGGGTTGTACCCCTAAAATTTTACCATGTACTAAGGGCCCTTGGTGGTGTTCCGGTTACCCTTAGCCACGTTTATAGGTACCCCCTTAAATGACGTACTTTAGGACTTTTCCTCTTACGAAATATAGCTTCGCGAACTAGGGTGTACGCCACAAAGGTTTGCATGTATAAAATTTTCTGCGGCTCTCTTTCTTTTTTGGAGGCTGATCACAGATTGCGGTCTTTTATTCGCAAATTGCGGTCTTTTCTTCGCAATTGATTTTTGGCGGTATTTTTTCGCCTTTTTTAAAAATTCATCGTAAATTTTTCATGTATATAAAATGTTGAATGTTTTCATGAAATGTTTAGTATAAGAAGTATGAGAAGTATCCATATCACATCTTTAAATCAAAATTATTCTATAGAAATATAGGAATTGAATTTTCTCTGTTTTTTGCAATTTTGAAGTCTTTGAAAAAAATTTGAGGTCTTTAAATTTTTGCGATTAAGTCATTTTTGAATCTTGCGATTGTATTGCTTTTCGCCAATCTAAAAATCTTTGAAATGTTTTGTAACCTTAGAAATTGTAGAAATTTTGCGAGTATATAAATTCAAAAATCTTTTATCTTCCGTAAATAAAGTATTAAAGGAAATGGCACTTACCTTTTTACGACTGGTTGTTGTCTTTCGCGAAGTATATGACTTGCCATTTCTTGCGAAATAATCTTCCACTCTCTTCTTGCGAAATATCCAAAAATCTTGCGAAGTAATAATTTGCACGAAGTAAACGAACATTCGTAAGTTAAACATTTGATAGCCAAGTGTAATTGCGAAGGTCAAAATTAAGAACTAAGATGTTGTTGCGCTTTAGGACTTGTGAATATTTAATAGAGAAATGAATATTTAATAATTATGTAGTCGGTGGGTAGATTGGTGGTTGTGAATAGATGCTCCCAAGTGGTGGTCGTATGTGCCAATTATCCTCCTGGTCGTATCATGCCTAAAGATCCAATGCCGGGCGTTGCTGGAGGCATGTTGTCAGTTCCATATGACATGGCTGGAATCCCAATAATAGATGTTGTTTCACAACCTATCCCTATTGGTTCCTTAGCTAGTGCTCTTGCCAATGCATCACCTGATCAGCAGAGAACTATGTTGGGAGAAAGTTTATACCCAATGGTTGACCAGCTGGAGAAAGAAATATTTGCGAAGTTAAAATGTTTGCGTAGTAAAAATGTTTGCGAAGGAAGTATTTGCTAAAATAAATATTTGCGAATTAAAATGTTTGCGAAGGAAATATTTCCGAAGAGAAATATTTCACGAAGTTAAATATTTCGAGTTTCCCTCTCCAGGAAGTGGATTCCAGTTACTGCCTTAGGCGAAATAAGCTTTCCATAACTTCTTCTTCTTTCTTTGATTACTTCTGTAACTAGCTGGATTCGTTTGCTGTGTGACGAAATGAGAGTTATTGTACGAAGAGGATGCTTGCTGCCAGCAATTCTAGTATCAAACTGATAGTGGATGTTCTATCAAACTGTGATCATGCAAATTGACCATTACGCCATGTCTAGTAATCATGCAAATTGACCTTCATGGAGCTATATCATTGATGATGATGTCTGCTACGTGACCTTACTTCGCTTGTTAACTCCTAAAATTTGTTCGTTAAGAGCCATTGCTGGATTTTTGTGAACTCGTTGCTTCATTGATGTGCTACCTTCTGTTTGTGTTGGCGGGCTTATACATCTGCGTCCTTCCTTTTTTTTTTTTTACGAAGTAAACTGTTCTTCCCATGATTCTTGTTCGCAAAAATAATTCTAAATACTTTTTTAGAACTTCGCAGGGGGTGTGTTGTTCGCAGAACTATAATCTCTATGTATTTTTTCAGATGTTTGGTATTGGTCTGCATGCCTTTTTGAATTATTTGTTTCACTGAAAGTCCAGTTTTGTGGCTTCGACGTCTTCTATTTGTCAATCTTGATCAATCGTCTCTTACTCGTTTATGTATGGTTGATCCTCTTTCTTGCTTTGGTTGTGTTGTTCGCAGCTTCATTGATTGCTTTGATGGAGTTGGTGACGAAATTTGTTGCGAATAGTCGATTGGGATTTGACTTTGCATGTTACTATATTTTTTGCTTAATTTCTTTCGAATCTCCTTCAGCTGTTAAGTCAAACATCTGCATATCATTCCTTTCTTCGTTTCTGGCAACATTACTCTCAAATTCTCTTCATCGTTGGTGTAGTCAAACGTCTTATGTTAAGTATATAGTAACATGCAAACGTCTTTTGAATTCCTTCCTTAGACATGTGCTCTTTCTCATGCTGATGCTGATGCTTCATTCTTCCTTAGATGTACCAAGTGATGTCAATGATTCCCTCTCTGGTAATCACAAAGCTAATCTTCGCAGGAACCACCCTTTAAGTAAACTTCTTATATATCTCTTCTTCTCAATCTGACGTTATCTTTGCGTCTTTACGAGTTAACTGATGAGTGCCAAATATTGCATATTCATACACCTTTTCATTGGCACTTAACTCATCTTTCGCACTTCAAAGTCATATATTATCCCAAATTCTGCATTCTTACCATCTTCAAGAATAAATATTTGTATTAATTAATTTTGTGTTTTTAAGTACTAAATAAAGCTTGGAAGAATTGAGAAGACAAAAGAGAATAAAGTTGGAAGCGTTGCAACCCGCTCGCGCATCAGTGGCAACCTGTTTACAAATTCATGGGATTAAACAACCCATGATCCAAAACCCAAGACCCAAATCCATTTCCACCTCACCCCCATTGGATTCTTTCCAAAATATCCACCTCACCCCCATTGGATTCTTTCCAAAACATCCACCTCACCCCCATTGTATTCCATTCTATCCATCAATTAAGAAAACATGTTTTGTTTAATTGTTGAGTGGTTGCTACAGTGAAATTCGGATCCCAAGTGTGAGAGAATTTTTGTGTATAAATAGAGAGGGTTGTTGTGTTGAAAACTCATCCAAGAATAGCTTGTTCATGTTAGTTTATCAAATTTCAATTTTGTTGTAATGTTCTTCATGTTCTAATTTCATTTGCTAGGGTTTAAATGAAGTCGTAACTCATTGGTATGTATTCATATCTTGTATATTGTTCTTGAAAGTTTAGAATTGTTTAAAGTTATAATTTAATCCAAGTTTGTCAACATCTTGCTCTCACAATGTATGTCATGTATCCATTGTAGTTAGAATATCTCTATGTTGATTATGCTACAACTCATGCTTAACCAAATATTGATCCTCAGATTAGTTGTGCTTTAATTAGATAGTTAATGCTTTGGAGAAATACTTTAGTTGTGATTAAATTATACATTGGAGAAACACCTTAAATATACGGTAGACTTGAATTTGCTGTAAGGACAAGAATAATATTACAAGTTGGATGCATATCATAGGTTAGTGGTGGATTTGAATACCCTAGTATCCATATTCTCAATATTTACACCTTGATTTAATTGCATATTTTAATTCAAATTACTTTTTGTTTAAGTCTTTGCCAATATCTCGTCGTATCGACAAAAACAAACCCCCTTTGGTTACTCTCTGAATCAGTTCTTAGTCAGGATTTAGAATCAACTTCTACACTCTCCAAGTCTCTGTGGTTCGACCTGTGCTTGCCCTGTGTTGCTTGTCGACACTGTGCACTTGCAGTATACACAATAGTAGGTATCTTTCTGAGCCTATCAAGTTTTTGGCGCCGTTGCCGGGGACTCGGTAGTGGTGTAGTTGAAGTTTCTATCTCCTGTCACTATTCATATTTCATCTCCTGGAACCGGTCATATTTCATTGTAGCATAAATCAATGTACATATTTCACTGTATAACAAGTATTTTACTGTAGCATAAATCACTGTACAACATGTATTTTACTGTAGCAGCGTAACTATTCACAGTCATTTTTACACTTATTTTTTGATATTTTATTTTATTTTGCTTTTTCTTTAAAACTTCGAAACCCTAACTACCTCTTTTGAGCTCAACAGGTGCCTGAGTAGCTGTTGTAAAGGCGAAGGAAAGGAAGCGAAAGAAAGCGGAAGAAGTTTTTATTTTAATAAAAAAAAAAAAAAAAGTTTATTTTATTTATCTATTTTTAGTTTGTATTAGGATTCCTTTACTCTTGTAATTTTATTTTTCTTTTGCACTTTATTTTGGACTTTGGACTTGGACATTCTATTTTTATTTTTATTTTTAAACCCTACGGAAGGGTAGTATTAAATATCAAACTGTTTGTAGAGAAGGACGGTGATTACAATATCACCTCGGCCCCTCGGGTTCGTTCATGACATAGGAGTCGTGGCCCGAGTCGACAACAACGGTTCATCCCCCGTCTGGTACGGGAGGTAAGTTTGTCGAAACACTCGCGAATCCCATGTTAGCGAGTTATTGTATTCCTTCGGTTGCATATATGTTGAAGATTTGAATACGGCTGTTTTATTTTCCTAGTAAAGGGAAAGGACTGGCCATAAAAGATAAGGGTTCGGATTTCATCACCGTTCTCTTCTTGCCCGCCTTAGGAAAACGATACATACACGAACCTAAGCTTTAAAATTTTAAATAGAACAAGACCTATAAGGTAACGAGCTTAGTAGGAGAGTCGTTCGAAAAATATTGGTTACTCTCTAAGCATACTTCGAAGTTCATGACGGTTTCTGTAAATTGAATGCGTGACTGCGCCGTCTTGTAATACAGTGAGGTCTTGGGTATCAAAGCTCTAGCAGCTTCCCTCGCCTCTATTCAATTTACTTAAACGCAGATTGATTCCAGAGAGGTTTACTCAGATTGTAACGAATTCCCTTTCGAAGGATTAGAAGCTGGTCTAGAAAACAATCTAAGTGGAACCATCATGCTTTTTGTTTGCTAGAAATCAGTAGGTTTTCTGTGGTAGAGTCAGCCTTGTTTGGGATTACATAGAACTTCCCTTCCGTTTATGATTTTTCTTCTTTTATTTTGTTTTTCTAATGTATGCCCGAGGTAATTAGAGAACGGGCTTGAAAAAAAAAAAAAAAAAAACCAATAATGAAAAAAAAAATATTGGTCTGTTTTCAGTGTGTACATCCCAATCTCTGCAACAAGCCTAGTGCTAGTTAGAGATCATGTCAGGATTCTGGTCTGCAGGTGGGGATGAAAACAAATCCATCAGAGAGCTTGCTTACGGGCATGCTTCACATTATGAAGCTCCAACAGACCATGATGTCACTAGTTATAAGGATTATTATGGACATTTTCACAGTCCTGAGCATCAATACATGAACCCTAGTAACTATTCACACATGTATCATCCACCACAGGGCGAAAATGAACATCTTTACAGTGCCCAACTCTCACAATCATCACTTTTGGACCAGTTAGAAGCTGGAATTGCATCTTTAGAAATGCAAATGCATGAATCTGTCGAATATAATTCTTCTAGGCAATCTGAAATCTATGCTTGTACCTTATGTGGAGGCTTAGGCCATCCTGCTGAGAATTGCTATATTTTGCATGATTTTAGGCAATCTAGAGAATATCATGAAAATCCAAAATATGAAATGCCAACAGATTACAAAGTTGATAGTCATTGGGACCATCATCAACCTTTCGAAGGTTGCGATCAGTATTTTATAGACCCTAATGACCATGCACACATGTATCATCCACCACAGTGGGAAGTTGAACAATTTTGTACTTTTCAATCTGTGGAGGAAAATCTCAGACTCATCGAACAAAATAATGCTAGGATTGTATTGCATGATAAACCATATAGCATTGATTATGAATTTCCTACCGTTGAAGACTCTCCTTCCATTGAACAACTTAATGCATTATTAAAAATGAATTTGATTCGTTTACAAAATGTAGGAAGGGAGGAATTTCAGGATGAAATGTTTGTTTGTCCTAATGAAATAAAATGTGAAAATAGTATGCCTAGTCTTACTCGTACAACAGATATTGCATATGAACCTGTTTTAAATGAAGGGACTAGAAATACTACGATTTTAAATAAGGAAATGCATTTCTGTGATGATGATGATGTTATGTTAGAAGAATATGTTTTTACTGAAAATATTGTCGAACCTTTGAGTTCAGAGACATTAGGATTCTCTGCCTCGACCTTAATGAATGATGTTTCTTCTAGTGTTACATATACATGTGATGTTGATACTGATCTTGAGCCTGTGAAATTTTCCTGTGAACAAGAGCATGACACATTTCTTGTGTCTGACTTAGAAAATGTTGAATCTCCTGTCGACACTAATGATATTAAGCATGAAAATATAATTGACGTGTCTGATTCTATACCTAGGTCACAACATGATGTCTCTTTGGATCTGTACATGCATGAGAATAAAACTTTGGATGATGATGATTATGAACTAGGTCTTGATGAATTGTTCTATGAATGTGAGCATGCTGCGACATTTGCAAATGATTTAGGAGTTATAGATGTGACTAATAATGATGTTCCTACCTCCCTGCCCATGTCACAAACTGGTAATCTTGCACCCAACCTAGATTTGATTTGTAAAGTTATTGTTAAACCTTTTTTTAAGAGTACCTAATCTAGGATTGGAACTGTGTTCCTCTCAAGTCCTCTTGGACTATTTTGCAGCTAAATATAATACCTTTGATGAGCCACGGTTGGAGTTTACTCATGTCTCTCCATCCATCCCTGAAAAAATCCACTTTGAACTAGATCTTGTGCATGATGCACCCTTGAAATTGTTAGATTTTGTACCCAAAAGTTTATCTATTGAAAAATCTAGGTTTGGGGGTAACTCATTCACATATGCAGTCTCACTTGCATTGTTGTCCTGTTATAAATATGTAAGTTTGTTGATGTTTCGCATTCCGTCTTTTGGGTTGATCCTCAACTTTTTAGATTGTTGGTGTTTGGGGAGTCATCATTGTATAATCTAGTAGGTAAATTTTGAATCTTGTTGATATATTTGTGTGCTAACCGAACTTTTTGTCTTGCGCTCATATTGTTTGCTTTCATAGCATTCATTCAATTATGGTTAGCACCAACATTTTTGCATCTGGTATTCTCTTTCATTTGAATCTGTTTTGTTCTCACGTTTTGTTGTTGTTTCTGTTATCTTTTGAAACATTGAGGACAATGTTAGATTTAGGTTTGGGGGAGTATTTGCATTTAGCGTTGTGAGTCTTTTTATGACCAGCTGTGGAGCGGGTCTTTTGTAGGTTTTCTTTTGTAGTCTTTTGCATCTTTTTATGACCAGCTGTGGAGCGGGTCTTTTGTAGGATCCTTTGTAGTCTTTTGTATTTTTTTTATGACCAGCTGTGTAGCGGGTCTTTTGTAGGATCCTTTGTAGTCTTTTGCATTTTTTGAGTCTTTTGTTGTTATTTTTTTGTGACCAGCTGTGTAGCGGGTCTTTTGTAGGATCCTTTGTAGTCTTTTGCATTTTTTTTTGAGTCTTTTGTTGTTATCTTTTATGACCAGCTGTGGAGCGGGTCTTTTGTAGTGTGTTTACTATGACCAGCTGTGTAGTGGGTCTCTAAAAAAAAAAAAAAAAAATTATGATCAGCTGTGTAGCGGGTCTAAAAAATTGGTTACAAATTGTCAAGGTTCTACGAAATTCTGAAGTTCATCATCTACAGTTGAAGACCGAAGACGAAGACATTTCTACGATGCTCTGAAATTGGAGAAGGTTTTGTGGGTACATCTTTGGTAGGCCCTCACGAGACTACAACTCGTCCACTAGGGACACCTAGGGGTTTAAAGGCTTAGTGCATACGCTAAATGCATTCGAGAGACCAGCGACAGGTGGTATAGTTAGGATTTACGGATTCTGTTTCGCTTGAGGACAAGTAAAATTCAGGTTTGGGGGTATTTGATGAGTGCCAAATATTGCATATTCATACACCTTTTCATTGGCACTTAACTCATCTTTCGCGCTTCAAAGTCATATATTATCCCAAATTCTGCATTCTTACCATCTTCAAGAATAAATATTTGTATTAATTAATTTTGTGTTTTTAAGTACTAAATAAAGCTTGGAAGAATTGAGAAGACAAAAGAGAAGAAAGTTGGAAGCGTTGCAACCCGCTCGCGCATCAGTGGCAACCTGTTTACAAATTCATGGGATTAAACAACCCATGATCCAAAACCCAAGACCCAAATCCATTTCCACCTCACCCCCATTGGATTCTTTCCAAAACATCCACCTCACCCCCATTGGATTCTTTCCAAAACATCCACCTCACCCCCATTGTATTCCATTCTATCCATCAATTAAGAAAACATGTTTTGTTTAATTGTTGAGTGGTTGCTACAGTGAAATTCGGATCCCAAGTGTGAGAGAATTTTTGTGTATAAATAGAGAGGGTTGTTGTGTTGAAAACTCATCCAAGAATAGCTTTTTCATGTTAGTTTATCAAATTTCAATTTTGTTGTAATGTTCTTCATGTTCTAATTTCATTTGCTAGGGTTTAAATGAAGCCGTAACTCATTGGTATGTATTCATATCTTGTATATTGTTCTTGAAAGTTTAGAATTGTTTAAAGTTATAATTTAATCCAAGTTTGTCAACATCTTGCTCTCACAATGTATGCCATGTATCCATTGTAGTTAGAATATCTCTATGTTGATTATGCTACAACTCATGCTTAACCAAATATTGATCCTCAGATTAGTTGTGCTTTAATTAGACAGTTAATGCTTTGGAGAAATACTTTAGTTGTGATTAAATTATACATTGGATAAACACCTTAAATATACGGTAGACTTGAATCTGCTGTAAGGACAAGAATAATATTACAAGTTGAATGCATATCATAGGTTAGTGGTGGATTTGAATACCCTAGTATCCATATTCTCAATATTTACACCTTGATTTAATTGCATATTTTAATTCAAATTACTTTTTGTTTAAGTCTTTGCCAATATCTCGTCGTATCGACAAAAACAAACCTCCTTTGGTTACTCTCTGAATCAGTTCTTAGTCAGGATTTAGAATCAACTTCTACACTCTCCAAGTCTCTGTGGTTCGACCTGTGCTTGCCCTGTGTTGCTTGTCGACACTGTGCACTTGCAGTATACACAATAGTAGGTATCTTTCTGAGCCTATCATTAACTTCCTTTCTGAATTGGCTTATTTGTTCCAAAGTGATTTAGCTTTATGCATGGGCAAAAGTCCATGTTCTTCTTTTTGTTATAAACTGTAACAGCTGCAATGTGTGTGCTCAGGACAAGGTTTCTGTTTGAGGATTAAAGTTGAAAATCCAAGTCTTGATATGTCTGGTGCAGTGAGAGAGCTCTTGGCTGATGTTGTTATAATCTTGCTGCGAACGTTCGTAAAAAAAAAAATTCTTTACAGAATTTCGAACCCACGGTATTTCTTTATAGCTGCGAACGTTCGTAAGAAACATTCTTTTCTAATCATTTCTGCTCAAGTTGCTGGGAGTCAAATATTCAAAAAGGAATTGATCGCAAGATCCTACTTATGAAATTGAGCTTTCCCAAGTCGATTAAGTTGATTTGAAGCATTTCTCATTCAAAGTCTTTGAATACCACCTTCAAATGTGGTGGAATTACTCAGCATCTGAAACTTAGTCTTCCAACTCAGTATATAGTTTGTCTCCTACTGCGAACTTTAAAGTATTTTTAATATTCGTAAGAAACATTCTTCTTGCGAACAGTAGCCTTCTCATACACTTTAAAGTATAGCATCTTAGTCTTCCAGCACACGTGACTAAAGCATCCTTTAGTAACTTCATTCGTAACTTCATTTGTAAGAATTAGTAGCTGCGAACTTTCTTCTTCGTATACTTCTTCTTTTGTTCGTAATGGGGATAATCTCTTTCGTAAGTACGTAAATGAACGTCTGTGCATAAATCTTCTTTTGTTCTTTTGCTTATTTATATCTCCCTGGACAGTTTATGTAACTCGAATTGTCTTGTGCAAAATGAACTACTGAAATTCACCCCGTCCTACTGAATTTCTTCTTCTTCTCCCTGGACATTTCTGTTCGTAAGATTCGAACTCATGATGACATTTATCCCGTTTCTTCGTAGGAATGATAATTCTTCGTCAATGACGCAGAACTTTGCAAAAAAATTGCTGCAAACGATCAGTAAATTTGGTTAGCAGTTTATAGATCATTAAGATGAGTAATGTTTTCCTATGAAGAATGAAAACTTTCCATATATTCTACTTGTTTTTGTTCTTGCGAAATGTAAATCTCTAAATCTCTAACCAACAGAAAATCTTGAATTTTGATTTTGTCAGAAATTCTTTAAACAAATTTGTAAAACGAGATTTGGTTACTACAAATTTATAGCAAAAACATTTTTAAATTCAAAATTTCCATAATAAATCAAATTTCTACAAAAAGCAAAGTTTAGATCGCAAAAAATTTATTTTTCAATTTGTGTTTTGAAATTCCCAAATTTTGAAAAATGAAACAAAGAATAAGAAAAGTGAGAAGAAATTTGTCCTTTTTGGAAGCGATTGTTGACGTAGCATGTGTAAATTTCATTTTGCTTGACGATTTCTCCATATCCACATCTCTCTTCCTGAACTACTACTAATGTGTTTGTTGTTTGAATATGCCAATAAAAGAACTTCCATTTCTGTCTTCAAAACTCATAGATCCGGTACAATTCATCACCAACAGTAACCAATTTTTCTAGCTTTCTTGAACCAACAAGGTTAGGTCCCTGTTTCTAGCGCCAATTATGTAGTTGATGATTATCTCACAACTACACCCTCAGTAGAATCCATGAATTTGATATGATGATCTCAATTATTTGATGTGAAGTTGAAGATTAAAATACTAAAATTATAAAGAGACACAAATATTTTTACGTGGTTCGATCAATGTGATCTACATCCACGGTTCTTCACTAGTGATTGTATGTAATTACATGATTTTACAATTGAGACTTCATTAATGAATATTTGGAGCTCTAGAATTTTTGGGGAAGAAGATGATAAAGAAAATAAATCTCTCCTAACATTTTTCTCTCTCCTCCTAAAATTATCTTCCCTTCCTAAAAAGATCTCTCCCACTTCTCATGCCTACATGGCTATTTATATGATCTTACAAAATATGACAGTTGTGTTGTCCCGCCATTTCGGATTTGAGAATTATCTTGCGAACCTTCGTAACTTCATTTTGCGAACTTCTTTTGATTTCCTCGTGATTTCCTTTGCTCGCAAAATGTTCTTTGCTCGCAAGATGTCTTTTCTCTCCAAAATTTCGTAAGTTATCATTTGTTGTGATATTCCGCTCCTACAATATCTAGGGATATCATACGGACGTCGTTTGTCGGGGACCCCGATCCGGCGGCCTGGATGCTCCGGATGGGGTTATGGATTGTACGGTTAAGAAAATTATTTTAATGTTAAGTTGGGGATTGTGGAATCATGTCTCTGGCCGACTATATCTAACCCAACCCTCTATATCTCCGTAAACAGAATCCCAAATAAAACGGAGTCCTAACTTGACAAATCGAGTAAGTTCTACAGACTGAGTTTGTTGATACAAACTGATCATTCACAGGTGTCTAATATCTAACTTCTTTTTACTTGTGGTAGCAAATTTGGTTGCTCCTGTTACATCGAAAACTGCATTGTGATTTGATAGTGGTTTTTCACATCCACAGGTAAGAAATTTACGGGAATAGGATGATCAATCGAATCATGGCCGTTGATATCAACCCCTAAAACTAAAACCATCAATTTTTTTTTATTTCCCCACAATACAGATTTTGGAGAAATCTCTCCTTCTGTTTTGCGTTTGTTCAGTTCGGCATTAGATTAAACGTTCCTCTTTTTAATCAACAGTTCTATAAAAGTATGGAACTTGGTACGCTACATTATTCGTATTTTCTACCTGTTTTGACTGATTTTTTTAAAGCATTTCAGTCGAGAATTTTAGATTTTTCTTTAGTTGTACCAAAAATTTGGGAGTTAAAACCCTTTTTCTAAAGAGTAGTTCTGGGGTAGTGTTAATACTTAGGGTATCATGGATCATAGTTGCAGGATGATCAATTCACATATTCTTTGCAGATACAAAAAGCAAGAATCTTAAACATATCCATATGTTTTTTTATTTGGTCATTGCAATTGGATTGTAGCACCTTTAGTGAACAAACTTACTAATGGATCGTTTAACTTACAAAAAAGAAAAACCTTTAAATTTTGTTGTTGCAGCTAGCATTGGAGATATTCTCATGTCAAGGTCTAATTGGGCAATGCAATTTGGTAAGAAAAATTCTTTTAGGATAACTGTTTTCCAACATAGATTAGTAATAGATTTCACTGTATTAATGGAGCATTCAGCTGTAATTCCTTCGTATGGTTTTAAATTGATGGAAGTCATGGTATGAGAATTAATTCAAGGTAAAAAAATCAGAAAGTCACTACTTCAAATTGATCAGAAAATGGCTCCTAATAGGTGGAAGTAGTCATGTGTTGGCTCCAAATTGTGCTAAGAAATGTAGACTACATCATCCCTATTCGTAAACCTATTAATTTGGAAACATTAATAGTACATGGATGTCGGTGCAGTCAAGGAAGTTCGGAATCCAAATGGGCCATGTCAGTCAGTAAATATTTTTGAATGTACATTTTATATATATTCTGGGAAGAATTGTGCTAGTTTTTTAAACTGTACATACGGTCTAAGTTTCCTCTGGATTCCTAAAGAATTGCCGCATAACATCGCAATTGTGTTGCTTATCGTGAAGCTGTAATATTTCCAGTACTATCCCTAATGACTGTAGTGGGTTAGTGTTTCTACGTCCAAGCCTTTTGCTTTCACAAGCATATGTGCTGGCGCATACAGATACTAACCAGGTTTGCGTTAGAAAATATGGCGCAGCCATATAACTCTATTGTGCCAACTGCGTAACCAAAGTTAATATGGTTGAGTATAATATCAGTGGGCTTCTAAGTGATTTATTTATTGAACTAACCATGTCATCTTATCAGAATCGATTTTGTTGTACTTATTGCGAACGTGAATGTACATTTTTGTGTTAGTATTACTAATATCTTATGCTTAATTACCGAGATTATTCAACTTCTCTAAGCTCGAGTCTGCTGGACCAAAAATGTATTTTAATTAATTTTCTATGTATTAATTTTTAGGTGGAGCCAAAGAATTTAACAACGCTGGAATATTTCAGGGCGCGACATTAACAGGCTTATTATAATTTTGAAAGATAAAATTGTGAGGGTTTTTTTGCAAACTAAACCAAAAACGATGTTTCTGCTTCTCTTATTGATAGAGGAGAATGAAATTCATCTATTTAAACTATTCTATTTTGTAGAGTCAGTTGGTCATTTTCTGCCCCTCTCTAATCAAGATATTTGTACATAACATATAACTTTTCTGTTTATGAGTAATTATTAATAGATGATAAAATATTGGGTGGTTGGCTAGCAAGATTTTAACTATGTTGTTATTGTTTTGTTTGTTTGCAGATGCTCATCATTGATAAAAAAAAGTGCTTAGGTTTTGTTCATTTTATATTTCTATAGTTTAGTACAAGATCTAAAAGTCTGTATAAGTGTAGGCTCCTAACTAGGCTCGGGAATGGTTGAAAATCTATAAAGTTCATGATTTATTTGGCCAAAGTGCGAAGAGAACATGACGAGTAAGGAATATAGGATTTGCAGCACTCCAAGGTATTTTCTTTAACATCATTTCATTAATTGTTTTCAGAACGGGATTGCCAGGATATGCCTTTCATCATTGGAATTATTTTATACAATAATGGATTATACTAGCCGTTTTAATCACGGCGTGAAAAATCTATTCTTACGCTCGCGAATGACGGTTCATATAATCTGCCAACTACTATATACCCGACAACGACGGGATTGCCGGGTATATGCCTTTCATCAAGGGAATCCTTCTATACAATAGTTGCAAACGTCTCTAGCCAACGCTTTGGAAGAAATGGCTTCAGGATTTGTTTTGTTCTTTTCATTCTATATGGTTGTATTTGTATCTGCTGTATAATAGTCAAAAGTCAGTGATGTGCTTACTGAATCTTGTTGTATACCCATATTGTTTCACAATTCTATGTAACGGAAAAATGAACAGGAAAAACAAATTCACACATTTATTTTAAAAAATCACGACATCGACAAAGAAAAACTTAGATTACGATAACTCAGTTCCAAATTTTGGCATATGACTACATACCAATTCCATGGAATTTGAAAATATACTTCAATGATTCCAATGAAGGATGTTATAGAGGATGAGCCTTACAATCGTTGACTTGATTCTTTTTCTTTCTTTTTTAGCGGTAATGAATTTGGTGCTGACGAGTTTCAAACTCTGATTACCACTACAATATCGGGAGAAAAGTACAACTGTGGGGTAAACATCTATCCATCAAATGTACGAAGAGTCATGGAATTAGTGTTGTATCTATGTACCGTAGTGTTTGCACTAAATTCTTGCCATTAACCTTAAAATATTTTGTATCAAGGAGTAGTACAATAAGCACGTCGTACAAAGAAAGCTCTGCAAAAACATAGATGTGGCCTCGCATGAAGTACATACCGTGCATTAATCTATAATTTCAAATTTAAATGTTATTATTGTCGTGGTTTAGTACGGAGCATGCGGGTTCAATTGATAGCGGTTTGGGTTCCACACATACAACGCAACTTCTCTACTGAATTGTTACTTGGTTTTAGTTGTAACTCTCCATACATCTGATATTGATTGTATCCATCTTTGTGTATATACTGAACAATTGTTGTTGAAAGTTTTACATCCGATGGTTTAGATAAATGTTTTGGTTCCTCATACGAAGATGGCGACGTGGGTATACAAAGCGCTATAAACAATAAATTTGACATATCTATCTTTATTATTTTAGAAAAATGGACATGCATGCTCTTTATGTGGGGAAATATACTGGATTGCCGAGACATTGACCAGATCATCCAAGATAAAATCAACCATTGGAAGATGTTGTCATCGGGGAAAAGTGTAAATCCCTATGTTACTTGAACCTCAAAGACTTGAGGGATTTATATAAAAGAGATGATGCACTGTCAAGTTAATTTTGTATCCACATATGAGAGTACCATAATGCTTCGAATGCATTTACCAATCTTGGTTGCAGTTATGATAAAAGAGCTCCAAAAGGAAAGGGTCCAAAGTACTTTTCAATACAAGGGAACTTCAACGCATGAATGGAGAATTAGTACTCGAAGAAGGAAGGGAACCATTGTATTCCAAGATTTATATATACGAAACTAATCATGCCTTTAGTTAAAGGGAAAAACAAATCCCCAGCTGGACCAAGGTGTTTTTGGGACAATTCGAATACTCTCTCAAAACATATTGTGTCATGTGCTAAGTATTCTTCCGCACATGAGATCTGAGTAATGAAATTCCCATGGATAAAAACGTGAAATTCATTGGTGGTTCTAGGCATATGTTCGATATTTATCAAGATTCAATAAACATTACACCTTTTAACCATTAACCAAATATCTTCTTTACCGCAAACCCTAACTAAAGACGAGCTCAATCGTCCCAATCTGATAAACCGTGTTTTCAAGTTGAAGAAAGATGACTGAATAAATCAGTTGATGTAATAAATCAATAAATATGTTTGATAAATCAGTAGCATATATATTACGACTGAATTTCAAAAACGTGCTTTGCCTCAGATGCACACTCTTTTATTCTTGGATGGTCTAGATAAATTAGGACATTGGAATAGGTTGAGAAAAATGTATGTACCGAATTTTCGTTCAAAAAATATTACTCAACTCTATTTCAGACTGTATGGAAATGTATGTTACATGGTAAATAGTAGTAGATATCCAAAGAAACACGATGATAGCACAACCCTGAACGAAAGTATACCCAATCTATCACCGACGCGGTGAAGGAAGGGGGTGATCACGTGTAAGGGATATAGAGCAAACAATATAGATGTTGTTCCGTTAGACCCAATGTGTCTAGGATGTTCAATTTCCACATAAATGTTGAGATTTGTGGAGGTGTAGGGATTTTTAAATACATATGCAAGGTCATGATAAATGTTACACTAGATCCAATTTCATATTTTTGCAATCAATATTTCTTTTTGTACATAGTAAACAAGGCATTACGATACCTTTTCAAGTATGTAAATAAGGATTTGGGGAAAGTAATTGCTAATATAGATAAAAAAAATAAGTCACAATTAAGAAATGGAAAAGATTCATCGACATCACGTGTTCAACAAATTTGAAATTATGGGAGGATCCAAACTATCTAAAAAATAATAATTATTGCAACACTAACAACTGAAAACGAATATAATCACATCTGATATCACTTATTCCATATATATTTAAGTATGGATTCAAACAATAACGAACCTAAAATGAAATACATTAATGTAGAATTTCATAACTCTCAACAAATTCTATAATATTTAGAATAACCAGGATTCTCAATCCATAGAATTTAGCTAAAAGTTGGTGCACATATCACATAGTTGATAAAGAAAGACTTAATGAAGCTACTAGGGTTTTGATCACATATTTGGAGAAGGCAAAAATTGAAGATGAAATATTAACAAGGAAAAAACATAAAAGAGTGATAAGCATAGAAAAGATCCGTGTATATGTCGGTGACATTCTCCAATAGGAGCCTAATACACTAGGGTTTACTTTTGCATTTCGACATGTCCATAAAAAAATAAAAAAAATTATTGACTTGGAAAACATGAAGAAAATTTAGGAAAATATATACATTTTATTTCCATCTCTTTTAAACTTTAACTTTAGACATTTAAATGGGTGGCTTAGATTCAAAGAACACAATATGCAACACATAAAACAGACCAAGATTAATACTTAAAGAATTACTAAAAGAATAAAATAAAAATATGAGAGAGAAACATAGAAAATGAAGAATATGAATTTGACAGGAAAAAAATAAGAGTTGAGTAAACGAAGGACAAAAAAGACCAACAAAGTTAGAGAAGGCCAAGAAAAGACCAATCAAGATAGAGGAGGCCAAGGTATAGACATATAAAACGGATTTGGATGACCTAGAAAACTTGCTTAGCCATGTAGTAATGGAAATACAAGAGATATGTAGGTGTCATTGAAGTGAAATGGTAAAGTTATTAGATGATGATTGTAGTACAATGGTAAAGTTGTTGGGTGATGATACCATCGACCCGCGTTCGAAACTCGCTAGCGTAGGGGGTAAAAAAGGAAAAGAAAAATAAAGAAAAGATATCAATAAAAAAGTGCAATACAAGAGGCATATATTCTTTGTGAACCGGAGAATAAGAAGACAATACGAGAGGTACATATCCTTTATGTAATCTTTTTGCGAACCGAAAAACTTTTTGCAGGATCTAGAGCAACAAACGACATCGATAATTGGGGAAGATTTAAACCTATTGAGTCATTAAAATATGAAATTAATTTTTTACATGAAATCGAAAAGGAAAAGTTGATGGATGATTATTAAAAAAAAGTATTGAGCTAGAAAAATTTAAACAATATTAAAAAAATGAAAAAAAGGTTAGAATTGATGGTATTGAATATTTTCAGTTTTAGTTGTTGTATGATATTGACCAGGTTAAGTATGATGATAAGTGTTATCGCAGCATTGGTCTTTTATTTTCACATGATAGTTAGATGCTTGAGTCTTATTTGAAGAATGAAAATTTAATTGAAGATGAGGAGGACAACCTCGATAAAACATTGAAGAAAATCAAGGATATGATTTTATTTTTGTGGAGATGAGGTTATGGAAGCGGTGTGTGAACTACAAGCATGTATTAGTCTTTTCCCAGGAGATGGGTCTAAACATGAAATTCACATTTACATGGCACAGGTCTATGAAAACCTGGATAAATTAAAATCAAAACCGAAACACAGGGCTACGTCGATTCAAAACAATGTCCAAAATGGATGTACCCAACCAACGTAGACAAAATCTAGACTCGAGAAAGAATACAATTACCATACAATTTGTTTTATGCAAGGACAATGGAATGACCAAATAAAGAAGATTGAAATCCAAATTTTCGTAATTTATATTCTTGACAAGGTATGTTATAACTCAAGTTTACATTGTTCAGATTATCATATGGTTCACCAGGTTTTTGGTTGTGTCAAAAGGCATTAACAGTTTGACCACTTCAGTGGATTTTGCATTATCCACCTCATTATTTACCTTATAATTATTTTAGTAATTTGAATTCTTATTCAGACCATACTATTTTTCCTTTCGGCATGGATTTCCTTGATTACTTTCATAAAATTTAGACCTAGTGCTGTTAAATTTTAGAAAATTTTTTCTTTAGAATAATTTACTAAAACAACTGCAATTGTTGATTTGTTCATTTCAAGTAAATAATTTACTTCATTAAACGATTCCATATATTTAGACCGTGTTGGCATGTTTTAATTAGATAATAATTCCCAATATCATCCTCATAAGTCACCTTCTACTTTGACTGCTATTAACTTTCGAAAGGTGATGTTCAATGGTCATGGTCATAATTTAATAGAATTGACGAATAAAAAACACAAGAAGGAATAAATCTAGGTAATCTAGGTAACATAAACTGTATTATATCAATATGGATACCTGGATAACAAAAACATCTTAATGATATTTTGGAGTATTTTAATGGAATTTACCAAGTTAAAAATCATATGTTAAGTACCGAAGTTTACATGATGTATGACAATAATCAAATTGAGCCGGAGCCATATGTTAATTTTACAATTTTTATTTCATAGATATAGAAACTCAAATTTTTTGCGTTAACATGTTTGTCCAATTGAGTCAAACTAACTTGGTTAAGCATCGGTCAAGACATGGAAAATGATTCTCATTGACAAGCAAAATATATTTCACATTGATTGTTGTTGAACATCTTGATTGTCAGTTTACTTGACCGTAGTCAAGTTTTTTACTTAGCCTATGTACTAAGTATTTACCTAGGAGTGAAGAAACTAGACTTTAGGATCAATTAAACATCAGAAATATGTTAAATTAAGAACCATTATAACATGTTGAATGTTCTTTTCCAAATTAAATAGGCTTATTACGGACAAAACTATCGTCGAAAATGTAAATGTGAACTTAGAATTATTCATAGTTTAATTAATAAAACTTATATTGAATAACCATGGATACAATAAAATATACAATGATGAAATATTGAGCCATGGACATAGGTAGGGCGATGCCTAGAGACATAAGAAAAGGCAATCATCGCTTAAAAACAAGGTAATTAATCTCTATGAAGTATCAAGATCTCTGATAGTGATGCAGGAAAAGAACAAGAACGCATTAGATAACAAATGAAAGAGCAATCAATTCTTGAGGGATTCTTATGGGTCTTTAATCAAGAGCCAAAATATTTTGATTGCGAAGAAAAACTTGAGAACTTCTTGGAGTATCAAGATCAACAAAATATTATCGATTTAAACCTTTTGAGTCATTAGAATTTAAAAAAAAAAGTTCCAAGATGAATTTGAAACGAAAAAGTGAATGGATGATTATGCAAAAGATAAAAAATAAAAAGAGTATAAGCTACAAATATTTATACAATATAAAAAATAAAAAAAGTTTACAATAGTATTACATTCTTTAAATTTTTGATGTTGCATGATTTTGATCAGGTTAAGAGAAACGAGAAGTATCATCGCAACATTGACATCTTACTATGACATGACAGCAAGATACTTGAGTCTTATTGGAAGAATGCGGATCACTTTGAATATAGGGAAGATAACCGTGATTTAACAATCAAAGAAATTTGACAAGAACATGATTACATTTTTAGGAGGTCAGGTCTTAGAAACGGTGTTTAAACAACGAGCATGCATCGGTCTATTTCTACAAGGTGGTTGAGCAAAAAGTTTACAAATACATGATCCACATAAATTTGGATAAGTTAAAATCAAAATAGAAACACAGTTACACAGGCTACGACGATTCAAAACAATGTCTAGAAAGGATATACAACTTCCGGTAGAAAAATTTCGACTCGAAAAAGAATACAATTGTACAAGAATAATAAAATTCCTAAAGATAAAATCTTGGAGTTCATGGACGTGTCAAAAATATATTCAATGCACTTTTTGGAGTAGCTTTTAATGGATCTAAATTCTTTTATTATTTTAGCCAATTTACATTCTTGACTAGGTGTATTATAACTCCATTTTATATTTTCCTCACTTTATCATACGCATGGTTCACCAGGTTTTTGGCCGTGTCAAAGACATTAACAACTGCTTGAACAACTTCAATAGCTTTTGTATTATTCACCTAATTATTTACCTTATTATTGTTGTGGTAATTTAAATTCTTATCCATATCAGACTCTTTTGTCTTCGGAATAAATATCCAGGATTGCTTTATTGAAATTTGTACTATTTGCTTTAAAATTCTTCTGAATAATTTATTAAAGCAAATACTGGAATTGCTCATTTGTTCGTTTCAAGTAAACAATTTAATTTTTGTTCAAACCAGGTTCTACTTAATTTGTTAGATAAAAACGCTCAACATCATCCACTTAAAGTTAACTACCATCTTTGATAGGTGACGTTCACATTTAATCAGTGGCCACCATTTAGTTATCCTGAAATCAATGAACCGACAATACGTAGGAAAAAAATAGGGAATCGTCAACGGTGATACCTAGATGACATAGACCAGATAATATCAATGGAGATATCTGGATAACAATCATATTATTGATATTTTATAATATTTTTACGGGACATATCGAGCTAAAAATTATGGATCCAATACCGAAGACTACGTGATGCTTGATACTAATCAGAGGTTGAACCGGGGCCGTAAGGCCCCGGTGATACCTAGTTTTCAAAAATAAAAACCTAATCTGATTGGCCCTAAATTAGCAGCCCGGATATATCCATCAACCTTCAATTATACAAGGCTTGTGCGGAAACCCATGTTTTCCTCAAGGTGTTGAAATACAAACATCAATCTCCCTCCCTCCATGATGGCGAAGAAGAGAGAGAGAGTATAATTTGAATCGGCGACCATATGAGTCAAATCAGTGTTTAAAAATTTCATCCAATCTTACTTTCTTTTGATTGTTTTTACATTGATTTCTTTGTCAACATCCATGAAAATTCCATAATTTTACTGTTTCTTACTTTATTTTATGTTTAAGTGATTTTCTTAATCCTTTTGGTCATCTTTGAGAAAAACCTTATTTCATTTTTGGTCTATTTTCATGAATATGTCTAACTAATTAAATATTTTTTCCCTCTAAATGTGTTTACAGATTGTGTGCTCGTTAATGGCGTTTGCCTATCTATCTAATTTGGTTAAAGCGTTTGTTGTTAAACTTGTTGAAGAAAATGTGAAAACATGGATTGCTCTTCTTTTTTGGGATGGAACTGTCGTCTGCACCAACTCGAACGTTTCAACTCGGAGAAAATTCAAACAAGAAAAACAGAAGAAATGTAAGCATAAAACTCGCACGAGTGGGAGTTGGATAAAAATACTCTTTCAAGCCCTAACTTTCCTAAATTCAATATCTGTAACCTATGCCAGCTACCAAAATTCTTTCTTTATCTCGGATTTTCGTTCCAAAAATATCTCCATGCCGGATTCTCAGAAATACCAATTCAAAACCCAAAATAAAAACACTATATTTATGGAATTGGGGAGTTCGCTGATTCACTGGCAAAAAAGAATTGCAAAAGAGAAAACCCGTTATCAAACCCTAGTAATGGCGGAGGAAAACCAAATTGAAGTCACAAATTTGGCGACGAAGTTTAGAAATGCAACCTTAGAGTTAGAAAACAACGAAGAGGATGTTGTTCACCATTCTGAAGGTCTTGCTGAAGCTGATGAAGAAGAAGAAGAAGATATAAGCTTGATAGGGAAGATATTTGTGGAAGGAAAATGAGTTTGTTCGCTGTTGAAAAGCATATAGGTTTCACTTGGCCTTTCATACCGTAAGAAGAGCTGCAAATTATGGAAATTGATAGAAATATCATGGTTTTTAAGTTCAAAGACTAGGATACGCTAAAGAAGGTAGTGGATGAAAGTCCATGGAGCATTGATGGAAACATGGTTATTCTCCATGAGTACAATCCTTTGATTATGTACTAGGAGCTGGACTGGGATATCCAATGGTTCTGGATTCAATTGAAGAATCTGTTACCTGAACATATGAATGTCAAGGCTGTGGAGGAGATGGGGAAGCTTATGGGTGAAGTTCAAGCTATTTACCCACCTAATGCTATTCCAGAACCAGGTGTACCAGTCAAGGTGTGTGTTAAGATCAATATCAACAATCCACTAAGGAGAGGAGTCATGGCAATTACTTCTTCAAGGACAACAAGATGGATCAGGTATTTTTATAAAAAACAACAACACAAAATTTGTCCTGATTGCTATATTATCAATCACTCAAAGGGTGCATGTAAAGAAGCTGCAAAATATCTGAAAGCACTTCATAAGAAGCTTCATGTATTTGGAAAGGTGGGCATCAAACATAAAAATAAACTCCTTCAAACCAAAACAAATGCAGTTCCTACTAGTCAGGCTCCTAGGAAGAACAGTAAACATGTTCCATTTGTACCACCAAAAGATGGAATTCTAGTGAATGTTAGGAATCATGTTGATGTGAATGAAGAGGATGAGGAGAGTATCAGATTTGGAAAGAGGCAGAGAAGCAATGTTAGGAAAGAAAACAATATCCAATCCAATATATTGAAGAGCATCCATGCTACACCCGCAACATAAAGAGCCATTAGCAATGAGCCACAGTCAAGTAACACAAATGAAGAGAAAAAGGTATTTTCTTGGCATTTTCATAAAAAAAGTTAATTTTCTGAAGATTATCCCTTGTTTTTGTTTGAATAAGTGCTTTAGATCTTCTTTAAAGAATTACTATCACCAAAACAAAATGAGGGTGCTTTCTTGGAATGTTTGTGGTTTTGGTAATAAACATACTAGGAATCATTTACAAATGCTGATAAGGTCTCATGATCCAAACATACTCTTTCTCTCTGAAACTAGAAACAAAACAAAAAGAATGCAATACCTCACGGCTAGATTTAAATACCCAAATTATTTCTTCTTGGACCCTGTAGGTCTTTCAGGTGGATTATGTTTGCTATGGAAAGATGGTTTTAATTTAAACATAATAGATGCAAATCAAAATATTATCAACTGTATGGTTAAATTTGATAGTAGAAACATGGATACTTTATTAACTTGCATTTATGGTGCAATAAATGGTGTTAATAGAAAAATGCAGTGGGATTACCTTAGCAATATTAGAACTCATTATGACAATCCTTGGATAGTCTTAGGTGACATGAATTTCATTCTCTCTAATCATGAAAAGGAAGGAGGTAATAGGCTTACTCAATCAGAACTAGATGATAATAATACTATTTTGAGTGATAATAATCTACATAGTATGAATTTCATAGGAAATCCTTTTACTTGGACAAACAATAGAAATGGGAATGAACTTATATTAGAAAGATTGGATAGAGCTATGGGTTCTCTGGATTGGTTTGATAATTTTCCTAATGCTTCTTTGTACCATCTTACTGTTGTTGGCAGTGATGACTGCCCTATTTTGTTGGTTTCTTCTAATTTATCCAACAACTCTAAAAGTCCATTTAGGGTAAATAGGGCTTGGTTTAAAGACTCTACTTGTACTGAGGTTATTAAAAATGGTTGGAATTGCCAAACTCAAGGTTCTTTTGCCTTTAAACTCACTCGAGGCCTTTTAGGAACCAAATACATTTTGAGAAACTAGAACATTAACCATTTTGGTAATATATCAGTTAATATTGCAAACATTGAATCGCAATTGGCTTCCTTAACTAGAAATAGGAACTCTGATAACAATGCTAGAATAGAAGAGCTTACTAAAGAAATTAAATACCGGTATGATGTAGAAGAGGATTTCTGTAGGCAGAGAGGTAAAGATGAGAGTAGAAGACTAGATGATAGAAATACAGCATACTTTTACCAAAAGGCTAATTTCATAAGAAGAAAAACTCAAATAGAATCGATTCAAAATAACCTAGGTATTTGGTTATCTAAAAAAGATGAAATTGCTTGTGAACTTAGGAGACATTTTTGGGATATGAGTAGAAGTTCTAGACCTCCTGACCCTGTTTCTTATTTGAACAATGTTCATGCATGTATTACAGATGCTGATAATGCTTTTCTGACTGCTTTGCCCTCTGCTGATGAAATTAAAAGTGTGGTTTTTGACATGAAACCTTGGACAACACCAGGCCCAGATGGTTTCCCACCTGGTTTTTACCAATTAATGTGGGAAACTGTTGGACCTGATGTTGTAAGAATGGTCCAGTATTTCTTTCATTCCTATCATATGCTAAAACAGATAAATCACAATTTTATCACTCTTATCCCTAAACATAATTGTCCTAAAGCTGCTATAGACTTTAGACCTATACGTTTGTGCAATGTCAGTTATAAGATCATCTCAAAACTCTTAGCTTCTAGGCTAAAAACTGTTTTGCAAAAGATTATTTCTCCTGCTCAAACTGTTTTTATATCTGGTAGGCAAATACAGGACAATATTGTGATAGCTCATGAAATTTTACATTCAATGAAAAAAACAAAAGCTAAGGATGGAGGAGTAGCAATAAAATTAGATATGTCTAAAGCATTTGATAGAGTAGAATGGCCTTTCCTCATAAAGAATCTAGAGAAACTAGGTTTTTCTGAAATTTGGTGCAAAATGATAGAACAATGTATTTCTACTGTTTCGTCTTCTATATTGCTTAATGGTGCTCTTGGAGAAGTGTATTTACCTCAAAGAGGCCTGAGACAGGGTGATCCCGTATCTCCTTATTTGTTTATTTTGATCATGGAGTGCTTTTCTAGATCCTTGTATCTAGTTGAACACAACGGTCTTATTCATGGTTTCAAACCAACTAAAAATTGCCCATCTATTTCACACCTATTTTTTGCTGACGACTGTTTGATCTTTATAAAATCTAGACCTAGAGATGCTAGGAATTTAGCTACTATAATTGATCAATTTAGCAAATACTCTGGACAGGCTGTTAACTTTGAAAAATCTGCTATTGCTTTCAGTACTAAAGTGCCCAATAATGTGAAATCTGATATTGCTAATATTCTGCAAATTAGAAGAATGGATTTGCAGGAAAAGTATCTTGGAGTTCCTCTACTTTTACAAAATAATAAGGCTGACTCCTTTAATCACCTTGTGGTCAATTGTAGAGGCAGACTTGCACCTTGGAAATTCAAGTTCATTGCTCAACCAGGTAAAACTGTTCTTAACCAAACTGTTATAGGAAGTATGGAAAACCACCACCTTGTTGTTTTCCAAATGCCACAGAGCATTATCTCTGATATAGATTCCATTCAAAGGGATTTTTGGTGGGGAAAACAGCAGGGTAGAAAAGGTGTCTATATGAAAGGTTGGTCTGACATGGCTCTGCCAAAAGAATTAGGTGGTTTAAACATTAGGAGGACTGAAGTTTTGAACCAATCTCTCCTTGCATAACTTGCATGGAGAATGCTTGAACAACATGATGCTCTTTGGGCTAAAATCCTTAGAGGTAAGTATTTTCACAACACAAACCCTTTGATTGATGATATGCCAGAGAATGGATCTTGGATTTGGACTGGTATTTGTAGGGGTCTAGAAATTATTAGAAAAAACCATGTAATGGAAATTGGTACTGGTGAAAATGTACATATATGGAAACATAGTTGGATACCAAACTTACCTGGTCCACCTGACTCTTCGTTATTTTTATCAAACATGATTTTTGTGAAGCAGCTAATTGATCAGGATACAAACAATTGGAATTATGAAATTTTAAATGCTTTGTTTGATCAAAACACTGTTAATGAAATAACTAAAATTAGAATTCCAATACATGGATGTCATAAAATGAGATGGAGACCTGCTGCAAATGGTGCTTTCTCCATGAAAACAGCTTATAGAGTCATTCTAGATGGGCAATTAAGAATGAACCCTACTAAGAATAATCTTAGCATAAACTGGAAAGCTTTCTGGAAGTACAAGCTACCACCTAGGATACAACATTTTATGTGGAAATGCCTACATAATTGTGTACCTGTAAAAGAAAGATTAGCTAGATTTTCTAGGTATCAGGATACTAATTGTGTCATGTGCGGTAATGGAGTTGAAACTCTTCATCACCTGTTTGTGGAATGTGATGTTGCTAGAAGAATCTGGATAGGTGTTAACACCCAGATTCATGCCAACTTTGGCAATCACAACTTTCATAATTGGCTTTGTGGTGTTTTTGATATACAAAATGCCAATTTGCAGGTGGATACAATAGGTTGTACTATTTGGCATATATGGAAATCTAGGTGTTCTAAATTGTTTGATAATGTGCAGGTTAATGAGGCTTCAATTATATGGACTGTCAAGTCTGAACTAAGTGACCTGACATCTTCAAATGTCACAAATCAAATTGGTCCTAGTATCAGAACTGCAGTTGTTCCCAAATGGAAATGTTCTGAACATGCAATAGATAAATTAAATTTTGATGCATCACATATTATGGATACAAGAGCCTCTGGGATTGGACTAATATGCAGATCAAATGTAGGTGAATGTAATGGAATGCGAGGAAGGACATTGAGAACTTTAGATCCAGAACAAGCGGAAGCAAAGGCTCTGTTGGAAGCTGTGTTGTGGGCAAAGGAAATGGGCAAAAGACGAATTCATCTAGAAGGAGATTGTGTCAACGTAATAAATGCCTTAAATGGGAATAATTTAGCTGTCAGATGGACTACTTTTAATTTGATTTATGATGCACTTGTTATTTTAAGAGATTTTGATTTTTGGTGTTGCTCTCATGTTCATAGAGATGCAAATCACATTGCAGACACAATTGCGAAATTCGCAAGGTCTGAAAATACTAATTTCAATTGGGCAGAAAACAGTCCTGGGTGGGTTTTGAACTTAATCCAACAGGATAAGAACTATTTGTAATTTTATTTTTTCAATAAATCTTCTTTCCTATTAAAAAAAAAAAAAAAAAAAATCCCCCTCCCTCCATCATTTCTGTTTTGGTTTAGCTTTATAGACATAAACAGTAATACAAGTCATTTGTCAATTGTCATTGTTATTATTCAATCTTAATGCTAATTCTTAATCATTTAATGTTAGTTCTACCCCATATTTAAGTTGAAGACTTTCACAGTCGAGCTATACTTAATGAACCGACAAACTAGGTGGATACATCATGTTTTCTTTGCTAATGAGAACATATTAATAATTCTAAAATTTACAAAGGTATGGCGCATTTGGCGAGGACTTACATTCAAAATTCAAATACAACATCCTTAAAACGAGAGTACTTGATCAATTTATCACTGGAGCTGTCTATGATCAATTTTCAGCATGCTTGCCAGAAAAAAAAATCATAAGCATGCATTTGATTGTTTTTTCTCCCTTTTTAATATAGTTGGTGGAAAATATCGGTTATAAATTGCACTTAATTAGCGCCATATTCATTTAAAGTTTATGGGCGGTCCTAAAAGCTGTAAGCATTAGTTGAGCGAATTCGACATCCAACAAAGTTGTTAACTTGGCATTTTGTCTTAAATTCATCACCAGAGGACATTCAATCTATCGATAGGAAAGCAAGTCAACTTCCCTCCTTGGCTGGAGATGGAGCGCGGTGGTGCGCCAATTAGAAAGGAAGTTAGTTAATAATCTTGTTGAGTGATATTTACCGAACATATGAGTACATTTTTGTGTCTCATTATATATACACTATAAATATTCAGGCGTGTGATAAGCAAAATTAAAATCATCTGTTCACCAAATCCACTTACAGATACACTGTATGGGTGGCAAAATGCGATCCGAGTCTGTCCAAGTCCCGAAGATGACCTACTTTTTATTGAGTCATGGATGCGATCTTTTTTAGTTAGGAGTGAATACAAATAAAAATGATGTGTTGGGTAGTGGAACAAGAAAAAAAGAACACACGAATAAAAACAATTATGATAGAGATTTTCAAAATTTGCAATTTGCTATACCTACCATTTTTGCCAGCCCACCTCACTTAAAATTAAGTATTGACCTAGAGTTGGGACCGTGTGGGTTCTCGTTTTTTTGTTGGTGTACTCAAATATTTTATATTTCCATGAAATGAGACAAACCTCGGCCACCCCATGTCTAACTTCCGTTTCAACTTTAGGTTTTTTTTTTTTCTTTTTTCCTTTGATGCACGAAGATAAAGAAAAACATTCCTAGATTATTATGAACGCAATTGAGGATATCCATATTAATTGGAGGATATGAATTACTTCCCTCAACCTTGGATGTTTGATAAGGGGTGTTTTTTTGGTATGAAAATACCAAAACACCCTTAGATTAATTTTAAAAACTTATGAAAAGACTATTTTACCCTCTCACAAAATTAAAAACTTAAAATCAAAACCAAACACAAAATCAGTTATCCCCCATTTCTATATCGGCATAGTTGTGTGAGGGTTCCAATTTTTTTTTCATCTTCTTCATCGTTCTTCATCGACGATTAATCGTTAAATCAAAAATTTCTTCGTCGATTAACCTACCCGAATCATAACCATGCCTCCACGGAAGAAAACAACTTCCAAATCGAACCCAAGTCAAGCGAATCCAAGTCAATCGAACCCAAGAACGATTGCTCAACAGAAATTGAAAAAAAAACTTGATTTGATTGCTCAAGAGGAGGAAGACAAAGAAGCAGAGTTATCGGACGATGAACTACTAGCTAAGATGGCTTCTGTGAGAAGGTTAGTCATTTTGAACTGTTTAATTAGTGTTTCACTCGATTTGTAGCTATGGGTTTAGGTCAAAATCGCAAAAACCTAGCTGCAAATTTTCAGTTTCAACAGTTCCGGCATTTAATTTAGTATGAATGCCGCACCGGTAGTGAAAACCGGCATGCAATCTAGGATAAATACCACGCCGGTAAATATCCCGGCATAAGATTTAGTATGAATACCACACCGTAAATTAGTATCGGCACTCAATCTAGGTTGAATACCACGCCGGTATTGAACTTCTAATATACAGAGACCCATTGTTTAGTGAGTTGTACCGGCACTCAATCTAGGTTGAAAACCACACCGGAAGTCTTTTTTGGTATCCAGGATTTTTAGAATTCTTTCCGGCATTTTCGACATTTAATTTTGTATGCCGTTACTTCAATCCGGCATGGACGTTTATTATATAAAGATGCCGGTATTGGTGTAAATTTATCCAGGAAAATTTCTGAAGTATACCGGCATTTTCGACGTTTAATCTTAAATGCCGGCATTTATACCCGGCATGAAAGTTTATTATACGGATATGCCGGAACTAGCTAACGTCATGGTTTGTATGCCGGTACTAAAAATGAAAGTTTGTGGTATTAATTTCGTGCTTCTTTTGAAATAGATCTAAATCCAAGGAGGCCAAAGCAAAGGCGGCAAACAAAGGAAAAGCTAAAGTTGCTGCGACTAAGAAAAAAAGGAAGGATGCTCTTGATACTCCTCTGTCTTTTCCTCCTCGAGGGAATAACAAAAAGCGTTTGGGTTTTGAGACAAGAGGTGATATTTGGGAGAGTGGTCGTGATCGTAGTATTCTTGTAATCCGTGAACCTGCTGCAGCTGTTGAGGAGGAAGACGAGGAAGATGAGAAAAATGTGCAAGATGAAGAGGAAAGTGAGGACGAAGACAATGATATTGATCCAACTCAATTAGCAAACCAAATCCAAGGAGTAGTTGAACAAGATGGTCCAAGTCAACAACCAACACAAGGCAAGGGGAAAGGAAAATGCAAAGCAAAAGTTAAAGGTGAACACCTTCCTCATGTTGATGACATGATACCCGACCTTGAACGTGGTCAAATTTGGGGTGCGGCTTCAGTTGTTCCGGGCCATCTATTTGGATACAAGCACTCATGGGCTCGAACTATATATCAGACCTATGTAAGAATTTCTCTTTCGTGCATATGTACTGTATTAATGCAAAATCTCTTAATCATTATCTCCTAATTGTAAGATCATGAGAAGGATGTGCGTGTTTGCCGAAACCAAGCCGTGGCTGATTGGGATTTGTCTCTAGAGCATGATGATGTCCAAGCAATAGTAAAGGAATCTAGTCTATATCCTTTAGTTGAAAATTATGTGAAGCCCGATATTGTAACCGTCAATTCCTTCGTCGAAAGGTATCATGGTGAAACTAAAGTTTTTTTTTATTCTTAAAAGTGGTAAGCATACTATAATTGGGTTGCTACCAGGTTGGTAGCAACCTAAATGTTTTTAAAATACACATCTACTGATTACACATTTATGATTGGGTTACTATCATCTTGGTAGCTACCTAAATAATTGTATTAGATTATAACGCCATACATCGGCCAAAATCACCGTCCGCGAAAAAAATTCCAATGAAATATTCAGAAAACAAGATTGGTGACAGCAAACATTGAGCATGTACACCGTTTGGGTTTAGTATAAAATACACATCTATGATTGGGTTGCTGTCAGTTTGGTAGAAACCTATATACACATCTATGATTGGGTTTCTATCAGTTTGGTAGCAACCTATATGATTTTATTAGATTATAAATGCCTTACATCGGTCAAAATCACCGTACGAGAAAAAAAAAATCCAGTGAAATGTTCAGAAAACAAGATTGGTGACAGCAAACATTGAACATGTACACCGTATGAGGTTAGCACAAAATACACATCTATGATTTGGTAATTTAGGTTGCTATCAGCTTGGTACAAACCTATATACACATCTATGATTGGGTTTCTATCAGTTTCGTAGCAACCTATATAATTTTATTGATGAATATAGAAAGTTGGAAACACTGGACATGAGTAACATGTTGGTATGATGGTTGGCAGTTGAACTAAAACGTGCGATGTTCTTCGGTTCGAATCATATCTGGCGTGGTATATAGATTACAGTTAATGCCGGAATAAAAAAGTGGAATAGAGCCGTTATGTGCTCATCTATTTAAACGAATGGCTACACCTATTGCACTTGATACCTCCAAAAATACAAAAAAACAGCATTAGGTCCAAGACATCTCTCTAATGGATTATCAATCACCAACTACCAAGTTCAGGTTCATCAATTCCCTCGAGAAAAAAAACGTATGAGGAACATATTGTGCATTGCGATAGGAAATTAATCACCAACCACCACCAACTCAGTCGACACAATACTAGAAAAACTAAGAAGGAAGGAAGAAACCACCAAGTCAATTGCCGCAATGGAAGAAGAGATAGTTAAGAGGAAAAGATAAGAAAAAGAGGAAGCAATGCTTGAACATTATCGTGAAAAACTAACTAAGATTGAAGCGGATGTTGAGGAAGCGGGTAAACGTCAATGTTCCGGCATACAATGTAACATGTGGGTGGTGCCGGAATTCTGAGATTTTTTACCTTTGTAACTGTCGCACCAATTATCCCCCATTGTAACCGCCACAAACTTCCTCAACTGACCACTTTGTCAACAACATTAATAACCCAATTCGTCAACTTCATGATTTCAAACACAAACAACCACTAAAAATCAAATAACATAAAAAACATAAATTCTTGTCTGCCACAAAGATAATGAGACACCCCATTTCAGTTTCCAAACAAGAAACTGCAAAATAACGGTCAATCCCCAACACCCCATTTCAGTTTTCAAAATCTAACCTTGGAAACGGTTCCATCTTCCAAGCAACATTAATAACCCAATCACGGTTACAAACTCCATTACTAATAAAATTGGAACGGTTCCCTCTTCCAATTTTTTTCTTATCACTTAGCAATTCCAAGAGAACCATTCGAAACTCCATTATTTGGTTTCATCTTCCAAACCAAACTTATCAGGTGAACACCATACGCAGGTGGTTTACAAACCAACACCTGTAGTTGCACATTGGAATGAAAGGGAAGAACAACAACTAGACAGGGCTGGTTGGGAATTTGCGGAAAACGGTTATGAGTCTGAACCAGGGTTCCTCAGAGGTCATTTGAGGTACTCACATCCTTATGTTGTACGCCCGGCCAGCGATGAAGTGCCTCCATAAGGGGAAAATCTTGAAGAACCTACTTTACCCGTACTTCGCAAGACTCTCCTTTTGTTGGTACGTAATTCTGGTTCACTTCCTATCTTTTGAATATTTACCTATAAACCTATAAAAAAATTACCATGCCGGGTACCATTTCTGGCATGCTCGACCACAGGTCCAACATTGAATGTTCTAGAATACAAAGGCCGGAAGAGTCAATACCGTCATTTTATCTAAACAGGGTACATGCCGGTAACAATAACCGGCATTCTCGACATGTGAGTTTTCCAACCGGAACCGAGTGCCGGCATTGAGGTAATCTTAACAGAAAGCCGAGAATAAATACCGGCGTTCTAGATATTTTACATACTACGCCGGTATTGGAGTTCAAGAATCTTAAACTCCTGGATGCTTTTCTGTAAGTACCGGCATCGTCAGTTAGGAGTAAGCTATTCCGGTTGGAATATTCTATGGAATATTCGGTGTTAGGTAAAAATCATAACTAAATACCGGCATACATAGATTATTTCAATAACATGCCGGGAAATTTTTGAAATGGGGGATATGCTATACCGGCATGGACAAAAATATGAAAAGCATGCCGGGAAATATTTTGAAATGGGGTATATATTGTACCGGCATTAAATGGAGTTGGAACACAACGCCGGGAACGTGTTTAAAATGGGGGATATATTGTACCGGCATGCATATTGTATGAATACCAAGCCGGTAGCGCCAGTTCCGGCGTAGAATTCATACTACGAGTGTGACGGTACTAAGCTTTTTCAGAGAAATAATGGCGGTTTGAAAAAGAAAAATCAAAATTTCGACCTCTTTGAAGCATTACCTGTGTGTTGGGTTTGCTTGTATGCTGAACATGTTTACTTTCTTGGGTTGGTTCTTCACAAAACACTTCATGCTCACAAAAATCATGATTCAAGGGTGTTGGTTCATCATATAACTCTAATTGTGAGTTATTATCATACACCGAAGATTGAACATGTAATTGTTGTTGTAGTAGAGCTAAAGATTCAGCTGCTGCAATACTCTCATCACAATCATCTTCCATTTTCAAAAAAAAAAAATTCACACAAATTTTTTTTTTTGCCCTCCTTCTACTCTCAACTAACCCACACAATTAAAAATAAAACTAAAAACAAACTAATTTATCCCCCAAATACTTAACATTTTACTAATTAAACTTAACCACTAATTAGGATTAGTGAGGGCTAGATTAGGAATTAAAAAAATAATTACATAGGGGGTCACCCAAAATTGCTATTGGGACACCGTTTTTGTCTTATAGCTATATCCCCCAATTAATATGGATATCCCCCAATTGCGTGTTCATTATTATACGTGGGTACCTAGTATCTGAGAAGTTATTTAATAGAATTTGGTTAGGAGGAGATGGAATGGCATGGTTCCATATTGTTGTTTAAAATTTTCGCGATTGATTTCCGTTCGTTACATGGTTTTCTAGACGATTTATTGCTTGATTATCTTATTTGTAGTTGTGGTGTATATTACACGGAGGGATTTGTCGCGTTTGATTCTCTTATTTGTAGTTGTGGTGTATACCACACCGAGGGATTTGTCGCGTTTTTTGTTTTATTTCATCAATCATTTCAGAGATAGACTAAGGAGCTCTAGCTGACGATTTTTTGAAGCGCATGAGATTTTCTGGGTCAGTTTCAAATAAATATTCTGGCCATTGTCGCTCTGTTGCTGTCCTGGATATAATCAGTGTTGCCCACGTCTCGGCCGTTAGTGTAGTAGTTATTCCTAAAGGTTGTGTATAAGGAATCACAGTTCGCGCGTTCGGCTCCCTGCAAATGATACCTGCTCTTTCCATTCCTGGGTGACTCCTAGCAGCACCATCAGTGTTGATTTTTATCCAATCAGATTCTGGTCTGGACCATCTGCTGATATAGTTGTTGTTATTTTGTTATTGGTTGATGCAATTCTGGAGGGTGAGGATGATTTTTTTTTTTTGCGCATTCAAATTCGTGTTGTTATGTCAACGATCTTTCCTGGATGTTTTCTAGTGGAATATGGTATTATTTGAAAATTAGTTCATTTCTGGTCATCCAAAGATCTCATAATAGAAAACAATATGTCGTGATTTAAGACATACGTCCAGGTTCTTGCGGAATTTTCGAGATGGTTGTTTAGGGAGTTAATGTGGTTGGGGAATTACGAGTGGTGGGATGGTTTGATGAAAGGTGGTTGAAGAGGTTGTTTCCGGTAGTTACTGAAACTAGCCAACGGGGGAATATATTGGAATTTTTGATGTTGCTGCGATGTAAGATAAATAAAAAGTTGAAAGACCTTCGTTGATAGCTTTCCACAATAAAAGATGAATTTTTGGTGGACATGGTAAGGTCCACATAAACTTAGTGATTGGGAGGGGGTTTCGGTGTGAGTGGTTATCTTGTTGGATTAGACAATTTTATCCGGACGCGGTGTTGTATTTTTTAGATTCCGAATGCGGCCAAGTTAATCTGTCCGGAGGGTTATCCAAGGAAAGGTGGATGTTTATGATGTGTTGGAAAACATTCTGTTAATGATTCCAATTATGAGTAATCGAGTCAATGAGATCATCCAAAGTTTGGATAGGGTAACATTGGATAGGATCCAAGTTTTGAAATCTAGGTACCCAGTTGGCTTGGATAGGTGTATATAAACCGTTTCCAAGACGATGAAATATGAATTGTTGGAAGGTAAGTATCCGAGGGGGCATTTGTTTCCATTGAAGGCTGGAGGAAGAAGGTATGGGTGTTGTTCCTTAGAATATTGGTTGATGTTAGAGACATTTTTATTTGTATAGGTGGGTGCAAATAGAATTTGCGTTGGCGTGAATGTTCCAAATTCTTTTCATAAGTAAGGATTTGTTGTGATTGATACTTTTCTTTATGCCTAGTCCCTTTTTGGTGATTGGTTTGTTTAGTTTGTCCTATCCTAACGTGTGAAGTTTTTTGACTGACGATTTATGACCCCAGAAAAATTCATGACTATCCGATCTATCTGTTTTATGCACATGAGTGGGGAAGAGCTGTGTTTAAATAAGGTGGTTGGAGGTAGGAATCAGTAAAGTTTTAATGAGCACTAACCTTTCTGCTTGAGTAAAATATTTTTTCATACACTCTTGAGTTTTACGTGCCAACCTTGAAGCGGCGGTTTGAATATGTGATTGGAGGTTTTATCATGTTTGAAATGTACCACTAGGTATATATATGGGGTCGAGGTGGTTGGCATGTCAAATAATTGGTGCAAAGTGTCTATTTCATGTGGTTGCAGTCTTGGATGGTGAATGATTATAGATGGTCCTGTATTGATTACCTGGCATGCCGAAGAGCTGTAGGATTGGAGTAAACTTTTGAGGTGAGTGTTTCTTTCTGGGGAAGCCTTGTAAGCAATTTAAGAGCCAATTTTGGGTCTTTTGTGAGTGTCGAAGTTTTGATGTGATGGAATATCTATCCAAAAATTACTATGTTATCATGTATTGATCTTTGTGGGACGAAATCACTTTGATATGGACTTATTAGGAATGGAAGGAAATGTCATATTCGATTTACTAGGATTTTGGATATAACTTTGTATGCGACATTGCAGAGGCTGATGGGTCTGAATTTAGATGACTTTGATGGGTGGTTTACCTTTGAAATTAGATTTATGTTTGTGTGGTTTAAGAGAGGATAAATATTTAAGGTGCTAAAAAATATGCGGACCATGGATATTAATCAAGGGTGCGTGGTTACCCAAAAAAAAAATATGAAAAACTTACTAGTATAACCATCCGACACGGGAGCACTTTCAGAATTAATGGAGAATAGAGCATGTTTAATTTTGTTAGAGCGTTGCTCGGTCGAACTCACAAGTGTTACTATATCAATCTTGTTTTCAAAACTATATCTTGATTTCTAGTCTACAATTAGTTAAGTCTCGGTCTAGGATAGAGGTAGTTGAGAAACGAACCAGTCATCATTTGCGTTCTACTGTTTGAAGGTGAAGATCAACCGAAGATTTTGGAGAAATTCATCAACAAGAGGTAAGTGAATACTGAACCACCTATTTCTCAATTTATATTCACTTTTCTATCCTTGGGACATTTGTCGCATAACTAATTAGACTAGCTGGGACAAACAAGAATTTCGAGTCAAGAACTAATTATTTAGTTTAAAAATTTCTCGAAACATAATGACTAAGCTTAATGAACATTTGTTCATACTTGATCAATTTCGGTGGAGAACAATTTATTATTTGGAACCAAAATCATAATTCAAGTTTATCGTTCAAAAATAGCCTGGAACAGTGATATATGTCATTGATGTTATTCGAGAATGTTTCGAATTGCTTTAGAAAAATATAAAACTACTATATTCGGAATACAAGGCAGTGTTATCATTCTTACAAACTGAGAAAAATATTATATGTCTGAAGACGTATTACATGTACTTGTGCACGTAGCGGAGTAGCTATATATCGACTTACATATTTGTTCGATACGCATATTCGTATGCACATCATGGGAAAATCTGTTTGTTTCTTGATCCGGATAGGTATGCATATTCGTATGCAAAACTTTTTGGAACTGTGGTAAAGGAACCGGGTTTAAGTATTCAAACCGGTATGCGAATCGGTACAATTCTATGTTCCTAGACAAATTTAGTACCCAAACCGGTACGCAAACTGAAAAGGTTATGTGAACTCCGGAACCGGTAAAGTCTTAAGGTTTCCAAACCGGCTCGCAAACTGAAAAAGATCTATCAACTCCGGAACTCAGTTTTGCACCTAAGTTTGCAAACCGGTACGTGAACCGAAAAAGTTTTTTCAACTCTGGAACTCGATTTTGCACCTAAGTTTGCAAACTAGTCCGCGTACCATGACTCAGCCGATTCGCGAACAACTCATGTATTTGTACTTTGTGCATTTACAAACTATGCCGATTGTGTTGAAATGCGATTAAATTATTTCTACGAGATGATTTGTATTTGACCAATTCTCTAAAACACTAGACTAATTTGATCACATGTTTGTGAATCAAGATTAATGTCTTTGTGTTCATGAAAATGAGTGTAAAGCTTTTAAATTAAATCGGCTAGTTTTGGCTAACCATGTTGGACATAGTCTTTGTACACGGTTCGGTTACGGTTTACCTAACCAGAGTGTATATCTTTTTTATGTGAATAAGATTCAAAATTTTCATCCAATGGGGAATATTGTTTGCTTTTTTCCAAAGCTATCTTAGCTTAAACCTAAAGAAACCTATGCTTTGATGTCTATATAAGGGAACTCTTGGAAACTAGGATCTTTGAGTGCTGACACTACTTTTTGGTGTGTCCTAGTTGCACCTAGAGTCGTCCTCTCCAGAAACCCTTTTAGGGTTTAGCGACTATCAAAGACTTCATTGGGATTCTTGAAGCTAGGTCTAGTTATATTTTATCTTGATAACTTGAGTATCCTAATCTTGTTCGATTATTGATTTATCACTTGAACAAGATATATAGAAATCACAAAGTTCTCTTCATCTCAACTTTGTGATTCTGTAAGTTTTATACTTGTGTGGTGAATAATAATCTAAGATGCATTTCGGGTTGCATAGGTTCGAATTTTGACTATAGCTAGACTTCTGTCAAATTGTTATCGATTTCCATTACCTTGATCATATGTTTGATCTGATCACCCGTTTCGATCATAATCAGGAAATCAATTATATAGGCTTAATCTGTGGGAGGAAGATTTGGTTTAAAGTCTCCAATTGAGTTGAAGCAACTCTTAGTTGGTGTGACGTCATCTAAGGGGATCAATTGCATGGAGTCCCGCTGGGATTCAAGAGGCGTAAGGAGCGAGACTGTAACTGAATCAGTGGGTGGCTGAGTTTGGGCACAACTACATTCCAAACCGAAGTTGATTGGTAGTATGCTAGTGTCTGTAGCAGATTAATACATTTTAGTGTTCAATATGGACTGGGTCCCGGTAATACATGTGTATCTTCCTCTCTCTGGGAACTAGTGATCCTCAAGTCGGATTTGGGATAGAATTGTAATTTAGGAGAGATTCCTGATTTAAGGAAGTATTACTATAAAAGGAAAATAGATTCCTAAGAGGTTTGGGAAACCAAACCAAAGTAAGGAAGTTTACCTAAATAAAGAAATACTTCTTAGACAAGGTATATTTAATATTCCTAGAAAAGGAATTATTCCTAGAAAAGGAATTATTCCTAGATAAGGAAATAGATTCCTATAAGGTTTGGGAAACCGCTAAAGCTATAAATAGATATGTTTAGATCATAGCTAAAGACATCTAGATAGTGTGGTTTGACACCTAGAAAAGGAGGTTTAACGCACAGAACTAGAGAGAAGTTTGTGAGGCAATTAATTATTGTAAAAGCAAGCTTAGCAAACAGTTTATGGTTATTTACCTAGAGAGATTGTGAGCGTAACAAAGAGAGAATTGTAATATATTTTTTTGTTTATAATCTAGAGAAGATCTTTCTTCGAAACAGGTTTTATAGTGTGTTTTTTTTATTCTAGTTTTTGTCTATTATTATTCTGAATTCCGCCTTTATAATAATAGTCACCAAGGTATAGAGATCAATACATATCAAGTTGTCATCACGAGCAAGGTTAGTTTCTAGGTTAAATCCATGTGGTTTATGGTTTTCACTAGATCTCTCTACATAAAGCTTGGTGAGGTACTTGAGAAGCTAAAACATGTTAGGAGAACAAGGGGATCACCTAGAGAGAAATACATATACACTTAGATCGAAATGAATGGTTTGTGATACAAACACACCTAGAGAAGGAGGTTTGTGAGGCAATTAATTATTGCAAAAGCACAAATAGAGAATTGTAATAGTTTTCTTGTTCATAATCTAGAAAAGATATTTTTCTTCGAATCAGATTTCTAGTGTGTTATGTCTTCTAGTTTTCATTTATTATTATATTGAATTTCGCCTATATAATAATAGTCAACAATATACAGAGATCAATACGTATCACCCGGGTTTTTTTTATGCATTTTCGGTTTCCTCGTTAACAAAATTTCTGGTGTTTGTGTTATTCTTTTTCCGCATTATATTTTTTATCTTTATAATTGAAATATCACAGGTTGTGCATTGATAAATCAGAGTAGATACTTACAACCTAGTTTGTTGGATACAACTTGATTGATCCCTGGACATTGGTCTTTGGTACCGTCTAAGAGATCTCTTTATGATTAGGTTCACAGATTCAATTTTGTATACGTTTTAATCGCAAAATAGATATGGATATAACTCTAGACACTTTCCTTGATTGAGTTTTAACTCTCGGAGTTGTGTTGAGTTTGTCCAAAAAGATTTCCTACGAAAAAGTTGGTGGTGTATTTGGTACCCTTAGTGTTTTCAAATTTCCACAGGGGTTACCTCTTACGTGAGATTGGCGCTTTGTGAAAAACTGGGGGTCAAACAACCACACCCAATATTTCGTTAGGCAATCTGTATGGACTAACTCCAATATAATTCCAAGAGAATCAACTAGACAGTTAGACTCAATCGAGGAAATATATCCAAGAGTTATATATTTGTTTCTCAATGTAATCATCAAATCAAACAGATAGAAATCCGCGAGCCTGATTATTATGAGAAACAACTTGAACGGTACCAAAGACCAATGTTCAAGTGTCAATCAATTTCAATCAACAACCAAAGTTTGGATTTACCAATTGATTGAACGATGCACAACCTGTGATATTTCAATTATAAAAACAAATATAATGTGAAAAAGAAATAACACTGACACCTAAAGTTTTGTTAACTAGGAAACCGCAAATGCAAATTAACCCCGGGATCTAGTCCATATTTGAACACCATATTGTATTAATCCGCTACAGACTCTAGCCTACTACAAGTTAACTTCGGTCTGGAATGTAGTTGAGCCCTAACCAATCTCACACTGATTAAGGTACAGTCGCATTTCTTACGTCTCTGAATCCCAGTAGGACTCTATGCACTTGATTCCCTTAGCTTATCTCACCCACAACTAAGAGTTTCTATGACCCAAAGTCGAAGACTTTATAAACAAATTTTTCTCCCACAGAAAAGTCTACTCTGATAGATAAATATGTCTCCCACATAAATACCTACGGAATTTTTTGTTCCGTATTTTGATAAACCAAGGTGAACATGAACTAATTCATAATTCGATTTTATATTCCCGAAGAACATCCTAGAAATATCAATCACCTCATAATAACTTAACTATATGGTAGTAAAACAAGTTATTGTGGAATCACAAAGAATGAGACGAATAGCTTTGTGATTACTTTTTATATCTTACCTATCAGAGATAAATCTCGTGCAAATCTTAGAGAAAATAATACTCAATACGATAGAAAAGATAAGATCAGAACACGCAACTACAGAGAAAATAGTTAGGCATGGCTTCAGAATCCCAATGAAGTCTTTCAGTCGTTAACCTATAATGGTTTTACGAAAAACCTAGGTTAAAGGAGAATCGACTCTAGTCGCAACTAGTATCACACATGAGGTGTGGGGATTAGGTTTCCCAGATGCTAGAGTTCTCCCTTTTATAGTCTTCAAATCAGGGTTTGATAGCTTTGAAACAAAGAAAACAATATTCACCGTTAGATGAAATCCTGATTTAAGATTCAAGCTAAGTTTACTTAAAACCAAATTAATATCTCTCCACCGTTAGATGGTCTTATCTTGTTACACACAAATGAAATATACCTTCATTTAGATATGGATAACCGTACCTAAACGTGTATATTGAGTTGGCTCAATAACATCTAACCGAAGTTATCCATACGAACACTTTTGTGCTAACCACATTCATCTTAACACTTCTAAATCAAATGAATCTAATTGTGTTATTTATAGAGTTATTCAATTGTTTATATTCTCATAGAAGTATACAAGACATAATTGAAGCAAAATCGGATTGATTTAAAAGAATCATTCATGAACACTTTAGCCATGGTTCGTAAAGATTGCATTCCTTAATATATAAATATATTTTTTCATGAGTATGAAACCATACTTAACCGATTTTATAACTTAACCACATAAGTTTGCAAACGGGTACGCAAACTTAAGTTACAGACTTTGATCTTTTCCTACTGTTCTCAAACGGGTACGCATACTATCGTTCCGGATCAAACACAAGTGAAAAAGTTTGAAAATGGGTATGCAAACTTAGTTCTCGGACTTTAACAGTTAAAACCGTTCACATATAGGTATGCACACTTGGTTTCCGGACCTGAATTATTCTTACAACAGTTTGCATACGGGTATGCATACTATGATATATACAAACAATGACTAATTGTTCTAAACTCCCATTTCAATCATTGAAACATTCTTAGAAGACGCCAATAGCTGTCTCACACAAACTATTAGCTTATAAGAAATTTTCAAGTGATCGAATAATCAATACGAAATATTCCGAGTCTACATCAAATTATTGTCTCACTCAAATCATGTAAGATGTTACAAGGCGATTTTCACATGATCATCTTTTGACTTTCGTCAAGAATAATGATGAACGTAGTTAAAGCAAAAATATTTCCAACACATATTTCGAGAAAGATATAAGCAAGTTAAACTCAGCTCAAAATATCAAATGTGTATAATGTAAAGTCTATATAGCTATACGACTTTGTCTCGATAGGAGATAGAATAGAATAGACTTCTGAGTGATAGTTGAGTTCAAGTATCCACATACCTTTTGTTGATGAAGTCCCCCTTAGTAGATATTCGTCTTCAATTGATGAACACCGTGAAGTCTAAAGCTCAACTACACATTCTATCATAATCCAAGACATAGCTATAAGTAGACTACAAATCAAAACTTGTAGTTTTGACAACTAAACTTGACAAACAAGCTTGAGATAGCAATGCTTGTGAGTTCGACAGAGCAATTCTCTAACAATCTCCCCCTTTGTCACTTTTAATGAAAAAATTATCAATACATATGGATTACAAAATAAAAAACTTTGTATCTTCTCATCCAAATGCTTGATTCCCTTGGTTCTTTGATGCAGTTTTACAAGTGGTAAGTATAGGGATTCAATTCTCGGGATTTTTTAAAGATTCGGTTTTTAGACAAAAAGATGGTGATTTTTATAAAACTTATAAAATAATGGAAATGCTAAAAATGATTTTTGTGTTCAATTAAAGGAAACTAGGATGTCAAGATTCCATAACTACTACACATACTAAATGATTATAACTATTCCCTATAATACTCTCTCAAAATTACTCAAGACGATTTAGGACAAATAATACGTCTCGGAAAATAAATCTTTTCAAGCAATTATTTTTCTCAAGAATTAACAATCTTCTTCACTATAAAATGCTAGTCTCTAACATAGAATATATAAATCAATTATCAAGCATCATAGGACACATGAAGAAAATCATTATCGTTACGAATCAAGAATAAGGACCAAGAGAATTATTATAGAAAATAGTCAAAACATTTTAGCACACATAGTAGGATTTCCTCTCTAATCCTAGATAGAAATTTAGCTATTCATAATTAAAAGTACTAACAAATAAATAAAGAAGAAGGAATTTAAAATAAAACTAAAAATAGAAGCCTAGAGTGAAAGCCAGGAGCTTTCACTGTTTCTCGCAACAGATGAAAGAAGAATTAAAAGTAGAAGAAAAAATGAAAGAAGAATATGCAGAAGAGGTGTGTGATGGAGAGGTGTGGGATGTTTTTCTTGGTTCCTTACAATTGATCCATATTTATACTAGATGATGCCCGACCCCTTTTTTTTATTTTCTTAATTTCTTTTTACTAAATGCGCTAGGCACTCAACAACAGTGGGTGTTGCATTTTTATTTTTTTCATTCTTTTCCTCGGTGGGTACTGCATTATCGTGCAAACCATTATGCGCAACATCATCAGCACCAACGTCATCGAGCATCATCTTCATCTCGAGTTCCATCAATGGCAAGGCTCAATCTTTCATCTCTTCTTGACTCATGTCATTGCTCCAACCCATTTTTTACATCACTGCCGGTGATGGCGACAGTCTCCTCTTCATCATTTCGTCGTCCATGGAAGCACCAAACCCGAGCAGCATCATTGTTCTCCTCTCCTTCGAAATGAGCTCATCACAGCCTCCATTCTCGAGTTCCAATATTAGCTTGAGCTTCGATCAACAACAGCAGCAACTGAGTTCTTCTTTCTCTGTTTCTTTAATGGCAGCAACCTGAGTTCCATCACCGTTCCATCTCTGAGCTTCATTGTTGCATGAACCATCCAACTTACCATCCATGTTTTAGCGTAACAGGATAAACCCAACTGTTTTCCGACGCAAAATTCCCAAAAATCACATCCAAATTCTCTGTTAGAAGATATGTTGAAATAGAAATTCGAACTAACAAATTCCCGCAACTTTTCTATTCTTGTGAAGAATAAGGGTGCCCCGGATAAATTAGCCAGGTGCCTTTAACAATATTCAAAATAGTGGCAACCCCTTAGTAAATGACTCGGCTGCCTTTAGAAGCTCCTAAGAAACAGTCTGCCCCTTAACAATAAAACTGAGTGCCTTTATCACTCCCTTTGAACTTGACTGCCCCTTAACCTTCGGTTAGGGTGCCAATAGTACTTTCCTTGTTAAATGACCATTTTGCCCTCTCTCTTTTTTCCCCATAACTTCTTCATACGAAATCCGAATGGCTCCGTTCTTACGCCATTGCCTTCTCGTCCTCTACACAATGAAAAGTAGAAATCTTGTATTTGAACGAGTTACATTTGGTCTTTGGCCCTTCTTCACTCTTAGCTAGCTTCTTTCATTGCACAACTAAGCTCAAATTCACTTCTTTTTGTATTATTCGCCTAATAGCACACAAATAAGAGAAAACAAGCGTAACACACAATAATATGCAAGAAAACCAACAAATACTAGCATGGAATTAACACAAAATATATGTGAATTAACACACATATCAAATTCCCCCACACTGGCTTTTTCTAGTCCTCGAGCAAACTAAAAATCCTAACTCACTGTCGCAAGCATCACGATTGCATTTAGCGTATGCAATAAGCCTTTAAACCCCTAGGTGTCCCTAGTGGCCGAGTTATAGTCTCGGGAGGGTTTACCAGAGGTATACCCACAAAACCTACTCCAACTTCAAAGCGTTCCAGCGTCCAAAGCATTCAAAGAGTTACGAGGACATAGAGTTTCTGCATGCTAGTAATAAGAAGTTAGAAATACCAAAGAACATATTCTCATTCTTAAATATTGAGTGAGAAATAATCACACCATAATGAGAGAACGCGTGTTTGAGAAACGACCAATAAGCATTTCGCCTCGACTTCTGCCTCACTTAAAGGATTTTATGATAATTGCACTCAATAAGACAGCTTTTTTATGGGTCTCACATGTGTTCAGGTAGGAATGAAGATATAACTCCTCCACACGTTGAATGGTGGGAAGGAAACCTTCCGAATTATTTTCTGGAGACCCCACAAAATCGTGGGAAGTAAAAGACTTTTTCTGATGATCTCTAAGAAAGGAAATCAACCACTATAGCAAGGATGGGAGTACTTAACACCTTCACATATGATTGCACTGATGATAACACCACTCTCATAGCATCCAATAGAAACGTAGTCTTCAGCTCATCTTCTTCATCTTCTTGGTCTTCGTCTTCGGCTTGAACTGTTGATGATAAACTTTTGAACTTCATAAAACTTTGACAATTTGTAACTCTTTTCCTATATTTCCTTGTTGCTTGAAACTTCTTTATATATTTTTCTTCCTTATGGATTTATTGATGAAATAAATCCTAAATGCAATTTTTTTTTTTTTTAAGGAAGATTGCAACTATAATAATAAAATTAACATGGCCATGAAAGAAGTATTGTACCACTTGAATCTTCACAACTTGTAATGTCTTTGTATCATAAACTCAATAACTCTCATCTTTTGATTTTCTCTTCTCTTGTAAATAAGTCTTCGTACTTAGATATAAAATTTGATCTTCCTTGAATTGTTGCTTAAAAACCTTAAACGTCTTCAAATTTCCTTGTAGATTTTGATGTCGCTCCTTTGTTGATGATGTGTTTCTATGGACCTGTTGTTGGCGAGAGAAAATGGTGCTAACTGCAAATCAAACTACAAGAATGAGGTTTTCATTTATAGACGTCACCCTCATGATTGACAAAATTAGCACTCAAGAGATCAAAAATAGTGCTGAAAATAGTGTGAAGTTGGGTAGCTCACCATTCTACCCGGAATTTACGTATGGTGACACACACTCAAAAGAAAGCTCTTTAGTCATCTACAAAGAAATCTGGTCTGGTGCCTCTGTTTATTTGAAAATAGGTAGTCTCCACTAATGATTGATCAGCAAATCTAATAATGCATTTCTCTCTGCTCCTAATTTGCATCACCGGCATGATTAAATCCATTATTTAACACTCCAATTCGTAAGAAATCCGAACGTAGTTCTCTAATACTTCCAAGTTCAGTTATGTCGATCAGAATTCTCTATGTAAACATACCTAGAAGTATGCTAGTGACTCTAAAATCTCTATAAGTTGGAGGTTTTATTCAAATATATAATAATTATAATTATTTTATTTTATTTTTGAAAATTTTGAATCAAAAAGGCTAAAAACTCTATATGCAAAAGGTCAAAACACTCCCCCACACTTAAACTCTATATTGTCCTCAATGTTCTAAAGATAAAATTAAAAGCATGAACAAGGAGAAACTGTTACCATTTGAATCAAAAGAGTTAAGGAAAGATATTACCGTGTTGGATGAGCATGGGTTACCTCCCAAGAAGTGCTAAGTTTAATGTCTTCAGCCAGACATTACTGTACCTGCAGAAAATTAGTCGTGATAAACGGGATCCTGTAAATTTGTATTTTCCACATCCGGGTTGGTCAATTCGATAAATGGTTTCAACCGCTGACCGTTGACTTTAAAAGTCTCTCCAGTATCATGGTTCCTCACTTCAATAGCACCGTGCAGATACACGGTCTTGACATAGAATGGGCAAGTCTAGCGAGATCTAAGCTTACCAGGAAAAAGGTGAAGGCGAGAATTATACAAGAGAACTTTCTGTCCTGGTGTAAACGAATTTCGAAGAATCGATTTTTCGTGAAAAACTTTGGTTTTCTCCTTGTAAATTTTCGCATTTTGGTAAGAATCATTACGAATTTCTTCCAACTCATTGAGCTGAAGTCTACGGTTATCACCAGCAGTAGGTAGGTCAAAGTTTAGCCGTTTAATGGCCCAATAAGCTCGGTGTTCTAATTCTACAAGCAAATGGCAGGCTTTACCGAAGACAAGTCTATACGGAGACATCCCAATTGGAGTCTTAAAAGCGGTTCGGTAATCCCACAATGCTTCTATTAAGCGCAAAGACCAATCCTTTCGGGTAGGGTTTACGGTCTTCTCTAGAATTTGTTTGATCTGCCTATTAGACACTTATACTTGGCCACAAGTTTGTGGGTGGTAAGGTGTAGAAACCTTATGGGTAATGGAGTATTTCTTCATGAGCGTCTCGAAAGACCGGTTACAAAAATGGGATCCTCCATCACTAGTGATTGCTCTAGGCATACCAAATCGTGAGAAAATATTGTCTCTAACAAACTTGATCACAACATGGCGATCGTTTGTCTTGGTATCTATTGCTTCAACCCACTTAGACACATAGTCAACAGCTAATAAGATGTAAAAGTTTCCATAGGAATTGACAAAAGGGCCCATAAAATCTATACCCCACACATCAAATATTTCTATTATTAGTATAGGATTAAGTGGCATCATATTTCTTCGGGTCAACTTCCCTAACTTATGACATCTCTCACAACTTTGAAAAAATAGGTAGGAGTCCTTGAACAGAGTTGGCCAATAAAGACCAGATTGTAGAACCTTAGCAGCTGTTTTCTTAGAACTAAAGTGACCCCCACAAGATCCAGAATGACAAAATGTCATAACACTGGATATTTTGTTGTCAGGGATACAACGACGGAGGATCTGATCAGGGCAGTACTTGAATAAGTATGGATCATCCCAGAAAAAGTATTTAACCTCAGACAAGAATTTAGCTCTATCCTGTTTAGACCAATGGTCGGGCATTTGACCAGTTACCAAATAATTGACAATGTCAGCAAACTAGGGTAACTCAGAGATGGAAAATAACGGTTCATCGGGGAACGTGTCATGGATCGGTATCTCATCATCTCTAGTCTCATCAAGGATACGGGATAAATGGTCAGCTACCACATTTTCAGACCCTTTCTTATCACGAATATCTAGAGTAAATTCTTGGAACAACAATACCCATCTAATCAGCCGTGGTTTAGAGTCCTTCTTTTAAAGGAGATACTTGAGTGCGGCATGATCAGAATAGACAATGACCTTAGACCCTAGGAGATATGATCTAAATTTCTCCAAAACAAAAACGATGGCTAACATTTCTTTCTCAGTGGTTGTGTAGTTCAACTGGGCATCGTTTAGGGTCCTACTAGCATAATAAATCACACTAGGTGTTTTATCATGTCATTGGCCAAGGACAGCACCAACCGCATAATCGGACGCATCACACATGATTTCAAATGGGAGGTTCCAATTGGGTGGTTGGATAATAGGGGCAGAAGTCAACAATAATTTAAGCTTCTCAAAAGCTTGAACACAGGCTTCATCAAATACAAAGGAAGTATCTTTAGCAAGTAGGTGCGATAGAGGTAAAGCAATCTTGCTAAAGTCTTTGATAAAACGACGGTAAAATCCAGCATGTCCAAGGAAAGATCTAACATCGGTTACATTCTTAGGTTGTCTTAATTTGGAAATTAGGAAAACTTTGGATTTATCAACTTCTATTCCCTTAGAGGACACCATATGTCCTAACACTATTCCATATTTAACCATAAAATAACACTTTTCCCAATTAAGGACTAAGTTCTTTTCTTTACAACGTTCTAGAACTAGTGTAAGGTGGTGCAAACATTCATAGAAAGAGGATCCAAAAACCGAAAAATCGTCCATAAAGACCTCGAGAAATTGCTCAACCATGTCCGAAAAGATACTTAGCATGCAACGTTGGAATGTTGCGGGTGCATTACACAACCCAAAAGGCATACGCCTGTAAGAAAAAGTACCAAATGGACATGTGAAGGTTGTTTTCTATTGGCCTCCGGGGCTATAGGGAATTGGTTATAACCAGAATAACCATCTAGGAAACAATAATAGTTGTGTCCCGCTAATCTTTCTAACATCTGGTCGATGAATGGTAAAGGAAAGTGGTCTTTCCTAGTTGCTGAGTTCAGCTTACGGTAATCTATACAAACTCTCCACCCGGTGGTAACATGGGTAGGTATCAATTTATTATTCTCATTCGCAACTACCGTAATCCCAGACTTCTTTGGGACAACCTGGACATGGCTGACCCATTTACTATCAGATATGGGGTATATGATACCCGCATCTAATAACTTGAGCACCTCAGTGCGAACAACTTCCTTCATATTAGGATTTAAATGTCTCTGCATTTCTCTTGAAGTTTTGGCACCTTCTTCTAAGTAGATGTGGTGCATACAATCAGCAGGACTAATTCCTTTCAAATATGCTATAGTCCACCCTATTGCAGTTTTGTGCTCACGGAGAACACTAATTAGTCTACTTTCCTGGTCGGGCTCTAAGTCAGAGGCAATTATGACAGGAAGAGTATTCTCATTACCAAGAAATACATATTTCAGTGTATCTGGTAGTGGCTTTAATTCAAGGGTGGGAGCCTTAACTGATGATGGGAGGGGTTTATCTATGGTCGGCGGAAGAGGTTCTGGTTTACGCTGCCATTTTCCATAATTCATTACTGGCGCAGAGTCTAACAACGCATTAACTTCTTCAAAATGACTATCCTCATCATAGTAATCTCCAAAATGGGCCAAGCACGCCTCTAAAGGATCGCTAACACTATTAGTGGTAAAGGTATTCTCAACTAGAGAGTCAATCATGCATATAGACTCATAGTGTTCAGGATCCGGTGGGGCTTGTAACGCCTTAAAGACGTTCACTGAGATTTTCTGATTCCCAAAGGAAAATTCTACTAGGCCATTTTTACAATGTATGTCTGCATTTGCAGTGGCTAGAAACGGACGACCTAGGATGATTGGGATATTGATATCTTGGCTAGAGACGGGTTGAGTGTCTAAAATCACAAAGTCAATAGGATAAATAAAGTTTTCTACCTGAACCAAAACGTCTTCAATAATTCCACGTGGGATTTTGAGTGACCTATTGGCTAACTGTAGTGTTATCTTAGTTGGCTTCATCTCCCCTAGTCCAAGTTGTTCATAAACCGAGAAAGGTAAAAGATTCACACTAGCCCCAAGATCTAATAGAGCATTGTCTATCGTTTGTTTACCTATGACACATGTGACAGTAGGACAACCAGGATCTTTAAATTTGACTGGGTACTTTTGTGAGATTATGGAACTAACTTGTTGGGTCAAAAAGGCTTTTTTATGGACACTCGCATCTCTCTTGACAGTTCACATCTCTTTTAAGAACTTGGACATAGCGGGTACATGTTTAATTGCATCTAACAAAGGTAGGTTAATCTTAACTTGCTTAAAGATGTCTAGGATTTCAGCATATGTACTAGGCTTTTTCTTAGCTAGTCTTTGAGGAAATGGTGCAGGTGGTATGTACACTCTCTCAGGGATATCTTTCTCACTTGGACTCTTAGCACACTCAGGCCCATTAAGGGTTTCAGACGAAGTTTGGTCAACCTCTGTCTCCTTTTCAGCTGGACTTTTGTCCTTAGGTGGTTCTACCGAGTTCTCTAGAGTTTTACTACTCTTAAGGGTGATAACTGCTTTGACATGTTCATTATGTTTAGAACTACCTGATATATTGACCTGGTTAAATCCTTTTGGATTTGGAGTTGTTTAACTAGGGAATGTCCCATTCTCCCTATCATTTAACCGGTTCGAAAGTTAACTTATTTGAGTCTCTAGGTTGGCAATAGCTTGGTCACTGTTTTGTTGGTTACGCTGACTCGTCAGGACAAAGTCATCGAGCTTCTGACCTAAATAGTTGACATTTTGGGTAGTCTCGGTATGGTTTATCATACTACGGTCAATAAAGAGTTTTAGACTTTCCTCTAGAGATGACACTTTTTTATCAACTGGGCTCGGTTCTTGAACTTGAGATTGGTTCCTAGAAAAACCGGGTGGTGAGCTACTCGATGGGCCACCTTGATGGTTACCTTTAGACCACGAGAAATTCGGGTTATGTCTCCAACCAGGGTTATAGGTATTAGAGTATGGGTCAAACTTGGGTCGACCCTCATATTTAGAGTTCATACCACCATGTAGGACACTAACCTGGTCACGAGTAGTTTCAGTTGGTTAAAACAGGGGGCACTGAGGTCCAATATGACTTTGATCACCACAAATGGTACATGGATATGTTCTGGGCTCACTATTACAGCTCATAGTCTGGTTGAGCCCTTGGTTCATCTCTAAGGCCTCTAGACGCCTAAGGATGTCAGACCCATTATCAACTCTATTGACCCTATGGATAGGGTTCCTAGTTATTTCGGGTTCCCTCATTGAAGCCCATTGACGAGTCTTTTCAGCTAACTCAACCAACTCATCAAAACATTCATCTGGTTTTTGATGGGTAAATTCTCCACCACTCATTATTTCTACCTGCATTCTAGTTTCACTATCAAGGCCCTCATATAAAATTTGGGCCATGTGGGATTTATCAAAGCCGTGATGTGGGCATTGGTATAACAATTCATTAAACCTTTCTATATAATCGTGTAGGTGTTCACCTAATTTCTGTTTAAAGGTTTGGATAGACTGTCGAACAACAACAGTCTTATGGTGTGGGTAGAATTTCTTAACGAAAACCTCTACAAGCCCATTCCAGGTAGTGATTGTCTTGGAAGGAATGATATGATACCACTCACTGGCTCTCTCTTCTAGGGAAAATGGAAACAAACGCAATCTAACATCGTCTTTGGTGACATTCGGATATCTCATGGTGTCACAAATCATCTCAAAGTCACGGATATGGGTATATGGGTTCTCATTCTCTATTCCCCTAAACTTACGTAGCATGCCAAATGTCCCAGGTTTAATATCAAACTTCATGGTAGTGGCCGGTAAAACAACTCCAGGTTCACGTATCACTCTAGACGGGTTTAAACGGTCCCTAAGGGTTTTGGTTGGCACGACTTCACCCTCATCATTTTCATTAACCATTTCGGTAAAAATAGAATTACCACCTAAATCCGTGTAACGGGTCGGACTCAAATTAAAAAGGTCGTTTTCTACAAGTCTATCTTCTACCCGTTTCCAACGTCGCATACACAAGCAATAATACTAGTGAAGCAATTGGTGTGTGCTCGTGTTTTTTTTTTTTTTTTTTAAAGAAAAATTATATACAAAAAGAAATAAAGATAAATAATAAAAATAATAAGTTGAGTTTTGTTACTTACCTCTTTTGGTAGGAAATTCCACAATAAATATAGAATATTACCTGCACAATAAAGAAAAAGAACAAGAAAAATTCCCAAGTAAAATCAAAGAAAATAAAATAAAATAAAAACTAAACTAAACTAAACTAAAATTTAAAATTTAACTAAAAAGAAAATAAAAATAAAAATCTAAAACCTAACCTAAAGGCAAGTCCGCGTCGACGGCGCCAAAAAATGATGCAGTTTTACAAGTGGTAAGTATAGGGATTCAATTCTCTGACTTTTTTAAAGATTCGGTTTTTAGACAAAAAGATGGTGATTTTTATAAAACTTATAAAATAATGCAAATGCTAAAAATGATTTTTGTGTTCAATTAAAGGAAACTAGGATGTCAAGATTCCATCACTACTACACATACTAAATGATTATAACTATTCCCTATAATACTCTCTCAAAATTACTCAAGACGATTTAGGACAAATAATACGTCTCGGAAAATAAATCTTTTCAAGCAATTATTTTTCTCAAGAATTAACAATCTTCTTCACTATAAAATGCTAGTCTCTAACATAGAATATATAAATCAATTATCAAGCATCATAGGACACATGAAGAAAATCATTATCGTTACGAATCAAGAATAAGGACCAAGAGAATTATTATAGAAAATAGTCAAAACATTTTAGCACACATAGTAGGATTTCCTCTCTAATCCTAGATAGAAATTTAGCTATTCATAATTAAAAGTAATAACAAATAAATAAAGAAGAAGGAATTTAAAATAAAACTAAAAATAGAAGCCTAGAGTGAAAGCCAGGAGCTTTCACTGTTTCTCGCAACAGATGAAAGAAGAATTAAAAGCAGAAGAATAAATGAAAGAAGAATATGCAGAAGAGGTGTGTGATGGAGAGGTGTGGGATGGAGAGGTGTGGGATGTTTTTCTTGGTTCCTTACAATTGATCCATATTTATATTAGATGATGCCCGACCCCTTTTTTTTATTTTCTTAATTTCTTTTTACTATATGCGCTAGGCACTCAACAACAGTGGGTGTTGCATTTTTATTGTTTTCATTCTTTTCCTCGGTGGGTACTGCATTATCGTGCAAACCATTATGCGCAACATCATCAGCACCAACGTCATCGAGCATCATCTTCATCTCGAGTTCCATCAATGGCAAGGCTCAATCTTTCATCTCTTCTCGACTCATGTCATTGCTCCAACCCATTGTTTACATCACTGCCGGTGATGGCGACAGTCTCCTCTTCATCATTTCGTCGTCCATGGAAGCACCAAACCCGAGCAGCATCATTGTTCTCCTCTCCTTCGAAATGAGCTCATCACAGCCTTCATTCTCGAGTTCCAATATTAGCTTGAGCTTCGATCAAAAACAGCAGCAACTGAGTTCTTATTTCTCTGTTTCTTTAATGGCAGCAACCTGAGTTCCATCACCGTTCCATCTCTGAGCTTCATTGTTGCATGAACCATCCAACTTACCATCCATGTTTTAGCGTAACAGGATAAACCCAACTGTTTTCCGACGCAAAATTCCCAAAAATCACGTCCAAATTCTATGTTAGAAGATATGTTGAAATAGAAATTCGAACTAACAAATTCCCGCAACTTTTCTATTCTTGTGAAAAAGAAGGGTGCCCCGGATAAATTAGCCAGGTGCCTTTAACAATATTCAAAATAGTGGCAACCCCTTAGTAAATGACTCGGCTGCCTTTAGAAGCTCCTAAGAAACAGTCTGCCCCTTAACAATAAGACTGAGTGCCTTTAGCACTCCCTTTGAACTTGACTGCCCCTTAACCTTCGGTTAGGGTGCCAATAGTACTTCCCTTGTTAAATGACCATTTTGCCCTTTTTTTCCCCCATAACTTCTTCATACGAACTCCGAATGGCTCCGTTCTTACGCCATTGCCTTTGCCTTCTCGTCCTCTACACAATGAAAAGTAGAAATCTTGTATTTGAACGAGTTACATTTGGTCTTTGGCCCTTCTTCACTCTTAGCTAGCTTCTTTCATTGCACAACTAAGCTCAAATTCACTTCTTTTTGGATTATTCGCCTAATAGCACACAAATAAGAGAAAACAAGCGTAACACACAATAATCTGCAAGAAAACCAACAAATACTAGCATGGAATTAACACAAAATATATGTGAATTAACACACAATAATCTGCAAGAAAACCAACAAATACTAGCATGGAATTAACACAAAATATATGTGAAGTATGTACTTATCATTTTTCAACACTCCTTGAATTCTTCGTCACTCGAAGTACTCTAGTGATTCTGAACGTGTGCAACTCAACATCATAGTTGTTGAAGATCCGTAGCCATAACAATAGGGAAAAAATATTTTCAATTATTTTTATACAGTGTCATAGTATTATTACACAACATCAAAGTTCAATTATATCACAACTTTGACAATAATACTACGGCGATATGTATCACTCCCCCTTAGTCAATACTTCATCTCACAATGAAAACCACCCCCTTACATAATGATCTGTAAACCATATGTATGTTGTATGAACTACAAAATAATTCTCCCTCTTTTTGTCAATATAAATTGGCAAAGGTACGAACACTAACGGGATCATAATGAAATTCTCAAAGAGATTATTCATGACTAAAAGAGAACATATCAACTTTGTTTCGATGATTTCACATAGTCGAAACTTTATGTATTTATCGAGGAGTTTATAAAGATACAAGATAACTTCTATAATATTCTACAACAGCACTCCCCTCAAATATTTGTCAATTAAGCACAAGTTCAATTAAGAACTCTCCCCCATATAATGTCATTCCCGAAAGAACAACAAGAGCGACCTTACTTTTACGAGAAAAGAAGGATTTTTTTGGACATTAGCAAATCACATGAAACATGAATTTGTATCCAGAAACTCAATTAAATTAACCATAAAGGAATCTTAATGATTAATTTAATCGGTAATGCTCAATATAAGAAAACTTACGGAGCCATACATTACTTCCACATAGAAGTGGATCAAGAAAAGATCAATACTGCGGAATATTCAAAAGTTAATTCTATCTTTTATCAATATTTACATAATGACATAATAGACTTAACTTTTGACATATATGGGACAATCATAGTTCACGGACGTAAACACACATATCCCATTAAATTATTTGCAATATATGAAACCAATAAAGATTAATACTGCAAAATCATCTTCCAAATAACTTAGAATTTAAATAAATAAATCTAAAACATTGCAAGATGAAAATCGTTGGAAATAGCTACGTGTAAGCACAATATTTGCTATTCCAAACCCTAGTTATCCTTCTTAAAACACAAGATTAAACTCTCATAAGAAGTTTCCAAGATAAAACAAGCTAAAAACAAATGAATCCTAAACCGACGAAACCAATCAAGAACTGAAATCAAGGAGCACTTTGAGCTTGTGATTTACATCATCCACTACTTCTTCAGAGAAGATATCCACATTTAGAATATCTTTAACATGTGTTTTCATGAGAAAAAGGTCAGAATTAACCTTTTTCAACTCAATTCTTAATATATCGAGACCCTTCATAGTATCAACGATCTGCAGTTTCGCTTCCTTAAAACATTTAAAAAAATCATGAACCACTTTGGCCGAAACCATCTCATTATTCTCTACATCTTGATAAGTATAAGTATAGTAGCATGACACATTAGCATAATCCTTAGGCTTTTGATATTTGATATCATTAACTTCTACAAGGGTTCTTTTCTTCTTCCCTTTGGACTCGAAACCAATACCTTTATCAAGAAAACCTCTTGCAAAAATAGAAGTGCGAAAAGATGATGACATTCTTAACAAGAAGAAAATAACCTAGAGTACGCACACGTGACTCAATAGGATTGGTATTTAAATGGTTTCTTAGGGAATAACTTTAGGATTTCTAAAAATTGGTTCGTGTTAGAACATAGCTCGGTTGAACCCACCAAGTGTTGGTATGTCAAGTTTGGTTGTCATATTTTAGTAAATCAAAACTCATTTAAAGGGTCACTTGATTATTTACCAGAGTCAACTTTGTATATGTTAGCTAGAAAATTACTAGGATATGAGACTTACAAGTATTACGTGAAGAATGTGAAGAAGTAAATAACTACAATGCCGACATCATCCTTCCACTTGAGGTTAGTAATATTTGACTTGAATTGTTTCATTCCTAACGTATCTTTCAAGTCGTGCATATTGAAATCATAACTGCGAAGCTGTGATTGATTATACTCTACTTAGACATAGTATTAAGGAATTACAATACGAAGTATAACGTCTATTTTTTGAACTTCGTATATAAGTGTTTGTGGGTGAAAACAATTTCTGATGATTTCGGTAATTTCGGGTGTGTGGGTGAGAAACGAATTTAAACCCTAAATAATGTACTGCAAGGGAGTACTTTAGATTCGAGATCAATCTGTACAAGTCCGGCCTAAACCAAGAAATGGTCGTTCCAGACTTTCCTCGGTCACAAAGTGAAGGATAATGGGTTGGTTTTTGGGAGGGAAGCAAGGAAAGTGAAGAGACCAAAATAGTTGATTATGGAAGAGTAGTTGTGTTACGACTTGTATCAGAAAGTGGGAAGCTAACAAAATGGAAAGCTAGAAAATATTTTCTAAGTGTTGTATTCTCCTGACTGAACCTGTTGTTCGGTGGAAATAGGTAAGACCTATTTATACAAGTCAAAGTGAAACGTACTCTGGTCTTATTTAGGAATGGAAAAATAGGTGAGTAAATGGGAGGAGGTGGTAACTGTTAATGCATGAAATTGATGTTCCATAAAACCGCTAACACATGGAATTGATGTTCCATAAAACCGTTAACGCATGGAATTGATGTTCCATAAAAAGAGCATTTCACCATTAACTCCCTGTATTTACTAACCGCCTCATCCTTATGACACTTCCTTATGACGGGCATAGTATACGCCGCAAGATGTAAACCGCCAAACCAATACCCAAAGAGGATCCCCCAGTTTGTGATATGTGTTGATGTCTCGAATGTTTTTGTGGAAAACATGTAGCACGTTTGTTGTTTTCTGGCAAGTTGAGCTTGGGAGACTTTCTAGCTTGGTGACCTCCGACGGTCGAGATTTTGCATCTTAAGACGAAAGGTAGTCATTGATCGTCGTACGCTTTTTCCTTTGGTGGCCGTATAGGGAAGGCCAGCATGGAGGCGCGGCTAGGTCGGCATGCAATTGTAATGGCATGCCTTGGTGCGGTTTGGCGTGGACAAACTAGGGTTTCGGGTCAAAGGTTACCATGTGTTGTATGGTAACCTTGGACGGCTAGGATTTGCTTCTGGGATTGAAGGGCGACCGTAGATTGTTGCATGCCTTCGTTTTGGTAATCCCGTAGGGAATACTAGCATGGTAGCGTGGCTAGGTTGGTATGCCATTGGCATGGCATGGTTTGGCGTGGCCAAACTTAAGTTTTCGGGCCAAGGGTTACCATGCGTTGTCTAGTAACCTTGGATGGCTAGGATTTGCTCTTGGGATTGAAGGGGGGCCGTTGATTATCGCACGCCTTTGCTTTGGTAGCCGCGTAGGGAAGGACAGCATGGTGGAATGGCTAGGTACATTTGGCATGGTGGGGCCAAGGGCTTGGCATGCCGTTGGCACATGGTACGGCTAGCATGGCTAGGGCCAAGTCAAGACGCGGTTTGGCTTGGCATGGTAGGGCCAAGGGTTTGGCATGTCATTGGCATATGGTGCGGCTAGCATGGCAAGGGTAAGGTGCGGTTTGGCTTGGCATGCCGTTGGAATATGGTGCGGATAGCATGGCTAGGGCCAAGGCAAGGTGTGGTTTGGATTGGCATGGTGGGGCCAAGGGTTTGGCATGCCGTTGGAATATGGTGCGGCTAGTATGGCTAGGGCCAAGGTGTTACGGTACTGCAAGTTTCGCATAATGATTACGCGTCATAGTGTTCCAGGCCAAGTCAGTACTCAGCCGTAATGGCGCATTGCGAAGTCATAATAGCGCAACGTAATCCATAATAGCGGTATACTGTATAGACTGTCAAGTGTCAAGAATGGCATAACCCTACAGGGCCAATGAAGCGCAAGGGTGGTGCTATATTTTAAAGATATTTGGCTAAGGAATGAAGCTTATTGGTCGACCCAATAAGGCTTCATTGAGGGAAAGGCAAGACGAGGCCAAAGTTGACAGATGCAACATGCGATGTTGTCATCGATGAATATCCATGGAATTGAGTTGGCCCAAACTCAAGGATGATGCAAGAAGAGTGGAATAGACTAAGAGTTAGTCTATGCATTATTTCAAGGCATGGCCAAAGTCTAAACATTGTAAATAAGTTAATAATGCAAGAGTGGCATTACTATTGTCAAGCTAATTGGCGAAGGGAAGCATATATGACGCATGAGTAACTAGAGTGATCTTAAGGAGTTGGACTCGATAATTGAAGATTAAGTATTGTCTGTGCATTAACTTATAGTGATAATCATGCATGGCCAAGAGGGATGAGCGTTGGCGCGAGGCAAAATTCAGTAAAGCACAACAAGTAGTGCAATACGGCTCAAGTGACGGTTACAAGTTGGTTACGAGCTTCACAAGCATGCCAATGATGTTATACGAAGTAGAATGGTTATAAAAGAAGTTATAACCATGTAGGAGTGTTCATAACCACCAAGAATAGGTGTGGCATCTGTTGGCTTGACAACACAAAAGGTGGCAGTTGGAAAAGCAAGCTGGCGGTTATGGAAACTACCTGATGGGACACATGGATGTTCCATGCGTGTGCAAGTGTTGTGCACGGTTTTGGCCATTGTAAACACTGTATAAATAGTCATAAGGAGTAGGAAAATCAGTAGGCTACACAGGATAGAGTTAGTCTCATGTTTGAGAGAGTTAGGCATTCACCAAGAGGGTGAATGGCATGTTTTTGGTCCATGTGATGGACGAATTTTTTAATCTTCCTTTGATACAATAAAATGGGTTAATTATGTCATGTATTTGTGTTTATATTGTTGCTGGTTTGTGTGAGAATTGTTGAATTGCATGGCAGAACCTCTTATGCTTATGGGGGCATGAAGAGTTAGAGAGAAAGAAGAAAGACTTCCGTTGCGTATTGCCTTATGAGTGTAGGCAGATGCATACTTTGATGCAAGTTTGCAAGGCTGAGTATTTGTGGGTAAAGTTGATTCACTGAACCATACAGTATTTCCGGTCATGTCTCATGAAAATTTTAGTGGATTAAATGGGCATGTGACAAGCTGGTATCAGAGTTGTGTTTTGGGGATACAGTTGCTGATTTTTCTCTCTTTTACTCAATTTAATGTCATTTGTTTGTCAAATTCAGAGGTGAATTGTTTGGGTTTCACTAGTATAAAGACTAGAAGAAGTTGGTCTTGTGTGGAAACATCAATTGGAATGAACTTGAAGATTGAAGTAGCAACAGGCCATGAAAGTTTATGACAAAGGTGTCAAAATTCCATCCCAAATGTTAGACGAACGTGCAAGAATCATTGAAAAATGGGTTTTCAAGTGTTGGCATGACAAAACTAAGGAGTATGTTGACTTCTATGGTGCAAGTCAGGTGTTAAAGTCCATGTTTTTCACAAGTATGCAAAGATTAGGCATTTGGAATGCATATCTTTGTGGTGTTATCAGTAGCAAGTACATTACGTGTTGTAATGGGAATTTTAGGGGAAATTCCCAAATACAAAGAAGTTTATGGCATTTGAAGTAGCAAAGAAGATGAAGAACATATATATGCGATAGATTGAAGGTGTTTTCATCGTGGCCAGTTAGATGGAAGATTATAGTTATCTCTCTCGAATACATGTACCTTGGTGGTAATGCAAAGTCTGGTTGCGAACCAGCATGTTCGTGGCAATTGTGATGCCATGAAAGAAGAATTGGATGGCCAATTCTTATCTAGCATAAATCTTATTGAAAGGCTAAAGATAGAAGCACAAGTTAGGGGAAAACCGATACACCACGGTCTTGTGCTTGCAAAGAGTTCTGCGCTGATGCTAGATGCGCACAAGGAGTGTGCTTGCACCTGGTTTTTGAGTGGGATCAATATGCTTGGACAAGGGTGTCCAAAGACCTTTATTTGATCATAAACACAAGCAGATGTTCTTGTCAACTGCAAATCAACAATTATTGCTACTCAAGTTGATTTTGGCGAAGGGGAAAGACAAGAGTAACCAGTTATGCGTGGGAAGTAAAAATGAGTTCCAAGTTTGAAGAAGAATGCGGTATTCTTGCTTCACGGAACGTAGGCAATGGAGCCTCATTTGCAAGGATTTTGCCTTGTTAATATTGTCCAAGATAATTGTCTGTGAAAGTCATTAAGTGATATGACTTGCTGAGATCTATGGTGATGCTCAGAATCACAAAGTTAAATCCGTTCTAGTTGTGCAAAGGTGCACAAGTTTGTGTCAAGATTTGAGTGCTAATTTGCATAGCATGTATGCAACAATAGCATGAACCAAATGAGATTTGGGCATGGCCAAGATGCATGATGCAGTTGGATATACAAAACTAGACGACTCATAGATGCATGGAAAAATAAGGACAAAGTAGTGGTGATGCATAAATAATGGCATGGGGTCATTATTGAAGAAATCTTCATGAAAACTAAAGCAGCATGATAGCATCAGGTGGAAGAGTGCACGTGGCAAAGTGAATTGCTACATTGGGCACAGTAGGTGATGTCTCGCCTCCTTTGTTGCTTAGAAGCGAAGTTGAAGTCAATATTGCAAGGCTTGTTAGGTCTTACAAGTTGTAATCAGTTGGCGCAAGTATTTGCTCAAGTTTGAGTATACTTTTAGTTTGGTCGAGTGGACCTTGGTGTTGGAATTAAGTCTCTCTATGTAAGGTAGTAGTGAATGAGGGTATTTGAAGTGAAAGATCCTGCCTCTTTTGTTCAAAGTAAATATAGTTCGCGTGGAAGATGCTACACAATATATTAAGCCAAAATATACAATAGAAGACATTGAAAGTGAAAGAAGAAAATATAGGAGTTGGTGGCATAGTCGAGTTTGTTGTTGAGATTCATGTGGAAGTGCGAAGGAATTTGGAAGCAAAAGCATGGATTAACGCAGCAAGAATGAAGATGTAAGTCCATCAAGTAAATGAGTTAAGATTGACTCATAGTTAGGTAGAACATGATGTTGTTTTTCCGCCACATTAAATCGTAGAAGTTTGAAAGAGCAAGTGATGCTTAAAGTGCTGGTTTCAAAGGCTCGTGAAGAGGATAACTAATTTTGAAACGACTTTGGAATGCCCGGAGTATCCTAAGTCATGACTAATACAAAAGTCATGCATCTCAATCAAGGTGTTGTGTTAGTACTAGCAAAGAACATCAAGGTGTTGGTTCTTTGGCATACAAATGATGCGAGTCCGGGAAGGTGAAGTTTGCAACATGATTTGGAGGCCAAATCTAGAGAAAGTGCTGATGTTTGCAAAGTGCAGAAAAAGCTATAGGTTATGGTGCATACCAAGAATGGTATGAAATCATAAGGTGCATACCTTAAGGCATATCATATTTGGCGAAGGCGCAACATGATTGAATCTTAAGTCCAAGTCTTGTATAAGTCATGCTAAGTTGCATGGTGCAACTAAAGTCGGAGAATGAAGGCATAAGACTATGGTAATGATCATTGTGATCAGTTGGAGGAATCATTGATTGTGTACACTTAGGAACAAATGATTCAAGAGAAATTCAAGCTCAATTCATGGAGTTGGCAAGAGGAATTTCCAAGTTGCATTTGGGTATTGATATGCGATTATAATGGGAGTTAGAACGTCTGATCAACGTGACAACAACAGTACAAGTCAGCATGATCAATGGAAAGGCAGTAAGCTAAGTGATGGCATTTGGTACTAGGCATAAAAGTTTTGGCAAGTAAGAAGGCCAAACAAGTTTTTTTATTTTTGAGATGGGCTCAGAAGCGAACAAGGCCAGAGAACAAGTATAACGAGTATACTTTGTTGCGTTCAACGAGGGCGTTGAACGGATTAGGTGGGGGGAGGTATGTTATAGTACTGCAAGTGTTGCATAATGATTACGCGTCATACTTTTGCATGCTAAGTCAGTAATCATCCGTAATGGCGCATTGCGAAGCCATAATAGCGCAACGCAAGCCATAATAACGATATACTGTATAGACCGTCAAGTGTCAAGAATGGAATAAACCTACAGGGCCAATGAAGCTCAAGGGTGGCGCTACATTGTAAATAAATTTGGCTAAGGAATGAAGCTTATTGGCCGATACAATAAGGCTTCATTGAGGGAAAGGCAAGACGAGGCCAAAGTTGACAGATGCAACATACGATGTTGGCATCGATGCATATCCATGGAATTGAGTTGGCCCAAACTCAAGGATGATGTAAGAAGAGTGAAATAGACTAAGAGTTAGTATATGCATTAGTTCAAGGTAGGGCCAAATTTTGAACAGTGCAAACAAGTTAATAATGCAAGAGTGGCATTACTATTGTCAAGATAATTGGCGAATTGAAGCATATATGACGCATGAGTAACTAGAGTGAGCTTAAGGAGTTGGTATCGATGATTGAAGCTTAAGTATTATTTGTGTTTGGTTAAGTCTGAACCTATTATCAAGTAAACATACTTCATTGTTGTATTTTCTCGATCTTGTATTCATAGTCAATCACGCAAGTTATCTTGTTGTCGTATTGTCTCGATCTCGTATCCATAGACGATCACACGGAGTGTAAACCGATTAGTTGTATTTTATGGACTCAGTCCATAGAAAATTACTTTCAGAGAGATGACTTATAGGTGGAAAAGTTTTAGATTGAGGCTCGTCTTTTCAATTGGTATCAGAGCAGGCAAACATAAAAAGATCTAACAATCTGTGTTTGGTGCGATCCAACCTATAAGAATTGAATCTAATGAATGATTTCATTGATGTAATACAAGATCCCAAGAGTTATGTATTTACTTTGGATGATGAGAAAAATATTGTTTCTTCGAATATAGAAACATCTCAGTCAAAAAGAATTATACAAAAAATTTCTTTCGTGTTCAACCGAACTAATTCATGCATTAGAAAGAGACGGAAAACTTCTAGACGATGTAAGTTGTTTGCAAGCCAAGAATGATCAACTTGTTATTGATCTTGCCTCCTCAAAGGTTGAAAATAGTTCTCAAAATATACAAAATCTTGATGGAAAATTAAGTGCTAGTCTTTCTCGAACGGAACTCTTAGAGAAAGATCGTAATGCTGCTCTTGAAAAAGTCTATTTGTTGGAAAATAAACTTGTTGAATCTGAAACAAGGATTAACTCTCAACAAGTAAGTTTTTAAGAGAAAGAATGTGTATATCTCTCTCGATAAAAACACCTTGAGGTTGATCTAGCTGGTGCTCTTGATAAATCAAGACGTTGGAGGAAGAAAATTTGGACCTTAAAAAGTTCAATATTAGCTCAAACAATTTAACCTCAATGTTAGAAGCAAGTATAAATCATCATAATACACGAGGATTGGGATATAAAGGAATATATGCTTCAAATATTAGCAAAGAGGTAAAATTTGTTAAAGCTACAAATTCTTCTCAACCAGAGGCTTCCATTAATGTTAATGATGCTCCTATTTCTTGTAAAGAGGAAAAGCATGTCAAGCCTAAGAATTGTGTTCAACCAGTATCAATCAAAGAGAGCACTTCTGCTAATGTCAAGAAAGCAACAACATTGAATAAAGATAAGAAGAAGAAAACTCGTCGAGCTCCAATGCAAGAGGATCCATAAAAAGGTAACATTAAAACTCATACTCCTTATGTTACTAAGAATTGTTGTTATTGTGGTAATAAAGGGCACATGGAATAGGGATGTAATATTCGTAAGATAAAAGATACACTTTTTTTTGTATCAAACGAATTGGCTAAGATTTCTCCCCAAAGGAACTCGGATCGATATTGTCCAAAGTTTGGGCAAAAGAATTATTATGATGGTTCAAATTTTGCCTATCGCTATTCAAAGACATCTTATAAAAGACCATATTATAGAAAAAGATATTGTTAGAGCATTGCTCGGTTGAACCCACCAAGCGTTGGTATGTCAAGTTTGGTTGTCATATTTTAGTGAACCAAAACTCATTTAAGAGTCGCTTGATTTAAATGTACGAGAGTCAACTTCGTATAGGTTAGCTTGAAAGTATTAGGGTGGGACATTACAAGTATTGCGAAGACTTGAAGAAGTGAAGAAGTACGGAGCTACAACGACAACATCATCCTTCCACTTGAGGTTATTGGGGCTGTTCTTCATTTCATATCTTATGAACGACCAATATGTGTGATTAGTATAACCGCTCATGACTTGTTTGTGTTCTTGGTAAAACTATTCACATGAAGCCTGACTTATGTATTGGTATGAATTTTATTAGTGAAACTGATCTTAAGTAATCACCTGGGGTATGATCGGGTTGTGAGTGTCTGAACTTATTACTAGGAGAAGGGGAACCGATCCTAGTAAGAGGTGCAGTGCATCACAAGGGGAACCGATCCTATGAACATGTGCAACACGTTTTTGGGAAGGGGGAACCGATCCTGTGGACATGTGCAGTGCATACAAGTTAGATACCAAATATATGTGGGGAACTGATCCTAGTACCTAGTCATCCGTATCTTTGGTAAGCTAGTGTAACTATGCACAGTACTCACATGGAGGTAGAACCGAAACTTGTTTTGGTAGAACCGTAAACCCATGATTGGTGATTGAGTGTTACTTGATCAATCACGTAGTTCTTGAAAGTCATATGAACCAATTCTAAACTTGTTTGGAAGTGTGGTAAATCAGTTTCAAGTGAGTAAGTATGAAAAAGGACTTGCAAGAGTAAGATGTCGACACACTTTGAACACGATTCATTAATGCTTATTCTATATTGTTTAAAGATGTTCCTTAACGGCTAAGAAGAAAGTAAATCCCAAGATCGAATTTAAATAAGTTAAGAATCTTTTTAATTAAGGGTTTTTAATTATATATGGAAAATAATAATTAGTAATGTTCATTTTCTAATTAAATATTTTCCAAGGAGATTTCGATCATGTATTTTTGGACAGTGCATTCACAGGAATTATGAAAACCGAATTTGGTGGAGTAATGAAAAATATCTTGAGAATATTTTCGGTTTTGGAAATTCCTTGGTGTCCAAACTTCCTTGTCTATAAATACTTTGAGTTTGCATTTATAGCAAACTAATCATGCGTAACATAGACTTCCTTTTTTATCTTTGTTACTGGTGAAGCCGCCTATCGGAGAGGAGAGTAATCTAATTAGGTGAAATCTCTTACGGCCGCTCAATTTAAAGTCTTCTTTGGGATTGAGAATCTCTAACGCGACCCGTTGGTGGGAAACTAGATATTGCGGTTTATCTTTAGTTTTCGTATTTATTTAATTGACTAACGGTGGTTGAAATTTGATTGCACCTCGTTTGTTTATGCTTGAGAATCTTCTCTTCTGATATAAGATTCACTCAAACTAGTTCAAGGTTTCGACAGGGATCTTTAGACTGTTTTTAAATCTAAAGACGATCTTGTGATAATCCATTGTTAATAGACTCCGTTCTATGTGTGATTGATCACAAGAGATTCAAGTAGTTGTGTGCAGGTGTTTATTGAAGATCTAAGAAGATTTGAAGACAAAGAAGATATTGAAGATTTCTGACTTGGTTTTTATAATCTTTGGTGTGCACAATACTTGTTTGGGAAAAAGAGGATCCGACTATAATTGATTTATCCTTTTGGGTATTTTGATAGAATAGTTGAGGAAGATCGGCATCAATACGTTTCCTTGTGATTAAAGGTATTGATTGGATTAATCTTAACGATTGCCTTTGGGTGATTGAACATAAGATAGATCGTGGAACCTGGCAAAGGAGTTTATGTTAAGATAAACAAAGGAACCTTTGCGCAACTCATATCACTTGGTTGAAGAGAGTTGATACCAAACAAATTTGTTGTTCCTTTACTGTTTGGAATATGAATCAAAGGAATTGGTCCAAGTATGTGACTTGTTTACAGGTTGGGGGCATGGGAATACAGACAAAACTAGGTGAACTATAGGTTTAGTTGCTTGGTCTCAACTATACGAAGTTGGTTTATTTTGTATAGCGGCTTAATCCTGAGAGTATTCAATTCTGTACTAGGTCCCGGGATTTTTCTGCATTTTCGGTTTCCTCGTTAACAAAATATTTCCGTGTCATTTACTTTATATTTCCTCATTATAATTGTTTTATTATAATTAAAGTAAATTGGACAAACGTTAATTCCTATTTACTTGATACGTGAATCCTATTGAGTTTGGTTAAGTCTGAATCTTTGCATCAAGTAAACACACTTTGTTATTGTATTGTCTCGATCTCGTATCCATAGACGATCACACAAAGTGTGAACCGATTTGTTGTATTGTCTCGACACAGTCCATAGACAATCACTTTCGGGGAAAAGACTTATAGGAATAAAAATTAATAGCTTGAGGTATATTTGGGGTACCCTCGCCTTTTCAGATATGACTTTGCAAATGCTAGGACAATATCTGATGTTCCAAATTGGAGAAAAATTATTTCGCAAAGTATTCAAAAGGATAATCGTCCTAATGGTATGAAGGAGAAAGATGCTCCTGCGAAACCCAACTCTAAATGGGTCCCTAAGTCCTCCATAGCCAAGAAGGGACCAAAAGTTAGTCACAAGAATAACTCTCAGCTGTTAATTGTTGGTGACAATAATTACAAGAGTTTTCTTGAAAGACATCATGTCTGAAATCTCTTGTACTAATGAACGTTGTGATAATGACACTCTTTATCACAAGTCAAAGAAGAAAAACAAAACATGGAACAAAAGAAAACAAAGCAAGCAAGAGGTCAAGAATGATGATTCTGTCTTAGTCACTCGTGACGAACAAGACAAGGATCAATTCAACACAACCTAGTTTTGTTGAATTGTGCATGCCCACCATTGTGCTCAATCTTATGAAGGGTAAGGAAGCATGTCAAACTGAGCATATGATCTCTCGATTATTATATGACTAATTAACATATTTATGGAGATTTATTTTCTTCTATACTCATACTTTCTCTATTTATATTTGAGAAACAACTTGAACGGTACCAAAGACCAATGTTCAAGTGTCAATCAATTTATATCAACAACCAAAGGTTGGATTATCTAATTGATTGAACTACGCACAACCTGTGATATTTCAATTATATAAAAATATAAAGCGGAAAAGAAATAACACAGACACCAGAAATTTTGGTAACGAGGAAACCGCAAATGCAGAAAAACCCTGGGACCTAGTCCAGATTTGAACACCACATTGTATTAAGCCGCTATAGACACTAGCCTACTCCAAGTTAACTTCAGACTGGAATGTAGTTGAGCTCTAACCAATGTCACACTGATCAAGGTACAGTCGCGTTCCTTACGCCTATGAATACCAGTATGACTCTAAGCACTTGATTCCCTTGTATGATATCACCCATAACTAAGAGTTGCTACGACCCAAAGTCGAAAACTTTATAAACCAATCTGTCTCACATAGAAAAGTCTATTGAATAAATAAATTTGTCTCCCACATAAATACCTATGAGTTTTGTTCAGTCTTTTGATAAATCAAGGTGAACATGAACCAATTGATACACCGGACTTATATTCCCTAAGAACGGCCTAGTAATATCAATCACCTCACGATAATCTTAATCGTATGGTAGCGAAACAAGATATTGTGGAATAACAAATGATGAGATGAAGATGTTTGTGACTACTTTTTACCTTGCTTATCGGAGATTAAATATTGAGCAAATCTTAGAGAATATAATACTCAATACGATAGAATAAAGCAAGATCAGAACACGCAACTACAGAGAAAATAGTTGGGTCTGGATTCAGAATCCCAATGAAGTCTTTAAGTTTTTAACCTATAATGGTTTTAGAAAAACCTAGGTTAAAGGATAATCTACTCTAGTCGCAACTAGTATCACACAGGAGGTGTGGGGATTAGGTTTCCCAGTTGCTAGATTTCTCCCTTATATCAAATCATGGTTTGCAATTGTAAGGACCCTCAATCTCGTCAACGTTATTAGACCGGTCAAGTGTCGATTTAGCCGATAATAACTCGATTAGTTTAACACGGGCGTTAATTAATAGAAATTAATCTAACAACGACCTAGTTACGAAACTAGTAGCATTGAATAGGTCTCGAAAAGTTAGGCAAAATGGACTACTCGAATGTGTCATTCGGATGTCGGGCGAAGAAGATATCTTTGGATAAGTATGCTTGGACCGACTCAGGCTGCCCTTATCTGTTCTCAGGCGTCGTTAGTATTTTGATCGACCTTATCCACGGACCGCTCGAGAAGAATTTTATTTTCTTCTTTTCTTTTCTTCTTCCTTCTATTTCTCTGTCCTTCTTCACCTTCTTTCTGTCGATTTTATTTTTAGTAAATTGAACTTGAATATTTCGAGATTAGTTCATAGAAAGCTTGTAGTTGTTGATCTGAGGAAGAAGGTAAGTTGTTGTGGTTGATTGAGTTCGAGAAGATGAAGTTTGAGTGCTGTTATGAAAAGAGAACTAGGGTTTTCTCTGTGAATCGTTATTTGAGTTAGGAATTGAGAAATTGGAGTTGGGTATTGATCGATTGGATGAATTAGGTTTAGAGATGAAGAGTAATTCGCTTCTGATGAAGTTAGGGTTTCTGGGATTTGGAATTGATTGAAGATTTATGAACAATTGAGGATGAAATTAAGTAATTAATGAGGGGTTCTGTGTGTTGAAGGCAAAGAAGATGAATTAGAGTTTGATTCTCAAGCTTCAGAGAAGATTCAAAGAATTAGGGTTCATGTGTTCTTTCCCAAATTGAAGTTAGGGTTTGAGTATAATTGATGAGAATTGAGTTGGTAGAGGTTTAGGATTGAGTATGAAGTATTTCATGAGATGAAGTGTTGAAGGTTGTACCATGAGAGTGATAAGGATGCCGTGAGAATTGTAGAATTCAATTGTTGGCAGTGTTGCTAGATAAGATTGATTATATTAGAATTGAGTTACAAAACTTAGAAATGGTTGTAGAATTGAATAGTTAGTGTTGTGGATTGTAGATGTTTGTGTGAAGTGGCTGCAATTTGCGATGTTTCTAAGTTTAAGTCACAATGGTTATGACCGAGATTAATTGTACAGAGTGAAGATGGTGGTATGCAGTGATGACAGTGGTGTTACAGGGAGTTATGGTGTTGTTTGTGGATTGTGCATTCAGGAATGAAATGAGTTAGAATGGATGTGGTTTCAGTAAAGATATGAATGAACCATGGAGTTACAGTTTATAAGAAAGAGGAACTGTGGTTGATGTTATTTGAGTTGTTGGTGTTGTTTAACAGTGGATGTGCTAGTAGTTGTAGGATTATAGTTAATGCTTGCTGTGAAAAGCTTAAAGCTGCAATGCAGGTAGGCATAGTCTTTATTTGTATTTGTGATTTGATGTATGAAGTAGACTGATTGAATTTCTTTTGTTAAACAAGAAGTTGAGAATATAAGAATTAGAGTTGAACTTGGTCTGCAATAGAAGTATGCTTGTTAGTCATCCCAGTCAGATGTCTGACTAAATTATTTAGTTGACTCAGTCTGTCTGACTGAGTTATTTCTTTGACCTGAATCAGTCTTCTGACTGAGTTGACCCTGTAACCAGATTTGACCCGATTTGACTCAGTGACTTAACTCGTTGACTTGACCTTAGACCAATTGACCATTGGCTCGACCTTTGACTGGACATTGACTGTTAGTTGACCTTGGACTGTTAGAGACCGTTAGTTTGACCCAGTTGGATCAGGCCTTAAGTTAATGGGCTTGTGTAGTGGGCTTGGGATTAGTTTTCCTATTTTGATATTTTGGACCCTTATGGTCTGAATTAATCTTTAGTTCTTTCTACAAAGTTATAGATATGCATAAGACTTAGATATGGACTATATAATCAATCTAGTTGGACTAGTAAACTCTTAGTTATACTAAAGATAGAAAATAAGATACCATAATGGGCTTAGAACCATTAGATATAATTGTATAATTCTTGTGTGAGCCTGTTTGGCTAGATTCTTAGACTTCTTGTGTGATTAACAGTTAGACTATTAACAATGATCGTTCAAGGATGAACCAATGGATCATGGATCTCAAGGTATGCGAGGCTTGTCATCAAAAGAGGTGGGAATCGATAACGAACTCTTTTGTATTCATTATTGTTTTACAAATGAATCTTTGTGTTGTGAAATTCATGCATATCTTTGTGTGCTATGTGTGGTATGAGATGTGTGCCGACACAATATCAGTATTCTATGGCTAGGGCGATACACCGCAATATTATTATGGCTAGGGCGATACACCTCAATATTATTCTTCCTGTATATATATTCAGTATTCTATGGCTAGGGCGATACACCGCAATATTATTATGGATAGGGCGATGCACCACAATATTATTCTTCCCTTATGTGTGGCAACACACCTCATACATGGATGTTTGCTGTTATTTATGAATGTCTATGAAGAAGTTTCTACGTTATATTTTATTGTCTTTCCTTGTATTACCGATTTTCGATTTAACTTGCATTGTCTTCGAATCATATTAATGTTTACTTGAAAGCTAGTTGTTCTTCTTGCTGGGCACCCCTTTTAGGGATGATGTGCTCACCCATTCCCACTTTCAGTTTCAGTGACAGATCAGAGTAGCGCAACAAAAGCTTCAAGGTTGAGTTCGCTAGATAATTAACTTCTTCTATGTTTATTGTTGCATATTATTTGTAAACCAAATCACTATTGTATATGTATCATTTGAGAGGAGATTTTATATATATATGTAAATTTCAGAGCGGGGCTAGTTTTGGGTTAAGTTTTGTGGTCGATTTTTCTTAATTGAATGCTTAGGTGTTTGGCTTAGATTCGTTAGTGCCTCTTTATTTAGTTAAATTCTTGGTTTAGTCAGCTACTAGCTTAGGGGGCGCTACAAAAATCAATGTTACATTGGTAACAAAGCATTTAATATTCACCGTTATATGGAAACCTGTTTAGACTCAAGCTAATATATTTCAACCGTTAGATCGAACTTAACGTGTTACATAAGTTGTGGGGAACAGATCCTAGTACCTAGTCAACCAAATTTTGGTAACTAGCGTGACTATGCACAATACTCACATGGGGGTAGAACCGAACTTGTTTTGGTAGAACCGTGAAACCAATGATTGTTGATTTGATAGGATAATCAATCACATAGTTCTTGGAATTCAGACGAACCAATTCTAAACTTGTTTGGAAGTGTGTCTAATCGTTTCCAAGATGGTAAATATGAAAAAGGATTTACAAAGTAAAGATGTCGACATACTTTGAACACGTGCAATAATTCTTACCTTTTATTGTTCAAAGATATTCCTTAATAGCTAAAGGAGAATCCCATGATCGAAATAAATTGAGAATCTTTTATTTAAGGTTTCTTAGTTTTTATATGCTATTTATTTTCCAGCTAATTAATTCATATCTTTAGAAAATAATAATTAGTAATGTGGATTTACTAATTATAGATTTTTCTATTGGGATTTTGGTCAATATTTGAACAGTGCATTTCTAGGAATTATGAAAACCGATTTTGTGTTTATTGCATATCTTTGAGAATATCCGGTTTTGGAAATTCCTTGGTGTCCAAACTTCCTTGTCTATAAATATTGAAGTTTGCATTTTAAGCAAATGAATCCTCAGAGCCAGCAAAACTACCTAGTTGTGTTGTTACTGGTGGAACCGCTTATTCGGAGAGGAAAGTAACCTAATTAGGCGAAATATCTTACGGCAGCTCATTTTAAAGACTTCTTTGGGATTGAGAAGCTATATTAGTACCGTTGGTGGGAAACTAGATAATTGCAGTTTATTATTAGTATGTTTATGCTTGATAATCTTGTCTTCTGATATAAGATTCACTCAAACTAGATCGAAGTTTCGACGGGGATCTTTAGGCTGTTTGTAGATCCAAAGATGTCTTGTGATAATCCATTATTAACAGACTCTGTTCTGTGTGTGATTGATCACAAAATAAAAGCCTATTATGTCATTATGTAAATATTGATGGAAGATAGGATGAGCTTTAGTTTACAAAGATTAAGTCAATTATATGTCATTGTGCAAATGGTGATAAAGAATAAAATGAATCTTTGTTTATTCCACAATATTGATCTTTCGTGATCTATTTTTTATGTATATACTGTGCGGCTCCGTAAGTTCTCTTATGTGAGAATTTCCGATTAAATTAATCAGGGGTTCTCTTTAGGTTAATTTAATTGAGTTTTTGGATACAAATTCATATTCTTATGTGATTTGTTAATGTCCAAAGAAATCCTTTTTTTTTTGTGAAAGTAAGGTCGCTCTTGTTGTTCTTTCGGGAATGACATTTTATGGGGGACAGTTCTTAATGGAACTTGTGCTTAATTTCCAAATCTTTGTGGGGAGTGTGGCTGTGGAATATTATAGGGGTTATCTTGTATCTTTATAAACTCCTTGATGAATGCATTTAGTTTCGGCTATATGATTGCATCTAAAAAGTTGATATGTGATTTTCTTTTGGTCATGAAGTGTCTCTATGGAAATTTCATTAGGATCCCAATAATTTTCGTACCTTTGCCAATTTTATTGACAAAAATGGGGAGATTTAATGTGTAGTCCGCACTACAAATACATATGGTTTTCAGATCATTATGTAAAGGGGAGTGGTTTCCATGTGAGATGGAGTATTGACTAGGGGGGAGTGATACATATCACCATAGTATTATTGTCGAAGTTGTGATACAATTGAACTTTGATGCCGTGTAATAATACTATGACACTGTGTAACAATGATTGAGAGATATTGTTATGGCTACGAATCTTCAACAACGGTGATGCTGCTTTGAATATATTTGGAATCATTGGAGTACTTGGAAGTGACGAAGATTTCGAGTGATGTTGAAGAACCAAGGAGATCATGCATATGGATGAGAAGCTGCAAAGTTTATTTATTTTGTATTCCATATGTATTGATAATTTTGTCACTAAAATTGACAAAGGGGGAGATTGTTAGAGCACTGCTCGGTCGAACTCGCAAGCGTTGCTATCTCAAGCTTGTTTGTCAAGTTTAGTTGCCAAAACTATAAGTATTGATTTCTAGTGTACTTATAGTTAAGTCTCGGGCTAGGATAGAAAGTATAGTTGAGCTCTAAACTCCACGGCGTTCATCATACAAAGACGAAAAACTATTCAAGGAACTGGTGGAACTTTATCGACAAAAAGGTATGTGGAGACTTGAACTTATCTATCACTCAAAAGTCTATCTACTCTATCTCCTATCTTGAGACAAAAGTCTTTTTGCTATATATACTTCGATCATCCACATTTGCTATTTCGAGCCGAGTTTATCTCGCTTATTTTTTCTCGAAATATGTGTTAGTAAGCTTTCGCTTTGGTCGAGTTCATCTTTACTCATGACGAAAGTCATGTAATTGTTTCAATCTCTTGAAAATCGTTTTGATGAAAAATAGTTTGTGAATAACCGCTATATATAACATCCTCTAAGAATGTTTCAATGATTGAAATGAGAGTTTAGAATATATAACCTTAAATGGATACAAACATTGTATGTGAACTTATACTTGTGTAAGTCCATAATCCTTGATCCAAAGTATGCGTACTTTACTGTTTATGATAATTGGAGCTAAGTCCGCATACTGTCGGAAGTTCACATCCGGGTACTTAAGTATGCGTACTTAAGTGGGTTATTTTATAAAACCGGTTTATTCGTGAACTAAGACATTTACAAATTAAGGAATGCATATTTGCAAAACGTGGCTATAATGTTCATGAATCGATTCGAGTGAATCAAAATCGTTTTTGTTTCGATTATGTCTTGTATAAACTTCTATAAGATCTAAGCAATTGAATAACTCTCTAACTAGTTCATTTGAGTCAGTTGAACTAGTTATGGTGAAGATGAATAAGGTTGATATGAAAGTGCTCACATGGCTAACCATTGGTTAACTACTGTTGAACTAACTAGGTGTACACATTTAGGTATGGTTACGTAAACCTAAATGAACGTGCATTTCATTTGTGTATGAAAATCCAAGTTCGATCTAACGGTTGAAAGATATTAGCTTGAATCTAATCAGGTTTTCATCTAACGGTGAATATTGAATGCTTTGTTACCATGGTAACTTAGATTGCAAACCCTGATTTGGAGACTATATAAAGGAGAACTCTAGCAACTGGGAAACCTAATCCCCACACCTCATGTGTGATACTAGTTGTATAAGCTAGAGTCGATTCTCCTTTAACCTTAGGTTTCTATCGAGACCCTATAGGTTAACGACTTGAAGACTTCATTGGGATTGTGAAGCCAGACCCAACTATTTTCTTTGTAGTTGAGTGATCTGATCTTGTTGTTTCTATCGTATTTGAGTACAATTGTAAGATTGGCTTGAGATTGATTTCTCCGAAAGGCAAGATAGAAAATAAGTGACAAACGTCTTCGTCTCATCTTTTGTTATTCCGCAATATCTTGTTTTACTAGTCGATTAAGATTTTTGTGAGGTGATTGATAATTCCAGGACGTTCTTCGGGAATATAAGTCTGGGTTATCATTTGGTTCATGTTCACCTTGATTTATCAAAAGACGGAACAAAACTCGTAGGTATTTATGTGGAGAATATTTATACATTCCTATAGACTTTTCTGTGCGATACAAATTTGTTTATTAAAGTCTTCGACTTTGGGTCGTAGAAACTCTTAGTTGTAGGTGAGATCATCTAAGGGAATCAAGTGCGTAGTATCTTGCTGGGATTAGAGACGTAAGGAGCGCAACTGTACCTTGGATCAGTGTGAGATTGATTGGGGTTTAACTACAGTCCAGACCAAAGTTAGTTTGTAGTAGGCTAGTGTTTGTAGCGACTTAATACAGTGTGTGTTCAATCTGGATTATGTCCGGGGGTTTTTATGCATTTGCAGTTTCCTCGTTAACAAAATTTTTAGTGTTTGTGTTATTTTTTTTCCGCATTGTATTTTTTTATATAATTGAAATATCACAGGTTGTGTGTTGTATCGATCAATTGGTAAATCCAACCTTTGGTTGTTGATTGAAATTGATTGATCCTTGAACTGCGGATCATAATATTATTGCTTACTTGTTGAATTTATCTCATGTTTGCAATGCTCGATTCCCTCCTCCTGAGAATGAAAGATTGTCCCCACAAGTGGTGTCAAATCGTCTCTTTGATCGAGATGTCTCTCGGAGAGATGAAAAGATCTATGTTGGAGGTGGTGGGTTGTTTCTCAAAGTTGATGCAAAACTCATTGTGGCCAACATGATGCCAAACACTATTGACAACAATTTATGGACCAGGTCGCTTGTTGAATTGATCTGTTATATTGTTGAAGGGAGAGACATTGATTTCTTTGGATTTATTGTTAACCGGGTGATAAGTGTGAAATAGACTTCAAAGAAAACTCCAGGCTTTCCTTGCCTCATATCAAGGATTTGCAGTCACTTTAACATCACTCCTTTTGGTTATGAGAGTGGTGGTCCAAAGGTTCCGACTAAGGCAAGCATCAAAAAGATGAAGCAATCTTCAACCAGCACCCCAACAAGTACTTCTGCAGCTGCAAACTCTGAATTTATTCGTCTTCAAGATGAAGTTGATTGCATGAAAGAGCAGTTGGAGTATGCTGAAATGGAACATCCATATCTAATCGAGAAGTTTTATGAAATTGCCATAGGTCATTATGGAAGAAGTGATTGATCTCTACTCGATTATTTCTGTTATTTACTTTGTCTGTTAAACTTCCTATGTTGATCCTATTAAAAATGTTATTCTGATGGTTGTAATAACTTTTATGACATTTTAGATTTGAATGATTTTATCCTTCAATTAAATTGCTAAATATGGGGATCCATAAGAAGTACAGATGACGTGGTCAAAAGCTAAGTCTTTCATATGTCAGTATGCAAGTATTGATAAAAGATTGAATGAACTTTTGACAAACAGAAGTTAATCCTTTTATGTCATTATGCAAATATTGATGGAAGAAAGGATGAACTTTTGTTTACAAAGATTATGTCTATTATACGTCATTGTGCAAATAGTGATGTAAAATAGAATGAATCTTTGTTTATTCCGCAGTATTGATCTTCCCTGATCCACATTTCTATGTAATATATAGTGCGGTTCCGTAAGTTTTCTTATTTGAGATTTCCAATTAAATTAATCATGGGTTCTCTTGTGGTTAATTTAATTGAGATTTTTGGATAAAAATTCATATTCTTATGTGATTTTTTAATGTCCAGAGAAATCCTTCTTTTCTTGTGAAAGTAAGGTCGCTCTTGTTGTTCCTTTTGGAATGACATTTTATGGGGGAGAGTTCTTAATTGAACTTGTGATTAATTTCCAAATCTTTGTGGGGAGTGCGACTGTGGAATATTATAGGGGTTATCTTGTATCTTTATAAACTCCTTGATGAATGCATTTAGTTTCGGCTATATGATTGCATCTAAAAAAGTTGATATGTGCTTTTCTTTGGGTCATGAAGTGTCTCTATGGAAATTGCATTAGGATCCCACTAATTTTCTTACCTTTGCCAATTTTATTGACAAAAATGGGGAGATTTAATGTGTAGTCCGCACTACAAATACATATGGTTTTCGGATCATTATGTACGGGGGAGTGGTTTTCATGTGAGATGGAGTATTGACTAAGGGGGGGTGATACATATCACCATAGTATTGTTGTAAAAGTTGTGATACAATTGAACTTTGATGCTGTGTAATAATACTATGACACTGTATAACAATGATTGAGAGATATTGTTTTATCATTGGTATGGCTACGGATCTTCAACAACGATGATGCTGAACTGAACATCTTTAGAATCATTGGAGTACTTGGAAGTGACGAAGATTTAGAGTAATGTTGAAGAACCAAGGAGATCAAGCATTTGGATGAGAAGCTACAAAGTTTATTTATTTTGTATTTTATATGTATTGATAGTTTTGTCACTAAAATTGACAAAGGGGGAGATTGTTAGAGAACTGCTCGGTCGAACTCGCAAGCGTTGCTATCTCAAGCTTGTTTGTCAAGTTTAGTTGCCAAAAATATATGTCTTGATTTCTAGTCTACTTATAGCTAAGTCTCGGACTAGGATAGTAAGTGTAGTTGAGCTCTAGACTCCACGACGTTCATCATGTAAAGACGAAGAACTACTCAAGGAACTTGTGGAACTTCATCGACAAAAAAGGTATGTGGAGACTTGAACTTATCCATCACTCAAAAGTCTATCTATTATATCTCCTATCTTGAGACAAAAGTCGTATTTCTATAAAGACTTCGATTATACATATTTTCTATTTCGAGCCGAGTTTATCTCGCTTATCTATTTCTCGAAATATGTGTTGGTAAGCTTTTTCTTTGGCCAAGTTCATCTTTACTCGTGACGAAAGTCATATTGATTATTTCAATAACTTGAAAATCGCATTGATGAAAAATAGTCTGTGAATAACAACTATATAACATCCTCTAAGAAAGTTTCAATGATTGAAATGAGAGTTTAGAACATGTAAACGTCTTTGGATATAAATATGGTGTGTTCTCACATTTGTGTAAAAGTCCAAAACAGGGAACCCAAAGTATGCGTACCTGTACGCGTACTGGCGGTTGTTGGAAATCCGGTGGCGGAAAGTTCACGTTCGTGAATTTCTGCTGGAGTTTGAAAGTGAAAAAAAAACTCAATCCGGTTACTTAATTATGCGTACCCGAATGCATACTTAAGTAGGTTACTTTCTAAAATCAGTTTGTTTATGAACTAAAACATTTATATATTAAGGAATGCAATCCTTGCAAACCTTGGCTATAATATTCATGAATCAATTCGAGTGAATCAAAACCGATTTTGCTTTGATTGTGTCTTGTATACTTATATAAGATCTAAGCAATTGAACAACTCTATAACTAGTTCATTTGAGTCACTTGAACTAGTTATGGTGAAGATGAATAAGGTTGATATGAACGTGCTCATATGGCTAACCATTGATTAACTGTTGTTGAACTAACTAAGTGTACACGTTTTGGTACGGTTAATCAAACCTACATTTCATTTGTTTATAACAAGTTAAGTTTGATCCAATGGTTGAAAGATATTAGCTTGAATCTAATCAGGTTTTCATCTAACGGTGAATATTGAATGCTTTGTTACCAAGGTAACTTAGATTGTAAACCCTGATTTGGAGACTATATAAAGGAGAACTCTATAAATTGGGAAACCTAATCCCCATACCTCCTGTGTGATACTAGTTGTATAAGCTATAGTCGATTCTCCTTTAACCTTAGGTTTTTCAAGAAACCCCACAGGTTAACGACTTAAGACTTCATTGGGATTGTGAAGCCAGACCCAACTATTTTCTTTGTAGTTGCATGATCTTATCTTGTTGTTTCTATCGTGATTGAGTACAATCATAAGATTGGCTTGAGATTTATATCTCTGATAGGCAAGATAGAAAACTAGTCACAAACACCTTCGTCTCATCGTTTGTGATCCCACAATATCTTGTTTCGCTAGTCGATTAAGATTATTGTGAGGTGATTGATATTTCTAGGTTGTTCTTCGTGAATATAAGTCATGCATATCAATTGGTTCATGTTCACCTTGATTTATCAAAAGACGTAACAAAATCTGTAGGTATTTCTGTGGGAGACAGATTTACCTATTCCTATAGACTTTTCTGTGTGATACATATTTGTTTATCAAGTTTTCGACTTTTGGTCGTAGCAATTCTTAGTTATGGGTGGGATCAGCTAAGGGAATCAAGTGAGTAGTATCCTGTTGGGATCAGAGACGTAAGGAGTGCAACTATACCTTGAATCAGTGTGAGATTGATTAGGGTTCAACTACAGCCCAGACCGAAGTTAGTTTGTAGTAGGCTAGTGTTTGTAGCGGCTTAATACAATGTGGTGTTCAATCTGGACTAGGTCCCGAGGTTTTTCTGCATTTGCGGTTTCCTCGTTAACAAAACTCCTGGTGTCTGTGTTATTTCTTTTCCGCATTATATTTTGTTGTAAAATTGAAATATCACAGGTTGTGCGTTGAATTGATCAATTGGTAAATCCAACCTTTGGTTGTTGATTGAAATTGATTTATCCTTGAACATTGGTCTTTGGTACCGTTCAAGTTATCTCTTTTATATTCAATCGGGCTCGCAAATTATTATTTGTTTGATTGAGGATTGAATTAAGAGATTGAGATATAACTCTTTGATATATTTTTATAAGATTGAGTCTAACTGTCTAATTGATTCTCTTGTAATTATATTAGAGTTAGTCCATACAGATTGCTAAGCGAAATATTGGGTGAGGTTGTTAGACCCCCGTTTTTTCACAAGTACGCATACTATGTTATATCCAATCATGGTTAATTGTTCTAAACTTCCATTTCAATCATAAAAACATTCTTAGAAGACGACAATAGCTGTCTCACACAAACTATTAGCTTCAAAGCAATTTTCAAGTGATCAATAGATCAATACGAAACATTCCGAGTCTACATCAAATGACTGTCTCACACAAATCATGTAAGATGTTACCATGCGATTTTCATATAATCATCTTTTGACTTTCATCAGGAATATAAGATGAACTTGGTTAATATGAAAGCTTACCAACATATATTTCGAGAAATATGTAAGCGAGTTAAACTCAGCTTGAAATATCAAATGTGTATAATCGAAGTCTATGTAGCTATACGACTTTTGTCTCAAATAGGAGATAGAGTAGATATACTTTTGTGTGATATATGATTTCAAGTCTCCACATACCTTTTGTTGATGAAGTTCCCAAAGATCCCTTTTGTAGTTCTTCGTATTCAATCGATGAACGCCGTGAAGTCTAAAGCTCAACTACACTTTCTATCCTAATCCGAGACTTAGCTATAAGTAGACTAATCAAGACTTATAGTCAAGTACTCCAGTGATTCTGAACGTGTTCAACTCAGCATCATAGTTGTTGAAGATCCGTAGCTATAACAATGACAAAACAATAACTCTCAATCATTGTTATACAATATCATAGTATTATTACACAACATCAAAGTCCAATTGTATCACAACTTTGACAACAATACTATGGTGATATGTATCACTACCCCTTAGTCAATACTTCATCTCACATTGAAAACCACTCCCCCTTACATAATGATCCATAATAGTGTGAACTACACAATAATTCTCCCCATTTTTGTCAATATAAATTGGCAAAGGTACGAAAACTTATGGGATCATAATGAAATTCTCATAGAGATACTTCATGACTAAAAGAGAACATATCAACTTTATTTCGATGATTTCACATAGTCGAACTTAGTGTATTCATCAAGGAGTTTATAAAGATACAAGAAAACTCCTACAATATTCCACAGCCGCACTCCCCACAAAGATTTGGCAATTAAGCACAAGTTCAATTAAGAACTCCCCCACATAAGATGTCATTCACGAAATAACAACAAGAGCGACCTTACTTTTACAAGAAAAGAATGATTTCTTTGGATATTAACAAATTATATGAAACATAAATTTGTATCAAAAAAACTCAATGAAATTAACCACAAGAGAACCCATGATTAATTTAATCAGAAATGCTTAACATAGGAGAACTTAGGACCCGCACATTATTTTCACATAGAAGTGGATCGGGGAAATATCAATACCATCAAATATACAAAGATCATTCTATTTTCATCAATATTTGCATAATGATACCATAGACTTAATATTTGTTATCAAAAGTTCATTCTATTTTCCATCAATATTTGCATAAAGACATATAATAGACTTAACTTTTGACATATATGGGATAATCAAGCAATAACTAAATCGATTCTGAGAGTAACCAAAAGGGGTTTGATTTTGTCGAACGATATGACACTGAAATAATAAAAGTAAAAGATATAACAAGATATAAACAATGATTTTTGCATTCAAACAATATTCTTGAGTAGATATTATCAATGGATAATTTAAAACTAAAGTATTTCTCCAAAATTAATGATTTGGTAACATGAGTTTTAATCAAAAACAACTTGTTTAGAAAAAGATTAAATTTTCTTTAAAAAACAAACACAAAACTATCAAAGTTATTACACCCCAAAATGTTCAAACAAAATTAATATATCATGTCATAATAAGGTGGATGTTTTGGAATAGCAATTTCATCAAACTTTTCAATCAGATTTGACTTTCTTTCTTTTGTCTTCTCAATTCTTCCAAGCTTTATTTAGTACTTAAAAACACAAAATTAATTAATACAAATATACTGAAGATGGTAAAAATGCGAGAATTTGGGATAATATATGACTTTTCTGCCTCATGCACCCAACTTCATGCTGAAGATGGACAAGTTGTAGTTTGGAGTCGTAGCATTGAAAGTATTGTAGATGATGAACTTCGGAATTTCGTAGAACCTTGATAATTTGTGACCATTTTTTTTTTTTTTAAGGCTCTAGTTGAAGATTGCTTCATCTCAAAGGAAAGAGATTTCGATTGTAATTACTTTACGGGGAGATGGTCATCATTCAATCAATATTTGAAACCTCTACCCTGCCACTGTGGTGTGGATGATATGGGGTTGCAACTTTATGAGTTATGCCATACTTACGGACTAAGGACTCAAAAGGCCTATTGCAGAAATGTGAACCACCATCACCGATTATAGCTCTAGGGGTGCAGAAAAGGGGTGATGAACAGATAGGGGTCATCCCATAGGAAATGTTTCACTTCGGCCAAGAACTTAGACCGGTCTTGTTTAGACCAATGACGATGTCGGCAAACCAAATCCTTGAAAGAACTCTTTCGTAAGAGCATCCCATGTATGAAATGACTGTGGCTGTTGAGTGGAGCACAGCCAAGTCTTGGCTTTGTCTATCAAAGAAAAAGGAAAAAGTTTCATTTTGAGGTGCTCATCCGTCATTTGGTTGATCCGAAGAGTCCCACAAATTTCTCGAACTCTCTCACATGGTGGTAGGGATTTTTTCATTAACCCTTTAAATTTAGGCAACATATTGAGGATACTTGCCTTTAGCTCAAATTTTCCATCAATAGCTGGTAAGACAATGCACGAGGACTGGGTTGTCCTCGTTGGGTACATGTAGTCCTTTAGACTACTGACCGGTTTCTTGGTTCTCCCATTGTTTTGATGGGTTTGGACCGTCCGCTTTTAACTATGTATTTCAATTAACTCTTCTTTGATTCTAACTAGTCGGGCGTGTATGGTCTCTAAAAGACACAATCATAGCCTAACTAGCACATCAAGCATGTTAACCATTCACCTAGAACGCAAGTTCTATGCAATCACAAACAAGGATGACTCCACCACAAAGAAAACCTCGATTTTAGCAAACAAAAAGCATGATGGCTCCACTTAGATTGTTTTCTAGACCATACCTTCTAATCCTTCGAAAGGGAATTCTTTACAATCTGAGCAAACCCCTCTGGAATAAATCCGAGTTTAAGTAAATTGAATAGAGGCGAGGGAAGCTACTAGAGCTTTGATACCCAAGGCCTCACCGTATTACAAGGCGGCGCATCACGCATTCAATTTACGAGAAACCGTCATGAACTTCAAGTATGCTTAAAGAGTAACCAATATTTTTCAAATGACTTTCCTACTAAGCTCGTTACCTTATAGGTCTTGTTCTATTCAAAATTTTAAAGCTTAGGTTCGCGTATGTATCGTTTTCTAAGGCGGGCAAGAAGAGAACAGTGATGAAATCCAACCCTTATCTTGTATGGCCGGTCCTTGCCCTTTACTAGGAAAATAAAGCAGCAGTATTCAATTCCTCAACATATATGCAAACGAAGGAATACAGTAACTCGCTAACAAGGGATTCACGAGTGTTTCGACAAACTTACCTCCCGCTCCGGGACGGGGGATGAACATTGTTGTCGACTCGCCCACGACTCCTATGTCATGAACGAACCCGAGGGGCCGAGGTGATATTGTAATCACCGTCCTTCTCTGCAAACAGTTGATATTTAATAATACCCTTCCGTAGGGTTTAAAAATAAAAAATAAAAATAGAATGTCCAAGTTCAAAGTCCAAAATAAAGTGCAAAAGAAAAAGAAAATTACAAGAGTAAAGGAATCCTAATACAAACTAAAAATAAATAAAATAAACTCCCTTTTTTTTCTCTTTTTTTTTTATTAAAATAAAAACTTCTTCCGCTTTCTTTCGACGTTGAGCTCAAAAGAGGTAGTTAGGGTTTCAAGTTTTAAAGCAAAAGCAAAATAAAATCAAATCTTACAGTAACAGTAACAGTGAACTATTGTTGCTACAAAGAATGTGAATAAGATGAAGAACATCGTTGTTTAACAAAAGATGACACTGATGAATAAGTTCAGCGTACAGGCGGGCGTTTTTTTTGGTGTTCCTGAATAAACATGACTTTTGTACATCGTTTTATTTCAAAAATGCTACAAATCCAAAGAGACAATTTATGAACAATTGAAACTTGAACTAATATTTGAGCCAAAAACTTGGTAGGCTTAGAAAGATACCTACTATTGTGTATACTTTAAGTGCACAGTGTCGACAAGCAACACAAAATAACCACAGAGACTTGGAGAGTGTAGAAGTTGATTTAAATCCTGATTGTGAGAGTAACCAAAAGGGGTTTGATTTTGTCGATACGAGCGATATGATTTTCAAGTGATCTGAAATAATAAAAGTAAAAGATGCAAATAACAAGATATGTAAACAATGATAATATGGATACTAGGTATTCAAATCCACCAATAACCTATGATATGCATTCAACTTGTAATATTATTCTTGTCCTTATAGTAGATTCAAGTCCACCGTATAACTAAGGTGTTTCTCCAATGGATAATTTAATCACAACTAAAGTATTTCTCAAAGCATTAATTGTCTAATTAAGCACAACTAATCTAAAGATCAATATTTGGTTAAGCATGAGTTGTAGCATAATCAACATAGAGATATTCTAACTACAATGGATACATGGCATACATTGTGAGAGCAAGATGTTGAAAAACTTGGATTAAATTATATCTTTAAACAATTCTAAACTTTCAAGAACAAGATACAAGATATGAATACATACCAATGAGATTAGGGCTTCATCTAAACCCTAGTAAATGAAACTAGAACATGAAGAACATTACAACAAAACTTAAATTTGATAAACTAACATGAACAAGCTATTCTTGGATGAGTTTTCAACACAACAACCCTCTCTATTTATACACAAAAATTCTCTCTCACTGGATTCGAATTTTGGCAATTATTTACTCAACAAAACATGTTTTCTCACTTGATGGATGTTTTGGAATACAATGGGTTGAGGTGGATGTTTTGGAATCCAATGGTGGTGAGGTGGATGTTTTGGAATCCAATGGGGTGAGGTGGATGTTTTGGAATCCAATGGTGGTGAGGTGGAAATGGATTTGGGTCTTGGGTTTTGGATCATGGGTTTTGGATTATGGGTAGTTTAATCCCATGTATTGTAAACAAAGTTGCCACTAATGCGCGAACGGGTTGCAACACTTCCAACTTTCTTTCTTTTGTCTTCTCAATTCTTCCAAGCTTTATTTAGTACTTAAAAACACAAAATTAATTAATACAAATATTTATTCTTGAAGATGGTAAAAATGCAGAATTTGGGATAATATATGACTTTGAAGCGCGAAAGATGAGTTAAGTGCCAATGAAAAGGTGTATGAATATGCAATATTTGGCACTCATCAGTAACCCTTTAATAAAACAACTTGTTTAGAAGTTTTTCAAAAACAAACACAAAACTATCAAAGTTATTACACCCCAAAATGTTCAAACAAAATTAATATATCATGTCATAATAAGAAATAGCAATTTCATCAAACTTTTCAATCAGATTTGGACGTTCTGCTTCAGCATACTCCAACTGCTCTCTCATGCACCCAACTTCATGCTGAAGATGGACAAGTTCAGAGTTTGGAGTTGCTGAAGTACTTACTGAGGCTCTAGTTGAAGATTGCTTCATCTTTTCGATGCTTGTAATGGCCAGACTTTTGGTCCTACAATATCGGTGCCAAAAGGGGTGATGCCAAAATGACTGCAAATCCTTGAAATGATACAAGGAAAGCCTGGAGTTTTCTTCGAAGTCTATTTCACACTTGTCATCTGATTAACAATAAGTCCAAAAAAATAAATATCTCTCTCTTCAACAATATAACAGACCAATTCAGCAAGAGACCTTGTCCATAACATTTTGTCAATAGTGCTTAGCATCCTGTTGGCCAGAATCAGTTTTCCAATAACTTTGAGAAACAACTCAGCTCCATGAACATCAATCTTGCCATCTCTCCGAGAAACGTCTCTATTAAGAAGACGATTTGACATCACATCTGGAGTTAACCTTTTATTCTCAGGAGGAGGGAATCAGACAATAGTCTACCTCAATTTAAGAAGACATGAGTAAAATTCAATAAGTATGTAATAACATGACGATCCACAGAGAAAATTTTATCTCCTACAATAGTCTTGAACATGCAATTGGCCGGGTCTGGATCATGAATGTTTTCATAAAATTGTGCAGTCATATCAATGCGAGCAGTTTCCATTGGTTTGTGAATTAAACCATGTGTGGTTTTTGAAAAAATAAGTCAGGTTCTCTACCTCAATTTAAGAAGCATTATAGTATCTTTCAAAAATAGGATGTTTATTCTTATACTCCAAATAGAGGTCGCGAGCAGCAGGGTTAACAAACCTAGCAAGAATACTGGGATCATAATAAGTATTATCACCAACTTAACCACTTGAGCTCCCACCATGACTATTCCTCTTCTTATATGCCATTGTTGAAAAGAGAAACACAGAGGAAGAAGAATAACTTACTCGGATACCCGAATCATTAGAAATGGTAACATTCCAAAACGATGATTAAATCATCCTTGACCCTTAAAAACAAAAAATTCTCTTGGTACATGAACATACATTAATGGTGGAACTCCGGAACTGCAAAGAAAAGAGAAACAAGAACCAACCCAGTGCAGTAGTTTCTTGTTGTAATTCCAATGATACCAAGAACACCCAAAAAGATTGAGAATTGAGGTTTTGGTGATCGAAGGTACACGAACTTTTGAGTTTTTTTTTTCGCACTCGAACTGTGAGGAAGAAGAGGCGAAGTGAACAAAGAGAATTCTTTCTCTTTTTTAAAGTGTCAAATGATAGAACCTGAACCGGTTAAGTTCATTTTGGAATGCAGTTCAAACACACAAAGGATACGAGTTCAGGGTATGTGAGCCATACGTGTGTGGCAAGGGCTCATTTGTTTTATGAGATGTTATTAAACAATCTGTGAAGAATATTAGAGCAAAGCTCAACAATTATTTACCAAGTAATTCACAAAAAAAAAAACCTTACACACCATGACACCAAGAGAGAGTTCCTTACCAACAACTCTTACATCTCATAATAATGCGAGAAACCCAAGGAACTATTTTTATAAGTTTTTCAAAGAACATAAAAAGAGCACAAGACAATTTTTGTTCCCGATTTCTTCGTTTACGACTTATAAAAAATAGCCTTTGCAGATAATGTTCAATATTACAAAGGGAAACTCTTTTGATATAAAGAGACATCCCGACTTTCTCATGAATGAGGGAAATATCATTATCTTGAGAAGGTGTATCAAGGTTTGACCACTGAACTAATTCATGCATTGAGGTGATATAGTCAGAAGACTGAAATCTAAACTCCTTTTGTAATACGTTTAGTTTGCTACAACTAATTTGATTACCCAAAGGAAGAGTATTGCATTTATTGATTAGTAAATCAAGATCAACCTCAACATGAATATTATTTCATCATAACTTGATTTAGCTTGTCAAGAGATTCTTGTTCTTTCTGGAGGTATAACTCAACATAAAGAGATAAGCTTTCAAGTTTCTTTTCAAGCCCTGAAAACACTTCAAGGGATTTTAAACCTTGTGGAGGCTTAGATAGAATTTACTCTACATATTTTATTAAATCATTCATGGAAGAGAATTCTGAAATCCCTGGATCTGGTGGTGCATTTATTGAGATAACGTTTCCATCCATAGAGTCAGATCGCTATATACACAGACCTATAAGATCTTAAACGTGTTTTCCTGCTCTGATACCAATTGAAAAAGCGGGGTTCTAACAACCACACCCAATATTTAGTTTAGGCAATCTGTATGGAAAAACTACAATATAATTCCAAGAGAATTAACTAGATAGTCAGACTCAATCAATGGAAATATATCCAAGAGTTATATCTTTGTTTCTCAATGTAATCAGCAAATCAAACAGATAGAAATCCGCGAGCCTGATTATTATGAGAAACAACTTGAACGATACCAAATACCAATGTTCAAGTGTCAATCAATTTATATCAACAACCAAACGTTTGATTATCTAATTGATTGAACTACGCACAACCTGTGATATTTTAATTATATAAAAATATAATGGGGAAAAGAAATAACACATGGTTTTTAAAAGCATACGCTTCGCTTCAAATTTCAGCATTTTGCTATGAAGCGGTCATGTGAAGCGCATCTTTCATGAAGTGTACGCTTCGCTTCAAATTCAGCATTTCGCGCTTCGAATTTCAGCATTTCGACGAAATTTTTAAGGCTTTTAAAAGAAAAATATGCATGTTTTAAGGGGGAATTGAACACCCCACCTCTTATTTAAAACTTTTAAAAATATATATATATATATGAATGTTTTAAGGGGGAATTGAATACTCCACATCCCACTCGTCTGGAGTAGGTTGAATTGGTGTACATATGATTTGTTTTTGATAAAAATTAGACTTATAAAAAAATTTATATGATATTATCTTTCTAATAAATTTATAATTACTAGTTACGACTAATTTATTTATAAGGAAACATCCACTTCAAACATCAACCATGAAGCGACGCTTCACGCTTCGACATACGCATCGCTTCCTAAAAATGAAAAACCCTTCACGCTCCGCTTCACGCTTTCAATACCTTGAAATAACACATACACCAGAAATTTTGTTAACGAGGAAACCGCAAATGCAGAAAAACGCCGGGACCTAGTCCAGATTTGAACACCACACTGTATTAAGCCACTACAGACATTAGCCTACTCTAAGTTAACTTCGGACTGTAATGTAGTTGAGGCCTAACCAATCTCACAATGATCAAGGTACAGTTGCGTTCCTTACGCCTCTAAATCCCAACATGACTCTACGCACTTGATTCCCTTAGCTGATCTCACCCACAACTAAGAGTTGCTACAACCCAAAGTCGACGACTTGATAAACCAATCTGTCTCACACAGAAAATTCTATTGAATAGATAAATCTGTCTCCCATAAAAATATCTATGAGTTTTGTTTCGTCTTTTATCAAGGTGAACGGGAACCAATTGATACAACAGACTTACATTCCAGAAGAACAACCTAGTAATATCAATCACCTCACAATAATCTTAATCATATGGTAGCGAAACAAGATATTGTGGAATCATAAATGATGAGACGAAGATGTTTGTGACTACTTTTTATCTCACCTATTAGAGATTAAATCTCGAGCAAGTCTTAGAGAAGATATTACTCAATATGATAGAATAAAGCACGATCAGAATACGCAACTGCAGAGAAAATAATTGAGTCTGGCTTAAAAATCCTAATGAAATCTTTAACTCGTTAACCAATAGTGGTTTTAGAAAAACCTAGGTTAAAGGATAATCGACTCTAGTCGCAACTAGTATCACACATGAGGTGTGGGGATTAGGTTTCCTATTTGCTAGAGTTTTCCCTTATATAGTCTTCAAATTAGGGTTTGCAATTAATGTTACCTTGGTAACAAAACATTCAATATTCATCGTTAGATGAAAACCTGATTAGACTCAAGCTAATATTTTTCCACCATTAGAACTTAGCTTATTATACACAAATAAAAAGTGACTTCATTTAGATATGGGTAATTGTACCTAAACGTGTACACCTTGTTGGCTCAACAATAGTTAACCGAAGTTAGCCATATGAACACTTTCATATCAACCTTGTTCATCTTAACACAACTAGTTCAAATAACTCAAATGAAACTAGTTATAGAGTTGTTCAATTGTTTATATTCTCATAGAAGTATACAAGACACAATTGAAGCAAAATCAATTTTGATTCACTCGAATCAATTCATGAAAATTATAGCCATGATTTACAAAAGATTGCATTCCTTATTATATGAATAAATGTATTAGTTCATGAACAAACCGATTTTAGAACATAACCTATTCAAGTATGCAAACGGGTACGCAAACCTAAGTGGCTGGACTTAGTTTGGGTTCGCCAGTATGCGAACGGGTACGCATACCTCCAAACTCAGTTGAATTCTCGGGCATGAACTTACACTGGTACGCATACGGGTATGCATATTAAGTTCTCAGACTTTCAACTAACCAACCAGTATGCATACGGGTATGCATACTATGGTTTCCGGACTTGGAATAACAACAGTTAGCATACAAGTACGCATACTATGCTATATCCAATCATAGTTAATTGTTCTAAACTGGCATTTCAATCATTGAAACATTCTTAGAAGACGACAATAGCTGTCTCACACAAACTATTAGCTTCAAAGCAATTTTCAAGTGATTGATAGATTAATACGAAACATTCCGAGTCTACATCAAATGACTGTCTCACACAAATCATGTAAGATGTTACCAGGAAGTTTTCACATGATAATCTTTTAACTTTCATCAAGAATATAAGATGAACTTGGTTAAAGTGAAAGCTTACCAACACATATTTCGAGAAATATGTAAGCGAGTTAAACTCAACTCGAAATATCAAATGTGTATAATCGAAGTCTATATAGCTATACAAATTTTGTCTCAAATAGGATATAGAGTAGATAGACTTTTGAGTGATAGATGAGTTCAAGTCTCCACATAATCGAGGTGAGTGTTACCTTGTCATAAATCAAGAATGAGCACTAAAAAAGGAAGAAGATGAGAGATTGACGAGTTATAAAAGAAGTATGGAAAAGGGAGAAGAAGCGCCACACAAAGTTAGAATTTCAGTTTGGTATGAGTAGTTACTAAAGTTTAGAAAAAGTGAAAATCAATTGGATACATCAAAATGATTTGGATTATTTTCAGAAAGGAGGGAGGAGGACGTGGTGCATAAAACCTGGACTCCAACAAAGGACAAAGAAAACATTAAAATATTTCTCTTTCTGAAAGCAACAAATTGTACATTCAGAAATATAGGCTAAGATTACAAAGATGAAATATATGGTCCAACTAGTTAAACAGTTGTAAAAAGTTTAAAGCCTTTACACATTACCAGACCCAACATAAATTTCCTCCAGTATTGAAATTGATGATATGGCTTTACCAGATAGAGTAATATGTATGGATTGAGAGATGGATGTAGCTTCTAGCTAGAAAAACTCTGTTTTTTTTTAATCAAAAATCAGCAAAACCAATCTACCTGTAAAAGCCAAATCCTTTTCATACTAACTTTAATGCAAATATTAGATAATAAACCTCAATCACAACCGCCAACAATTGATTATCGCAAGACTCACATATTGAACGGATGAATTTGTAAATAAAGAAGAAGACGTTTCTTTGCAACTTTTCAAGATACTATGAGAAAATTCCAAATCTCTAAATCGAATATCCTAGAAAAGCATAACTATAACGAATAACCATTGAATCAATAACTTTATGATATGCAAGGAAATCCCTGCTCGGATGATTCCACTCAACAATTTTTGTATATTCACTGATAAATTACATAACATAAATGTAGTTTTATTTCAAAATGAAAATGAAAACAAACACAATTTATTTCGAGATAAAACTATATTTGTATTACATAATTTCTCATTGAATCTAATAAAATTATTCTTTGGGATCATCCCGCACGTACTAGTTATAATTACTCTATAATATATAAGCTTCCACAAGTTTGATTAAGAGGAGAAGGTTGTGAAGATTCAGGTTATTGCATACATTAACAATCCTCATACATTTATGTCTATGCTATACTCTATCTCCCAGAGTTCTTGTACCAATTGAGGACGTTGGGGATATTATTGGCCCTCATTCTCTGTATCCCCCTTCCATGTATATATATTGCACAAAACTTTTCATCAATTCTTCCTGCATGAATTTTAGGTTATAATAAATATTAGGAAGGCCGTAACCTCTTGAAATGACTGTGGTCATCACTGTTTTTTTTGGGAACATATCGTTTACGCCTCCCAATAAAATAATGACATATGAGACCCATACGACGAAAACCTTTTCCCATATATGAATAATATGTAAATGTCTGATTGGGATTGGATTGGAATTATATTTTTTTTTTATCGATGATTTGACAATTGCATGCTATCAAGCCCATTGAATTGATGTGATTGTATCTATACCAATAATTATATTCACGATGTTGTTGAACTAATTGTTGTATTGACATGTCGTTATATCCGTTCGACAACATTTGTAACAGTATTTCTCCAACCTTCATTCATCAACCTAAAAAATTCAAAGCCATTAAATTGGCTAACTAGTTAACACACTTTCCTCTAGATACCAGATACCGAGGTCCGATCAGACTCTATAACACAATCTAGATAGAAGTCTCACCATCGTTTTAAATATTTAGGTTTATTAATCCACGACATTCACAATTTAGTTAAAGCTATATATTACTAAAAAAAACAAATTCACGAGATATCCCATATTTTCTTTAGCTCGACAAAAATATTTTCCACAAGCTAGCTAAAAAACAACCAAACTTAAGATGGTATTTCTTTTTTGTTTGTTAGATATGGAATGCCCATTTTTCGGAGCTAGTTATAGAATACTTTAGGCAAGCATAAGGGGAATATCACTAGAGTGAGTGGCGTGAAGGTTGCCACTGCTCCTATGATTACTGTTTTTACAAGCCAAAGCTAAATGAAAAGTTCATAGGTTCCGAGTTCTGTGAATAGTTTTAAGATTAACTAAAACAAAAGAAATGATGTTGTTTCTATTTTTCTTCATCTTCATTATCCCTTTTACTTCTTTCGTGGTAAGTGAGATGGAATCTCTCTTGCAATATTTTGATAAAGCATAGTAAATCTGACAAGAATCTCTATAGTTTCATCTTGAATTTCAACATTGTTATGCTGCATTTCTTTGGCCCAGTTAAAAGCTACTGCTCCTCCTGTTGCATTTCCATGGTGTATGGAGATGTCCTCTAGTCCCAAAGATGTTGCCTGCAAAATCGATAGTAGTTAGTTTAGTGTAGTAATGGTTCCCCTTTCAAACAAACCGAAATGATTGAAGTTTTACTATTTGGAATCGTGTTAGGTCTAATTCCTATTACTATGGCTGGATTATTCGTAACTGCATATTTACAATACAGACGCGGTGATCAGTTGGACCTTTGATTAAGTAACATCTCGTTTTTGATTGACCTCCTTTTTTTTTAATTCACAGGAGGTCAAATTAAGGTTTATGTGGATCTTGTAAAGTGCAAATTTTTATGGAAATTCCGAAGTGAACTTAAGATAGTATTTAGATATCGGAAGTAGAAGTTAATTCCAGAAGTCGGTAACAAAAACATTATGCTTCAAAAGAGTTAACATTTTTTTTACTTCTACGAGTCGTTTCAAGATTGTGTTCCAAATTATACTTATAACTTTTTTGATTTTAGAAGTCGGTGGTATTCAAACAAGTGTACTTTTGCAAACTAGCAACAAACGCGTGAATTCCCTTCCAACATGTTATAAAGGAAAATGCTAAACATGAGACAAAAGCAAAGGAAAAAAAAAATAGTACAGATAGAGGACATGAAGAAAGGGAGAGGATAAGCGACGTGGTGCCCATCCGTAATTGCACACAAAAACACCCCATGCTAATCTATGATCCCAGGAGCTGCCACCTCTTGTCATATATCTGCCCGAACCCTTTTGCCCCGGCTGTAGCAGCTATTATTCAGGTTCAGGTTCCTTTCGCTTGTAACGTGGCGCACATCTAAATCCTTCATCTAGGCGCGCGTGATGGGTTTTGGACCGAATATTATTTAACGGTAGTCCGGTACTTCGTTGACACATCACAAAGAAAAAGGGTACCGAAGATAGTAGGGGATGAGAACCTTTGTTGATAAATTGGACCGTATACAAACTGAGTCTGTGGGTGGCAGGGATGCAGGCTACTGTTTCTCGTGAAAAAGAGAGAAAGGAAAGGAGGATCTAGTTTAGCCTCGGTGACCATCATTATCATCATCAAGCCACAAGTATGTACGTATGTTCTTCTTCACCGTGCGTATGTTCTTCTTCACCGTGACGTAACTCTTGCATACTAAAAAAAATTAAAAATCCATCTACTACTGTTGCCTGAAATGTTTTAAAAGAAGATTATGCCGTCATTTACAAAACTGTACTTGACTGATGGATTTCATATCTTCACTGTTTATGACTATGATAACACATCAACACGAAAGACAGAGACAATCCTACCCTTACTAAAATCCACAGTTTTAGATTTTTTTTAAATTTAAAAGGAACAACGGGACAGCCTGTAGCGGATCCACACCTGACCTGACCACATCCTTCCCAAAGACCAACGCCAACCCAATTACACCATCACAGGCACACAGTGAGTTAGTTACCAGAAACCACAGACCAAATAGTAAAATATACACCTAATGATATATGCAGGATACGCAACCGATAAGGGGTAGACATCATTTTTTTTTTGGTTAGGAAACCAGCAGGAAGACAGTGATCCAACATAAGATTATTTATGGTAGCTGTAGTTAACAGAGCCAAGTTGGAAATGAAACTAAAAATCTCTCATATCTGAGCTTTAAAATCTAATAGCAACATTGGCCTTACAAAATGCTGGCTGATAATTGTATAAGGGGTGACTGAAAACAGAAAAGTCCAAAAAAATGCAAAAGAGAAACTCATTTTGCACTCAAACAGAAAATCCAAAATCTTTCTCACAAATTTTTTTACACAGAAAATAAAAAAATAAGAAAATAATAAAAGCGAAGAAAAGGAAAGGAAGAAAAAAAAGGAAGTTCCCCTCCTTTTCTTCTTCTTCTCTTTACTTTGCTTCTCTGCTCACCACCATTCTCTCTCTCTCTCTCTCTCAATCTCACAAAAGCAGCTCTTCCTCTCTGAGTTGAGAGAGAATTGGATACCTCTTTTTTATTCCTCTTATTTCCCCATCATCTCTTGCTTTATTTCTCCCATCTTCTTCTTAAAATCCATACTCCTCCGTTTTTTCACTGGTTTCTTAATTTTGGGTATCCAATTTTATCTACAATCTATCCTTCTAATCTTCTTGCTGATATCAATTTCTTCCCTGTTTTTTTTCTAGGGTTTTCAGCTGTCTCTTTGAATTTTGATTTTCTTTTTTTAGTTTCTGTATAAGTTGTTGTTCTGACAGCTAATTCAAAGAAAAAAAAAACTCATAAAAGAAGAAATAATTTTTTCTCTCCAAAATTCTGGGTATGTATTTCACTTCATTATTACTCTTGATTTTTCTTTTTTGGTAAACCTAGAATTCTGTATTGTGTATTGTATTATTATTAGTGTTGTTTATTTTTTTGTCTTTGTTTGTGAAGGTTGTGATCATGGGTCTTTGTCATGGAAAACACATCCATAATCCTCAAAATCTATCCGAAAACCCTATAATTCCTGGAGATCTTGAAAAACAAGTGATCCCAGAAGTAGATAAATCAACGAATTATCCAAGTCCAAGTCCATTACCAAGTGGATTCAAGAATTCACCTGCAAATTCAAGTGTGAATTCAACGCCTCTTAGGTTCTTCAAACGACCTTTTCCACCTCCTTCCCCAGCTAAACACATCAAAGCATTCCTTGCTCGTAGACATGGCTCTGTAAAACCAAATGAAGTTTCAATTCCTGAAGGAAGTGAATGTGAATTGAGTTTGGATAAGAATTTTGGTTTCTCAAAGCAGTTGATCTCTAAATATGAGCTTGGAGAAGAAGTAGGTCGAGGTCATTTTGGTTTTACTTGTTCTGCTAAAGTCAAGAAAGGTGAAATGAAGGGTCAGGAAGTTGCAGTCAAGGTTATTTCAAAAGCAAAGGTTCAATTCTTTACCCTTGCCTTGTTACTTCATTTACTCTTAATTGTTTTGTTTAGTATCTTCATCTGAAATATAATTATCACTTGGAAAAAATCACCTCAGTCAGTGATCACGGTAATGTAATTATCCCCTAAAGTTCTATCCGTTTCTGCTGAAAACATGTATGTTCCTTCTTATCAAATTGGATTTCTTATGCTTATAGACAATAAGTTTTAGTTAATTGGATGAATGATTTTCGCCTTATGCAAACTCATCTTCTGAAGACCTATAATATTTTTGGACTGGATCAGTTTTTCAGGGTTTCCTGGTTTCGATTCTCTTTTCACAATAAGACTATGCATGCTTGTGCGAAAAATTCTTAGTATTGAGTTATGTTTTGGCAGATGCAAACAGCTATCGCCATTGAGGATGTTCGAAGAGAAGTGAAAATATTACGTGCTCTTGCAGGACACAAGAACCTGGTGCAATTCTATGATTCCTATGAAGATGATGATAACGTATATATAGTGATGGAGTATGTTCAATATACCCGATTCTGGATTTTTATTTTCTTGCTTCTTGTTGATGTTCTAGACAGTATATTCTCAGCTATGTTATAAGGTATTTGATGTTTCCATTATGTTCTTCAGGTTATGCAAAGGAGGAGAACTTTTAGATAGGATACTGTCCAGGTATTTGCTTGTTATACATTGGCACTAGTTGCAAAACTTTTGTTTACGTAGACATTTAGTAACTTGCATCTTTCTAATCACTTTAATAGGGGTGGGAGGTATTCAGAAGAAGATGCCAAGGCTGTCATGGTTCAGATTCTTAATGTTGTAGCCTTCTGTCATCTCCAAGGTGTGGTTCATCGTGACCTCAAACCAGAGGTAATCCTGTCATTCTTAATATTTTAGCCTGAGATTTGCACAGTATTTTTTGTTCCTGGCCATATTTAACCTCTGAGAGAACATTTTCTCAGGGGTTTAGTCCCCTGCTGATTGTTTCTATCTCTTTCAAGTGGTTCTGATTTTATGACCGTTTCGCCTATACTAAGCTTGGCATGGCATCCATGGCTGGTATACCTTGCACTAGACAATTCAATGTATTATCTTTTCAGTGGTTTATGATATATATATATATATATATATATATATATATAACAAGGATAACAAACGGTCTCAACGTGTTCTGTTAGTCATTGGCTTAGTCTAGAGTTACTTTTTTTTTACATGAGGTGTCAGTGTCAATTTATGTTTTTTAGTGAAAAACAGTAAGATAATATAGAGAAGGAAAGGGAAGTGGCGTGCCAATACCATAAATGTGTGTCTAACATTATTTCCTGATCCATACATGTTAGGTTATAACTGATCAGTGTCATTTAATGTTCTTACTTTTTGTTCAGATCATCTAACTATTTTATTTATCCTTATTTTGATTCGATTGTACTTGTGCTTGCAGAATTTCCTTTTTAGTACAAAAGATGACACTTCGCCTTTGAAGGCAATCGATTTTGGATTGTCCGACTATGTAAAACCAGGTTAGTCACAGTTATCCGCTTCTCTTGTTAAATAATTTTATTTACTTTTATGAAGTAGTTTTGACGTCTGGAGATTGTGCAGATGTAAGGTTGAATGATATTGTCGGAAGTGCATATTATGTTGCTCCAGAAGTACTACATCGGTCATATAACACCGAGGCAGATATGTGGAGTATTGGCGTGATTGCATATATACTTCTTTGTGGGAGCCGCCCCTTCTGGGCTCGGTCGGAATCAGGCATTTTTAAAGCTGTTCTGAAGGCAGAACCTAGTTTTGACGAAGCTCCCTGGCCTTCTTTATCTGCTGATGCCAGAGACTTTGTAAAGCGGTTGTTGAACAAGGATTACCGAAAGAGATTAACCGCATCCCAGGCCTTAAGTAAGTTACTTAAATTTCGATATAAATGGGTGATTAGTTTTATAAATTATAAGAAAGGTTTCTTCCTGTCTCTCCTGTTAGCCTCGTGATCTAAAGTCTAAATGAACTTTAGATTTTGAATTCTCCTAAAGAATGTCTATAGATTGTCAGATAATAACTAAAACAAGTTCTGAATTTAGAAAAAGCAACTGACACTCTAAAAATGAGTATTTTTCGAAGTTTGAAAAATAGGTGAGCCACATACATCAATTTTTTTTTTTTTTTTTTTTTTTTTTTATCTGATGATTCGATGACTAATGCTTGTAGCCTTATCTATTTTTAGGTCATCCTTGGCTGATGAATCATCAAGATATCAAGATTCAACTGGATATCTTAGTGTACAAGCTTATAAAAGCTTATGTATGCTCTTCTTCTCTACGAAAATCAGCCCTGGCGGTATGTACTTTGGTCTTCTCAATAATTTAGCATTTCATTTTTGGTTTACAGAATCAGAAAATAGGTTTGCCAAATTCGTTACTTTACGGTAGCATTAAATATTCTGTTGATACTCCAGTAAAATAGATGGATTGGATGTATATGAACTTTAAATACAGTTATTGATTCTAATTGTGGGATGCAATAAAGAATTCAGAGTTTCCTCATGCCATAGTGTTAAATTCTGTTATTGTGACAGGCTGTTGCAAAGACCTTATCAGTACCGCAGCTTGCTTATTTCCGGGAGCAATTTACATTGCTGGGGCCAAATAAAAGTGGCTGTATCTCTGGACAGAGTCTTAAAACGGTTTGTTCTGATTGAATTCCCTCCTCTCCTTTTCTTTTCCCACTTTCCTATGTTAAGGTTAATCATATATTGTCATTGACAGGCTTTGATGAAGAATTCTACTGATGCTATGAAAGATTCACGGGTTCTTGATTATGTCAACATGGTATTAACCTTGTGGACTTCATCTCAGTTATTTAAATGTGGTAGTGAGATTATTCGATAGGTTGAATGAATAATTTATGGCAGTAAGCTAATTGTTCTGCGGGTTTTGCAGGTAAATTCATTTCAATATAGGAAGTTTGATTTTGAAGAATTTTGTGCTGCTGCTATAAGTGTTCATCAGCTTGAAGGAATGGATTGTTGGGAACAACATGCACGCCGTGCTTATGATCTCTTTGAAAAGGCTGGCAACAGGGCAATCATGATCGAGGAACTTGCTTCGGTATGTATCTACTGTCAATAGGCCTTTGTGAGTCTGTATGTATATCTGGGTCCTATTTATGGGGAGGATATCAAAGAACGCTCTTGGTCGTCTCCTTGATATATAACTTTACGACAACTGACCACCTAGCTGATATGAGTGTTATCAAGCCTATCTATTTTACGCTTTCAAATTTTCTTAGAAGACTCAAACCCATACTAGTTACTGGACAGAAAAAATAGTGTAGCTCCACATATTCATGTGAAAACTGTTTCTTATCAACCCAGGCAAGTTTTATTTATGTCATAATATGTACATAGTAGACGACTCTGCTATCTTTATTGTCCTTTTTCTTGCCATTGTTTTCTTAAATTGTTCGATTGACTTGGGGGCTGATCATTCAGTTTGTTTCTCTTTCAGGAACTTGGGCTAAGCCCATCAGTCCCAATTCATGTCGTCATGCAAGACTGGATCAGACACTCAGATGGTAAACTTAGTTTCTTGGGATTTGTCAGGCTCCTACATGGTGTATCTTCACGTTCGTTGCAGAAAGCATGAGATGCTTCCCTATTAACTTTACGTCCACCATACTACATGGGATGATTCATTGTTACATAGTTTCCGTAGTCAGTATCCATCAGGTGAGAAAATCTAAGCTGATGTTGCTCATCCAACCCTACTTTGATTCGTGGAAAGTTATATATGTATCCATCTAGAATTTAAATTGGGGTCGAACTCTACTAAGGATGGCAAACACGATAAAGAAGCAGGACAATGTGAAGAGAGCATAAGCAAATGTATAATCTTCAAACAAGTGAAATTGTGCATTTCTTTTTTCTTTTCTTTATCCTAGGAGAGGTATCTAATGTGTATTTTAGGTGTCAGAGGATTGTACAGTTGAGGGTATATCATATATGTTTTTTCAGGTCTAAATAGTAATGTTTTTCGAGGTTCTTGTGATTCGCGGGTTCATCGTCTTGTGTATCCTAGCTTCTCACAGTCGGTTTTTATTCTCTTAAATGAATTTCATTACTGTCTCTGAACCATTTTGTATTTGCGCTGACATGCGAAGGCAGAACTGTGGGGTTCAGGGTGTCTCATCGATCTTTTGTTTGTTGCCTCTGTTGTGCTACATTGGTGGATTGCATTGTACATTCAGCAAGATCCATTAGCAACAGTCTTACTCTTCCTTGTTAAACTGTTATAATTAGCCAAATATGGGAATAAAAACCTAGTATCATCAGGGCATGGTGCCATTTAAGCCTCTTACAAAACAATCATTCTGCTGAAACATTTCAACTTTCTTTTGGTCGAGGCTTCGGGTTGTAGCTTAAATATGCTTTGATGGGATTCCTATTAGCTTCCTTGGGTTGACCTAAATTTAAGTAGTACATTGTTTTGTGTTTAGTTTAAAAAGTCTTGCAAAACAAAGTGGTAGACAAGAAGAAACATCATCTGTAGTGGAGTTTTTGATTGATTGCCTTCTTTGATATGACCATTATTCCATTAATATTGGGGGCAAAATTTGTGACAAATCGAGTATCTAATGTATTTTCTTACTATTCAAAGCTAGACCAAATTCTTGTCTGACTATTGTCTCCTTTCTTTTTAATTCTAATAACTTCTTTTGTATTTGATAGACAAAACAGTCTGACCTAACATATCACAGGAAAGCATATTTTGAGTTGATTATAATTTCTGTATCTTTCTCAAAACAAGCTACAGGTATTACTCTTTATAATCAAACTAAGGAATTATTAGATTATTCAAATTTTAGATATTAAGCTACAAGCAATTGACATCAAACTATATATACAAGTGCAACCTTCTCCCTTTAATCAGCAGCAAAAAAGGTGATTGCCAGAATCATCTTACAATCTATTTTTCATATATAAGTCAGTTGCGTAGAAACCCTTTGGCAGGTTCCAGTCTACTTAACTACAAGCAGTGGCTGAAATGTCAAACTTAGAAAGCTCGTTAAGGATTTCCTCGTGTGAAAGTATTCCATCAAGTCCAAGAAGCAGTTTCTGCAGCAACAGTTTCAGCAGTTATCAACTATCTCGCTTCTACAGTGAACCAACTAGTCCAACCAGAAGTTGCACTTCGGATTCTCTATTTCTCTGGGAGCTAGAGAAAGAGCAGTTCATGATCAAAAGTTCCAGTCCTACTAATCCTCTTGGTGAGATAGATAATAATTATGAAGAAAGTTTTGAATTCAAAACAATTGCCACAATTTTTGATAACTTTGAGACACCGTTGAGTTGTCACCAAAACCATCAGAAACCAGAACCAGATCAGATTTCTTTCGCAGACCAACTCTTTGACAATGGTCATATCCTTCCATTAAAACCACCCCCGCGGGTCCAATACTGTAATAATAGTAACAATGCAAAGTTTATGCCAGAGAAATCAGTTCTAAAATCGTCACTCGCGTGTTGGAGTCTCAACAAGGCTGATTTTGATCCCTTTGCGACGGCTCTCGAGCATGTCAAGAAAGAGGAGAGGTGGAACCAAAAAATTCCAACTCATGAGAGTCGTCGTTCTCGCTCTCTGTCACCGATGAAGACTACTACTTGTCCTCCTTCACTCTGTGCTAATAACCCGAATGAACACCCAACAACATGGAATGGGAAAATGCCACCTCATCCGCGGCACAGAAATGCAAATCCTACTAAACTTACTTATTTTGAATCCAAAGCTTTAGTCACTACAAAACCAGTTGAAAAGACAAAGGAGGCAGCGACATTGGCAGTGTTTCCTGGGAGGTCTGTAAAATTGGTTAAAGCTCATAAGAGTAAGAGAGTGAATTTGTTGAGGGAATTTCTTGTACCCAAAATGGGGTGTCTGGGAGTCAAAGGATAGAATGATGTGTGGATGAGTAATTCTATATATACCTGGTAATGATTTCACACCACTCTCACCGGACAGCAGACCTCTATCTATATATGCAATGTACTTACTTTTATTTATGTAATGTCTTGTATCAAAAGGTTTTAGTGACCGCCATGTTTACCAGTCACATATATGCTATTTTTTGCGAAAACTTCCATCTCCAATAACTTTCCTACTGAACTCAACTGCTTTATACAGGTGAGGTGATACCTTACTTTTTCATCTTTGCCTTGCCTCAAAATAGGCCAGATTAAAAAGTAAAAGTAACCTAGTAGAAGTTCTGGTGCTTGCTTAGCATATACAGGTTGGAAGACATCTTACATCGCTAAACAGTTGATTAAATTCTCTTAAATCGCTTGTTACTGCTTCCCTGAATCATGTCGAATAGAAGTAGAAAACAGAAAAAGTTTGACGAAGAGTCGATAGATGAAAGCAATGGAACTGTGAGTGTTTTACCAATAGAGATGTTATTAGGTATATTATCTCGTTTACCGTTCCAAACAGTCTTTGATTGCAAACTAGTATCCAAAAGGTGGCGAAGTCTCATCGTTAATCTTCCTTATTTTGCTGATATGCACTTGCGTTTTCATCGCAAGTTACTACGGCTTGATGATGATATCAATAGTGATGCTGATGCTGGTAATACTACAGATGTGAGTTTGGGTATTCTTTTCTCTTTTCAATTCATGAATTATGATAAGTACAAGGTCGGAGTTTACTACGGAAACTACCACGACGACAATAAACTGTTTAGTTACAGGGAGTCAACATCACTACTGAATCATCCTCAACTAAACAACAATAAGAAACAAAGTTGTTCTTTAGTTGGCTCGTGCAATAGTCTTGTAGATGTAGAAAATCCTACTACTACTACATCCAATGGTCCATACTACTCACAATATAAAGTAACAAGCAAGGGAAACATTAGAACACAAGATGTACGTGGTTTGGTATAGTTACCTACGTCCACGGGATAAAGAGATGATCTTATTATGTGATTCAAGATTACAAGATGAATGCTTCTTTCTTTCTCTCGATACTCTAGGTGTGCTCTCTTCCCTCACTCCTTACCTCTTTCTCTTTTTACCTCTCTACATGGTCCCTATTTATAGTTACAGGTGATGATACAACTAGTATTACGATGTTAGACATGATGTAGCTTCCTTGATGATCTTCTCGGGTGATCAGTTGATGCCTCAGCCGACATATCTATTTACTTTGGTCGAGATGTTTAGCCGAGCCGAGTGACGTCCTCTTCTGATATCTCACTACCCGATGTCGCTTGTTTGGTGATGATGATCGATGTCGCCCTTTAGGTCCCCAGAGTCTTACTTTGACCGGGATCTTCTTATCTCTTCACCAACTCTGTCAGAGCATTTATGGTTCTCGTACCCGATGTGCATCACATCAGAGCTTTTTCCTCTTTTCACGTCGACTTCAAGGACTGCTTCAGTTTCTCTTTTCTCGTGCCTACCTCAGATGGGATGATTCAGTGCTTCTTGCGCTGTTTCCCTTGGTACGCCACTGCCCAGGATTGTTCCACCTGTCCCTGTAGATTATTTACACCTACATTTATGCCCCTTCTTTCACTCGTGTGATCAACACGAGGGGAAGAAACCACCTCGTATCCCACGTCCCTGGTCATGTCGGGTTTCACGCCATGCTGTTCCCCACTATCTTCAATTATGGCGACCTGTTTACCTTCTCTGCCTGTTACAGTTAATGGGGTCTATAAGTCCGACCCTCAAACCTTTAATTTCTCTTTCACTTTTTCCTCAGCAGTTTCATTCTCTTCCTCCTTTGTTTGTACCGCTTCCTCTTCATCGTTATCAACCATTTTTTCCGATAGGTTTTCTTCCTCTTTCTTTTTCAATACCTTGATTTCTTTCTGATTTGGTTGCCATTCTCCATTGTCGTTGCCACCGTGACCTTGATTTCTGCCGTTTCCTTCCCTTTTTTCGATTGTTCGTCTGTCTGCTGCTACCTCCCATGGCTTCTTCAACCCCTTCCATGTCCGAAAAGAGGTACGTGAGTTACACCTTTCCGATGAAGATGGTGTTCCGCTTGATTCCCTATTTGTTGTTGAGAGCCCTTCTAAGCATGATCATGCTTTAAATTCTATCTTTTCTGATAATCCTTCTTCCCTTTCATGCAGGACTGAAAAGAGGGTTGCTAAGGATTTGATGGATGAACAGTTTATCCAATAGCTAAAGGATGAATTTGATATTCATGGCTATGACGTCAAGCTCTTGTCGGGCCAGAAAAGTGTTTTAAAGAAGGATGATGTCATGAAGTTTCCACACTCAGCCGAGGCGACCATCTTCACCAGGGGTCAGTTAGAACTCGGGATACGTTTTCCTTTGTATGATCCCAGCCGTCTGTTTTGGTATGAAGCTCTCTCCAAGATCCTCCAGTCTCGTGCTTTCGCCCAATGGAATGCCAACACCTTCGGAATCTTATCCAAGTGGGATAGGCACAGTCGAGGCGAGTGTACTCCTACTGCTTGGTCTACATACGATTCTTCTCAGGCGGGCGACTATACTCCTGCCAGTTTTGTTGGTAATTATCGAAGCGGGACTGCTATAAATGGTGATCTCGCCGGTTTTCCTGCTAGACCTCATCGCCATAAGACTCTCCCTGAAGGTGTCAAGAAGCTTTTGTTGGACGAGGATCCCGAGGGGAAGAGTTCCAACAAACATGCCCGTCATACTAGTGACGCGGCTTTGGACCGAGTTCCGTTGATCATTTCTGGTCCTCTTCTGAGCGGCAAGTTTCCTTCTCCGGCCGAGTCATATCCCTTCTGGGTGGTTAATGTTGATCAGGTAAGTTTGTTTCCTGATTTTCGATTTAGTTGATCGGCTCGGGTGATTAGTGGGACGATGTTTTAACTTTTGTGTTTAACAACCTAAGTCCCAGAGCGTCCTTCTGATTCTCTCCATATTCAGAAGAGGGATAGGGGTTCCAACGCAGGAGCCAAGGAGGAGACAGGGAAGGTAACAAATATACTGCTTTCTTACTGCAGTACATATACTTGCCCCTATTTATTGCCTTGACTGGTTCTGATATCGGCTTATTTGCAGAAGCTGAGAACTGATAGAGCTGGAGGCGTTATGCCGAACGATGGTGAGGATCCCGAGGATCGGCTGCCTCTATCCTATTTTCTGAGGAAGTCACTTCAGAAAGCTTCTGATGTTTCGTCTTCCATTGTAGATGGGAAGTCTAGTGGAAAAGGCAAGGAGGTGAGAGTCTATGAAGCTGCCTTGAGGAAGGCTATGCACCAGCAGTCAGCTGGCAAAGGTGTTGATCTTGGCGATGGTGTTATTATTTTATGTTAAGATGATGAGGAAGGTGATGAAGATCTTTTTGTGGAAGATGATGAAATTGGTATCCAGGAAGAGGTTGTTGATGGTAAAACGGGAGATGGTGGTGACGCGGAAAAGGTTGTTGGCGGGAGTGTAAACAAGATTGCTACTAGGGGCGAGATATCGGGGAACACGCCTCCTATAGTCCCTGCCCCGAGATCGGGTGGTACTACCTTTTTTACCGACTCGGGCCCCTTGTGCAACTCCTTGGGGGCTCTCATGTCTCCCGAATTTTCCTCTTTCTCAGATGAAGACAAGATCAAGGCCGCCTCGTTGTATGATGCTGGTTTAAATGACACTTTCGATCAGCTGGTAAGTTGTGTTCCTTAGGCTACCTATTCGCGATAAGGGATTATTGCTAATGCTTCTAATGTTTTCAGGATATCAATCGGGCGTTGCTAAATGTTGCCATTCAGCGCAAGGAAATGATGGAGAAGGAAGGTCTTCGCCTCTTATTGCAGCAGGAGCATGAGCGAATCCGGGAGCTGGAGAAGCAGCTGGCCAAGGCTCAAGGTACTTGCCTAGATCCCCCATATTTATGATTAATTATGTAGTGCCAGTATCATGAGTTTAGTATTACCTTTCTAGCCGAAATATCTCGTGTTGACGCCAATGCTGCTACGGAGTATCGTTTGTTGAAGAGAGAGTTTGATATAGAACGAGGTCATGTATCAAATCTGCAACAAAGGATTGTCAACAATGATGATAAAATCGATCGCCAAGAGGCCAAGAATGAAAGTCTTCGAACCCGGATACATCGTTTTGAGACCTTTGAGTACATCCCCGAGGAGGTGGATAATCTTAGGGCGAGCTTGTCTCGATTCCAGAGTATTTCTGCCGATAGCTGCTGGCCGATAACTGAGAAAGTCATTATGGACGGTTAAGGCTTCAAGTCCAAGATTTGCACGTAGATCGCCTTCGGATTCTTGGATAGAAGAGTGTTTCCGAAAAGTCCAACTAAGAATCTCTTGAGAAACTTAGGGAGTCCAAGAAAGTTTCTGAGGAATTGGAGTGGGTTCAGGCCTAGTTATCAGGTCTGCAGATAGCACATTCTCGGCAGAGAGCCAACTAGGATGATCATAAAAAATATTTCCCCTCCAATGAATTCAACGAGCAACGCTATCTAGAACTATCCTCTAAGATATACTCTCTTGAGTGTAGTTTGTTTGAGTTTGAGGAAACTGTTAAAATAGTCACCCCTTTACTTGAAGGTGGTGTCCTGCACATAGTGTCTTTGTTGTGTCTGATGTGGCATTGTTGTCATGTTTCTAACCACTTCTGTGTTTCTGCAGTCGAGCAGAAGAAGGTAGGGTTGTTGGAGGCAGAGACTTCTCGGTTAAGGGGGAGGAAAACACAGTTTCTCGGGAAAGTAGCCACCGCTTAGGCGGCATCGGCGCAGCTGACACGTGACCTTGTTGCTGAGAAGGTGAGATTTAATGACTAACTCATTACCAGGGTCAAAGCTGACGTGAAGACGGTTCTTGACAAGAAGCGGGCCGATGTTGTTGCTAAGATGGTGGGTCCGGGATAAGCTTCCCCCAAGGAGTAATCACCCTTTTTGTAGTGCTGCGTCGCTATTGTGCCCTTTGCATTGGGTTGTAATCCGCTCGAACACCTTTATTTTCTCATACACTTTCTCTTAATGGGGTGCTGCGTCGCCAATTCGGTTGTTTTAACTGCTTTCTGACGTTGTTGTTTATGTTGATGCTTTTACTAGTGTCGTGCCAATGACCCGTGGTTGTTATTTTTATGGCTAATTTGTGTTTATTTGCATAAAAACGAGTAAATTAGTTAAGGTAAACTCCGTTTCTGTCGAAAACGCTCAACAAGAAGGGTCATCGGGCCCAATGCCATGTCCCGATTGAGGTATCTCATCACCGTCTTATAAGATCTAGTGGTAGGGTACTTGGTCCATCCTAAGTTCTATGGGATCGATATCCCTAAGAGGTTATCAATTAACCATCATAGGCAAGTGATTCTAGCCACTTGCGAGGGGAGCAATGTTGTATGCTCGATTGTCGAGTACTCATGCCTCGACAATCGGCCACTGGTTTCCAACCACCAGGGCCCTAGGGCTACCTCGGCACTTGCACACTGCCATCGCCCCGAGTTCGAATAGCCCGTCTTAATGTAAGTCACCCCTGCACTTGCACAATGCCATCGCCCCGGGTTCGAAACGACTATTCGAGTGTAAGTCGCCCTGACACTTGCACAATGCCATCGTCCCGGGTTCGAAATGACCATTTAGACGCAATTGCCATATTTCCAACCCCACGTGGATTTTTAAGGAAATAAATGACAAGATATCATACCTGCTCTCATGGGTGATATATCTTCAATCGCCTAACGTTCCACGGTCGTGGTTCGGGTGTTCCATCAAGTTTTAATATCTTGTACGCTCCTTCGCCGACCTTCTCGACAATAGTGTAGGGTCCTCCCCATCGTGGTGCCAGTTTTCCTCCTTTCTTGTCACGCTCATATCTAGGTAGGTCCTTCAGTACCAATTATCCCGGCTGGAACTCTCTTGATTGGACCCGCTTGTTATACTCCCGTTGTACTCTTTGTTGGTAATTTTCCATCTTCTGTAGGGCCATTTCTCTTGTTTCTTCTAGGTCGTCGAGCTTGGCCAGGATAAGATCAGCTGAGATGTTTCGTCTCCATTCCTCGGTCATTGTTGTAGGTATCATTTCCTCAGTTGGAAGGATAGCTTCGGTTCCATATGTTAACATGAAAGGCGACAATCCGGTTGCCTCTCTACGAGTTATCCTGTAGGCCCATAAGACGTTGTAGAGCTCTTCACACCATTCACCATATGCTCCGTCAAGCTTCTTCTTTAGGTTATCGGCGATGGTTTTGTTTGTGATTTCGGCTTGCCCGTCACTCTGAGGGTAAAGGGGTGTAGACTTGCTCTTTCGAATGTTGTAGGTGTTAAATAGCAAGTCGATATTTTTACCCTGTAGTTGTTTTCCATTATCCGAGATGATCGTCGCTAGTACTCTAAAATGACAGATGATGTGCTCCCATATGAATCGAAAAAAATCCCTATCCCGAATGTATTTTAGTGGTGCGTCCTCTACCCACTTAATAAAGTAGTTAATAGTCAGTATTAAGTATTTTCTCTTCCCCGATCTAACATGTAATGGTCCCACGATGTTGATTCCCCATTTGGTGAAGGTTCAGGGGATGATTACTGAGTTTAATGTCACTGCTGGTGCGTGTATCTTTTTTCTAAACTTTTGACATTCGTCACAGATGAGTGCCATATGCTTTGCGTCCTCGTTCATATAAGGCCAGAAATACCCCATAGTCTTGGATCGAGCCGCCAGACTACGGCCTGAGCTGTGATTTCCCGCGGCCCCATAATGTAATTCGTTCAGAATGGTGTGCCCCTTTTCCTTGATTAGACATCTTAACAACGGCCCTAGATATGATTTTCTGTATAAAATGCTATCTTGGAGTTCATAGGCAGCTGCTTTGCTTTTGACTTTGTTGATCTCAGGTCTCCTTCTGGGCAGTTCTCCTGTCTCTAAATATTTGTGAATAGGTTTTCGACAATCATCGTCTTTATACTGATCGGCCGTAGTTACTGCCACATACGCGCTGGTGCCCACTGTCTCAGGTACCGACGACATTAAGATCCTCATAACTCTGATGCCTTCAACAATTGCACCCGTTAGAATGGAGGCGATGTATGCTAGGGCGTACGAGTGGCGATTATCCTTCCTGCAGATATGTCGGAACTTGATGTTTGGTATCTGGACGATGTAAAATTGGGCGAGTTCCCAATATTTTTGTAGCAAAGGGTCATGTATAGCGTACTTCCCATTGATCTGTCTGATGACTATCTAGGAGTCACTTGTTAGTCTCACATCTTGAATCCCCATCTCCACTATCAACCGCAGTGCACGTATTACAACTTTGTACTCCGTGACGTTATTTGTTGCCTTAAATTCAAGCCTAAACGAGTGGACCATCTTTTTTCCTTGTGGAGTAGTGAAGACCAATCCAAGACCCGATCCATCTCTATTGGATGATCCATCCATAAAAACTTCCCATCTCGTCGGGCTACAGGTCTCGAGTAAGTCGGACGGATCCTCTTGGTCTTCCACCATCCCAGGGATGTCCTCTACTTCATCTTCATCGCTCAAGGGAAAGTCTGCCAGAAAGTCGGCCACTGCCAGTGCTTTTACGGCTGTTCTCATTTCGTAGAAAATGTCGAACTGCTTGATTTGTGCACTCCACTTGGAGATCTTCCCTGACCTGGTCGCGTTTTCGAGTACTGATTCTATGGAGGATTTCGTAAGCACCCGAATTCTGTGGGTTTGGAAATACTCTGAAGTTTTTGTGTTGCAAATACCAAAGCTAATATCAGTTTCTCGACCCTGGTGTAGTTCTTCTCTGTTGGGTTCATGGTTTTGCTTATGAAATACACCGGATTTTCCTCTCCTCCTACGTTATTGACTAAGACGGCACTAATGGCGTAACTGGTCGCCCCGAGATACAGGGTCAACACTTCCTCTGGCTCGGGTCTTTATAATACTGGTAGGCTCGCGAGGTGTTGCTTGATTTTCTGAAAAGCCTCTTCACACTCCTCGGTCCATTTGAATTTTTCCTCTTTTCTTAATGTCCCGAAGAAGTCCTTGCACTTGTCCGATGATCGAGAAATAAATCGCCCCAGGGCTGCCAAGTTTCCGTTTAGCCGATGTACATCTTTTATTGTCACTGGTGATAGCATCTCTACGACGACCCTGATCTTATCTGGTTCAACTTTGATACCTTTGTCAGTAATTATGTACCCTAGGAACTTACTCGAGGTGACCCAGAAAGTGCACTTGGACGGGTTCACCCTCATTTTGTATTTTCTCATGGTTTGAAATATCTCCCGGAGGTCATCAATGTGGTTTGAGGCCACCTTGATTTTGACCAGCATGCCGTCTACATACACCTCAATGGTGTTATATATCTTGTCTTCAAACATATCCTCCACTAATATTTTATAGGTGGCGCATGCGTTTCTTAGCCCAAATGACATTTTGATATAGCAATATAACCCTATGAGTGTGAAGAAATATGTGTGCTCTTGGTTCTCAGGGGTTAGGGGGATCTGATTGTACCTCGAGTATCCGTCCATGAATGTTATTGCCTTGTACCCAACTATGGATTCCACTAGCTGATCGATGCTGGGGAGGGGGAAGCTATCCTTCGGGCAAGCTTTGTTTAAGTTACTAAAGTCGATGCATACCCTGACCCCTCCATTCCTTTTAGATACTATCACCATGTTAGATATCCATTGTGGGCATTGAGCCTTTCGAATAATTCCTGCCACTTGTAGCTTCTTTAACTCGACCTCCACCGCTACTTGTAGTTCGGGTGCGATTCTTCTCATCTTTTGTCAGATTGGCTTGAATTTGGGATCTATTCTCAAGTGATGTGAGCATACTTCTGGGTCGATTCCCTCCATATCATGTGTTTTCCGGGAGAATACGTCCATGTGTTCTTTTAAAAGAGTTATCAACTGCTGTGTTTGCTCATCCATCAGCAGAATCCCTATTATCACCATTTTAGGTTCTTTCTTAGTGCCTAAGTTGATTTGTCGGGTAGATTCTAAGGCCGAGAAGCTGGACTTCGGATCGTCGACTACTGTCGGATCCTTTGATTGCTATAAGATCTCGTTCTCGCCCGCCTCATAGGCTGTGATGGCTTGTGATATCACTTTTTCTCGTTCTTTTCCCGCCTTTGTCTCCTTAGCTTTGTTCCTTTATTGGCGTTTTTTCGACCGTCTTTCTTCATTCTGTTGGATATCTATCTGCACGCATTGTCGTGCTGCCTGGGGGTCTCCCAACACCTCCACTACTCCGAGGTAATATGGGAACCGCAGTATTTGGTGGTACACCGATGCTACTCCTTTGATTTCTGCGAGCCAGGGTCTACCAAGAATTGCTTCGTAAGGCGACACGACATCGACCACACAAAAGGTGGTGAGTGTGTCTAAATACCCCTCTCCGTCCAAGACTCCGAGGGTGACTTCTCCCTTTGGTACCGTTGAAGCCATAGATTCGATAGGTTGATGGGATTAAGATGTCATCCGATAACTCTATACTTTTGAAGGTATCGTAAAAAGGGACTTCGACTGAACTCCCACTGTCCATTAGTATTCTTTTGACACTCAATTCTTTAATAAGTAAAGTTACCACTAGGGGGTCTCCATGGGTTTGTCCATTTGACGTGACGTCTTTAGTTGAAAAAGTGATCGGCTGCATCATCCAAGGTTCCATGGGCAAAGTTTTAGCCACACTGAAGATTTCTTTTCCCGCTTGATCTCTTTTATGAATCCTTGAAGTGATACTCGTACCCAAATCGAACCCTTGAGTTTCCGAGTGCGAGATATTATTGCAAGCGAACTGGGTACCACGATTGATTCTTATTTTATGTACTGGAGCGTCGGGCTGAACTAGTGTCGGCGATGTCTTGAAAAAATGTCGTAAGTACCCATATCGGATCAGATGCTGGACAATATCTTTTACCTCCCGACAATCATTAGTCGAATGGCCACGATATCGATGGTAATGACAAAACTCGGGATGGTTCCTTGTTTCATCATATTGGATTCCCCTCGTCTTGGGGTATCTGATATCACTTCTCTTTTCCACTTCCTTGAATATTTCCTCCAACGGTGCATTTAGTGGAGTGTAAGCTCTAGGTTCGTGACGAGGCTTCTTTCCTTTCTCGACCCAACCTTTCTTGTTCGACCCTTGATTTGGTGTGCTCAGCCTTTTTTCTGATCGCTTTGGATCTTCTCGTGGGATCGCCTCTACTGCAGTACTTGCTTCTTGTATCCCCCTATCCTGTGCTCCTTCTTGTATTTATTCTAGGTCGATGTAGTATTCTTGCATCTTCTTGATTTCCCTTAACGTTTGCGGTTTCTCGGTGTACATTGCTATCCAAATAGGGTCTGATTTACCAGTGAATTTTCGAACCCGAATATTTGTTGATCGACAGGTACCTTCCCAATGTCGGTGAACAACTTTCTCTACCTGTCGGTTAGTGACCGTAGGGGTTCCCTAAATCTTCGTGCTAGTGAAAAGAGTTTATTGATCCTAGGCCGAGCAATACTGTTGTGCATGTACATCTCCAGGAAGGTTTCTACCAAGACAGCGTAATTGCCAATGGACTCATTGGGAAAATTGTAAAAGCAGTTCTTTGCCTCGCCTTCCAGACTCGCCGGAAAGAATTTGCACATGACCACGTCGTAATTCGTCCATTGTAACAAAGACATGCTGTACATTTTGACATGTTCTCATGCGTCACCCGTGTCGTCGAACCTGGATGGGAAGGTCGAAAATGTACACTTAAGTGGGAATGGGTTACGCTCCAGCTCCTTAGTAAATGGTGTTTTTTGTGCTTCGCTAATCTTCTTCTAACTTGTCATCCTCACCATTCCCTGTCAGCTTCTTGACCATCTTCTCAAGTTGCTCGAGTTTTTTTATTGGTCGCCGCGTCTGATCTTTCGTTCGTCGATTCTTCCTCGGTTAAGGAGTCCTCAGGTGGGATATACCCTCTCCTCAGGCGATTTGGGTTGGGCACACGTTCTCGGTCCAAGGATGGGGTTGGGGTGTACCTTGACTGGGTGCGACTTCTAGAAGCGCCTCCACTCGACGATCCTCGTGATCTGGCTCTCTAGTTACGGAGCTGGTAGTTTTCATGCTCTAAGGATAGATTCCTTCCCTACATCTCTATCATAAGATCTTCATTCCTTCTTTGGCTTGCTAGGATTGCAAGTAACATCGGGTCAGTGCTCTCATGGCTAGAGTGGCCATTTACTTGGTTTCCTTCCACATTAGAGGGTGCGGCTGATGGTCTTGCTGGAGGGATAACGGGGGGGAAGGATTGGAGCTACGGGAGGATCGGTTTTTACTGGTGGAATATCTCGAGTAAGGTTGCCCATTCCCAAGCGCACTTGTCTAAGCCTTTCTCCTTATTGATCTAGTGCACGTTGATACTCCACACGTTGCCTTTCTCGCCTGTTCTTCCTACATCATTTTCACTTCCTCGTCTTCCTCAGTATCTGATGCATTTCTTCCATTTTCCATGTCCCTATGTCTCATCTGACTAGGGTTAATCCTCAGGGTTCTTGGTGGGAGATCATCATCTCGACCTAGATCAATCTCTTCGTCGACAGTTGCCATGCCTCCGCCTGGTGCCTGAGACTCTCCTTGATGGTTTTTTCGGCTGCTCTCCTATTGGGAATATGTCCGTCCTTCTTGCGCACTAGATCCCGCTATGGCCCGATTCCTGAGAATCTTACCCGTCCTGTAAGTGCTTTTCATCGCCTCAGGTGTAGCTTTTGTGCCTTGGCTCACCCGTCCCTACCTACATCAGCAAAGTACACAATACTTACTTCGAACTATTTTCGAAAAGGTTAAGGATGAAGTACATTAGTTCTACTGTTCATAGTGGAAAAAGTTTTTCATAGTACACTTCCATTTACGCTAGCGTGCTGATCTTAGCAAACAAGTGGTTTTGACCAAAAAAGACAAACTTTGAAAAGTCGTTTCGACACATTGCTTTTGGTACTTTCTCTATACATTAATCATTATTTGTCCTAACATTCCTGGAGCCAGAAATCATTAATCATCCGTATGTTAGGTCAGATAATTTCTTCCTTAGCTATGGTTGATAATAACGATAACCTTTACTAGCTGTTTCGTCGACGGTTCACCTGCGCCGGTTACCGGAATTCCCCAAGGACAGCTTCACCATGGGATTCTTTTGGTTTTCTACTGATGCTGTGAGGCTCTTACTGTAGGATCAAGATGAGAGTTATTAACGAAGCACTCACTATACTCCTTCTAGCCATAGCTTTTGAATATCCAAACTCGGTGACTTCGAGTTAGTCTTACCTTACTACTATTGTGCTTTGCTTAACTTATAAAAAATATTTAACCGGTGAAACATCGTTTCAGTCTAGCTTCTACCGATTATCAAAGATGATCTGCTCAGGAGCTTTGAGGTTTTAGGACGGTTTATTTCAGCCGTTTAGATTGAAGATAAGACGATCTTCAATCAAGACACTTAACTCAACAGAAGACAATTACTCATGCTTTTTCGACAGAATGCAATTAACTCGTAAGGTAAGAGACCTTTTTTTACACTTACTCGACAGAAGCAAGACGATGAAGATAATTAACCAAGTTTTTTCTTCTCAAGCTAAATTTTTTTGAGTTTCTTGACGATCATGCAAGTAACAATAAATGTAACGAAATCGAGCCTTATAACAAAAAAGGAAAACTTTAGACGATAGATCTAACAACCTATGCGTTCCAACCATTAGAGTCTTTCACTTAGCATCAATAGATTTTTTTAGGAGCTGTTGAATCTCTCTTTCAATGGAGTTTAAGCAAGGTATCTAAATGATGTTACACGGTCCCCTTAGTCGGCGCCAGAATGTAGATGTAGAAAATCCTCTTACTACTACATCCAATGATCCATACTACTCACAATATTAAGTAACAAGCAAAGGAAACATTTGAAACACAAGATATACGTGGTTCGGTATGGTTACCTACGTCCACGGGGTAAAGAGATGATCTTATTATGTGATTCAAGATTACAAGATGAATGCTTCTTTGTTTCTCTCGATACTCTAGGTGTGCTCTCTTCCATCACTCCTTACCTCTTTCTCTTTTTACCTCTCTACATGGTCCCTATTTATAGTTACAGGTGATGATACAACTAGTATTACGATGTTAGACATGATATAGATTCCTTGATGATCTTCTCGGGTGATCAACTAATGCCTCACCGACATATCTATTTACTTAGGTCGAGATGTTTAGCCGAGCCGAGTGACATCCTCTTCTGATATATCACTACCCGATGTCGCTTGTTTGGTGATGATGATCGATGTCGCCCTTTAGGTCCCCATCCGAGTCTTACTTTGACTGGGTTCTTCTTATCTCTTCACCAACTTTGTCAGAGCATTTATGGTTCTCGTACCCGATGTGCATCACATCAGAGCTTTTTCCTCTTTTCACGTCGACTTCAAGGACTGATTCAGTTTCTCTTTTCTCGTGTCTACCTCAGATGGGATGATTCAGTGCTTCTTTCACTATTTCCCTTAGTACGCCACTGCCCAGGATTGTTCCACCTGTCTCTGTGGATTATTTACACCTATAGGTCTGGTTTGTTATCGTATACCCTTCTCTGAGAAGCATGGTTTCTACGTATGCAATCCCTTGACCAAAGAATATACTCCCTCCGTCCTAATTTACTTGCCAAAATTGGTTTTTGCACACAGATTAAGAAATGTAGAGAGAGTGGATTTTTTTCCAAAATTAACCCAAGCTAGCATTTAAGATACATAGTTTTTACATGTCTAGTTTTTTGGTCTTTACTTGAAGAACTCAAAAATAAATAAAAATAAAGGATATATAGGGAGAGGAGAATTTAAAATTGTGTATAGGAAATAGAATTACACAATTTTCAATAATATGACTTGATTCCAACAGAGGGGTAAATTAGGATAAAAAGTGGAAAAATATGAAACTTAGCAAGTAATTTAGGACAAAAAAATCCCTAATTTTGGCAAGTAAACTAGGACAGAGGGAGTATATATTTGCTTGAGGTAAAACCATATTCTTCTGAACACATAAGCGGATTCGGATACCTTCCTTTTTCAAATGAATACAAGATTGTTAGAATCTACACTGATGGAAAAATTCAAGTGTACACTCCTGGAAGTGGCAATGAGTGGAGAGATAAAGGAGAAATCAAAGGTGATTGGGTGCGGCTTTCGTATAACTCAAAGGTAGGTATGCTTACAAACAGAGCGCTTCATTGGTTGGACTACGCAAAAATGAAAATAATGGCCTTTGATTTGGCTGAAGAGAAATTTAACGAGGTCCAGTCTCCGCCTTGTTTTCTTCCCCCTGGTTATGATGGGAAGAAGCAACATTTTCAACTCAGGGTTCTAAGAAGATTTTTATGTGTTATTCATCTTGAACTAGATAAAGGTGTGGATATATGGTCGTTAAAGAAGATGAACAACAACATCATCGAAAATACGAAAGAACAAGTTCAGTATTGGACTTGGAGCAAGGAGTTCAGTATAACAACTAAAGATTGGAACTGGGATATGTATGACCCGTTTGTCCTTACCAATAGCGGAAAACTTCTGTTGTTGAAGAAACACCATGTTCCATGGGGGCGTGTGCAGCAACATGTAAAGCTTTCCAGTTACGACCCTAAAACCGCAACTATGGAACAACTCGTGGAGGATGTTCAAGTAACGACCATATTAAACTTTGAAGCCATTCCTCACATAAATAGCTTTGTTTCACTGAATGCTCTAGGAGAAAAGTGTAAGAAACGAAAAAAGTATCAGCGAAAGCTTGGGCGTCAGAAGACGATATATCGTCTGATTCTTAAATTAAATAAGTATATCTTAATGGTTAATTCATATTCTAGTTTATCGTAGCTCGAACTTCAATGTTATCTTGTTTTATTTTGCTTCAATTTTTCTTTTTTTTTTTCTTTAAATTTACAAAAACTTTTTGTAAGCACAAAACAAATAAATATAGTTCTTAGCTTAAATTGTATTCTAGCTAGTTGGCCCGACCGACCGAAGCGAGGGAGGACCTTTATATGATAATTTTTTTGTAAATTGTAAGTGATCAATTGACATAAAAAGATTGGATTGGTGTAACCAAACTTTTGGTGGTCGTTTTTTCACTTGATACAATTATCCCACCCTTTTAATCCAATTACTATAACTCCATATGTATCCTATTTTATTAGGGGTATAATTGGAAAATAAACTTTAATATAACATATCTAAAAATCTCCGCCTTGGAATTTTACAAATTTTATCTCGTTGGAAAGGTTATAAAAAAACCTACGCAACAAGTAAAAACAACAATACCAAATTTAGAGTTTTTACGATTTTTTTTGAAGATATTTATCATTTTAGGCACAATTTTAGAAAATTAAATGTATATCCATTATGTAAACCACTACAAAGGATACAAAATACTTTATGTAGCCTTATTTTGGTTTATACATCAACTAATTTTCCGTTGCAACTAATAAAAACGATGTACTTCCTCCGTTTCAAGAAAAGTAGTACTTTTATTTTAGGCACAATTATCGAAAATTGAATGCATAGCCATTATGAAAATCATCACAAAGGATGCATAACACATCATGCAACCATATTTTGGTGTATGGATCGACTAATTTTCCGTTTCAGAAAAAGTGATAGTTTCACATTCTGTTTCAGAAAAAGTGATACTTTCACTCCGTTTCGGGAAAAGTGATACTTTTTCTGGAACTACGCGAAAGTATCACTTTTCCGAAATGGGGCGAAAGTATCACTTTTTTCTGAAATGGGGGGGGGGGGGGGTGAAAGTATCACTTTTTCTGAAACATGACGAAAATATCATTTTTTCGGCCGACCCTCCCACCGTGACGGTTGTACTAGTTTATATTGTATCTAAAAAAGAACGCAACAACGCGCAAATGGGGATATGATAATAAGATAAAATATGAGTTAAATAGTAAATCAGAGTCACTCTCTATCCATGTATTTTAACTAAGTCCTAATCATCCCCTCACTAATCATGTTCAGTGGTTAATTATAATTAGCTAAATTATTAGATTATTTTATTTAGTGTATTATTTTGGGTGAGGTGAGAGTAGAAGGAGGGAAAAATTTTGAGAGAAAAGGTTTTTGGTGAAAATGGTGGATGATATATAGTGAAGAGAGAAATGCTACTGAAGCTCAGCTACAACAAGGAGTCTATCTTGAATCTCCGACAAACGAAAACGATTCACAATTGCAATTATTTGTGGAACCAACACCCTTGAATCATGATATTTGAGCATGTAGATTTTCGTGAAGAACCAACCCAAGAAAGTAAACAAGCTCAACATACAATCAATCCCAACACCCAGCTACAGATGCTAATGAGTTGAAATTTGACTTTTTTTTTCTCTTTGAATTCGTCATTTTTATACCTGAAAAATCTCAGTGCCGGCATGACTGTAGTATGAATATAATGCCAGCAACAACTAAACCGGCATAGTATTCATACTATAGCCATGCCGCCCAAAAATATTCCCCATTTTAAAATGCATGTCGGCATTGTCTCAACCAAACAAAACTATGCCGGTAGAAAAGTTGCTTTTTACATACCACATGATATTCTATCGACATGGTCCAATACTAAAGGAAATTCCTATGGTAATGTTCAAATGAAAATATTTGTTGAGCCAGGTGGATGGCCAAATAGGGTTTTGCACTATGGAAAAGAAGTGGGTGGTTGACCGTTAAGCGCCCGAACGAAGTTCCAGTGTCGGCGCACGTGGTTCAAACGCTGGCGCTGGAAGTTCCAGCACTGACGCTCATGGCAAAAACGCCAACGATTGCAGCAGAGCCGCCAATGGCTGCTTTTAAACGGTCACTGTAACGACTAGTTTCTACCTCCATAAATACGGCTCAAGTTTGATCTCACAAATTCACAACAATCTTTCATCCGATCAACCTTTTCTTAATTTCAATTTGTTTCAATTTTCAACCATGAATTCTGATTTTGATTCTTCTAAGGAAGATATGGAGATGGATGCAATGTTGTATGAAGAAGAGGAAGAAATGTGTATGGAGTTTTTGTGTTAAATGGGTGAAGATGCAGATCAAGATAGAAGAAGGCAAAATTTTACGTTGCAATTACAATCCGGGATCATACCAAAGCCTTTAGAGCCATATGAAGTTGCGACTAGAAGATGAACATGGTGAGATCAACATTTTTACCACGAAAATATGATACATGATTATTTTAATCATGATTGTGTCTATTCCGATGAGGATTTTAGCGACGATTCTGCATGGGCCGCAACTTGACACAAAGGATTATTGCCGAGCTTTGTCAGGTACAACCTTTATTAAATTATCATTATGATGCACGACATGTACGAGGCTTTAGTCCCGAACAAAAGGTCAATGCGTCCCTCCATATACTATGTTACATGGTAGGTACTAGAAGATTTCACGGATGATTACATCCTAATTGGGAAAATAACTGCCTTTAGGTATCTCAAATTGTTTTGCGAAACAATAGTTGAGCATTTTGGTTCAACCTTTTTAAGAAAGCCTACTCAAGAAGACGTTCAAAGAATAACTGAAGAAAACACCGCGAGGGATTTTTTAGGAATGCTAGGTAGTCTTGACTGCATGCACTGAACGTGGAAGGCATGTACAATTGAATGGGCAGGCCAATATAAGGGTCATTATCCAAAACCAACTGTAATTTTGGAAGCTTCATCTAGCTATGATTGTTGGTTTTGGCATGCCTTTTTTGGACTCCCGTGTTTAAATAACGATCTCAACGTTTTGTATAAGTCACTATTATTTGAAGATCTTAAGAATGAGATCGTGCCGCACTGTCATTTCACCATCTACGGTCATCGCTATACTCAAGGTTATTATCTAGCAGACAAAATCTATCCAAAATGGTCAACTATGGTTCAAGTTTATAAACAAATAGATTTGGACCGACGACTTCGAAGGATATGAAATACTTTAATACCCAACAAATGAAATGCAGAAAGAATGTTGACCGCGCTTTTGGAATACTGAAAAGGAAGTTTGCCATCATAGCTGGGCCGACACGGCTTTTTGATCTTCAAGAAATGAACAAAATTATGCTGACTTGTATAATTATGCATAACATGGACATTGAAGAAACCAGGCGTGACCCAATCTGGACTAGTTTTTCAGATAAAGATTTGAGGCCGAATCTTGTGGTGGATCATGGGCATCCGGCAAGAGAATATAGACTTGCCACTGACAGACTCTAAAACCGGGAAATCTATGGAAAACTAAGAGAAGATCTAACTAAGCACCCTAGGGATTTAAAAGGAGCAAGAGAAAATGCGCGGGAGCGAGGCAGAGGCAAATAGATGTTATTTTCAATTTAGTGTTGTTTATTTTAATTAATATGTTTTTTAATTTAAAGTTGTTTGTATAGACGACTACACTTAAAATTAAAATTGAGGAAGTTATATCAAAAGTAATTTTAAATAAACAAGTACAATTAAATTAAAATTAACTAAACAAGAATTAAAATTAGTTATCAAGAAGATTGTATTCATCTTCGTTTTCTTCTAAGGCATTATCTTCGTCTTCTTCCACATTCACATACTGGCCAGTTTGTTGAGGGACTTGTTGTTGTTCGGCCACATCAATTTCCTTAGTCCATGCAGCAAGTTGTCGTTCATTCATTATTGAAGTGTTTAAGGAGCGTAACTTGTTTAGATTACAATCCCTGTAGTATTGTTCTTGCGAAAGACGAGTATTTTGTTGATTATTTATAGCAATTCCACGGTCCCTGGCTCTATTTGCATCTCGAATTCCTTGTGATCAGCATAGTTGAACTCGCTTGAACGTCCTTCTAATGCTCGTTGGGATGCGTCTCTTGCTGCTTTTGCAGCTTTCTGACCCCCTCCTCTTCTTCTCTTGACATTGGTGTTAATGTCTAGATTAGTGTTGTGTTGTTCTTGACTACTTAGAGATCCAATTCCATCAGGTGAGGAAGAAGGCCCTCCATTATGAAAATCCTGCGAGATTGGACCATGTGGTGATCTTGCAGGCACTTGATTACGTTCCAGCAAGTATGGGTTAAACTTGTTAAGCTCACTCAAAATGGTGAAACGAGTTTCATGTTGGAAGCCCGTTTTGTGGGATCTTTGCCACTCTTCCGGACATCTTCGTTCTACATCTGGTTCACCTTCACCACTTCTTCTGTTGTGCCACATTTGAGTGATCAAAGCTACAAATTCACTAACGGCTGCTGAAATTGCGTGAAAACGGTGAGACAACACATCGACATCACGTCTATTGGGGTTACCTGTTTCTTCACAATTTTTTTATAAAATCTTATCATAAAAAGTTTATTTCTTGATAAATACCATTGATTTCATCTAATGTATATAATACATAATTTTTGCAAAGTGACTTGTCTTCATCCATCGTATACTTGACACCACGAATTTCTTGGTTGTGATTGTGGTGTTTCTTGTTGTGATTGTTGTGGTATTTGTTGTGGTGTTTGTTGTTGTGATCGTTGTTGTGAGGATGCCATATTTGTTAGAAATGAAATTTATAGAGATGAAATTTTTTCTGGTAGATTGAGTTAATATGTATAGTTTTGTTTGGAAAAAAAAAGAAAAAAAATTAAAGATGGTATGAAATTGTGTAATTTTGAGGTAGTGATGAAGAAGGTGTGAGTTTTAAGTCTGGAGATGAACTGAATTTATAGGGAAACACAAAGGAGCATCATCCGTAGGATGGAAGGAGCCGTTGGCGCTTTTATGAAAAACGAGGCGAGTCTAGCAAAGATTCTGGCATGTGAAGTAAGAACGGGCGATGGAAGCACAAGCGCCAGCGTTTTTGGCTCGCGCGCCATCGTTGGTGCCAAGCTCGCCCGGTCTTACATTAAGCACGCTCTACATGTTCCATCTCAATGAATGTACATCCATTTTTCATGTTTTTTGAGTCCATCGTGGGAGCAAAATCAACAAACTTCAAGTTTGTTGAGTCCATAGGAACTGCTCTAAACTTACCATGCCGGCACATCAAAAAAACCATACAGGAAACAATGACTTCCAAAGTTAAATGCCGGCGTTGTTGGTTATTTATCGAGCACGCCGGCATTGCACTATATTTGAAAAGCATGCCGACACCGTTGGTTCCGGCGTTGATTCCAATTAAATTGCAATGCCGACATCATTTCAAATTTGATCATGATTATCGGCAATGCTGGGAAAATGTCAAGCATGCCAGAACAGTGGTCCGGCATATTTTTTTTTAACTAAATTTAATTTCTTCTCACTATTAGACCTTCATCGTCGCTATAAAGTTTCATTTTCGCTAACAAATCACAAACCCTACTTTTTCCTTCTTTTTTCCTCTACTTCTTCTTCTTCTCCAAACCTTGGAAGAGGAAATAAATTTCTACTATAATCTTAACACTATAACCAAACTCAAGCACTAATTAATTTAACTAATACTAACTCAATTAATCATCACTAATGAATCTGGACATATTAGCCATTAACATAAATAGATAGATAAGGGGTTTCTATAGATTACTTCCAGTAACATGCCTCAAAGTCTAGGCCTCAAACTATGAAGGACCAAATAAGTAATCCATTTGAATTACAACATCTTTCACCACGATTTATAAAGGGGATACCAGTATTACTTGGGGGTGATACCAATCCATGTAGATAAAAAAAATATTAAGCGATCCTGACCGTCGGGTCGGATTGCTGAATTGGTATCACCCCGATAATTGTGGTATCCCCTTTAAGCACCAATAATCATTTTATTATCGGGTTTGATACTAATAGGCTCATCCGGTCTCGGAACATTACCCGTACCCATCATCATACCGTTTGAGGTATGTCTTGATTAGAGTGATCAGTCATCAGTGATTACTAGTTGCTTGCCGTATCCATTAATAGAAGAATGTTATAAACAGAAGTTTATTAGGTAGATGCCCACTTTAGTGGGACCCCATTACTTGGGCACCAAGTATGTAACTCTATAAATAGAGTCCCAAACCTTTGTAAACATACATTAATGAGTAGAATTTTTCCCTTCTTCTTCCCCTTTATTTTGTGTTTCTTGTTCTTTGTATTCTATATCACAACACGTTATCATCAACGTAGATTAATCACTGAGCAATTCAAGAAAAAAAAAGTGATCGCAAGAAAAAACGATCAGATCAAATCAATACTAGGATTTGACGCGTCCACTTCCTAGATGCATACACATGCGTTCCTCCTTATTTTTCAAGTAGTTGATTTAATATTATTATATTTATGTTTACATATGCTCATTTATGATACATGTCGGATGCATGATCAAGTCTTTATCATGTTTCCCTACTGATACTTATTCTTGTCTTTATGTTTATTGATCAGGGATTGGGCAAATAATCCATCTTCGATGTAAAGACTGTGGTTACACTATTTCATGTATGTATACATGATTAAAGGACGCCAGCAATACTCCTCAAAACTTGGTATAATGAACTCTGAATCAAGGCATACATGTTTGACTTTTTAATTAACAATAATCTTCTAAATATATAGTTCTTTATTTTCCTTTATATTTTATTATTGGAGGAATTATTTTTATTATTTATATAAAGAGGGGTGATCGATTTTGAGTACGGTTTTCCTTTCTTCTCTAATCCCTTCTATAGAGAATGAAAAACTAATCCATCAAAAGATGGTACATAGTTTCTATCTTTCTTAATGAAACTATTATTACCCGGTGTTATTATTTCGGTTTTGATAATCAATTACATGCATGGTTGAAAAACCTCCGACCAATTAATTTTGGTATCTTCCTATTCTAAAGGGAGATCATGTGATTTTTTTTATCCGGTTTCTATTCCCTTTCAAGAAACCATCCGTCTAACCGCGAAGTAGATTTTTCCTTTGCGGTGACTAGTAAGATAACACTTTTATTAAATGATTTTGTCTATACGATTTTCATGAATCGTACAAACAAACTGGTGTTGGTTTTCTCTATCGCTTATATGAGATACAATACATTTTGGTTGTTTCTACCAATACCGTTGGATTATATTTCTTACCAGAAACGATGGATATTTTTTTCTAAATTCAATAACGATAATGATTTCTATATTTTCTCAAAGAAATCAATTAACCAATCAAGTTTGGTTTTTCCCTATCGATCTTAAAGGGATGTAGCCATAAAATATCGTTATTATTACAAATACCAATAAAACGAGGAATTGCTGCATTCCTTGAGGATATTGAGCAATTATTGTATCCTCGTGATAATCTCCAAAATTCGGATTATTCCACTTGTTGGAACACCGAAAGACACATAAGATCTATGGGTGCGCACCCGACTTGTTAGTCAATATTATTAGTCCTTGTAGCGACTATATGGATCTTAGTTTAATTTTCTTTTGATAAAAGAAAGTGTCATAACTTCAATCGAAATCATTATCTTGTTGGCTCTTGAGGTTTCGAAATTATAGGAGATTTCTTTGCATATTTTTAATACTTTTGCTTTTGACATATCATTTTTATTTTGTTTTGTTTTGTTTTTGTTCCAAAAGTAATCCATGGTTCATGGGAAATAAGTATGTCTATTAAGACTACATTATTTTTATGTCGAAAGACATATTTCAATGAGTATATGTCTCGAATTAATCGGATAATACTTTACGACGAAACTTGAAGTTTTCGTATATGAGATGAAAACATATTTCCGCCATATCAGGGGGAGACCATACACTACCGGAGGTTGGTGTTCATTAACTTAAAAGTTATATTAATTTCTCTCCCATCACTCAAATCAATTAAGGCTGTCATTATATAATTGGCGTAAAATTTTTCTCATTTTGCTTTTATATAAGCTTTGCCTCTTAAGAGGAAATCCAGTCACATCTAGCAAATAAGTAGCGTTCTATAAAAGGCTACAGGTAGTGCTCCAATTGAGTGTACCAAAATCACATTCTCAAATATAATAATATCTTCTCACATGAAAACGAGGAGACTATAATACCCGCGGGTGCTGGTACCAGTAAATTTTAAAATTTTCAAAATATGCATACATTTGGGAATTATGTGAGCTCGTAGTAAGCTAAATTTTTTTTTGTCTAATATTACAGTAGCTACTAAAATAATAAAGATTGTGGTTGTTAACCCCTCTGCAGAGGAATATCGACATATGTGATTGGTTGGCATACAATCCAAATTAAGTTGGATTAGTTTCTCAATTAACGCAATTTTTGGATCCAAAACTTAACACTTAAAAAAATGCCAAGCCTATTAATTACAGGCTAGTGTAGCCATAATGCGTTATATGAGAAATTTTTCGTTGCAAAAATGATTTGAGGGTTTTATTTTTTCTCAAACCCTAGGATTGGTTTAATAATTGTTCTCTTTATATGATGCATTTGGCGTGGTAGTCTTTGAATGACTCGTATGTATCCAAAGACCATATTCGTATTTGTAATCCTTGTAGGATTCAAATTATATTCAGACAGCCACCTGACTCGATTTTGTCAGTTTTAACAATCCTTTTATGTGTTTTTAAAAAATAAATAAATTTGGTACACGACCAAAAATCCGGATTAATTAGTTGATGATATCATCCATGCTTTAGCAACATAAATTCTATTTTTTTTTTAAAATCTGCAGTTTGAATATTATGCTTGCTTAAAACTTGTCTATGATGTGGACTATAGTTATGATTGGTGCTTATTTTCTATAGTACTTGAGTTAGCATCCATGAATCGTCAAAAGTTGTACTCTTTTCCCTTCGTTTTCAGGTTTTGTCCCATGCGGTTTTCCTGACAAGGTTTTAATGAGGCAACATCTCTGACGTTTCAATTTCTTTTAATGTTGATATTTGTGCTCTTTTTCCTTCGTCCATATTTTTTCCCATTGGGTTTTAGTGAGGCAATTTAATTCAACATGGTGGTCATCCAAGGGGGAGTTGTATATATTTTGGTTGTTTAGTGGATGCCCACATTTGATTAAACCAAATCAACTTATTCATTTCCTAAGAATTTGGATTTCCTTCTAACAAATACGATTTTTGTTTACGTATGATAAGGTATTCATATCTTGGCACTTTGTTGAAGAAACCACATCAACTATTTATGCAAATCATCTCCAATAAATCAACAATCCAAGACACAAGTACTTAATGTATCTGAAAGAAGCATGAAGACTCTAGAACACTACCATTAGAAGACTAACACAAACGAAGACTTCATCAACTGGAAGATTCTCACGAACGCATTACTATATTCAGCATTCAAGAAATTCGTTCACCGAAATTGGGAAGTCTCGTCTCAAATATTTGCAAGCCAAGATTTAACTGAAGTACTTATCAGGGGGAGCATCATAGTAAAAGGTATTTTATTGGACTATCACGTTGTACTCTTTTTCCTTCGTCAAGGTTTTGTCCCACTGGGTTTTCCTTGTCAAGGTTTTAATGAGGCAACATATGCATGTCCAACTCTGTTCTAAGTTTTTTCACAATTGTACTCTTTTCCCTTCGATCAGGTTTTGTCCCTTTTGTATTTTCCTGATAAAGGTTTTAACGAGGCAATTACTTAGATACAACGGTCATCTAGGGGGAGTGTTATAAACGGAAGTTTATTAGGTAGATGACCACTTTAGTGAGACTCCATTACTTGGGCACTAACTCTATAAATAGAGTCCCAAACCTTTGTAAACATATACTAATGAATAGAATTTTTCCCTTCTTCTTCCCCTTTATTTTGTGTTTCTTGTTCTTTGTCTTCTATATCACAACAAAGAATAAATACAACCGTCAGTCTCTCTGGTCAGTAGTTTGGGAGAGAAGATAATATTCCACTCTGTGATTCCAGTCGAGACTACACGCAACAAAACTCTATGGTTACTTACTTTGCTTTCTTTATAAACCCTAACCTCCTTTTTCATCTTCTTTATTAGGAAGAGTACTACTGAAGACTTTTTTTTCTTTTCTGAATGCACACTTCCAACAAAAAGACATGGCGATTTTTCATAGAGCTCCTAAGAATAAACAAAAGCAACCTAGATCTCCAATTCTCTATCTAGTTATTTCAATTTCAGTTATTGCATTTCTTTTCATACTATCTTGTTGGAATTCTACTTCTAAATTCTCTTTTCCCACTGTAAAAGAAGCCCTACAAAATGTAGTATCTTCCTCCTCTATTGATCATACTTTAGAGAAGAAATATTTGTATTGGGGTAATCGAATTGATTGCCCTGGTAAACACTGTCATTCTTGTGCTGGTTTAGGTCATCAAGAATCTAGTCTCAGATGCGCACTTGAAGAAGCCATTTTTCTCGAAAGGTAATTTAGATTTTGAGATTCATTATCCACATTGGATTTACAAATTCATGTCTTTTCTTTTTATGAATTTTTAGAGGTTGCGTCATAAATTACTTCTTTGGGTTTTGGATCATTATTGGGAGAATCTGTAGCACTATATTCTGAAAATAGGGTTCCAATGGGATTACTTATGTCAACTTTTTTTTTTTTTGTTTTCCTTAGTGGAGTTCGTGCTTTTCTCATGAGTTTGTCTTGAAAGAAATGATCAACTTTTTCTTTAAATGAGGACCTGATTTTGTTTTTGTTTTTTTTGTATACGAGTGGATTCTTTTTGTGTGGATTTCTTTTTCTTCTTCCCATAATTGACTGTTCTATTGTCCGCCATTGTTCTGAACTGCTCTGTAGAACTTTTGTAATGCCTTCAAGGATGTGCATTAGTCCCCTGCATAATAAAATGGGAAGTCTCGATCAGCCTAGCAATTCAAGTGCCGACGACAGGTAATATCTTATGTACCATATATTTCGGAAACAGATCTATGATTTTTGTTTACACAAATGCCTTTTGAAATCTAAACTCCTCCAATGTTTGATCATTTTGTAAAGTCTGAACTGTGTCTTATTTTATCTCGTAGATGGACAGAGAGCTCTTGTGCCATGGACTCATTGTATGATTTGGAACTCATATCTAAAACAGTTCCTGTAATCCTTGATAATTCAAAGGTTTGGTATCATGTGCTATCAACTAGTATGAAGTTAGGAGCTAGAGGTGTTGCTCATGTAGAAGGAATAAGTAGAAACGATCTCAAAGAAGAGAAACGCTACTCGAATCTGTTACTCATAAACCGCACTGCAAGCCCTCTTGCTTGGTAGGCTTACTTTTCATTATTATCTTCGTTTTTGGGTAATTTCACTTTCAGTAACAGTTGGCTTCATTTTGGACTTTCCTAATTGAACTTGTTAGAGCACTTGTAGTGGCTTGTTCATTTGTATAATTTGGAGGACAGTGTAAACCTCTTTGTTCGTGTGTATTTTTATTTCCGGAAAGTATAATTTTTTCCAAATTTGCTTCCTATTTGATAAAATGTGGAAAATCTTCAAATGTGCCAGTTCAATAGTATAACTAATGATTAGCCTTGTTTTAGTTGTGCAATTACCACTTAGAGATTATTAGGCTTGACTGATTCATTCAATTGATTGAGCGTTTTACTAGTCAGATGCAAAATTAAAGCAGCTAGAATTTTAATTAGTAGAGAATGTGCATTTTTATAGATGTAATGATCCATGTGGTTACCTAGTGCCACTTGGGTGAAAATATAAATTTTGATGAATGACATTTGACCATGATATCCATCCAGGTTTATGGAGTGCAAAAATCGAAAAAATCATAGTGCTGTAGCACTCCCATATTCATTTCTGCCTTCTATGGCAACCAAGAAGCTTCAAAGAGCAGCAGATCAGGTACGTTGTCCGTAGGGAACATCATAAATTTATGCAGTTTCTGTTGTGAAAATGTGACATTTGATGTGTACTTGGTGTTTGTGATGGTATGTGTCTGAAAACCCCTGCTAGTTAATTATCTTGTGAAGAAAATCGAGCTTTATCATGTTTCACCGGTATGTATGTCATTTTAGATTCTAGGTGTATAAGCTGGATCCAAACTTCAAATTGCAAATGCTTAATAAGATGTTCTAGTTATAAAAGTAATTGGTATGTATGTCTTTTTAGATTCTAGCTCTATACGCTGGATCCAAATTTCAAATTGCAACAGCTTAATAAGATGTTCTATTTATTAAAGTAATAGTAATAAAACTCAACATGGTTGTTTAAGCGTCCTATTTTTAACTTCACAGATGAGAAACACTATTATGTGCACCAGGGATTCTATCTGCCTTAAAATCTGTATTCTCCATATAATTCTGGTTTTTATTTGTTATAAGTTATAACTGCAGAGTCATGGTTTACATTTGGAAAAGTGCTGCATTAGCATTGAGCTTACTTATCTGCACCCAACCTCATCCTAAATCTGGAGGAAAATAAACCAGCCTGTTTATTTATTGTAAATATTGATCTGGACCACCCAGTGTCCTGGAATTAATCCATGAGTTCAGACCTCCGAGCATAGTAGAGCAATCTTCTCACTACAGGTCAATGAAATCCAGTTAAGAGGAAATTTAGGAAACAAAGTAGAGGTACGAGTTTGTACTTCATCTAGAATTTTTTACAGATAGTATTAGTCAATATAGTTGAAAAAGTAGTTTGACACAGTAACATAAAAAATCACTGTTCTGGTCATCTGGTGTTCATATTGTGGTGACAATGGTGATGGGGCAGCAGTGGTGGTTAGACCCTGAATCCCCAGGGTTAGGATTTGTCAGGTTTATATCCTAGAGCCTTGGTCTGACTTTTCAACCGTTTTAACTTCTTCTCTGTTACTCAGGTGGCTGGTTGAAAATGATTGTTTTTCCTTAAAGGTAAGGCAATATTATAATGTTCATAATAGCAAGTAAAGTATTAAGAGTTACGTACTATTAAACTAACTATAATCAGTATAGCCAAGTGCCTAGATCTTCTGACAATGTGTTGGATTAGAAAAAACGACACTAGCAATACCGGGGAGAATCTGATAGTGGACAAAAATAGATGATAGAGAAAGCTTGAATATGATGTTTAGTCATGTAGAGTAAGTTAGAAAGAATGGCAATTTGAAGTGTTAAACTTGCACCAAAACATAATCACGCTTACAATTCCAGATCATGTTGTTCTTGTTTAACTTTCTTGCAAATATTTAGGCTTGCACAAAAGACGGTGTGAGGGTTTTTTCTTTGGCGAATATATTCTGGCTTAGTGTTTTCAGTTTCTGAACCCCCCAACATTCAATATTTGCAGATCAAGCAGCTGCTTGGTGACTATGATGCTATTCATGTTCGGCGAGGTGACATATTAAAAACCAGAAAGGACAGGTTTGGGGTTGAAAGAAGCCTTCATCCTCACTTGGATAGGGATACTCGCCCAGAATTCATTCTTCAAAGGATTGCAAAATGGGTTGAGGGTGGACGAACAATTTTCATTGCTTCTAATGAGAGGACGCCTGGATTCTTTTCCCCTCTCTCTTCCAGGTACAGCAACTAGAGGAAAATCTTTTTTTCCCCTCTCTTATATTTTTCTTCTGCAACACTAGACTAGCCTATTGGTTTGCATGTATATATTTACGCTAGTTGGTTCTCTATCCTGTTCAGTTTCAGGACTCAAAAGACTTCACCTTAGACACATTATTGATGTGACAACTTAATTTTGTTCAATACGTCAAAATGTTTTTGCCCACAAGATCATGAATTCATGTTGGTTAGTGTTTGATGTGCAAAGTAACCCTTTTACATTGTTCATTTCTTGCAGGTACAAAGTTGCTTACTCGTCAAACTTTAGTAGGATACTGGATCCTGTAATTGAGAACAATTACCAACTGTTCATGTTAGAGAGGCTAATCATGAGGGGAGCAAAGACCTTCATTGGAACATATAAGGATAACGAATCAGATCTCAGCTTAACGGATGATCCTAAAAAGAACACCAAGATCTGGCAAATACCCGTCTATACCATGGACAGCAAAGAGAACTGATTGTTCATTTCATTTTTATTTTTTTTTCCTTTTCTCTAATGATTTTTATTTTTCTTATCTTCCCTTTTTTTTGGGTGGAAGAAGTTTGTGAGTCCAATTTTTTGAAGGTCATCAATCATCATCTTCCCTTTCTTAGTCTGCTGTTTGGGATTAGATCCCTGAACATATCAACAACCTTCTGAATCAGGTTTTAATGTTAGCTTTTAGCTTCTTGATGCCCAGAGAGACATATATGGGTCTGTTAATGTTGTAATTAATGATATTGGCATTTTTCTTTTTAATACGAATGATTTCCTTTTCCTCCATGTAAAAAAAGCTGCAATATTTGAATCAATCGATTTCTTCTAGGATTTTTGGTAAAATGCAAATGTTCAAAGCACACTTGTTACTCGCCATTGCTGACTTGCTGAACTTGGAACTGGGCAATCAATCCAACGGATTTGAGGAAAAACCCTCTCTTTCCTCCCTCCCTCTCTCTTTCCTCCTCTTCTTCTTCCTAAACGAAAAACCCTTATTCCCTTGCCGCCTCCTGCTCAGATCGGCTCCTCTGGAGCAGATCTGAGCAGCCATGTCTCTCGTTTGATAGGCCTGGTTTTCCTTTAATTAGTGATGTAATTTTTATTCCCTTTGTATTTGTTTTCGTTTATGCTTTTTTTAGGGTTTGTTTTATGCGATTTTGGTTTTGCTTGTTAGGATCTCTTGTTGTCTGTGTAAGCTTGGTTTGTGATCTGTTTAAGAGAAGAATTCAAGGCGTACCATCAACTTCAGCTCTCATCTACCATCAAATCTCGGCATCAGCAACTTCCTCGGCTTTTAGGTTTAACTTTATGTTTATTTGGCCTGCTCTGTTACTTTCTCTTGTGGATCCTGTGTTCATCTCTGTAATGGGGTTCTTAAGTTTTTGTCACGATCTGTTCGACAGCGGCTCCAAGTTTGGTTTTGATTTTTCCCGGCAGATACAGGAGTTCCGACGATTTATCCGGCGAGTTCATTGTTTTCCAGTTGTTTCATTGCAACCTTCTTCTTGCTGCAGTCTTCGGAGTATTAAAAAAAATTGTTCTTCAAGGGTTGTGGATCATGTTTCACCGATTCAAACCCGCCTGAATACAGGCGGGTGTTACTGTTATGGTTATTGTTTCTTTGGGATTCTGTTGTTTGAGATTCTGTCAATTGAGATTCGGTTACTAGAGTTTCGATCCTTGGTCTGGTGTGAGAGTGATTTGCAGTCAGGGCTATGTAATCTGTTTTTTCATGTTCTGGAACTTCCAGGTTTACTCCCTGGTTTTCTTATTAAAAAAAAAGGCCAATACCAAAGATGTATGGCAGCAAGCTTCTAGATGTTACTCATGTTAGCACCCTATTATGCCTTGTTTAAAAACTGTATTATGAACATTCTGGTTCACGGTGTTTAGAAAGAAACTTTCATGGGGTTTAATTTGGCAATGTTTGCATCAAAAAAAAAAAAAAAAATTGGCAATGTTGACTACAAAGTCCGTTCCTTTTGTGGAGCAACGATTATGAGCAAATTGTCCCTGGCAAGCCGTGTTATCACTCGCAGAAAAGGGAATGCAGACTTGATTACATGGAATAGAAGACAGACTAAATACAGTACATGCACCTCTTTGCCCGTTTAGTGAGATAAAGTACATAAAAAGGAAAAATAGACTTAATTAGCAAATCTTAAATGACATAAACAACAATTTCTACCATAACTGGTTACCAATCCTACGGGTGACGATTAAAACAGGGCGCCAATTTAAGTCAAATTTTGAATTTCATCCAAACTTTTATGCCTCATATACATGTTATTTATGATGAAAATTATTCAAAAAAAATTTAGTTTCCTTTTGTGTTTCATAGGATTATGGTAATATCTAATCTCAAGTCTCAACCACTATATAACTTCACATCTGTAAGAGGTTTTTCTCATTCCTAAACACAATGCAGACATAAAAACACACACATTCATTCACACACTAGTTTTTGATATCATTTGGAGTTGAGATTAGATACAGGTAGAAAAACTAGGAATCTTGAAATACGATGAAGATCATCAGTTCAACAATCGCTATTCGACCAGTAATGTCATTCATTGTTCTGGTAATATAATTTTGAATTATCCTTATTTTGTTTTGGCATGATTTCTCCTTTATTTTTCTGTTCTTAAATTTCGTATCTTTTAACTTTCTATGCAGGGATTCCTGGTGTTAGCTATACCGATTTCAGCCATTTTTTCCTACCGAATAGTGGCTTACAAAGTGCAAGACGGTCTAGAGTTTGCTGCAAAATACCTGCTCGATCATATTTTCTCTGATGTGCAAGCAGTTTCTCATTCATTACTTCCAAATGCAGCGGCGTTGAACTTAGCAAGTGTGTTGGGTTCATCCTTTAAAGAAACAACCCCGCCAGCGTTCTCGAAGATTAGTACCATGGTAAGAATACTTAAACTCAAATGTCCATTTTCAATTTACTACATTCCGCTACTTCCTACAACTGTATGTCGATTTAATGCCGCAAAATGGGACTTCTACCAATTTTTGTTATATTCTCTAGAATTTCGACATTAATTACTTTTATCAGGAAACAAATTATCTCTATAATTGTATATAGCAATTGATTTGTTTCCATAATATAAGCCAAAGGTATCATTTCCTTCATTCCGATAATAATGTTTGAACATATTTCATTGAATGCAGGTGGCTCCCAAACTGCTGCTGGCATTCATGGTCCATAATGTATCGCAGATTTCTTATTTGCAATCGAACGGTTTATTCTTCTCTTATTACATGGATGGAAATGAAACTGTATCGTTATATTCAAATGCAACATGTGTTGATGACAAAGAAAGGGCCACCAATACTTCTTCATACAACTTGTATAAGCAACCAATAGATAAAAACACAGGTGAACCATATGGAGAAGTATCCATAATTTCAAACTCGGACATATGTTTTAAGAATTCATTTTGGTTTCGGAAAGCAATGCAAAGTAAGAATGGGTATGCATTTGTAGGGAATGTATTAGGAAGTAACAATTCATCGTCAACACATTCTTTGTTTCATTCTATGGCTGCTATTAATGGGGAAGGAGTAGTATCTCTTGGTGTATCTGTCAAAGCTTTTGTAGATGCCATCAAGAGAGTAAATACTCTGAATGGTACTTTATTTTTAGGTACAAATGAAGGTAAAATCCTCACACATAACAACAATCTTACCGCTAACATTGTGATCAATGATGCAAGTGTTTCGATCGAAGTAATGAAAGATGGGGATATTATAGGAAATGATCATCGCAGTGGAATTGCTATCATTTCATGTGATCCTAGTCGTGACTTATTGCGAGACGACGAAATTGAGATTGGCAGGGAAAGGTACCATATCTATTGCCAACCCCTTGATATAGCTGGCATTAAAGCGGTACGTACGCATCCTTTATTGGCTGCCTTTATTTAAGGAGCATAACATATGTATGATTGATGCACACAACTAATTATGATTGGTATTTGTTTTTGATAGGCATCAATCATGGTTTTCTGTGACAATGGATTACTAACGCAAGTTCGTAGGAATGATAGTGTATCATCTTTGTTATTGGCACTTGCGATCATATCTGTGTTCTTGTCGACAGCTTTCTTTACATTGTTAATATCTCGAGGCACAAGAAGGGAGATGTTTCTTTCAGCTACACTTATGAAACAAATGGAAGCAACCCAACAAGCTGAAAGGAGGAGTATGAACAAAAGTATTGCTTTTGCAAGTGCCAACCATGACATTCGTGGTGCTCTTGCAACAATTGTTGGTCTCATTGAGTTTTGTCTTACCGAGGTTTCTCCCGGCTCCAACTTGGATAACAATTTGTCACAAATGAAAAGCGCTTCATTGGATCTTCTCGGTGAGTTTTATTTTTCCTAGCGCTCCAAACTTTTTTTCTGTCGTTTACTTGCAAAAATGCTTTTATTGATGTCTAACAATATCCACATGGAAACTAATTAGATCATCATTTAAAAAAAAAAAAAAACACCATCTGTGATTTTGAAATCAACTACCATTAGTTTCTTTTATTATTCATGTTTTCTTAACAAACCGGGTAATAACTTCAATCATTTTTCTGTTGGGTGTGAACATATTTCAGAATTACTGAATTCGGTTCTTGATGCGAGTAGAATTGAAGCCGGCAAGATGCAATTGCACGAAGAATTTTTCGATTTAGCTAATGTAATAGAGGAAGCAGTTAACTTCATATATCCAAGGGGGTTGGAAAAAGGAATAGATGTCGTGCTAGACCATTGTGATGGTTCAGTTCTCAAATCTCCGCTCGTCAAAGGTGATCGTGGAAAACTCAAACAGGTACTCAATAACTTGTTAAGTAACGCAGTGAAGTTTACATCTGAAGGACATGTCGTCTTACGTGCTTGGGCAAGAAAACCAAATTCCAACGCTTCACTGCTTTCACCAAAATATAATGGTATCTGGGAACGTATATCACATTTATTTTACAGTAACACTGGACAAGATTATAACGAGACACTCCATACATTTGAACATAATGAAAATTCTTTGGAGTTAGTAGTTGAGGTAGACGACACGGGAAAAGGGATACCAAAAGAGAAAAGAGATTCTATTTTTGAGAACTTTGTCCAGGTTAAGGAAACGGCGCTTGGACAAGGTGGTACTGGGTTAGGTCTTGGAATTGTACAATCATTAGTGCGTCTTATGAGAGGAGAAATAAGTATTCTTGACAAAGAAATCAACGAGAAAGGAACTTGTTTCAGCTTCAACATTTTTCTTTCCCAAGACGAAAACACGATGCATACGACAAGGCTATACCAAAGTCCCTGCAAGATAGAAGGTTTATCATCATCACATGTTATACTTGTTATTCAAGATGACGAAAGAAGAAATGTTACAAAAAACTTCATGCGAACACTAGGTATAAAAGTGTCAGCTATTAACCAGTGGGAACACGTTCTTCCTACTCTCCAACAGATAAAACGCCACTTTTACGTTAATAGTCGAAGTACTTCTGGGAAATCTGAGCAGTTAGGTTTATACACGGATTATTTGAGTCAATCAACATCCCATAGTCCTATTACAGCAATGTACGATGGGAGTTTAAGTGGCAATGTGCAGGCGGAAGCATCACGTTCATCAACTCCACGTAGAAGAACCATTTTGGCAAGGAATGCGACATCACCTTTCATTATGATAATAATTGATGATCACGTGGAACCAATATCTGAGGTATGTTCAGTAGTTGCTAATTTTCGTAATAATCTGCCCGGTGATATGCAATTTCGGATTGTTGGATTACTCTCTCCCATTATTACTGAGAAAAATATGAGGATAGCCAAGAAGAGACTAATGGTTACATGTGATGACATTTTTATTAAACCATTTCATGGTTCTCGATTGGATCAAGTGCTAAAGCTATTACCAGAGTTCGGCGGTGATATTAGGGAAGGAATTCTATCAAATGCCATGGATGAACATGCCAATGAACTTTCTTCTTCGAAAAAGAAAAACTTTTATCCTCGTGCAGATCGAATAGTACAACAAGAAGGTGTTAGTCCTAGCACCGATGATTTTAATATTTTGAATGGAAAAAAAGTCTTAGTTGTTGAAGACCAATTTGTTTTACGGAGAATGGCAACGGCAATCCTTTATCGCCTTGGTGCTATTGTTGAAGTTTGTGAAAATGGCGAAGAAGCTGTAAAACAAGTTAGTAATGCTTTAAAAGAACCTGATCATAGGCCAGAAGGAACTTCAAAATTTCTTCCTTATGACTACATTCTCATGGATTGTCAGGTAAAATTTCTTTCTTGTATATTCTTCAGGGTATTCACAATTTTCATGCAATATTTTATAATTTGTTTGCGTTGCTTGGTAAAATATAATTTTTATATATAATATTGTTGTAGAAAAATCTCTTCATTTCTGACTTTATTTCATATTGTTGTGAACAGATGCCTGTTATGGACGGATATGAAGCAACAAGGAGAATACGGATGGCAGAACGATTTTATGATATTCACATCCCAATTATAGCCTTAACAGCAAATGAAGCGGGTGATGAAGCAGATATGAGAAAAGAAGCTGGAATGGATTTCCACATAACCAAGCCATTGAAGGTGGATCCTTTATTGGATGCCATTCGTTTTCTTGATACTATTAATGCACGTAACACATTTGTGTAGATCAGATGATCCCTCTGAATATTTTGAAAGAATATACTGTTGTTTTGCCTAATACTAATCAAACACTGATCATTTGAACAAAGAAAACTAATTATATACGATCCTTTATCTGATTTTTGAGAATATTTTTGCAATTAATGTTTTATCCCTTTGAAATGTTGTTTTTATTAAAAATCTGACTTCAACAGACACTAAATGGAGGCTTGGAGAGATCTCTAGATCTCCCACTTTGCTCCAAGTGAAGCTCATTGTGAACTACATAAGACCTAAGTACAACTTTAAAAGAGAAAAAGATACAGGACAAAAGTTATGCGTAGGACAGTGGCCAAGAAATTAACCCACTATCATACCAAACGTCTATAAGACTATATCTTCCTGCTCGATGGACCAGCCACTACATTAACTCGCCTGGTGCGGACATAAAGTGAAGGCATCACTTCATACTTCGTAGATGATGCTATCGATGGGCTAAAATGAGAAAGCAGCAATTCACCCCCTAGTTCATGGTGACTCCTTTGAGTCTCTCTTAATACCCGCTTTCATCCCATATAAGTCTCTCTTAGGACCTATACAGGTGGTCGATCACATGCACCACAGCAGGACATGAAGTCTAGGCACTTGCACACCCTGGATCACGGTGAACTAAATGAGTTGGTATGTTTGCTATTACAGAGTACAAAAGGACCACAATAAGCATAAAGGTTTGTGTTAACTCCGGCTCTCCACGTCCATTAGGCTTAAGTAATTTGACTGCTTCTAGCTAGGTCTCTATCATCTAATGAATGTGTAGGAATAATCATAGATGTACAAGTTTAAGAAAGAAATTTTCCATGTAGTGCCTTCACCGTTCCATGGCCAGAAACTTGTTGCATGCCCGTCTGCGCCTATCCGTGAATTTGGCTTGAGAATAAGAAAAAAAGGAACACGCAATTGGGGGATACTTTTATTAATTGGGGATATAGCTACATGACAAAATAGTTGTCCCAATAGTAATTCTGGGTGACCCCTTATATAATTATTTTTTTAATTCCTAATTTAGCCCCCACTAATCAGGATTAGTGATTAATTAAAATTAGTAAAATGTTAAGTATTTGGGGATGAATTAATGTGTATTTATTTTTATTTGAGTTTGTGTGGGTTAGTTGAGAGTGAAGGAGGGAAAACAAATTTGAGTGGAATTTTTTTTTGAAAATAGAAGATGATTGTGATAAGAGAATTGCTGCTAAGAGGTTGAAAATTTGATTTTTTTTTCTTTGAATCCACCATTGTTGCAGCTGAAAAAGCTCGGTGCCGACATGTTATTCAACCAAAAAAACCATGCCGACATTTGTCGGAATTTTTCAAAAATTGTTTGCCACTATCCGGGGGATTCGGGGGGGGGGGGGGGGGGGGGTGGGGGGGTGCCTATTGCTCAGGTTAGAGTGCTCGATTTAGATGAGGATGTAGAGGAATTCCCATTTAGGTTTGCTGCTCTTCTTTGTGATGACACTAGAAACTATTACAAGAACTCTGTCAAGCATAACCTCAACCGAATCTGGACAATCAATGCTTCAGATTTTAAATTAGCTAAGCCATTTATTCAAGGAAATGGAATTCAAAACCTGTTTGTTGTCTTATTCAAATTTGAGAAGGATATGGAGATTGCATATGCTGCAAGGCCAACACTCCTCTTTGGTCAGCTGTTTGCAGTACAGAGGTTAAGAAATATGGAGTCTATTTTTGATCTGGATTGGGAAAAAAACTTAATGCCAATTATGATTGACATTCACTCTGACTTGGTTAATAAGGGTAGGGCTAGAGAAGTATTGGAACAAATCGGGGGTTTTATTTCGGCTGACTCTCCTGTGGGTATACATTATGAAGCTGGGCTGATGGTTCCTCTTAAAACTCCTCTGACTAGGAAAGTTGTTATTAACACCACTAGGAGAACTTATATTATGCGTGTTTTTTTATCCTAAGCTGCCTTTCCGGGCATGTAAGAAATGTTTTGTATTATATCACAATGAAAATCAATGCAGGGATATACTGATGAGGATTTTTGTAAGGGCATTTCCAGTGCCAACTAGAAGAGCCTCACATGTTGCTGTTACCATCCCTCAATCCTCTGCTGATGCTGGTGAAAGTTCAAACACGAAGAGTGGAATTGCTTCCTCATCTGTTAACAATAATGCTGCAATGCTGGACCACTCGAGGCCGTATGCCTTTTCTATCAGTCTTCAACCAGCAGGAGTGCGCAGGAATTCTTGTTTATCTCTTTTCTCTCCTGTTTCCACCTCTATTAGGCCTTTGTTCGCTCCTTTTTCAATTAGAGGGCCTGGTATTCATGGATCGTCAAATGTTAATCATGTTCATTCTATTGTTAACCGTGCTGGGTTTTCTTATTCTTTTGAGAGTATTACCTTTGATGTTGATGGTATAATGCATGATAGGAAGGGTAAAAGAACTAGAACTTCCTTTGAATCAGTTTATCATGGATCTAGCTCAGATACCTCTTCATATTCCATGATACCGACTCCTTTTTGGCCTCCATTGACTTCAGCTCCTCAATTTTACCCTCCTGCTGATGATTCGTTCAATTCGGGTTTCTCAAACACTACTTCAAATCATTGTAATGTCGAAGCTAATAATGTTTGGTCAACTTCAACTGTTGCTTCTTCCCAGACAGTCTTCTCTTCTTCGGAATTTGTCTTTAGCTCTGCCTCTGAATTGAACCTTCGTTCTGATTTGGTTGTGCCTTCGAGTCCAGAGGTAGAAGGGACTTTTCCAGATATTATGAAAGAATCTAACTTGGACCCTATTCTTCTTGAACCAATGTCGTTGTCGATGTTACCACCTGAACCTGAAATCACGGATGAGGAATTCGAAAAAGAAGTGGATGCGATGATGATGGATACAGACTCTATGGAAGCAGAACCTTCGGATGCTCTTGACCTTGTAAGTTATTCTTATCTCTCCTTGTTTTTAATTTATCTTCACTGGTTATGTGATTCTTTACTGCTGTTTTTTCTACATCTATCAGTTATTTTTATTGTTGGTTGCTGCAATGAAGTTCTTATGCTGGAATTTGAATGGGTGTTGTTCTGATAAGAAATGGAGACATTTGTTAGGTCTGGTTAGAAAATACAAACTTGATTGTATCTGTATCTTGGAAATAATGGTTGAATCGGATACCGTTAGACGGTATTCTCACCACTTACCTTTTGATGCCTGGTCTATTATTCCTGTTGTAGGTAAATCAGGTGGTCTGGTCTTTGGTTACTTTGAAAAATCTAACATAGAAATTCTTGGTTGCTCCTTAAATATGATTCATATTATATGCGATATTTCTCCTACTATTAGAAATTGTGTTATATCTTTTATATGTGGGTCTCTAAATTCAGCTTTCTCAAAGAATCAATGGAATTTCCTGAATAATATGCATGACAATAATAATAACCCGTGGATGATTGTTGGAGATTTTAACTTTATTCTTCATGAGTCTGAGAAACAAGGTGGAAATCCGGATAATTCCTTCCCCCCTGTTTTTATCAAGGATTCGCTCGTCAATATGAATTTGCATGAAGTCTACTCTTTTTGAAATCCCTTTACTTGGTGCAATAGAAGGTTTAAAAATCCTTCTGAGTTGATTTTTGAAAAGTTAGATATGGCCTTTATGAATGATAATTGGTTGACGATTCTTCCTCAAACTAGAGTCACAACCTTGGTCGTATTTTCTCTGATCATTCTCCGATTTTGGTGAAATGTTTTCATTTTGAAACTCATCTCAACATCCCTTATAAGTTTTTTAAGTGTTGGCAATTGAGTCCTGATTTCAAAGACACTCTAAATAACTCTTGGAATTTCAAAGTTAAAGGCTCCCCCAGTTTTGTTGTGGTGAATAAATTGAACCATTTGAAGGTTGATCTTACTAATTGGAATAGAAAGTCTTTTGGTTACATCAAATCTACTATTGGGAGACTTAATGCGGAGATTGAAAAACTACAGTCCTTGCCTTATTATCCTGAAATTGGTGGATTTATCTTGAACTACTTTTCTCAGCTTGATTATTGGTATGAAATTGAACATAGTTTTTATATGCAAAAATCTAGGATAAATTACTTCACTCAGTTTGATAGGAATACTTACTTTTTTCACAACACAGTTAACCCTAGGAAGATGTACAATACTATACATACTATTAAGGATGACCAAGGAAATTGGTTAGAAAATCGAGAACAAGTTTCGGATCTTCTCACAAAACACTTTAGAAAAATCTATACTTCTTCCAGCCCTAGTAAAATTGACATTGAAAATGCCCTTAAATATGTTCATCCAATTATCTCTGAGGATTTAAATGCTTCTTTAATAGTTATTCCTTCGATTAAGGAAATTGTAGACACTGTTAATTCTTTAGCCCCATAGAGCTCTCCGGGTCCTGATGGCTTCCCCGCTGGCTTCTACAAAGATAATTAGGACACTGTAAGTGATGATGTCATTTCTCATGTGCAGAGCTTCTTCCAGTCTGGTTTTCTGTTGAAACAAACCAATTTTACTTTTATCACTTTAATTCCTAAGATTAAGAATGCTTCTACGCCGCATGAATTCAGACCTATTAGTTTATCTAATTCTGTGTACAAAATTATTTCTAAGATATTAACAAACCGTTTAAAACCTTTAATGGATACCCTTATCTCTCCTTTCCAGTCGGCTTTTGTTGCCAATAGACAAATTCATGATAATATAGTAATTACTCATGAAATTCTTCATGATTTTAAAAAGAAAAAGAAAAATGCTAAGAATGGTCATATTGCTATCAAACTTGACCTTTCAAAAGCCTTTGATAGGTTAGAGTGGTCTTTCATCCTGGCTGTTTTCAAAAAACTGGGCTTCTCGGATACCTGGTGTCATTTAGTGAATCAATGTATTAGTACAGTCTCTTATTCCATTTTAGTTAATGGCTCGCCGGGTTCTTCTTTTTTTCCTACCCGTGGTATTCGTCAAGGTGATTGTCTGTCGCCTTATAATTTTATTTTATGTATGGAAGTTCTATCTCAATTGCTTTTGAAAGCGGAGGAACATAAATTAATTCAAGGTTTCAAGTTTAAGAAAAGCAGTCCTTCTATCTCTCATTTATTTTTTGCCGATGACTGTATGTTGTTTGCTAAAGCCTCTCTATCTTATGCCAGAAACATCATTAAGATTATAAATGTCTTTGCTAAAGCCTCTGGTCAGGCCATAAATTTTGAGAAGTCTGGTTTCTTTGCTAGTTGTAAGATGCATCATAAACATATCAAAATTTTGTCTAAAACACTTCATATGAAGTTTCTAAGTAATGCTGAGAAATACTTAGGAACTCCTCTGTTCATTGGAAGAGATAAAACTGCTTCCTTCAAGTTTCTTATTGATAAGTTTTATTCTAGGCTGAGTTCCTCTAAAAAGACGAATCTCAATATGGCTGGTAGAACTGTTGTTACTAAGCATGTCTTATCTTCTTTAGCTATTTATCATATGGCCTATTTTCCTTTGCCTAAGACAGTTACCTCCAAAATTGATTCCATTCAGCGTACCTTTTGGTGGTCTAATAGTAACCCTAAGCATGCAGCTTATTTTCGCTCTTGGGAGGATATAGGTAAGTCAAGATGTTCTGGTGGTCTTGGAATTAGAAATACGTATGCCACCAATAGAGTGTTTATAGCTAAACTTGGTTGGAGAATCCTGAATAATCCTAATTTACTTCTGTCGATTTTTCTTAAGGATAAATATTTCCCTAACCAAAATCTACTGGAAATAGATAAGGCTGCTGATTCTGCTTCTTGGATTTGGAAAGGCATCATTAATGGGTTAAGGTTTATCAAAGAAAACTCTGTTATTAAAATCTGTAATGGTGCTACCACCAATATTTGGAGTTCTATTTGGGTTCCTGGTTTGAATGTCCCTCCTTTAGCTACTCATCCTTCTTGTTCTAATTATACTTTTGTCAAGGACCTTTTGGATCCTCTGACCAATTCGTGAATATTGATGTTCTTTCCACTTTATTCCCTCAAGACACAGTTACTAGAATTAGGACTATTAGATTAAATCTTAGTCAAAATGATACTTTAATGTGGGCTCATACAAAAAATGGGAAGTTCACCATTAAGTCTTCTTATAAAAATTTTGTGAAAGATTTTTCCTCTTCTGAGGATGCTTGTTTCTGGAAAAAAAGTCTGGGGTCTTGATTGTCTTCCAAAGATCCAGTTTTTTATGTGGAAATTTTTTGCTTGCATGCTGCCTATCAACTCTTTGCTCTATCAGTATAATCAGGATGTTGACATTTTTTGTCCCCTTTGTCGTTGCAATGAGGAATCTGTGAAGCATTTATTTTTAGATTGTTCTGTTGCTGATCATATTTGGTTTGGGCTTTCTTTGCAACATTTAAACCCTCCTGGTTTTGATAACATTGATGACTTATTTCTGTACTGGCATAGTGCGGAGTTGCCTGTTTCTCCTTATAAAGTTTCTTGGCCCTCTATTGGTTCAGTCGTGATGTGGAGTATATGGAAGTTAAGATGTGATGTCATGTTCCGGAACATTTCTATTGATCTGCCTCGAGTTATTCTTAGCACCAAGTCTCTGATTAACTCTTATATTACCTATCGTAATTTGATCCCCTCTTCTATCTATAGTAATATTAATCTTTATGCAACTGATGTGGATCATGTCATGTTCATTGATGGTTATTTTAAAGATTTTAATATGGGTTTGGGGGTTATCTGGTGTGACTGCGCATGGCATGTAAAAGGTTCGAGAGCTGACTTTGGATTGGTCTCAGATGCTGTAGGTGCTGAAGCTGCTGCGCTAATTTTGGCCATCTCTTGGGAAGAGGAGATGAAGCTTTCCAAAGTTGCTTTTGTTAGTGACTGTCTTCATTTGGTTCATTTTGTTAATGGAGACAGTTGTAATGTGGATTGGCGGAGCGGGGATCTTCTTGAGCATTGTAGTTATCTTTTATCTAAGACTGTCACTTTTAAAACTGTGTATGTTAAGCGTCTGTATAATCGCCTAGCCGACAGACTAGCTCGTCGTGCTAGACTTGTTAGTATTAAGTGTTGTTGGGACTCCTTGCCTTCTTTTCTGAACTCTTTTTATAGGAAGGAGTCCCTAACTGAAGTTTGTAATTCTTTTCTTTCTTAATGCATGTGTGTGTCTTTTAAGTAAAAAAAAAAGTACCTGTGATGGGAGATTATTGGCCGAGGCACTATGCAGGACCTGGCAGTCCGGAACACGAACACGACTAATCTGGAATCTTGATCCATAGACCATCAACTTACGTGACGACAACTTAAAATTTTCCATGTCCACATATGCCACAAAGTTAAAAAAAAATGAAAGCGGTATTGCGTCCATTAAGAGCCCGTTGCGGTTGCGCATTACAGATTACCTGCACATCCTTTACCGCATCACAATATATAAGATCAAGTTCACAAGCTCAAAGTCGTTGTAGAATTAAGTTTCCACACACGCTTGAAGATAAAACTATGGGTGATTTTTTTTCTAATACATAAGGTTACATTAGCATCGGTACACAATGAATGTATGCATAAAATATTGATATTCAAATTTTATATAGATTTCGTTGTGTGGAACGTAGATCATTAATCTCTATAAATAGCACATCACCATGAAATTTAATTTTCATCAACCAAAACCAAACTATCTCCTTTACATAAACTTAAAGATCGATCAGATTGGTTATCTACATTTGTTCATACGGAATTCTGAACTAGCCGGCAATTATGAAATTCATCGTAATTTTAACCCTAGCCTTATTAATGAACGGTTTTTTTGGGATCAACTTTTTTTGGAAGGCGCAAATTGGGGGATAGTAAATCTAATTGGGGGATATAAATTATTTCTCCCAACCCATGATTTCTGCTATGGGGTGACCATTTGGTATGAAAGTACTAAAATACTCTTTGGTTAATTAAAAAAATTAATGAAAAGACTCGTATACCCTTTTTCCTAAAACATTAAAATCAAACGACCAAATTCATATATCCCCCATTCTCAAATCAGTACCGGCAGTGCTCTAGGTTTAGGTTTTAGATTTTTTTTTTCCTCATCATTCTTCATCCGTTCTTCGTCGATTAATCGTCGATTCAAAAATTTCTTCGTCGATTAACCTACCCGAATCATAACAATGCCTCCACGAAAGAAACCAAGTGCCCAATCGAAATCAAAATCGATTGTTGAAGAGAAATTAAAACAAAGACTTGCTAAGATTTCTCAAGAGCAAGAAGAAGAAGAAGAAGAAGAAGAAGCGAACTCGGACGATCAACCTCTCGCAAAGATGGCTTCCGTGAGAATGTAAGTGATTTTAAACTCCTTTATGAGTGTTTAAATCGATTTATAGCAATGTGTTTAGGTTAGAATCGCGAAACCTAACCCAAACAGTTGAGTTTCAGTGAGTTCCGACATTGAATTGTGTATGAATACAATGCCGGTTTTAAGTTACGGCATTCAATCTAGGATGAATACAATGTCAGGATTAAGTTACAGATTAGATGTTAGCTTGAATGAAATGCCATTTCCAAACCCTGAAACTGAATCTTATGTACCGGCATACCAATTGGGTTGAATACTATGCCGGTTTCCGATTACGGCATTCCTTAATGATAATTCGTGTATGCCGGTAGTGGACTTAAAAATTACAAGAACATCTATGAATTTGTCCCCAGTGCCGGCATAGATAGTCGGTTGTATGCCGGTACTCAGTAACGGTATGGAATCGATTTATTTCGAGAGTGCCGGTAATAATCTTTTGGTATCCAGTAGAATTACATATGACTATCGGCATTGTCGATAGTTAATATTCACTGCCGGAACAATGTACCGGCAGCAAATATTTACTAAGTGTCTATGCCGGGAGATGTCTACCAGCATGATTTGTTTAAGTGAGTCTATGCCGGTACTAAAACTAAAAATGAGATGTCTTATATTCGTTTCGTGTGCTTATGATATAGGTCAAAAGCCAAGGAAGCTAACAAAAGAAAAACTAAAGATGTTGTCACTAAGAGAAGGAGGAAGGACGGTCTTGATATTCCTAAGTCTCTGCCTCCTCGAGGGAAAGATGAAGGTCGCAAGAAGAGTTTGGGGGCTGATACAAGAGTGATAATTTGGAGAGTGGTGGTGATCGTAGTCGACTTGTAATCCGTGAATCTGCTGGAATAGTTGATCACGATGAGAAAGATGAAGAGGAAAGTGAGAAGGACGATAATGAAGTTCATCCAAGTTAATTAGCAAGCCAAAGCGAAGTCGGTGGGCCGAGTCAACAACCAACATAAGGTAAAGGCAAAAGCAAAGGCAAAGTAAAAGTTAAAGGTTCTCACCTTACTCACATTGATGACATGATACCTGACCTTAAACGTGGTAGAATTTGGGGTGAAGCTCCGGACCCGAAAATACTATTTGGATACAAGGACACTTGGGCTCGTACTATCTATCAAACCTATGTAAGCATTTTTTATCTTGTGCATATGTAATGTTGTGTATTTATGTAAAATCTCTTAATTGTATTGTATCTCCTAATTGTAGGATCATAAGAAGGCTGTGCGTGTTTGCCGAAACCAAGCCGCGGATGGTTGTAATTTGTCTGAGGAATGTGAAGAGGTCCAAAAAATAGTAAAGGATTCTGGTCTATATGCTTTGGTTGAAAATTATGTGAAGCCTGATTCTGTGACTGTCAATTGCTTCGTGGAAAGGCTAGGTATCATGGTGAAACTAATACCATGCACTTCCATTTTGGGGAGATGACCTTCATCCCTGAAGATGCTCAAAACATTCTAGGGTTGAATGTTATTGGAAAATCAATTGCAGAAGGAGTTGAGTGTCTGGACCTAGAATGGTCGAAGTTGTACGCTCTGACTAACAAGCTGTTTGGTTGGGACTACAAAACATATGTGGAGATTTTTTATGTATCCCAGTCTAGTAGGACGAATACATTCAAGATGAAGATGCTTAAGGAGAAGTTTGGAAAAACAGGCGAGAGAAGTTTGAAGGATGGATGGGACCCTGCATATATTCGTTATACAGCCGATGCATACATGTTATACATCTTGGGTACTAAGGGATTCCCTGACAGTAATGGCAACAGGGTAAGTGCAAACTTTCTTCAGTACTTGGATCCATTGGAAGATGTCTTTAACTATTCTTGGGGCACCGTGGTAATGGGAAATTTGATGACGGAGATGAGACGGGCCTCTAAGGCTAAAACAAACCAATTTGTCGGGAATTTCACTCTACTGCGTGTAATTTTGTTTTTTTAACTTATGTTCTTATGTATATTGTTCACATGTATCTTTATCATGAACTTAGAATCAAAATTTACAACTTCTTATATGTATTATTCCACATTAGAATAGGTGTGGGCTTATGAACACTTCCCAACCTTGTTCAAGGACTTCCCCTTCTTGCAGATCATAGACCTTCCTGAACCCGAGACGCCTAGAGCTAAGATATACGAGTTCAAAAATATTCTAAAGCCCGGCAACAAAGGTCGATTGATCGATATGAGATTGGCTCTGGATGCGATGAGTGCCAAAGATGTTGTGTTCGACCCTTACAAGGAGGCTAGAGGAAACCGCCAACTTTTGAGGTTGGGTAACGTTGCATTTTGAAATGGGCCGTTGTTCTACCCAAAAGGATACGTTATGTCTAATCATATACGTATGATGCGCCAACTTGGATATAAGAAATTATCACGTTTTGAGATGGCCTGTCTTCAAAGTTATGTTATTGGCTTTTATCGGTGCTTTTCAACTCCCAATCGGTTGCATGTAGAGTATGATCCAAATCCGGAACCAACACATTGGAGGGATAGAGAACCACGTAATTTGGTAGATATTAGTAAGTTGGAGATTGCGGAAAATGATGATGAAGTTGATGATGACTACATGGAAGATTACCTGGAATGGTCACATCCTTATGTCGTGCACCCGGATGACGTCCAAGTTCCACCCAAGAAAAACCCTCCCGTTCCAACTCTTGCAGAGGCACCAGCTACGATATCCCAACTTAATAAGACAGTTGGATTGCTAGTAAGTATTGTTAATTGATTAGTCGTTTAATATACACATAATCTTATATTAGCATATATATACTCATTATGTGTTTGATGAATTAAACTAGCGTCGTCGGCTTGGCAAGTTGAAAAATATGTTTGGTTGCAAGAACAAGGAATGAGAGGTGCTATCCCTTGAAGAAATGAAGGAAGTCGAGGAAAAGCTTGATATAATTGAAGAAACCGTCCCTAGTGCAAAAGATTTGTTTGGGGAAAGTAAGAAGAAACCGGCCCAAAAGAATAAAAAGACCAAGTGATTAACTCTTTAGTTGTGTTGCACTAACTTGGATGGTGGTTGTTACGTCTTGAAAAATTCCGAACTTGTTTTCGTTTGTACCTCATGGTTAACTCTTTAGTGGTTCGTTTTGCTTTTAGTTTATGCTACCTAGATTAAGAACATTTAAGCATTATCCAGTTGTTTGTTTGGTTTATGTTGAACATGTTTAGATTTCTAGTCAAATGTTATCTTTGCAAGATTTATTTACGAATGATGCCGGCATAGATAAGTTTAGGTTCTACAACGCCGTTTTTTAGTTGCTGACACGAAAGATAATTATGATTCCATGACGGTTTTGGGTACCAGTACTGAAATCTAAACATGTTCATGTAATACCAGCATTGCTTAGGATAAAATTATAATGCCGGTTTTGTTTATAAATCCATTTCGAATGCTCTTTTATTTCATTCCTAAGTAATCTATTACATTGGATTTGAAACTTTAAATTAAAACATACTAAAAAACATGGAATATAATTATTTTGGTTAAATATGATCTCATAATCTATTTCCATCCCATTTCAACAATTAGGGAACCTTTGAGCCTTTCACAAATATCTTCGAAGACATCGTATGGAATCTCAGTATCAAGGACCATCTTCATTGGTTCATCTTCACGTTCAACATATTCCTTTCCCTTCATATAACACCCATCATACCCATCAATAGGCTTGCATTGGCCCTTGTGGTTTTCTATTGCTTCGGCTAGTGCAACTGCTTTGTCAAACCATTGAAACTCTTCGCACTTTGGGTGATTCAAACACCTTAGAAACATTTTTCCATTTTCAGCATCATCAGCTTTTGTAATCCAAAACCGGTGTGTCCCATCACAGTTTCTACACTTCGAATAAATAAAAGGACAGTCCATGGCTAAATGAGAAGGTGACTTGCAAATTTGACAGCTGCAATGATGACTCTATAAGAGAAGATTATATTAGTGATCCGTCCTAGCAGAGAATATTATAATTTTCCAATTCATCCTTAGTAATGTTGAATCTACTTACTTTGCAGGTAGAGGTTGATGGTGGTTTGCTTGTTGATGAATCTCCTATCGCTTGTGAACCTTGAACCGTGCTTGCTTGATCTATTTTTTGAGGATTGGTTTCTTCAGAGAAGGATACTTGTTATTTTGTGGGTGGTTTGTGTATATTTTTGCAAAGGAATGAGGGGTTTTTTATATAGATTGAATCTCCAACGGTCTTATTTTTCAAAAAACTAGCCGTTTTTTTTTTAAAATTCACATGTACCGGTATTGTCGCAGAAACATAATAGTCGCCGATATTGAATGTCAGCGTTGTAAGCTGTCATTTAAACTACGCCGGTACCATCTACATAGTCCACAAAATCTGTACGTAAGAAAATTAGTTACCGACATTGTGGAGGACAGTGATGTATACCGGAAGTTTGAACCGGCGTACATTATCATAATTATTTCAAAGCCGGCACTTCTGATTTCAAAAAAACTATCCGTTGATATTTTTCTCTATATAAAGATAGCTAATACTTGGACCCAATTTCCCAAAACTCGTGTGTTCTTTAGTATATCCTTGACACTGTAAACTTATAAAACCCTAAGCCCTAGAAGATTCATCTATAGATAGCTTAGTATAAAACCTACTCCCACATACTACAAATGGAATCGTTTGACTCCGAGGAAGATTTAGCAATCACCAAAGCATGGTATTCTGAAACTCGTCCTTCAACTATAGATAACAGTTCGCGGGATTTCATGTGGATGAAGATTTTTAACAAATTTACTCATGATTATGGGAACACAAAACGAAGAACTGCTCAACAAATCGAGCAATGTCACGACATCATCCTAGATCCGGTGGTTGAGTATTTAAAAATCAAATACCGGATCGAGCATGCTACCCACAATAGATTGTCCCCTCAACAAGTCATAAGTATCTTTATGATTAATTCGACACAATCCACTCTTTTTAATTTCTATGTAACAAACTAAGTTTGTGTGTTGATTTTGTAGCATGAAGCCGTGAAAGCGCGTTACTTACAGGAAAAGGGGGAAGTATTCATGTTTGACGACAACGTGAACCAAATCGTAACCAAAGTGACAAAGTACCACCAGCTGGGTGAATCGGAGACAGATTCTTCTTAAAAATATTTATAGGTCTAGTTCTTTTTGGTTAGGGTTTTAGGGTAGTTTTTAGTAAGGTTTTGTGCGTACATCTCTATGTAAACCCTCACGAGACTATAACTCGTCCACTTAGGTCGCCCGGTGGTTTAAAGGATTGATGCACCTGCTAAGTGCATCCGTGCTTCCTGCGACAAGGATTACATTTGAAATAAATTACAGTTCCGACATACTATGTTTACATAATAACACACTGGTACTATGTATCGGTGTACATCTTTTACATATTTCTATGCCGGTAATGGTGTCAACTTTTTATTGTTTATGTGTACAATATACCTTGTTCCGACATTTGTTTTATATAATTTAGAATGTCGGCATCTGGTTCCGGCATATCGTGTATACTTATTACAATGCCGGCTAGTTTAAAATTCAAATTTATGAAAGTAAAACTTCATTATTAAGTACAATAACGGCCAGATTTGGGCACAATCCTATAAATACACAAGTTCTCCCAACAAAACAACACACACCTGGTTCCATATACTATCCAAAGCTAATATCATTATATACTCTTTCTAGCTATCCCAATACCTCTACATACAAAGTAATGTCATCATTTGATTCAAATGAAGATTTGGCAATCACCAAAACTTGGTACGCGAAAACTCGAGTTAGAAGGCAGTCCTCCGTAAGGGTGGATTCTGTAACCTTTTGGGGTAAGGTATTCAACACATATAGGCAACAGTTTGGGAATCCCAAAGGAAGAAGTGTTGAACAAATTCATGATAGGCACCAAGTCATCGAAAATGTGATACTTGGTTATTTAACTATCCAAAAACCGATTTTCAACGCCACCAACTTTAACTTGTCCATTGAGCAATTGGTAAGTATTTTTGTGGTTTATTTTACATAAGTTTGATGTTCCTAATAAACACCACTAACTAAGTAAGTTTGTGTTATGTTTTTGTAGCATGAAGTCGTCAAAGAGCGCTACTTGGAGGAAAAGGGGGGAAGCATTCGCATTCGATGCAAGTTATAAATTCATGGAAGACAAAACCCCAGAGTATTCCCAGTAGATGATGGAGGGTGTATCTTCCTCGGATGAAGATTGATGGTGTAGCGCCCCCTAAGCTAACAGCTGACTAATCCAAGATATTAACTAAATATAGAGGCACTAAAACTAAACATTTACTGAATCAATCAAATAAGAAATATGCTATAAAACTTAACCCAAAACTAACCCATCTCAGAAATATATATATACATATATAATAGTCATTTGGTTTTCAAATAAAATATACAACATAATAAACATAACAGAAGTTAATCAACTAGCGAACTCAACCATTGAAGCTTTCGCTGCCCAACTCTGATCTGTCACAGAAACTGAAGTGGGAATAATTAACATTTAACTTCTAAGTAATCATAGGCAAGAGTTGGAAAACAATACATGTTTTTCCGAAACATTAAACAGTGACTAAGTCACTGAAATAATCATACATGTATATGGAACAAACTCCTTCGTCAAACAATGTACTAATATGGCTGTGAACCCCTAAATACCTGCAATTCACACCTATATAGCTATGGATGCCAGAAGAGACCATGGTGACCAACTCTAAACAATAAAAGCTGAATTAAAGTAGGTATAAATGTGAAGGAGCGTATCCTATATACCACAAGTGGAAATTCTCATTTCCCATAACAATTCATATTAACAACAACACATTACAAGTCCTTTCCAAATCGTGGAAAGCTTCATAGAATTAATAGGGTTATCATAATGCATTTTAAACAAGGAATGGAATGCACGGACAGACAATGCATGAGATTGTTAAGCATAAACTTTTATAAAACAACAATAATGATTACAAAAGTGTCAAATGTATTCCCACCTCTTTTGATGACAAGCCACGCCTACCTCGAGATCCACGATCCACTGGTTCATCCTTTGAATCGATCGTTGTTAGCACTAACTGTTAATCACACAAGAAGTCTAAGAAACTAGCCAGAATGGCTCATACAAGAATCATACAAGTTTATCTAATGGTTCTAAGCCCATTTATGGATCTAGACCTTTTCGTCATCTGTGTTTAGCATATCCAAGGTCTACTAATTCAATTAGGTTGGTTTTATAGTCCATTAATTGGGTCTTACGAATATCTAAAACTTTGTAGAAGAAGTCAAAGTCTAATTCAGACCACGAGAGGTCCAAAACATCTAACTAAGAAAACTACCCTAAGCCCAAGTCCATTAAAGTCAACTAACATCCACTAACTGTCAATGGTCAACTAACAGTCAACGTCCAGGTCAAGTCAATATCCATGGTCAATGGTCAACGAATCAAGACTAATGACTCAGTGGGTCAAACCCGATTAAACCTGATTCGACTCAGTCAGATGGGTTGAGTCAGCTAGAGTCAGATCCTGACTAGGCTGAATGGCACAAGGCCAAAACACTCGCACAGGCCAAGGAATGCTAATGCACAATCATTGTGCAACTCCAGAACTATAAAATCTATTAACTCAAGTTTAATTTAAACTAATAATACATCGACAGAATCATTCAAATACACTTCAAATTGAATAACAAAGATAACATCCTACCTGCAATTGCAGTTACAAGCCTTCATAAAGACTGCCTTCAAGCCATACAACTACCTCCAAGAACACATCTCTAACTAACAAAACCAACAACATACTTCATCTGAGACTCCCATATAATACTAGCACTAACCTTAGTTACAACCCACCTTCCTTCAACTCAATCCAATATTCTCATTTCAGTTCCTGCCATCATTACCAGTCAACAAGCATATCCACCTGCCTCAAATATCTACATTTGCAATACAATATTAGCATAACTCCACAATCAGCACGTTTACCAACATCATTCCACTCAGGCCTCTGGTAACTCAACTTCAGTTCCATTGCACGAACTGCCATGATTTCATTTGTTGGATTATCTAGCCAAATTTAATGGAAACAAACAATCATACCACGCCTGTTTGGATCAAACAAGCAAACCCAGTGAATTTAGGCCCTTGAATCTCCCTGGAACATGATTAAAATTCGAACCCTAATTCTGCCAGTTCAAGAACTAGTTTCCCGCCAAAAGTATATTTCATGTTTTGCTTCAAACCGATCACTCCAGCCAAATTAGATCCAATTCAAAGACTTTACCAAGCCTGTTTAACCAAAAGGAATATACCCATTCGATTTCAGGCATTAAGTCTCACTCGAACACCTCCAAAAGCCAAAACCTAAATCTGCTGTCATTTTCCCGCCAAAACTGAAATTCGAATTGTTGAAGATGAAGTGCCCTGATCCAAAACACGGGCGCCTTTAACAACTGGATGCCTGAGGGTGCCCTTATCCAAAATGAGGATGCCTTTAACATCTTTTCTGAGGTGCCTTTAACATCTTTTATGAGGTGTTTCCAAAACATTTCTGGGATGCCTTTAACACTCCTTCGGGATGCCTTAAGTATTTTTTCGAGCAACTTTCTCCATAAGAGCTTATTGGACAAAAATACCTACAAACAAGATTATTAGTAATAAAATGAGTCCTAGCTAATGTATTTATGGGTGAAAATGTGTCGCACTTTCGTGCTCATCAAGAAGAAGAAAACCAAAGGTTAAAGGAGAATTGATTCTAGCTTAGAAAACTAGTATCACACATAATGTGTGGGGATTAGGTTTCCCAGTTGTTAGAGTTCTCCCTTATATAGTCTTTCAAATCAGGGTTTGCAATCAATGTTAGCTTAGTAACAAAGCATTCAATATTCACCGTTATATAAAAACCTGATTAGATACAAGCTAATATCTCTCAACCGTTAGATCGAAAACTTAGCTTTCCATACACACATGTACTTGACGATTTTGGGTTTGTGTAACCTTACCCAAACGTGTACAATAGTTGGTTCAATATTAGTCAACCAAATGGTAGCTTTCATATCAACCATATTTTTCTTCACCATAACTATCCAAATGACTCAAATGAACTAGTTAGAGAGTTGTTCAATTGCTATGAGATATTATATACTACACAAGACACAATTGAAGCAAAAATGATGTGATTCACTCGAATCAATTCATGAATTATAAAGCCACGGTTTGCAATAGCATTCCTTAGATAATTTAGATAAGTTCAAGAACATCGTTTTTAAACATAACCACTCAAGTTTGCAGACTGGGTTTGCGGACTCAAGTTAACAGGTTGGAGTTCACAAACTCCAGCATAAATTCTTAGGTTCAAGAACTTCTGTCAGTTCGCAGACTGAAACCGAGCTACAACTCTGGCAGAAATTCTCGGGTTCGAGAACTACGCACCTTCGCGGACTGGGTTGACTGCTCAATTTCTAGTTTTCACTTGATCAACAAAGTTCGCAAACTTCAGTTCAAGTGCTAAGGACTTATACATATATGTGTTACCACAACAATGTTTATATCCCCCAGTGGTTATATTGTCTAAACTCTCATTTCAATCATTGAAACATTCTCAGAGGACGTCATATAGTTGTTATTCACAAACTAGTTTTCGTCAGAGCAATTTCCAAAGTGATTGATAACATGACTTTCGTCACTAGGAAAAGATGAACTTGGATAAAGCGAAAGCTTTACCAACACACATTTCGAGAAATAGATAAACAAGATATACTCATCTCGACATGTCACATGTGTATATTCTTAGTCTATATAGTAATACGACTTTTGTCTCAAGATAGGATATAGAGTAGATAAACTTTCGAGTGATAGATAAGTTCAATTCTTCACATACCTTTTAGTCGATGAAGATCCACTGGTTCCTTGAGTGGTCCTTCATCTTGTATGATGATTTCCATGGAGTTCTTGAGCTCAACTACACTTTCTATCCTAGTCCGAGACCTTAGCTATAGTAGACTAGAAATCAAGACTTTATAGTTTTGATCACTAACATTAATAAACATGCTTAAGATAGAAACGCATGCGAGTTCGACCGATCAATGCTCTAACACATTCATTAAAGCATCCTCTTGATCGGTTATGATGACCCTCAGAAGTTTATTTTCCCTGAAGAATAATTTCAATTGTCGTAATGCACAATGATAATTATAATCCCTCTCGTTTTCCATTAAACACCAAGCCAATGTGAATGTTACCTTGTCCGATGTTTTCCCCACGATGTTGAACAACGACATATTGTATTTGCTTGTCTTGTAGGTGCAATCCATCAAAAGAACACCACAACATTTATTTGCCAATTGTGAAAGCAAAGGATGTGAAATGAATATTTGAAGGGGCTTCTTGTCCGACCCTCTTTTAATGATTCGGGTTTAGTTGTGATCCCAAACTATCTTCCCAAATTATTGCATAACGTTCCTCCCTTCCCATTCCACCATTATAATAGTTACTTGTGCGCTATAAATTGTACTTAAAGAAGACACGTTGGTCTTATCCTTTTCCTTGAATCCTCTGAGAATTTGTCTCGGTTTGATAAGTGCTTTGGTCATTCTCTTTACATCCTCCAATTCATGAGGTTTTAGATTCACAACTAGGAAGTGACCAACAAAATCTTTCAGATCCCGGTGATTATGAGAGCCAAACCAAACCGCACAATCACATTCCTTGTTCATGTCATTTAGATGGAATACAAGTTAAAGTGGCAATTATCCTTCCTCGTACGAGTCTTGTATACCTTATTAGTCTTCTTTGGATATACATAACCCTTTTTCTTGTGGATATTCTTCTCTTTGTATTTCCCACTTCTCTCGCAAACCATCTCAAAACGAGTCTTTGAACTTTGGGTATTCCTCACCAACACACACATGTTCTTAAGAGCCGTCTCTTTAGCCCAAGCGATTGCTTCCTTTGGATCTTTTATTCCCTACATCAGGACAACAATGGGAGATTAGAAGTTTCATTACAAGAAATCCATTAGTAAGGTTCAAAATACTAGGTAAAAAGTATTCTTTGGTAACATATCGGAGGCATTTTATAGTATTCCGACGTATCCCGACCAAGCGGCTTTGAATTTATTGGATCAATATATGTCACCACCTAAGGATCAAATGAAAAGAAATTAAAACACTCTGTCGGAAGATAGTTCCGGCATGCTCGATCAAAGTTCCGGCATGGTCAAACTGAACCGAAACTGAAGAACAAATTTGAAACCTTTTCCGGCATACAAATTTCATTTGAAATCTACTCCAGAAACATAGGTGCCGGCATGCTCTTTATCTATTTTTCCACACCGGTTCGTGTACCGGCATTGTAAAGTTATAATAGTACAATGCCGGTCGTAGTACCGGTATTATTTGTGTATATGGTTCCATGCCGGTAGACAGTTCCGACGTGGTTTTTAATTAATTTTTCCATGCCGGCATTTAGGTTTGGAAGGCACTGCTTCCTGTATGTTTTTCATGTAGTACCGGCATGGTAACCTTAGAAAATAACCATGCCGATATCATATTCCGAAGAATATTCCTTGGTAGGTAAAAAGTAACTTTTGTACCGGCATAGTTGTTTGTTTGAATACTATGCTGGTTTTGGTTTCAAAATGGTGGATATCGGGATGCCGGCATAGACGTAGTATGAATACTATGCTGGTAGAGGGAATTCCGGCATTGTTTTCATACTTCCTCTATGCCGGTACAGAGGTTTTTCATATGAAAAAATGGCGGGTTCAAAGAAAAAAAACAAATTTTCAACCTTTAAGCAGCTTTACCTATGTGTTGGGGATGCTTGTATGCTGTGCAAGTTTACTTTTTTGTGTAGGTTCTTCAAATAACTCTCCATGCTCATAAAAATCATCATTCAAGGGTTTTGGTTCAACAAAAACTTGCAATTGTGAGTTGTTGTCATTAACAGAAGATTGAGGATATGATCCTTGTTGTAGTTGAGCTAAAGATTCAACAACAGCAATTCTCTCTTCACAATCATCCTCCATTTTCCCCAAATAAAAGTTCCCTCTCAAAAAATTTTCCCTCATTCTACTCTCACCTCACTCACCCAAATACAAATAAAAACACACACTAATCATTTATCAAATAATCTTATGATTTTCCTAATTATAATTAATCACTAATCCGGATTAGTGAGGGGTAGATTAGGTATTAAAAAATTATTTAGATAAGGGGTGACCCGGAATGGCTATTGGGAACCCGTTTTTGTCCTTTAGCTATATCCCCCAATTAGATTTATTATTCCTCAATTGCACGTTCTTTTTTGGGGGACCATTGTTTTATTTTGGGTAAGACATTAGAAGTAAATCTAGGTCACCCCTTATCTAAATATTTATATTAATACCAAAATTACCCATTTCAATTAAGTTAGTGTAATGATTAGTTGTATCATTAGGTTAACATAATTAGTGATTAGTGCAAGATTAAATCAAAAAAAAATTTAAAACTAAACTAAATGATTAGTGCAAGATTAATTTTAAAAAATTGAACAAAGGTTCGGTTGGGAAATATTTTTTGCGATGTAACCGAACCTTTGTTCGGTTGGGAAATGTTTTTCGCGACTTAACCGAACTATGGTTCCGTTGGGAAATATTTTGCGAAATAACCGAACTAAAGTTCAGTTGGGAAATGTTTTTTGCAACTAACCGAACTATCAGGTTCGGTTGGGAAATGTTTTTTGTTACGTAATCGAACTATTAGGGTTCGGTTGGGAAATATTTTTTGCGACGTTACCGAACCTTAGTTCGGTTAGGAAATATTTTTTGCAACTTAACCGGACTGTTATTATGTGGGAAATATTTTTGCGAAATAACCGAACTAAGGTTCAATTGGGAAATGTTTTTGCAACTAACCGAACTATTAGGGTTCGGTTGGGAAATGTTTTTGCCTACTAACCGAACTATTTGGGTTCGGTTGGGAAATGTTTTTTGCAACATAACCGAACTAAGGTTCGGTTGGGAATTATTTTTTTGCGAAATAGACAAACTGTTCTTTATGTTCATCCTTTCCATTAGGTTCGGTTAGTTTGACAAAGTTTTTCACATAATTCCTAGCCGAACTTCTCTCAGCAACTTCCATTTTCAACTTATTTTGATGGTTAATACTCATTTTTCAATCGAACAAGGAACGCCAAGGAAAGAGAGAAGAAGAAGAGAATTATTTTTTTTCAAAACTAAAATATTTCGATTCCCCCCTATTATTGTTTTTTATTTTGATTTTGGTCAATAGATCCATTTAGATTAGATTTATATATCTATTAGGTTAGTTTTAATTTAAATTAAAGTAAAGTAAAGGGTAAATGTGTATTTACCTAAATTTAGGACACCCCTTATAAGTATATGGAGGTTGGCCTAATAAGACCATATATGGTCCCCAAAAAAAACCATGATCCCTAAAAAATGGCTCTTATTAATCCATGTATGTCAAGCCCAGTATCTAGCTCCGCATAATGCAGCTCGTGCCAATGTTAACGTTGGACTCCTCGTATGGAACAATTATCTTGCAGCATATGCTAGATATTATGCTAACCAGAGAGCCGGTGATTGTAACCTTATTCATTCTGGAGGGACATATGGTGAGAACATTGCAATGAGTACCGGTTATCTCAGTACAGCAGATGCTGTAAATATGTGGGTATCCGAGATAAGTTTTTATGACTACCGATCAAACTCATGTCAAGGAGGAGAGTGTGGGAACTATACACAAGTAGTTTGGAGAAACTCTGTTCGCCTAGGGTGTGCAAGTGTGACTTGTGATAGCGGTGGTACTTTTGTCATATGCAACTATGATCCTCCGGGCAACTGGAGAGGACAACATCCTTATCAGACCTACGATGCGGTTCCGTCTGATACTGGAAGTATATACAACATATAAAACATACCAGCATCAAAAGTACCACCGCGAAGGCCTTAGAGACCTTTATTTGCTATAAAACATACCAGCTCAACCTCTCCTTAGAGGCCTTTATTTTCTATAAAACATACCATCTCAACCTCTCCTTTTTGTCATAAGTATATATACTTTATATCTTTGTAAAAATACATGTTCCGGAAAAAGATGCCTATTATGACGTTGAATAACACATAAATAAGTTTATAATAACATGTTATGATCCACAAACTACTATGCGGAAACTTATACAACATATTTCCAGTAGTCTTTTCCAATCGATGAATTATACAGCTCAATACATTATAATTTAGCAAATTGAATTTCACAGATAGGTACATAATAATTTAACCAACCGAACCTTTATTAAGATTTGGTTTGTTCCATATGCACCATTATTCGATAGTTAATATCTATTACATTATCAAGTTACATACTCAGCAAATAACCCCGCTACATTACATCATTCTTTAACAACATATCGTTAACATGAATGTAATACATAAAGCATTATTTGCTAAACAAAAAGAAGTAAATTCCAATAACAGACGCACCTATTGACTTTTATTTAGAAAATAAAGCATTATCTACTAAAGCATTATGTACACACAGAAGGGAGCACAACAAAGCAGCGGAGCTCATCCATTTAACAAATTTCGAGATTAATAAGAACCATATCCACTGTTCAATTAAAAAATAATGACTCAACACTATCTCCAACTTTTCCTTTAGTGTCAAATCAAAGTTTACTCCAAGATAATGAGATTTTCAATACGGAGAGTATGCAATTTCTTTGCTTCTCCACAATACAGAAGCTTCAACAATTATTTCACGGATAAACAACAGGTTAATGGACACTCATATGTCCCAAATCCCATATAACCCATAATTAGATTGTAATTCTGCACTGTATTAATCAGACAACGATGGGCTTAGAGACATATGGATTGATATGACTCGGGTGTTGGGTCTTTATATCTTAAGTGACTTTTCTTTCTTATATAGATAGATAGATTTGCTGGCAAGCTCATCAACACCCTAAATCAAGAAAGTTGTTTTTGGGCATACCAAATTCTTTCTAGGCATACAAAAAATAGGGTGACCTTATAAGGGGCACCCATATGGGTAGTTCAATTACCAATCTATCCTTTAGCCTTATAAATTACCAATCTACCCCTTAACCCTAATACAAACACCTAAAACAACTTATCTAAATCAGTTTCAAAAATAAAAAGAAGTCAAGTCTTCTTCCTTCTTCTTCCTCCCCTCGTCTGCCTCCTTCACCATTTTCTTTCATCGCATCGCGGTGAAACTGATAATCGTCGATTCATGAAAGTTTGATCGTCGATTAAACTCTAGTATATAATATTTCATCATAAAAATGTAACACGTTCTAATAGATCAATTGAAGCACCAACTGAAGAACCAATTGAAGATGAAGAATTAGAAAGTGAAGGACAAAGTGAAATCCAACCACAAATCGAACTGGAAGAACAAAATCAAGAACCAACTCCTGAAATGAGAATTAAAAGGTAAGTTCTACAAACCCATCTCGTATTTGATGTTTTTGATTGGGATGATAGATTTAATTCGTCAAAACCATGTTTGTGCGGCGGTTACAGAGTAGGGTTCGGCGTAAAACAAAAATCAGATGTGCGCCGATATGTTCTTGAAACTGAATCCTGAAAGTGCATATGAACGGTTCAGCTTAAAATTCATATCCATTATGAGCCGAACTTATTGCCACTAAGCCTGATATTTAGGATCGACTTATTTGATGGTATTAGATTTGAGCCGAATTTATGTTGTGTGAATTTTATAAACTTTGCATGTCTATAGGATCGGCTTATATGGTAATACTAGATTTGCGCCGAATAAATGTTTATTGAATTATAGAAATTTTGCATGTGTTTAAGATCGGCTTATTTGTCTGACACCATTTTGCGCCGAACATATGTTTAAATTCATAAGTGTAGATTCGGCGCATTCGATAGTATTAGGGTTACGCCGAATATTATTGTTAGATTATTTATATGATATCATGTTGCGCCGAATACACGTTTCAATTTATAATTATAGGTTCGGCTTATTCGGTAGTTTAGGTTATGAGCCGAATATGTAGACTCGACTTACAATTATTTTGTTCTTATGAGCCGAACCCCTCTCTGTGTAATATACTAAAAATTTTAAGACATAGTTCGGTGCATATGTTCCATTTAGGGTAAGTTGAACCTTCTTATTTGTTGACAAGAGGTTTTGGTATTTCAAATCCATATTTCATATAGTTTGTGTTCTTTTGTTGTTCGAAGTAGTCTTATAAGTTTTATACTTGTGTCAGGAACAATACAGCTAAAAATAAGAAGAAGATGGAGGTAACTCCTTCTACTTATAAAACTCCCGATCCTCGAGGAGGGGGTAAGAAAAAATTGGGAGCGGGAGGTAGAGGAACTGACATTTTAGAAGAAGTAGATGAACAAGGAAGAGTTGGAAGACAAGAAGAAGGAATAGATTTTGTTGAAGAAGTTGATGATAATCAAGAAACACAACCCTACAGAAAACCCGAGAAAAAGAAGAAGGTTGCAAAACCCGAGGGAGAGAACAAAGTTGCAGAACAACGGGTTACAATTTTACACATTCCTGATGAAGATGACGTAATTTCACCTAGATCAGATGGTTTTCCTTATGGTCTTCCGGAAGATGGTGGAAATGTGTTGATTGGGTACGCCGAATCTTGGGCAAAAACAAATTATGAGACTTCTGATCACAACCATGCAATCCGAGTATTGAGATAACAGAGGGCAGCGAAATGGAAACTTTCTGAAAAGGTTGATGAGGTGGTTGCTTACGTACAATCCTCTGCTTTATGTCCTGCCATTCAATATGGACATCAGGAATACGATAGTATGACAGCGTACGCCTTTGTCGAGAGATTTTGTCCAGAGACTTACACATTTCAATTACCTTTTGGAGAGATGACCATCACTCCTGATGAGGCGAGTAAGATTACAGGACTTAAGGCAAGGGGTAGAAGCGTGGATGCTTATTATTATAACATGAGTTGGGATGAGATATACAAGTTGTACCATGAATTTATTGGTTGGGATGCATACAAAACTGAGTTGGAGTTTTGTTGATCCGTTAGAGATGTCGATTCCGTTTTCATAGCTGGTGGGAGAAATAAGAAGAATAAGAAGATCAAGCTGAATAACTTGAAAAAGGAATTGAGAACACAAAGGAAAAAGTAAAGGAAGGGTTGTTGGTAATAGATGAGATCAAAGTGAAGCAAACCGGAACCGCCTACTTGCTTTATACTCTAGGCAGAGATATCTTTCCTGACATAACCGGAAACAAGGTGAATCCTAATTATCTCCAATTGGTAAATAATATTGCTACCGTTAACAAGTATGCTTGGGGAACGGCTTCACTATCTTACCTGCTGGACCAACTTGCGGGCGCCTCTAGGTTGACAAGCACAAACATTGGAGGGAACTTCACTATGCTTCAGGTAATTCTCGACGATCAAACTTGAAATTTGTGGGTCATCAGTGTATGGTTCAGCTAATTACCGTGATCACATATAAGCCGAACTATAAATATTTCCAGGTTTAGCTTATAATAGTTTTTAGTATTTAAGCCGAACTATAAATCTTTTGAGGTTCGGATTATAATACCCGTTACTATTTAAGCCGAACAATGCACTGAGTATTCATATTTCCTTCTTACTTTGTTGTGTCAAATAAAATAATGTCTACTGATCTGTTTCTATTACTTCAATCATTTTAAGTTAGTTATGTGGTTATTTGGATGTAGGTGTGGGTATATGACCATTTCCCAATTTTGGAATTGGCCAAAATGCTTGAAAAGGATGTCGAGTGGGTTGATATATATCCAACAACAGCAAGGTACGAGTATGAGGACTCGAGGAAAAGGAACAAAAAAAAGTTGGTGGCAAGTTTGAGAGAAAAGTTAGATACAATGGGTGTTGATGACGTCCTTTTTCAACCATATGTGAAGGAAGATGAAGAAGATGAAATTGTTGAAGATGAGGATATGCCGGTGGCTATGTACCATGGTCCATTGTTTTATCCCGGTGGTTATGTCATATACGATCCTCGACGAATACTTTGTCAATTAGGATGTATCCAAAAGGTTCCTTTATTTGATGAGAAATTCAGGTTGTTTCCAAAGGGTGGTAATGGAACTAAAATCACTACTTCATCATGGGAACCAAAGTATGATCCCGACCCTACCCTTGAGTATTGGAGGACTTTAGATACTAACAAATTAGATGTTGCCAAGTTAGTACCTTTAGGTGATGATCCATGCGAAGAGGATCCGAGCTACATGGATTGGTATAACCAGATTTCTCATCCCTTCATTATCAATAAGAAAAGTCAAAATAAAGATGATAAGGGGAAGGCGAAGGCAATCAAGATCTCTGCCAAGTCTACTTCCAAAGAAGTAGTGATGGATTTCAAGATAATGATAAGAATAATTTCACTTTATACTCTTTCATATATTAGTTCATGGTAAAAATGTCTTGGTACTCACGGTTGGAAGTTGTTGTCAAATGAAAATAGGTCGTCGCGGGTCGGGAGATGTTGAAAAAAATGAAGACCAAACTTGGTTGCAAAACACCTATGACTGTTGAAGAACAGAAATACCTTTACAACAAGTGGGATGAAATTATAAAAAAAGGACAAGGACCCGAGGAATCTGAGGTACCCACACAAAGGCCTACCACTAAGAGGTCTCGACAAGTTGGTGAAGGTACAAGTGGAGGTGGTACTAGCGGCCCATCCGGTAATAATGATGCGTCGGAAGATGAGCGTCAAGGAGAAAGAAGAGGTGGTCGTAGAACTAACAAGAAGGGTCGTCGTTAAGTGCACTTTTAAGTTTGCAAGTTCTTTTCAATGTTTTCTTAAGTATTAAGTACACTTTGCAAGTTCTTTGACTTTTAGGTGATGAAATATCTTTTTAATGTTTGCGTAAGTGCACTGGATTCGTGTTATGGACACCTTGAATTTCATGTTTTAATCGATAGCATTATAGTTAATAATTTAAGTAGTTTTCCTGGAAATTATAAAGTTCGGCTTAACATGTAATTTGTGTTGCAAACCGTATAAGCTATTCGTAAGGTTCGGCTTGCTCTATAATTTGTGTTGTAAGCCGAATCTTGTATTCTGAAGGTTCGGCTTGCTCTGTAATTTGAGTTATAAGCCGATCCATAAAAATCACTGTTGGCATGTATAGTTCGACTTAAATATCTCCGCTCTGATGCGCCGAACCTGTAAAAAATTTCAAATTTTTAAAAATATAACCGTTACTTATATAGATTCGGCTTATTTTGTAAAATTCGTATAAGCTGAACTTTTTGATTTTTCACGGAAATCTAGGGACGACTCTTTTTTTGAAAGATATAGCCGTTGTAAACCTATATTCTATATATACCTACATGTTTTTTCATTTTCTTAAACACATATGCTCAAAAAATGGCACCCCCAACTCCTAAGTTTACTCTAGAAGAAGATTTATCTCTTTGCACTAATTATGTAGCATACTATTCAAAAAAGGGTGAAGAACGACGAGTGAAGGGTCTGATGAGTATGTACTACTTGGTTAGAATTCATGAAGCCTTCTGCACGGAAATAGGTAATCCTCACAACCAGGATAGTGCGTCCTTGCTTTTCCGCATTCAAAGTATTAATAGAAAAGTCACTGACTTCATAGCTTTATTTCGGGTTGTGAGTCGATATCGACTCAAGGGTGAAACAAACTCTGAGATTGAAGTTTGAGCTCTATAGGAATGGCGATGATGGAAAGGAAAGAATTTCAAATACGAAGATCACTACCACATTCTTAGAAGGTTTCTCATTACCCGTTTAGGATATTAGAAATTTATTGTAAGGCTACTATGTAGCGAGGATGTGATCCACATTTTCTATGAATTTGAAAAGTCAATTTGGAATGATATAATAATTCTTGTGTTCATGAAATATTCCAGGTTCGGATGTCTATGAAATATTGTTACTATCCGAACATGACAAACAAACTCCGGTTTTTTTTTTGTCAAGTTCGGATGTCTATAAAATATTGTTACAAGCCGAACCTGAAAAACAAACTCTGGTTTTTTTATTTTTGTCAGATTCGGCTATCTCTGAAATACTGTTACAAGCCGAACAGTCTCCTGTGTTTATGATTCTACTTTCTTTGGTGGTTCGGATTTTTATATCAATTAAATACAAGCCGAATTTCTCACTAGTTGGTGAATGAATAAACACTAAGGTTGTTCCAAAAAATGATACATTCCATAACAAAAAAGTAAATCATTCAAGTATTTCATTTTTATGGGTACATGTAATTGCATTTTCTAATGTTGTATCATCCTCATCATACACGAAAATAAAAAGACACAAAATACCCGGATAAATCCATAAAACATTTTTATGGAGATCCTAAACGAATCTTATCCTCTTCACTAACCTCTTTCGCATCATCTTCACTAACCTCTTGCTCATCATCTTCATCCTCATTACTTGAAAATTCGATTACTTCTCCACTTGGTATCGACATATTCAAATCTTGCCAAAGATTCATTTCCGTTTCATAATTTTCACACAAATCCATTGCGTAATTATTTTCAAATTTAGTACAAAAGTCTCCAGGCATCAAGGGTGGTAATGGGCAACCGGGTCTAAGCTTGAGGCCGATAAAATGACAATTTTGAACACATCCAATGACAAGTCTTCTATATTTTACACCATCATAGCAAGGTCTTGTTGGAGGCGCGTAAGTAAAAATAATATCCGTCTACCCGAAACAATATACGACGCAATTGAATGCCTCCGCTATTAAAAACCCACAAATGGGCATTCCCAACCAATGGTCTTGGGTGATTATCGAATCCCCATGTAAACGATGTTCGAATGCAATGTAATCTGCTGCCACCCCTGCATCTCCTCTTCAACCTCCTCTCATCATTGTCTTGTAGAATTCTTTGTTCCGCATATGGTTTGTAACAATCGTTTCCTAATATAGTTGACTTCATTTTCATGGGGAACCGGATTCTTCCTTTCCGTAAAAGGACCAAGTTGTTCCGCCGTGACGTAATATCCACAATTTCCATCACCTTTTACATCGTCCATTATTACAATATGCTCATGAATTATCGGCGATAGATCTTCCAAGTAGTTATCGTATATGAAATTTATATGCCTCAAATAGTTACCGGACTTATCTCTTCTTGGCCCTCTCATCCTACCAACTTCATATATGGTCCTTTTCTCCTTTATGTTGGTTTGTGAAGGATACATCTTACTCTTGCCCTTGAAATCCTCTTTAATATCCTTTGCTTGTGACGGACAATCATTCTCATTGACCTCTTTGTTACTTGTTTCGGCTTTATGAATACTCGGACGACCACATTTTCTTGGAACTTTCACTACTTCCTCCTTCATCACCTTCTCAATTTCCTTCTTTGCCTTTTCATACCTTGCATCATGGTAGTCAACGCCGGATGGATCCCTAAGAGTAGACAATAGTTCCTTGTTGGCTTGTCTAGTTTGAAAATTATTCATTTTCTTACTCTTCCTACCTTTCGGATCACTCTTCTCCGGTTTCAAAATATTTTCTTGGGTGAATGGATACATGAACGGCATCATGTTATGCCATAGGATTTGTTTTTGAGCTCGGAACATCTTCCTATACATCTTCGCCAACTTTTTCCCATTTGTCGTGTCCCAAATTTCAAGATCATCCTCGTCGTCTTCGATTGGGAGAGGATCGAAGCTTAATTGTTTCCAAAAGTGATCAATATCCTCAAATGGTATAATACCATCCTTGTTTCGAAGTATGTCGTCGCGGCATGGAAGTCCCATAGATGTTTTCATTTGACAAACACACTCTTCCTCCAAGTTGGTGCCTAATATCTCAATCAATTCTACTTATTTCATCAATTTGTCAATGCATAGATGAGAGACTCTATGACTTAATCCCCGTAGCAATTTACCATTATAATTCTTGTGTCAGAACATAAGGTTATGCTCGAAATCCACCTTAATTCTCACAACATCACTTTTGAAATATTCATCAATTGCCTCAAATACCGTCACAAACGTGTCAACACATCCAAAAAGATTCTTCTTCAACCGATGATGAGCCGACTCTACCGTACTTGTGGCTTGGTTGTCGAAGTGTTTGTGTCAATTTGTGAAACAAGACACAAATATTTCTTTATTAGGTTCCAACACATCTTTTAGAAAGTAAGTAATGACGTCGGGGTAGTCGGTCCTCCAATGGTTAATAAGCATTTTAACATTTTCTTCGTAAACATCCTCGGTGATTGACAATACCAAAGCTTCCCATTCGCCATGTAAATAAGCCCACAACATCTCATTATGTTCATATTGTTTCAAGAATTCCTTTTTTTTCTTTACTCGTGTCTCCACCGGTAGTTTAGCAATATTCCCTAATTCTTTCATCTTAAGTGGTTGAATTATCAGTTGGCATTTTTTCCTCACATTGCACCATATATGAAACGTACAAAGAAAGTTGAATGATTCTGGAAATACCTTGTTAATAGCATACATCAACGATGAATCTTGATCGGAAACTAACACTTTAGGAAGAGAACCCTCCGGGAAGATTAACTTCAATTGTTTTAACCCCCAAACATAACTCTCTTTCTTTTCTTTTTTCAAGAAACAAAAACCCACGGTGAACGGTGCCTTTGTCGACGTATGCCCCACAATGTTCAGCAATGGCATCTCATATTTGTTAGTCTTGTACGTGCAATTCAATATAAGAACTTGTGGGAAGCATAGAGCCAATTGGACGCATTCCAGGTGGGAAAGAAAAAGGTGTGTGACTTGACCAAAGTCATCCAACTTCTTTTGGAAAGCATAGTTATGCTTCACCGCTAACCACATCACTTGTTGCATCACCATCCTACCTTGCAAATTGAGTCTTCTAATCTTATTTCTTGCATTGTAGATAGTTTGCATAGTCGACTTGTTATTTTTGTCGTCCGCCTTCAATTTACTAAGAATCCTAGACGGTGGCAAACATGCTCGTATCATTTTATCCACTTCTAGAGTCTCGTTGGGTTTGGGTCGCGCTACTTTTGCATGTCCTTCAAGGTTACGTGGACGTGGGTGGTTATGACGACAATCCATTTCTTTATTCATAACCCAATATTCATCATCTTTTTTCTTGTTCTTGAGGTTGAAAACGAGATTGAAAGGGCACTTTATTTTCTTCATCTTTGTCCTATTCTTTCTCCCGGTCTTCCTAACATATACAAAACCCTTTCTAACCTTGTTATCGTCGCTTCCACTTCGCTCACAAATCAATTCAAACCGATCCCATCAGCTTTGTTGTCCTTTAACTAGTACGCAATTTATCTTCATCGCGTGTTCCTCAGCCCAAGCCAGTGCTTCGGGTTTAGTTTTCCATCTCTACATTCATTTAAACACTTATAATTAGTAAGAAAAACTTCGGAATATTCCGACAACATTAAGGTAAACAACAAGTTCTTACATACCAAATTATTTAGGAAGTGATCCTTAGTATCTTCGTGAATTACGTCTACTGAATCAGGTTGATTTTCCATTGGTACAGGTCCGGCAAGCGCGATCTACAAAGAATATCACAAGGTTAAATACAACAAAAGAAAATTAATAGTTAGATTCGGCTTATAATATAATCATATAATGTGCCGAACCTTGTACATACAGAGGTTTCGGCTTATACGATATTCTAAATATGTGCCGAACCATTAAAAAATTATGTTCGGCTCATACTATTTTAATTATATAAGCCGAACCATTAAATTTTTTATTTCGGAACTCTCAGGAATAGGTTCAGCTTTCTCTGTAATTTGAGTTACAAGCTGAACTAGTGTCTAGAAAATGAGTTGGAAGTGGAAAATATATGTTCGGCTTGTCCGTAAACATGAACAGTTAGCCGAACTGTTCATCAATGGGTTGGTTCGGCTCATAGATGTAATCCGAACCTCAACCTGGTTCGTCGAACCTCAATGTAAAAATACAAACTTTTGATAATTTGGAGATATAAAAGTGAGATTAAGCATATGATATAAGTGTACCTTTGTATTAGAAGCATTGGGTTCCTCATCAATGTCTTCATCATCTGGATTTGGTTCATAAAAACCATCATATTGAGTTTGTGTTTGACCTTGACCTTGAGTTTGAGTAAAATCATTCTCATAATCTAAGAAATCAGCCATTTAGGAATCATTGTTGTATTTGATCTGTATTTTCCTAGGTTTTTTAGATGAATAATCATCCTCCTCATCCTCCATTGAATCAAGAAATGAAGTTTCTCACTTTCTCCTTCTCCTTCCCTCCTTCTCAATAAAAAATTTTTCCCCCAAAATTCTGATTAACAAACAAAAGTTTCTCACTTTATAATTCTAAAAAAATTTCTTAATCACTAAACAAAAGTTTTAATCACTAATTCAAATTACTAACACTAATACATAAAGGGCAGATTTGTCATTAAAAAACATTTTGGTTAAGGGGCCTTCTAACTTTGTTATTTGACATCCCTTTTTGGCTTTATTGAGTATGCCCAGAAAGAATTTGGTATGCCCAAAAACAACTTTCTAAATCAACTTGCATAATACAATGTAGAATGAACAGTTGTATAAAGCATCTGACTAATAGAAGTTATTATCAAGCACCATTTTCTTGACCAACCTTTTATACAGAATTCCCAACTCAAAATAGTATTTCAATACCTATCAATACGCAAGTTCAAATCTAGCACTAAGATGTTCAACGTAAGGTTTGAAAAACGGGGCATGGGTCATGGCTCAAGTCAGAATGCAAAAAAAATTACCTGGAAGTGAATGTGGAAGCAATATAGTTGATTACCATGTATTATAAACGATGCAGTTGGCTAGTACCTTGCAGAAACCATCTTCTACTCGCCCGTAATAAATCTTAGTTACATTAAAGCGAAGACGGTTCATATAAGTTGCTAACCAATTACACGAAATAAATTGTACTCAGACTATCCCAATTAACATAGTGAATTACACATGAGTTACTCCCTGTTTTTTTAGTATCTCATCAATTAACGCAACTGGATGGTAACTTTTAGAACCTCCATGTCTTTATTTATAGGAACAATCTTATTCACCAAATAAAAGACATTTTGTATCGGTTACTGACCGATTCAAAAATTAAATTTAGCCATTTCCAATAATAAGATCTTTGCAATGTCATCACATGCATGAATAACACCGAGTGCAAGGGTGAACTCCTGCCAAAAATGTCCAAAACATGTTTCAACCAGAGTCATAAAAGGACCAATATTTTATGATTTTTCATAATCATGCCTACAGTGACAATATTTGCATCGATGGAGTCATAGACCCAGAGTATACATATCATGCGATTTGATGACATGGATCCTATGTTGTATTAGGCGCTGACTAAGAGTATACCTATCATGTGATTTGATGATCATGATCCTATGTTGTATTAGGCGCGCCTAAAGCGCCCTAGGCGTCCAGAATAAAATTAACTTTTTTTTTGCTCATAGTGTTTCGCCTTGGGGAGTTTTATTACTAGCCACTCGTTGGGAAACTCGCCTAGGCGAGCGCCTATCTCTCCTTTGATAACATAGCATGGCCCGCCAAAAATTTATACCCAACCACTTTCATAACATTGTCCACATGAGATACGTAACAAAATCAAAAGAAATACTTTGTACCTAATGATTGTTGATGTTTAACTCATCTAACAGATCAGTCAAAACTTTAACAACTACGAAACCAAATATCATCCCTTGGATGAGTTTCCCCTTTGATACACCTTCGCAACTGGTACCTTTTATATGAAGTGGCACCATTCATAGCTACATATTTAGAAAATGGAATGATCAGGTCATATTTCAGAGAACATAACTCACCAATCTGTAAACATTTCGAGCATCAATTAGTAATGAAGAAGATATGCAAGAAAATATAATCAATAAACTACAAAGACAGAAATCCAACTTCCAAAATAGAGGAGTCGTTTGCACCAATAGACGACGAACAAAACTATTATTATTTGGTCACTTGAATTCTGATGTACAATAAAAACCAATCAAAAATTACCTTCAATAATCTTTTCTTCCATCTTTATTTCTAAACGAAACAAACCCAAAAAAGGGCTTCGTAATTCTAACATAGTTTCAGCACTGTAAACACCGTCCAACAATGTGCATCATAAGGATATTTTCTTAAAGGGCTTATAAAGTAGGTTCTCCCATTTTAGATGGCATGCATGATAATAAAAAAAATAAAAATAAAAAAGTCAGTGGAGATTGTTGCTACATGCTTATATTTGATGATCCAAATCCAATTCTCCAAGTCATGCATTACTTAAAATCAAGCAAGTAACAATGTAGTATGAAGATAAAAGCCATCTTTAGTAAGACTAAACTCCCACCATTCATCTCGAGGTATCATATCTAGAATTCTTCATGCATGGCTGCCAAATAAATTAGAAAACACAAAAATTTACCTTCACTTAAAGCTGAAAAAAGAAGAACATGAGCAGAAGCAGCTGTAATAGTTTTCCTAGCCTGAATTAGGTTAGCATTGATACATCTAACATGATATACTTTTTATTGCAGTGAACATTAGATGTGCAAATGCTAACCTAGTTCCGCTATGAGAGACATCTTCTCCCTTTGTAGCATAAAGAGTTCAGCATGATCGCTTGCAACACCATCAATATCTTTAAGTGTATAAAAACCAACTAAATAGATTTTGACTCTCGGTTCTATATAGTTCACTTTTGCTAGAAAATATAAATGATGTTTGTGTGTCGTAAGACCGCTTTAAGATGAAGAAGAAAATAATACATCCAGCACACCTCCAATTAATAATTTTTTTCAAATTTATGCCTTCCATTGGTGCTTAACAAAGTAAACTAACCTTTAGCCACAAAGACAAAGATAGCCTTCATTCGTGCTCAACCTTGTTGTTGATTGCGGACCCCAAACCTCTAATGGAGATGATTTGATGATGACAAAGCTTGGAAAGACTGTGTTACCGTGAAAAATACACTTCTTTATCCTTTTACACAAAAAAGGAAAGAAAGTAGAAATCCTTAAAGTGGTATATATTTTAGCTTCGTTTGTCACACAGATGTTGAGGCATTAAACCTTCAAAAGTATTTCTACTCTCATATGCGTCTATGGACAACCTACTACATATTAGTATCCAAGAACAATGCTAAAACGAAATCAATCGGCATGAGAGACATTCCTAATAACAAAAAGATATTCCACACTAATATATCAGTATTTCTTAGAATTTCGCGATCCTACTTAAAGTAACTCGCAAATAATATCTAATTGGAGGCTCATCAGAAAACGTCAACCATTTTTGATAAGATTTAAATATTGCAATGGCTACTACTTTTAGTGACAATCTCACAGACAAAAAATTCTTTAGAACCAAGATTATGAACATACAGTGAATTAAGAACATCCTAAATAGATATTTGCACAAATATTAGAGGATGAACCATATAAAACAAAATAAACCATTCCCTAACTTTTCATTAGTGAAATATTTCAATATTTAACTTGATCCTAATGCTGCTAAGAAAATATCTTGTTACGGTTAAGACATGCTCAGATGCTCACAAATAATCCTATGGCTAAACATCTCCTAATAACGTGTCTTGCAATTATAAAAAAAATCTTTTAATATTGCTTACAAAGTTTGTTTTAATTAGCAAATATCGACTTACCTACTCTAGTAGGCCATTTGAATTCACTATGTATGTGGTTGCTTGATTAGGATAAAGTTATATGGACTAAAATAAAACTTCATTTCAAAATATGCGGTTGTTCATATTCAAAACCTAGGATCTAATGTTTTTGGGCCTTTATTTCCAAAAAAAAAAAAAAGTAATATTCTCTATGAATTCACAGAGATGAAGTAGCCCATTTTCTTTGACATCTGATATATCTTGTATACTACTACATATTGTTACAGGTCAACAATTTCCTTTTTACAATCAAACTCTCACCCTTCACTAATAAATGTTGCTTGAGAAATTTTGTCGCATAAGCTCAAGGTCCAAACACAATGCTTTCGGTTTTTCCTTAGGTTCATTTTTCCTTATGTTCATCTTGATCGATCATATCAATAGCATTTTTAACTCTCGATTTTTCCCTATGAAACAAACATATTCATTCCACTATAGAAATAACGGTCCTAATCTATGAGAGTCTCTAATATCTCTATGTAATGCACAAGACATGTTCCTTAATTGGTATGTGTCGAAACCCTTTTTTTTCGAGTACAGTAAGAAAAACCAAATCCAGAGCTAATTAAGGGATCGCAAGTAGGCCCTACACTATACCTATTACAAAATGTTGTCCATTTTAAGCCTTGCATTTTGACTGAATAAATTTCCCCAGTTTACACAAAACTTGTCAATCCTTAAGAATATCTATCACAGTAACAACAATTTTCATAAATGTAACTCCATCAATAAGGTAAGCCGAACTCTCAAATAATAAGTTGAAAACGTATTACTAACCTCCGTTGGTTAACATTCACTAAAACAAAAGTTTTCTTGCCCCACCACCACTACTCCAAGATGATGGACAAAGTTCATCGTGCATCGCCCCATTAGACACTTACAGGACGATGCATTCACCCCTTTTCTCAATGACCACAATATCTAATGCGGTTATCTTTCAATTCCCTATTCAATGAACTTGTAGGTTTCCCAAAAATCAAAAACAAAACTTAGCCTAAAGAAGTTGAACGAAATTCAATTATGAATTTTCCCAATACATTCATCAACTTTACCCTATTAGAAAAAGAAGTTCAATGAGTTTACTAAAGAAGTAATATTTAACAACAAAGAACAAAAGTAAGAATGACCAAAAGGAATTTAGGTGTGTTGTTAAGCAAACCAATAACTATATATATTCCTTGAGAATTTTCACCATTGAGTGAGCAAAACAAACACCCAAATTACTTCCAATTTTCCCCAGAAAAATATGGGAATGAAACCTTACCAAAAACAATCAAATTGGTTTATATTGGTTAGGTTTGTATGCATATCATATTTGTCCGAGAAAGAAACGAAAAGAGAACACATAAGAAGAATAATTTGAAGGGACAGATTAAAAATTTACCTTATTTTGGCTTCTAAGATATCTCCGCTAAAGACATCCATGAAGAGAATTGAATCTGAATAACATAACTCTGAATCTAAATGGCGAACCTGATTTTCAAGAGTCAAGGTTAGCTTATAGTCAGGTTGGAGTTAGCTATAGGTACGATAAAAAATAATGTCATATCAGGAAACATAAGGAATGATGTTCATATATATCTTTCAAGGATCTATCGATCCTGGTTGGAGGATGACTATATCGACGGGCAGATCGGTCTGCATGCATTAACACCATTATCAACAATAATGTGAATTCCTACAAAGTAAAATATAAATAGCTAAATCTTAAAATGTAAACAAATTCAAGACAAAATTGATGCAGAGATATAATTAAAGTTTCAGGTTGTTTCTTCTTCAGACATTTGCAAATTTCTACTTTCATAGTTTGATGAAGCTCCATGGATGAAATAGAAAATAAAATAAAATAAGATGATAATGATGAAATAAGTAAACATAATAATTTGAATCAAGAGGTTTGCAAAGAAAGTGAGTAATATGTTCATACAGTCCATGATTGTCAAAAGACTCAAAACCCAAAGGCCAGAGCAAGCTAAACTAAAGTATGCTAAAGGTGAGGGAAAGAAAAATTTGTTCCCTTTAGATAGAGGGGCTAAAGCGACAATACATCTAATTGAAGTAACAATTTATGGCATCTGAGAACGAATATAAGCATATACTCATTCTATCACAAGGACATATATAAGATACTAATAGCCAAGGAAGAAGCATGATAGTAAAATACAAACCTGTTCACATTTCCTAGGGTGTTCATTGTCAACAGTCAACACCACTGTAATCCAGAAGCAGTATTTCTAAGCGAAAACACTAAATCTTCAATTATTAACAAAATCCTCAGAAATTTTGGCAAAGAAGTAATTGGCTAGTGCTCCTGAAAGTCATCATATTTAGAAACTTTCCAAGTTATTTATAGCTAAATAAGAAATCAACAATGCCAAGTGGCACATTTAGCAAGGTTATACATATATGCTTGTAGTCTTGGTAAAATCGATTCGCCTCTGTGAACATCGTCCAATTGTATTGGTTATACACATAATAACATAAATATTTCAGTTGTGTTGCAGAGATCAATGCAATATCCTAATTCAGTTGTGTTGCAGAGATTAATGCAATCGCCTACACATATGTATTTTACATCCCTAAAAGAGTTCATCTCTATTACAAGAAATTTATAAATCATAATACATACTACATAGCACAAAGGTATGAATTGCGTTGGTCGTTGTACACAAAATAAAGTAAAGGAGCCTTACCGCTGCCAGGACTTGCATCTATCATCGTCCCGAGATATTACCAGCAAGCTTTAAATTTTCATGGCCTGAAATGTAAAACCAACATTTACCAATGATACGATAGATTGGTCTTTACAATATGATGGTCTTTTTAAATCTCTCAAGTTGAAATCCTTTGAATGAAGGATCCTCTCTCAATCCTTAAAACTAATAAACATTTAAAGTGAATGTAGAAAACCAATTAATCTGAGATTCAAAAGAAACTAAAACTCTGATTGTTAAAAGGATTTGGTGATGGATTCACAGATGATGTGTGACTGTGTCCTAGAATAATTGTTTACTATTATTCGAGATACCATTGCACTCGGTGTAAGCATAACTACTTTGTCATAGATAGAGCGCGCATAAAAACCTTCACATTCCTGAAACTCATAAAAATAGATATTGCTACTTTGTTATAGAACAGATTCCACACAGTATTTGAGTTTCGATCTTTTCTGAAGTTGATATCCAGTATTTTTCCTTAGGAACCTAAAGAAAATTAAAATTTCTCAAAATATGAAGCGAAACCTTGATATGGCTTCTATTCCCATATGGATTCAAATATCAATGTCTTTTAGGGACTAATCTCCAAGTGAAATTTGAGCCTAGCATAGCCTTTCACTATACTTCTCAAGTCTCGACAGCAGAAAAGAGATAACACGTGTTTGATATTGTACTGAAAGCACTAATATGCAGGCTCCTATTAAGTATCTATATTGTTTGACATCCAGAATAACTACTTTGTTATAAAATGAGTTCTTATAAAAACCTTCACATTACTGAAACTCATAATCACCAAAAAGGGAAAGAAAAATAAGCCTATAACCCAATCACTATATGGTTGACTGAAGTAGCCTACATCTAGGAAGTTTTCTCATGCAAGGTCGACTCAAAGCAAGCTATCATGCCATGGCTGAAGTAGCCATCTGAGGTAACTTCATGCACATAGCAAGTTCATAAATAAACAAAAAAAAAAAAAAACCTTGGGAAACACATTGTTACCAGTATAATATATACACAATAGGTTGACCCTGAGGTCGCATTACATCCACAGGTATTGATAATATCTAGTACCTCTATAAAAACTTCCCTTCGTTTCTTTTTTTTAAATACAGATATCATTAGGCTCAAAGCCATGACACACTTAAGGGATCGCTGAGAAATTAAAATTTTATAAAGGAGTTTTGTAAAGGGGGATTTGTTAGTAAAAAAATGGGAGGGTGTTCAGTGTTTACTTCAGGAGTGACACCAGCTGGGCTTGATGCACATCAATTAAACCAAATACAGGAGCAAATACGTTACATAATTGAAAAACTTACCCCAAGCATACAAAGTTACTGACCCAAACATGCAGAGATATTCAACTGGACTATCAATAAATAGTATTAGTAATTTATATACAACTTACATGAATGTATGTGCTAATTCCACCACGCTTTTGGTGCGTCTATAATTCCAAGTCCCAAGTTCTATATTTTATGATTGTAGGAACCACAACCTTTACCTTAATCCCACCTCTCAGTAGTTGTCTAGTCCCTAACCTTGCTTTTGCTTCTTTTTCGTTAGAATGAAAGTTAATCAAGTAGAAGAATTGCAAAGGAAATTAAGGTTGATAAACTATTTTACAACTAACTTTCTCAGTCTCTTCTATTTGCTGACATGGAGATAATATGCCCTGCTTGAATGGATTTTCTTCAGATTCTCAAGGATAAATCACTATTTTCCCAACAAACATTTTAGGTGATGTCATGAACCTTGGTGAGAGATCTTCTTAGCTTTAATGTTGGATTTCTTATTCAGTCCTTAAATGCATGTCCTGCATTGCAATAAATTAAGTACTTAATGTTGATGATGGTAATTTTGAATCTTTAATATCAGAACCGATTAAAATATATATATAATATCAGAAAAATATACTAATACTACACAACTTCCTTGTAGACCTATTTGCTTCCTATAGCCATTTTATTGGGAAACAGAGATAGATCGTTTACATTTTGCACCTAAACATTACAAAATTAAAGTAAATTCTTTAGTACCATAAAGATAAAAAAATTGACGGACATATGAAATCCTCTAGCAAGAAGTTGTAGGTCAATTACATGCATAAATTTAATCACTATACACTATGCTCTGATTCAACAAACTGTAATGTAAAGATAGTTATTGATTTGGACCTTTTATCAAACATATAGAAAGCATCCCTTGTTCATATGCACGGAACTAAAAAAAAATAAAAAATTCAAAACCAAACATATCATCATAATTAATTCATTACTCATATTTTGTAAAACAACTCCGAGGTCATCAAGGTCATCCCATAACTAATAAACAAATAAAATTGAACCTTTCATAAGATTAGAAGCGAGCCTAAATATCTTACTAGTTTCTCCCTTCAATAAATATTTTCTTCAACATTCAATAAATTTCTCGTTTCTCGATCAAAAAAATCTGGAAGAGGTATTAAGATTAGGAACATTAAGATTAGAAACAATAAGAGTTTTTTGTACTGAGAAAATTAGGTTTCTCAGAGAGGCGAAGAGAGGAGAGTGTTTGAGAAATCCGTGTAAAGAAAATTAGGCATTACATGACGCACCAACCCCCCTCAACTTAACATTACATGAAATATCCCAGCCGTCTGAACAAAAACCCTTTTATGGTAAACACCGCGAGTGAGTTTCTCATGTCCGGGAGTCCTTTTTAGCCGTCTAATGACTACTTCATCCTGAGATTTCCAGCCTTCGGATCGGTTCTATATTAAACGTCGTCCGTCTGATAGATTTTGTCATCATGGAGACAAACACCATACCTTTTGTCATCATGGAGACAAAAATATACTAATACTACACAACTTCCTTGTTGACCTATTTGCTTCCTATAGCCATTTTATTGGGAAACAAAGATAGATCGTTTACAGTTTGCACCTAAATATTACAAAATTAAAGTAAATTCTTTAGTACCATAAAGATAAAAAATTGACGGACACATGAAATCCTCTAGCAATAAGTTGTAGGTCAATTACAATCATAAATTTAATTACTATACACCATGCTCTGATTCAACAAACTGTAATGTAAAGATAGTTATTGATTTGGACCTTTTATCAAACATATAGAAAGCATCCCTTGTTCATATGCACGGAACTAAAAAAAAAAAAAATTCAAAACCAAACATATCATCATAATTAAACCATTACTTATATTTTGTAAAACAACTCTGAGGTCATCAAGGTCATCCCATAACTACTAAACAAACAAAAATCATGAAATACAAATAAAATTAAACCTTTCATAAGATTAGAAGCGAGCCTAGATATCTTACAAGTTTCCCCCTTCAATAAATTTTTTCGAACTGATTCATGTAATTTTTTCTTCAACATTCAATAAATTTCTACTTTCTCGATCAAAAAAATATGGAAGAGGTATTAAGATTAGAAACATTAAGATTAGAAACCATAAGAGTTTTTTGTACGAAGAAACTTAGGTTTCTCAGAGAGGCGAAGAGAGGAGAGTGTTTGAGAAATCCGTGTAAAGAAAATTAGGCATTACATGACGCACCAACCCCCCTCAACTTAACATTACACGAAATATCCCAGTCGTCCTAACAAAAACCCTTTTATGGTAAACACCGCGAGTGAGTTTCTCATGTCCGGGAGTCATTTTCAGCCGTCTAATGGCTACTCCATCCAGAGCTTTCCAGCCTTCGAATCGGGTCTATATTAAACGTCGTCCATCTAATAGTTTTTCTCATCATGGAGACAAACACCATACCTTTTTTCATCATGGAGACAAAAATATACTAATACTACACAACTTCCTTGTAGACCTATTTGCTTCCTATAGCCATTTTATTGGGAAACAGAGATAGATCGTTTACAGTTTGCACCTAAATATTACAAAATTAAAGTAAATTCTTTAGTACCATAAAGATAAAAAATTGACGGACATATGAAATCCTCTAGCAAGAAGTTGTAGGTCAATTACAGGCATAAATGTAATTACTATACACCATGCTATGATTCAACAAACTGTAATGTAAAGATAATTATTGATTTGGACCTTTTATCAAACATATAGAAATCATCCCTTGTTCATATGCACATAACTAAAAAAAAAATCAAAACCAAACATATCATCATCATTGATTCATTACTCATATTTTGTAAAAACAACTCCGAGGTCATGAAGGTCATCCCATAACTACTAAACAAAAAAAATAATCATGAAATACAAATAAAATTGAACATTTCATAAGATTAGAAGCGAGCCTAAATATCTTACCAGTTTCTCCCTTCAATAATTTTTTTCGAATTGATTCATGTAATTGTTTCTTCAACATTCAATAAATTTCTCCTTTCTCGTTCAAAAAAACTATGGAAGGAGGCGCTCTACTTGTAGAGATTAGGATTGGAGAATATAATTGGCAAAGAGACATTAAGATTAGAAACCATCAGGGTTTTTTGTACTGAGAAAATTAGGTTTCTCAGAGAGGCGAAGAGAGGAGAGTGTTTGAGAAATCCGTGTAAAGAAAATTAGGCATTACATGACGCACCAACCCCCCTCAACTTAACATTACACGAAATATCCCAGCCGTCCGAACAAAAACCCTTTTATGATAAACACCGCGAGTAAGTTTCTCATGTCCGGGAGTCCTTTTCATCCGTCTAATGACTACTCCATCCAAAGCTTTCCAGCCTTCGGATCGGGTCTATATTTAACTTCGTCAGTCTAATAGCTTTTGTCATCATGGAGACAAATACCATACCTTTTGTCATCATGGAGACAAACACCATACCTTTTGTCATCATGGAGACAAAAATATACTAATACTACACAACTTCCTTGTAGACCTATTTGCTTCCTATAACCATTTTATTGGGAAACAGAGATAGATCGTTTACAGTTTGCACCTAAATATTACAAAATTAAAGTAAATTCTTTAGTACCATAAAGATAAAAAATTGACGGACATATGAAATCCTCTAGAAAGAAGTTGTAGGTCAATTACAAGCATAAATTTAATTACTATACACCATGCTCTGATTCAACAAACTGTAATGTAAAGATAATTATTGATTTGGACCTTTTATCAAACATATAGAAAGCATCCCTTGTTCATATGCACAGAACTAAAAAACAAAACCAAACCAAACATATCATCATCATTGATTCATTACTCATATTTTGTAAAATAACTCCGACGTCATCAAGGTCATCCCATAACTACTAAACAAACAAAAAAAAATCATGAAATACAAATAAAATTGAACCTTTCATAATATTAGAAGCGAGCCTAAATATCTTACCAGTTTCTCCCTTCAATAAATTTTTTCGAATTGATTCATGTAATTTTTTCTTCAACATTCAATAAATTTCTCCTTTCTCGATCAAAAAAACTCTGGAAGGAGGCACTCTACTTGTAGAGATTAGGATTTTAGAATATAATTGGCAAAGTGACATTAAGATTAGAAACCATAAGAGTTTTTTGTACTGAGAAAATTAGGTTTCTCAGAGAGGCGAAGAGAGGAGAGTGTTTGAGAAATCCGTGTAAAGAAAATTAGGCATTACATGATGCACCAACCCCCCTCAACTTAACATTACACGAAATATCCCAGTCGTCCGAACAAAAACCCTTTTATGGTAAACACCGCGAGTGAGTTTCTCATGTACGGGAGTCCTTTTCAGCCGTCTAATGACTACTCCATCCAGAGCTTTCCAGCCTTCGAATCGGGTCTATATTAAACATCGTCCGTCTGATAGATTTTGTCATCATGGAGACAAATACCATACCTTTTGTCATTATGGAGACAAAAATATACTAATACTACACAACTTCCTTGTAGACCTATTTGCTTCCTATAGCCATTTTATTGGGAAACAGAGATAGATCGTTTACAGTTTGCACCTAAACATTACAAAATTAAAGTAAATTCTTTAGTACCATAAAGATAAAAAATTGACGGACATATGAAATCCTCTAGCAAGAAGTTGTAGGTCAATTACAAGCATAAATTTAATTACTATACACCATGCTCTGATTCAACAAACTGTAATGTAAAGATAATTATTGATTTGGACTTTTTATCAAACATATAGAACACATCCCTTGTTCATATGCACAGAACTAAAAATAATAAAAAAATTCAAAACCAAACATATCATCATCATTGATTCATTACTCATATTTTGTAAAACAACTCCGAGGTCATCAAGGTCATCCCATAACTACTAAACAAAAAAAAATCATGAAATACAAATAAAATTGAACCTTTCATAAGATTAGAAGCGAGCCTAAATATCTTACCAGTTTCTCCCTTCAATAAATTTTTTCGAACTGATTCATGTAATTTTTTCTTCAACATTCAATAAATTTCTCCTTTCTCGATCAAAAAAACTTTGGAAGGAGACGCTCTATTTGTAGAGATTAAGATTGGAGAATATAACTGGCAAAGAGAAATTAAGATTAAAAACCATATGAGTTTTTTGTACTGAGAAAATTAGGTTTCTCAGAGAGGCGAAGAGAGGAGAGTGTTTGAGAAATCCGTGTAAAGAAAATTAGGCATTACATGACGCACCAACCCCCCTCAACTTAACATTACACGAAATATCCCAGCCGTCCGAACAAAAACCATTTTATGGTAAACACCGCGAGTGATTTTCTCATGTCCGGGAGTCCTTTTCAGCCGTCTAATGACTACTCCATCCAGAGCTTTCCAGCCTTCGGATCGGGTCTATATTAAACGTCGTCCATCTGATAGCTTTTGTCATCATGGAGACAAACACCATACCTTTTTATAACAATGATTGTACTGTATTATACGTGTGTTGTGTGTAATTGATTATGTTGTGAGATTCGATTGTCTAGTACGGATATAATATCCTCCTCCCCCTTTCGTCCATAGTGCAGGAGGAGAAAAATATCGATTTCTACTATGGAGTGTTATATTTTCTATTTTCTCTGATTTCCTCTATCGAAAGAGCCGAGATTAGATTTGTTGTTGGGATGACAGGTCGGAGCAGCTGTGGGGATGTCAAGATAACTGGCTAGCTGTGTTTGCTTGTGAGAATCTGGCATGCTGCCTTGGACGTTAGGGAAAATATTAAAATGCCATATTCCGTTACTTTTACCTTAAATAGTCAAAATTTGTCAAAATGCCCCACTTTGACTAGTCAACTGTACTATGAATTGTCGATTTTTCCCTTCGATAAAAATGATGGTAGACATGCTACACATGTCTAATAATTTCGTTAGGACACGCTGATCATTTGTAAAAATAAAAAACTGTCATTTCGGTAAAACATACCCCTTCATCTGCGACCGTCCATTTTATAGAGTTACCACGTGTCTAAATCTTACCTATTTAGTACACGATGGGTAAATTGGCAGAAGCCAAAAAAAAGTCACATGCACGTCAGCTTATTTGTCATAAGGGTATAAATGTCATTTTATCACACGTGCGGACCACATGCGTGCTAATTTGACCACTTAACCATCTCTAACGGCAAAAATAACGAATTGGGGTATTTTGATAAAATTATGGGGCATTTTTATCTTTTCCCTAACATCCGGGGCATTTACACGACCTCGTGGTCCATTTTGGGGCATTTTGCTACTTACTGTATAAAATAAATTGTGCTTCTCTCTGTTGCTTACCCCGACTCCAACTACTCCCAGCATTAAACGTGGTGACTGAGTAAAAAAATAAAGTTTACGTGGCCATGCCAATCACTCAGCAGTTTGAGTGACCTTTTTTTCTTATAAAGAGCAAAAATCTTGGATTAAAGTTAAGTTGTATACCACCAAATAGATTAAGCAAATAAGGAGGGAACTACAACAAATAAGGAGGAAATCGTATAGCAAATCAAAAGGTTTTTAGGATGGGTCTAGTGGTACCCCCAGATTCAAGTTTCTCACAGGATCCACGTCACCAAAACTCAAGGCCCGGCCGTAGTGGGGATCCAAGATTCCTAGAAGATACGCAATTTGAAGAGGCGCGGCACGCCATTAGAAACATCGCGGCATTGGAAGACTCAAATACACCTTTCCTAACTGCGTATTGACCGTGTTGACCGGTCCACGCACCGTTCCTAAGGGCGTGCCATAGTGAAAGGTCAAACAAATATATAACGGGCACGCCAGTTGTAACCGCGTATGTAAATATGCAATTTGAATCAGCGTGGCACGCTATTAGGAACGGCGTGTGGAAGAATATTTCATAGAATATTCACTGGTACGCATTTAGAAACTGCGTGTGATGCTTTTTTGATACGCAGTTTCAAAGCGCGTGCCTGTGATACTTCCATTTTGGATCCAAGCAAAATGAAGCATTGTCTGGAAATCAAGGTAACAATAGATGAAAGAACGACACTTTAACGGTGGGAATCTTGAAATGTTGGATCCCATTAGACCCAGCCTTAGTATAGCTTTATTGTTGAAAGCTGAGTCTGTTTCCTCACGCAATATATATTATTATGTCATAAGTGCTTACACTTTGATCCTACAGGTGCAATAAAGTATCTAGCCACCAGCCATATACAATTATATGGGTAACAAATGATACTTACAACCATGTACCCAGTATTCCCAACATCATAAAATATGAACATGATATAGTAAATTAAAGAGCTCTTAAATATTACTCACTCCGTTCCTAATAATAGGCTGGTTTCTATAAATAAATGTTTCAAAAAAAAAAATAGGCCGGTTTCCTAATTGGAAAAGTCAAATGTTACTTTAGTTTTTTGGGACCACTTTTCTCTTAACTTCTTCTAATGACAAGTGTCATGTGGACTATTTCACTTTACTTTTTTTGGTGACAAGTGTCATGGGGATCATTTCACTTCACTTCTTTTATTGACAAATGCCATAAGGACCACTTTCAATGATTAGTTCTCTTATTTTTCTTAATTTTCTCTAAAAACAAAATCAACATATTAATTAGGAACGGAGGGAGTACATCCTGGCAAAATATTACTGAAAAGAAGGTCTTAATGTTTTTTACTTTTCTTAATTTGAGTTGTTGAAGGAATTATTGGTGTTGCGTTTCTTTGGAGTTATCGGTAGGCGCAGAAAGCTTCGAGAATTATCAAGGTAAAGTGGCACCCCTTATAGGGACGGACCCAGATTTTTTCTTAGGATAGGGCTAAAATATCAATGGTTGACAAAATTTTTTGGAACGAGTTACATAATTAGTGATTAACAAAAATCTACCTATAAGATACTAGATAAGTACACAAGTTTAAGGTCAAAATCCGCAAATTTTAATCACGAAAAGTGATCGGACAAAGGAATTTATAGTTTACAGCAGAAAAATAGGAAAGCAAATGGATGTAACAAACAAAGTTGTATGATTTAAATAAGATTTTGGGCTAAAAATTATTTAAGTTACAACTACAAGGACTAATTATTATGAATAGAGGTGGGCTAAATATTAATTTTCAAAAGATTTCCTATATAAAAAATTTATTTAACCAAAAGTAGGGATGGGCTATAGTTCGGGTTACCCTTGCTAGGCTCGTCCCTGACCCCTTATATGATTGGATTAAGTTGAACGCGGATGGTAGTTTTCTGGGAAATCCCGGATTAGCTGGTTGTAGATCAGTGATCCCCAATAACAATGGATTAGTGTTATGATCTTTGGCAATAACAAAGGGATTTAATTTGGCAATAACAAAAGGAATGAGATGTATTTGGTTAGGATGTGATTTAATGCATGTTATACAAGTTTTTTCTAATAAGTCTTTGGTACCATGGAAATTGTTAGTTCATTGATTAAAAAAATCAAATTTAAAATTTTCGAATTTTTCTACCTTTTCTACTTTTTTAATCGGTAGTTTGACTAATTACATATATCTACCAACTAGTCCCAAATTTTAAAATTTTCGAATTTTTTACTTTCAAAATCGGTAGTTTTAGCAAATTAGTTATCTACCGATTATGAATGTTGCCCAATAATAGATTCTCCCCAATTTTTCAATTTTTTCTACTTTCATAATTGATAGTATTAGCAAATTTTCGATTTTTTCTACTTTCATTTTATTTACCAATGATAACAATTGGTAGCAATTAGAAAAATATCTACCAATTATAAAAGTAGTCCCAAAAATAAAATTTTCTCAACTTTTAAATTTTCGATCTTTTCTACTATAATAATCGGTAGCTTGGCTAATATCTACCAATTATGAAATTAGTCCCAAAAATAAATTTCTCCAAACTTTAAAGTTTCGAAAATTTCTACTTTTATAATCAATAATTTTAGCAAGTTAGTTATCCACTGATTATGAACGAAGCCCTGGAAATAAATTTTCCCAGGTTTATAAATTTTCGAATTTTCGTAACTTCATAATCATTAGTTTAACGAATTTTTCTACTTTCATTTTACCTACCGATGGTGAAAATTGGTAGCAATTAAAAAATATCTACCGACTATGTCAAAAATTAGGATAGAAAGAAAGCTAAGAAATATAATCGGCAGATAATAATTACCTTAATCTACTAATTATGAAAAAATTAATTAAAATTAAAAAAATATAAGAAGTAAACTTTTTTTTCTTAGTTTTTTTTTTAAGGTTTAAAGGGTAGAAACATTAATTAAAATAGTAAGGTAACATAGTACTTTTACATTTTTAGACACCCTTTGTCCTTTGCGTTTAGAGGAGTATAATAGACACCCCTTGTCCTTTGCATTTAGATGAGTATAAATTTGTAGCCTCAAAATCATTTTGAGTAGTCCTCCAAAATACAAGGTTTTTCATGGAGGTTTGATTTTGCCCTATTTTTTTTCGTTTTCATTTTTTCTTTTATCAATGAATACTCCTATGAAAGAGAAACAACGGATCATATGTTATTGTATTGTTCTTATTCTTTTAAGGTATGGAACTATTTCATAAAAGCCTTCAGAATATCGTGGCCAATGTCGAAGACTTTATTTGATTTGTTTGAAGTTGGTCTACGAACGTATTACAGGGAAGAGGTAAATTAGTTTGGAGGATTATCCATTACGCTATTTGTTGGAGATTATGGAAAGAACGGAATGGGAGAGTATTTGGGGCTTGGAAGAAGGAAGCGACGGAGATTGTTGACCTGGGAAAATATTGACTTACTGTCAACCATTTTGAAGTTCATGAAGTTGGAAATCAGGAATTTCTTGTTGCTTGCTTCAGAAATCTTGTATTTTTTCTCAAGCTTGGTCCACAATTCCTTTGCAGTCGCAATACTTCGATGCGCATTATAGGCACTCGTTCCCAGGGCATTCAGAATATGGCCACGACACATAAAATCATCTTCCTGACGCTTCTTTCTTTTTGCCTTCAAATCATCAATGTCTTTGTCTGATGGTGCAGGAATTTCTTCCAAACCGTCTTCAAGTATGTACCACAACTTGATGGTGATCAGGAAAAACTTCACAGTCTCTTGCCAACGAGTAAAATTATCACCATCAAAACGTTCCAATCGAGTTAGGGTTTGGTTCATCACTTGCAGAGATTGAGCAGTAACATTCGAGTTTGAAGATTCACCCTCCATTGATGAAAACTAATTGCTGAAAACTGTTGGAAATTACAGGGTAATAGAGTATGAAAACAAAGATTGAAAAGAATGTTGTAACACAAGCTTCAAGCCCTTACGATTCTTTTCAGCAATTATTTCGACCCTTCCCAAAGAATTGGCGAGTACAATTGGTCAGTGAAATAAAATATTGCCTTCAGGATAGAATGAAGCCCAAACAACGTTGTTGAATTCAAGAGTTGTACTCCCTTGACTCAACCAAGAACACACAGTTTATTGTTTCTGAAGATGCTTAGAGAGAAAGAAGTTTTGATTGATGTTGATGAAACAAGTTTAGGGAGAAACTATTTATAGAGGGTTTGGCATCTGTTGGGAAAATACATATTTTCACCAACAGGTTTCGTGAAGAGTCTCTTCATCAACAGACGCCATTGAAGTCTGTTGGATTTGAATTTTATAGATATGTTCGGAACTGTCAAAACAGTTACCCCCCTTAGCGCAGTTGAAAATATTCCAACATTTGTCAAACAACTTATTGTTGTATGGTCTGTGATTCTGATACTTTCAAGTTTGTTAATCCTAGTTTAATTTGGAGCAATTGGGAGGTGCTCATGCATGTGTAACTTACTTTGTTTGGTGTAAGTTACTTTTCTTTTTAATATAACTTTTTTCTTCGAAAAAAAAAATTTTAAAATAAAATAAAATACTCTTATGAGTTTAGGTGGAAAAATAAAAGTTGTTGAAGGAATATGATCAATGGAACAACTAGAATAGCCCAAGATTCTTAGTTGAACACGAATGAACTAAGATGCCCAGAACCTAATTTGATGGGGAAATTACTTTTTTTGTTATTACTCCCTTTGTTCCTAATTAATAGGTTGGTTTTGTTTTTAGAGAAAATTAAGGAAATTAAGAGAACTAATCAGAAGTAGAAGTCAAAAGTACTTCTCCAGAAGCAGAAGTCCGAAGTCCAGATTTTTTGCTTCATAAAAAGTCGACTTTTCTGTTTCTGGAAGTCATTCTGAAATTTTACACCCAAACTGACTTCTTGCTTTTTGACTTCTAGAAGTCAAAAAGTTACTTCTGGATGTGTATCCAAACGCCTAAAGCATACAAGGGGGAAGCAAAAGCATACCAAGTACAAAGACCACCAAAACTAGGCACCACACGTCACACACACACAAAAAGACTAACAACACAAAAACAAATATTTTAATTGATTTGATCGAACTTGACACAATTAGACTTGACTGGAATTGACTCCAACGGATTGGCCAATATCAAAGATGTATGGCAGCAGGCTTCTAGATATTAGCCATGTCAGTTGGGGCGAGAAATAAGCGCGAGCACCCAATTATGCCTCGTTTATAAACTGTATTTCTGGAAGGAAATTGTCATGGTGTTTAATTTGGCAATGTTTTGTGGTCTCTACAAGTGTCGGTGAAAATTTCATGATTTATAAAGGGGATATCACTATTAGCGGGGTAATACCAATTCAATGATCCGACAGTCATGATCTGTTAATATTTATTTGTCCTATATAGATTGGTATCACCCCCAGGTAATATTGATATCCCCTTTATAAATCGTTAATATTATGACCACAAAATCCGTTCCTTTTGTGGAGATTTGTCTGGTTGTTAAATGTGAGCAATGGATATATGATAATAGGAGCAAATTGTCCCCCGCAAGCGGTGTTATCAGGCGCAAAAGTGCTAAGCATACACCTCTTGATTACATGGAATATAAAATAGGCTTAATACATGTACCTTTTTGCCAATTTAGTGAGATAAATTACATACTGTATGAAGAGAATACAGACTTAATTAAGTTAAAATCTAAAATATTTTAAAAAGGAATGAACTTAAATGATAAAAACTACACTTACATCATAACTGGTTATAAATCCTACGGGTGACAATTAAAACGGACACACAAAGTTGAGAGGAACAAGAAGGGAGAAATTTAATTCATTAGCATAATAAACAAACATATAGAGTATTTATTTATAGGGTAGGCACAAGGGCATCCCTGTAATAAACGAGATTCACTCTAAATATTCTTAACATAATTACACGTTTATAACAGTCTCCCTGATGACATTGTGTCTGAGCTAAACATATCAGGAAAACTCAAAAGAGAAAAACCTGAAACTCCATAAGCACGTAAAGACTTGAAACAATGTTGGACACGCAAATGTTGCCTAGTTAAAACCTTAACAAGGAAAACTCAATGGGACAAAACCTTGACGAAGGAAAAAGAGTACAACGCGATAAGTCCAGTAAATGCACCTTTTATGATGATGCTCTCTGATAGACACATTTTTGTGTCTAAGTTGTCCTCAATTTTCTGTATTGTTGGTACTCGATTTCGTACTTATTGTGGTGTTTTATGTGTTTGTAGGTATTTTTTGGAAATAAACGTTTTTGGAAGAATCAGCTCAAAAAACTGCTAAAGGCACCCCTGGAGGACATTTGCTAAACGGACCCCAGATTTGGCTCCCAAGGTTATGCGCAACCCAAATTCGTTCTCAGCACCCACGGCTATGTGTAGCCCAAATTTATCCATCGCACCCATCTTCATCATTTGAATTTTATTTTGGCGGGAAAGCTTGCCAGACAACAGCATATCTTCTGGTGGGATTTTTGGCGAGTTTTAGGGAGATTAAAGCGTGTAAATTGATTGGAGATATCCTGCTTCGATTAAACAAGACTGGTATGCCAGTTGGATTCGTCTAAATTTGGCTACAATATCGTGTGGAAGCAAACAGAGGACACGAGTTCTTCACGGGTTTTGTGTGTGTCTGGATTATGCTAAGTCGAAACAGAGGCATTGTGGAGTTAAGAAAAGATATTATACGCATAATTGACAGCTGCAGATGCATGGCGCAGGCAAGAAAGGAAAGAAAACAACCTGAGAATATTTTTTCTTAACTACGAGTTATGGAGGATTATCGGGAGTTATTGAGCAAGATTTCTTAGTCTTGTTTAGTATATAAAGGGTATTCGATGTCATAGGAGTGGGGATGGAGAGTTTGGGATAGAATTGGGAGAAGTACAGAGCATCAACAGAGGAGAGAATCGAGTTGCAGAGAAAACTTTTCTGCTGCTGCATGGGAAGAACACGAAGAACTTAGGACCCACATGCAACAGTCGTATATGCTACAGTATATGTGACACTTCCTTTGTATCGTTCACGTAACAGTTGTTTTGTAAGAATTATAAGTGTTACAAAACCCGGTTTTAGTTATTTTTCCTCCATTTTCATCATTTGTGAACACCATTTGAGCAATGAATAAATACTTTGAGTGTGTTTTCACCATGCGGAGCTAGAACCCATCACTGGGACGACAGAGGAAGCTGTTTTTCACCCATGTGGTAATTAAATTAATTCTTTTATACTTATTTGCATAGAATTCAATTGTTTTATGATTTCTATTAATTATTTGTTATTTTGTCTGATGTCGCATGCTTGGTTTTAATTACTTTTGATGCGTCATGCTCACAACTTACAACTAATGTTTTATGAAATCTACTTTGGCAAAGAATAGAGTTAATATTTCTTTTATTTTGAGCTATAATTGCCTAGAATTAATTTCTCAATCACTTGAATATGAAAAACAGTGAAATCCCGAGTCCCGGTAAATTCTTCATCTTGTGACAAATTTTGTATATATTTTATTTATTTCTAGTATTTTCGTTTATTAAATCTGAAATCAATCTCATCAAGTCCGAGTGAACGACAATCTTTCTTACCACTATCTAAAATTACATCAATTTTTGGCGCCGCCGACGCGGACTTGTGTATAGATTTGTTTTTAGGTTTTATTTTTATTATTTTTGTTCTTTTTTACTCGTTTTGGTATTTCTTGTTTTCTTTCATATTTGGAGCTTAGCTAAAGAAAAAGAGAGAAACTGCTGAAAAGAAAAGCGAAGCCAAAGAAGGAAACAAAAGAGGAATCCAGAAGGAGTGAAGAAGAAGATTTTGTATATAATTATTTTATTCTATTTTTTTTTATTTTTTTTTCTTTAAGTTTTTAACAAATTAATAAAATGATTAAGGAGTAATTAGTTTCCTTATAGTTCGTACACAACTTTTGTTGGAAGCCGAGCGACAAGCTGAGCTCAACTCCCTTTTGAATAGCGACTCCTAATCTATAAATTTTTTTTTACCAACACCACTACTAACATCATTACTAACAAGACAATTCTTCAATCTCTTAAAAAAACACAAAGTATCTTCACCCAATTCCCCTAAAGTGGAGAAGGTCAGGACACCCAATCCGTAACCATGAGAAGCACATTGATCCGAGTATTTTTTACGCTTACGCAAAACAGCCTTTGCAATAGCTTGGCCGGGAACAAAGGAACGAACACCTTCACCTGTAAAGGGGGAGACTCATGTAACATACATACAAACATTCTGACCATTCTCCCAGTTAAGAACAAGAATATCAGCCGGACGCAAGTCTCTATTATCATCATCCAAAAGACCCAGGGAGACTTCTTTCCGAGCATGCACACCAGCTTTGTAACAAATGTCAGCTATTACGTCACGTACCAAGTCATGTCGAAAATTAATCCCAACATCTTTGGCACAATGAAGAGCGTGGTCACCAAAAATGTCCATAGGTCTATTACAACATGATCATAGCCCACCTTCAGTGAACATGGGGATACCAAGACGGTAACAAACTATGGCTCGAAACTATCTTGGACCAAGGCATTGGTTCAGACCACTAATGGGTACAACCAAGAGGTAATCTTGAGCATGCTTAAAACGGTTACACTGCCACAAAATATAGTCTCTTGCAGACATTGGGAATTGGATGGGGATATGCTTATTAACCGCGTCGAAATAGGTGACTGCCAGGGAATGCATAGAAGAGGGGGCAGTATCATCAGCACAATAGTTCGAAGGTAACCCACATACCTGAATGAAGTTCTGAAGAGCCGACTGATAATCATGACCTTTATCTAAAGAGAATAAGTCGCCAAGAATCTCCTTTTGAACCGACACCGTCTGACTCTGAGAAGCAAGATAACAGTAGTTACGGGTGTCTGCCATAGTATAAATGCCGAGGCCACCCTCTTTGATAGGGAGAGTAGCAATACGTTGTTGTAAAGGCCCAAACCCAGCCCCGTCACCTGTAATCAGAAGTCTCAAGTACTGCAATAAATGATCATCGAATAACTAAGCTGCTGGCTGTAAAGATGCAGGGTTCATAGTGCGCATAGAAAAATATAGTCTGGACACACCGGTGCAGCTACGAAGCAATAACATCTCACTCTGAGGGTCTTTGAGTTTCTTGATGGCAGACATTAACTTGATGGTTTTGTGAACTCTAGCCAGCGCCATGTCACTAATAAAACTCGAATCCAAACTCACAGGCCCCCCTAATAGTTTAACACCATCGGGAGGTCTGCTAATATCCCGAGGGAAAACATCTTCATCACAACTTCTTGAATCGGTGGTAGGCCAAAATACCTCCGTCTTCTTTATATTGAGATGTAAACCTCTGCCAGGTCCTTCAGATTCTATAATCTTCAGAGCTTTATATACCTCCAAAGTGTCACCAATAATTTTCTCGTCATCAAGGTACCATGCATGCAAATCGAGTTTACACTGAGAGGCAATGGTTTTCACAAGTGGATGGAGTGTCAAGGCAAACAAAAGTGGACCAAGAGGATCCCCTTGTTGAACACCAAGAGCGGAGGACAAAATATATTGACCATAATAGAGTCTAGCAGGCCTATTATAGCAAAATTCCACCCACCGAGAAATACCTGGGCAACATAGGCGCACTTCCTGAATAAGATGAGTCCGACTAACCATGTTGAACGCATTTGAAAAGTCAACAAGAAGCATGGACATGTTGGAAGACTGTCCTTTCAACTCCAGCAAGCTATTTACAGCGTGTAAAATACTCTCACCGCCAACCGGGACACCAACACCAAATTGATAATCACCCAAATAAGAGGTCATGGCCTTGCCGACGAAAAAGGCCGCTATCTTAGAAACCAACCTGCGCCAAATAGCGCTAATAGCAATCGGTCTAAGACCACCGCCCGGCTTCAATAATGGAGTTAGTGGTGCACTAGCAATGAACTCACCTAATTCCTTGGGACAATTTCCTGTCAGCAATAAATTGATAACCCCCGTAATTGAAGATACAAGATCATCAGCCACAGTTGATGCTGCACCACTTAAGGCGTCCAACAAATGTTGCGCACGCAAACCATCTCGCCCACAAGAAGTTCCCTTAGGGAAACTCTTGATGTCACCGAGAACAGCTCTGGAATCAACAAAAATTGAGTCGACACAAACAGAATCAGGTGGAATAAAAGGGGGTGTAGCAGCCGGATGCTTCATTTGTAATTCATCCAAAGTGGAATAGTTGCGAGGGACAACACTGCTGGAAGAAAACACACGGATGGCTGCTGAAAAATTCCCACAGCTCATCTTATTCCTGCACGTTGTCAAGTTGGCAGCGTCTTGTTTCTTATTCACAGACTGTTTTCGTGGTACTTGAGATGGTTGTTGGACTAATATACTAATCAAAACTGAGCAACTGGTATTATCATTCCAGTCCAAGAGAGCTTGGTTGATTGCATGAATTTTAAGCTTCCTACAGATACCTAATTTCTCCTCGGCAGAACATTTGGGTACATAAATCTGCAAGGTTCCAATGGGGAGAAGGAGAAGCCTAATCCAAGCTGAAATGTCAGCTGGACTGGACAGAACTCTGTCAAGGCAAATTTTGAGACTTCTCGAAAATGCTAACCTGCATTGGTGAGGAATGCATGATACCGTAGAGGACCGGCCCTGAAAAGCCAAATTCAACAGCTCCAATGAAAAAACTGTCCCCTCTTTAGCATTCTTGACGACAACATTAGGTGTACCAGCAGGTATTGGAACAGCAGATGGTTTCGGTAAACCGTGAATAAGATCCCTATCAGTTCCATTTTTGTAATTTTTATTTTTATTTTTGGACTCTTGGATATTATTTTTAAAAACCCTAAGGAAGGGTTAAAAATTAAATAAAACTACTTGCAGGGAAGGACGACAGTTACGATACTGTCTCGGCCCCTCAGGTTCGTACACTGACATAGGAGTCGGTAGCTTGAGTCGACTTCAACGGTTCATCGCCCGTCTGGTATGGGAGGTAAGACTCTATCCACCCATGAATACCTTGTCAACAGGTTTTATTTTGTGTGACAACTCACACCCCTGCAATAGAATGTCGAACTGGTATTACAATTTCCAATACAATACGACTAATTTTCAAAATGGACATTACTTTGACCATAGTGTGAATAGTGGTTGGGAACGCCAATCTTTTGAAGGTTATGGCCCATACCATGGTGAGCCCAATCACCATCCACATTCCCACCGGTCATACAAGCAAAATTCATATAATTCCTCTTCTCTAGATGAAGCACGTAAGATAATTGAGTCAACGCGTAAGTTACTTGAGTCGACATATAAGTTAGCGGACACAGATGACTTAGTTATGGATGAAAGAACTATAACGGTGAGTGAAACTTCTTTAGAAGATAACCTCAGGAAGTTAGCTGAGTCAACACGTAGGTTAGAGTTAGAGACGGAAGAAAGAATTGCTCGAATTACTTTGAATTGCCAATACATTGCTTCTAAAATCACCCTTGAAAATGAGGAAAATTTGTATTTACATAATCAAAAGGACGAGGTTAGAGTTGGAAGTAATTCTTTAGATAAGGTTTGACCATTTTCATGTTATTATGATTATGGTGAGGATAGTGTTGATGAAGAATTTGAAATAAATAGGCATAGTGATCAGGAATTTGCTACTCCAATTGAGATTTATAATAATAAGGTTATTTCTGGTTCAGATCCTAATAATTTTAACAATTATTCACCTATTCAAAAGGACATGGATTTGACTAGAGATACTGTTTTAGACGATGTAAAATTTCCTTTTTACGAAGCCGATGATGGTTTAGAGGAACGAGTTTATTCTGAGAATACTGTTTTAGAGTCTAGCGATTTAGAAACAATAGTCTTAGACAAAGAAGATGAACTCGTAGAGCTTTTAAATATGAGTGAGGATGCATCACCTGAGTATAACCTACAATAATCAATTGACCATTTTCAGGATTCTGATGATCTAGAAATTAGGGAAATTGTATCTAGTCTATCTAGAGACACCCAAAATTCTAAGTTTGGGGGTGATTATCATTCTCCATGTGCCTTACCTTTAGCTCTTATAGAGATCCCTCACTTGGGACTTGATATATGTGCTTCAACCATTGTGCCAGATTGCCTTCATACTAGTTCTCCCGAACCTAATAATGTCCAAGAAGAAGTTCAGTTGTTAGAAACCCATCCGCTGGTTGATATGGTTAACCCAGGCTATGATACCAAGATTGACTTTGTTTTCCCACCAAAAACTTTTCATCCAATTGTGGGAACATATGATTTTCAGATGTGTCGGTTATTAAGTTCTGAGACTAAACCTAATTACTTTAGGAGATTAGGGTTGACACATTTGTTTAAGGAAGACCAATATTCTCTCTTTGGTCAGCTCTGTAAGTCAAATTTGATTGACTTTAAGGATCCGCAATTATTTAGGTTATTATTATGTGCTTCTAAGTTTTTATTTGAGTTTCTCCAGACTCTAGAACCTGAACATTCGGATCTAACTTATGAGGAAATGCAACCCATGAAAATATTTTATCTAGACCCAGTTATAGAACCTGAACCGGAACCACAGCTAGATGTAGTTGTTTTAAATAGGAAACTATACAAGGGTGTGCTTTATCTGTTAATTTTCTTGGCATGTTTAAGATTCCTTTTACTTGTGATAGCCTTATTTGGTTTTGGTGATCCACAGTTATTCCGGCTATTACTTTATGATTCTTTAAGGTGACTAATCTTTTCTTAGTCTGGATGAAGACTTTAAACTTAACACTTCTTGGGAGGTAACCCATGCTCATGCAACACGGTAATATCTTTCCTTACTCTTTTTTTCAAGTGGTAACAGTTTCTCCTTGTTCATGCTTTTAATTTCATCTTTAAAACATTGAGGAGAATGTTAAATTTAAGGTTGGGGGTATGGGAGAAACTTTTTAGTTGAAGTATAAATAAATAAACCCCATAGCCTAGAAATTTATGCATATTAAGGTTGGCATTGACCAATCTAAGTGGATGGAAGCATCTTAGTTGTAGGAGTTGAGGAACCAATCTGACTAGATGGAAACATATATAGAGTCTATTTATAAAATCACAGAGCTCAGGTGTTAGAAATAACATGGTAGTTTCGCCATATAGTGAATGAGATAAAAAAAAATGAAAAAAATTGAAAAAAAAATTGAAAAAGAAAGAGAAATTGAGACCAGGCCATCAGACTAACCAGAATAAATTCAATAAAGTCGACCGCTGGTTCCCTTGTATATGCCAGTCGTGTTGACCCTAGAGTTAGGATTATCGACCGCTGGTCCCCTTGTATATGCCAGTTGTGTTGATATTAGTCAGACCGGTATCTCAGTCCATTAGGATAGGTTCATCTTGGCAGAGGCCTTCAGACAGATATGGGAAACACCATTCACCTTAAAACCATCTACGTTTTTCTCTATATCCATCTTCTAGATCCTTTCATGTGATTAGTTTTGACTCCAAATACGATGTCCGTAGTGCGACTATCTGAGTAGAGATATGTTACTTATATATGAATTTTAGTATGCCTAAGTGCAAACTCGAGTACAACAATTGGAATTTCGCATCATGGTACTTCCTCCTATAGTCAATGATTGTATGCCAACCAAGGAGATTCTTTAGTGCCTTCCAAGGTTCTGCGTAGATAGCTAGGGTCTGGAGTAAAGGTTTTGTGGGTACACCTCTGGTAAACCCTCCCGAGATTAACTCGGTCACTGGGGCCACCTAGTGAGTTAGGTTTCTCTAGATTAGATTTGCTCGAGGACTAGCAAATAATAAGTTTGGGGGTATTTGATAGACACATTTTTGTGTCTAAGTTGTCCTCAATTTTATGTATTGTTGGTACTCGATTTCGTACTTATTTTGGTATTTTATGTGTTTGTAGGTATTTTTTGTAAATAAACGTTTTTGGAAGAATCAGCTCGAAAAACTGCTAAAGGCACCCCCGGAGGACATTTGCTAAATGGACCCCAGATTTGGCTAAGGGGCTCCCAAGGTTATGTGCAGCCCAAATCGTTATCAGCACCCATGGCTATGTGTAACCCAAATTTATCCATCGCTCCGATGTTCATCATTTGAATTTTATTTTGGCGAGAAAGCTTGCCAGACAACAACAAATCTTCTGGTGGGATTTTTGGCGAGTTTTAGGGAGATTAAAGCGTGTAAATTGGTTGGAGATATCCTGCTTCGATTAAACAAGAATGGTATGCCAGTTGGATTCGTCTAAATTTGGCTACAATCTTGTGTGGAAGCAAACAGAGGACACGAGTTCTTCACGGGTTCTGTGTGTTCATAACATGTTCTGTGTGTGCTTGGAGTATGCTGAGTCGAAACAGAGGCATTGTGGAGTTAAGAAAAGAGATCATACGCATAATTGACAGCTGCAGATGCATGGCGCATGCAAGAAAGGAAAGAAAACAACCTGAGAATATTTTTTCTTAACTACGAGTTATGGAGGATTATCGGGAGTTATTGAGAGTATATAAAGGGTGTTCGATGTCATAGGAGTGGGGATTGAGAGTTTGGGATAGAATTGGAAGAAGTACAGAGCATCAACAGAGGCGAGAATCGAGTTGCAAAGAAAACTTTTCTGCTGCTGCATGGGAAGAACACGAAGAACTTAAGACCCACATGCAACAGTCGTATATGCTACAGTATCTGTGACACTTCCTTTGTATCGTTCCCGTAACAATTGTTTTGTAACAATTATAAGTGTTACAAAACTCGATTTTTATTATTTTTCCTCCCTTTTCATCATTTGTGAACACCATTTGAGCAATGAATAAATACTTTGAGTGTGTTTTCACCATGCGGAGATAGAACCCATCACTGGGACGACATATGAAGTTTTTTTTCACCCATGTGGTAATTAAATTAATTCTTTTATACTTATTTGCATAGAATTCAATTGTTTTATGATTTCTATTAATTATTTGTTATTTTGTCTGATGTCGCATGCTTGGTTTTAATTACTTTTGATGCGTCATGCTCACAACTTACAACTCATATTTTATGAAATCTACTTTGGCAAAGAATAGAGTTAATATTTCTTTTATTTTGAGCTATAATTGCCTAGGATTAATTTCTCAACCACTTGAATATGAAAAACAGTGAAATCCTGAGTCCCACTAAATTCTTCATCTTGTGACACATTTTGTATATATTTTATTTATTTCTAGTATTTTTGTTTATTAAATCTGAAATCAATCTCATCAAGTCCGAGTGAACGACAACCTTTCTTACCACTATCTAAAATTACATCACTCCCCCTGATGAATACTTCATTCAAATCTTTGACTCGAGACTTTCCAATTTTGAAGAACAAATTTCTTGAATGCAGAAGACTATTATGCTTTCATGAAGATGTTTGATAGTTGATGAAGTCTTCTTTTGTGTTGCACATGCAGTATTGTCTTCGATTAATACTTTTGCGGAGTCTACGTTCTTCTTCAATACATTGAGAACCTGTGTTATGGATTGCTAGCTTCCCGAGATGATTTGAAGAAGTTGTTGATGTAGTTTCTTCAACATAGAGCCAAGATGTAGACAAATTACCATAAGTGAACAAAACTGAATTTGTGGTCATACCTTATACGGATCAGAATGACATCCAAATTACTAAGGGCGTGTTATGTTGATTTTTCCTAACACAATGGCCTAGTTAATGGTGGGAATCCACCAATATAACCGAAATTATACAACTCCTCTTTGGATGACCACCATGTTGAATAAATTGCCTCACTAAAATCTCTCCAGTAAAAACCCAATGGGAGAAAATATATGGACAAATGAAAAAGAGAACAAATATCAACATTTTGAAAGAAAATCAAACGTCAACGAGCACTACACCATTTTTAAGGATTAACAACGGCTCCTGGCTGTTGCTGACTGGGTTTGCAACTGCAGATCCCTGTTACGAACGTATTCATTAGCAATAGAAGTCTGTCATTGCGAAGATGTTGCTAATGACAGGAATACCCCTATCCGGAACCAAATGTTATTGGTTCTGGTTCTTATTTATTGGTTCTGGTTCTAATTTAGCAACAGAAAACAGACGTTGCTAATTTTTTGCAACACCCAAAAAAAAGGTCAAGTCTTCATTGACCTGGTCAAAATCCATTCCCCCTGCAGTTACCCAATTCCCCATATTCAGCATTCCACAGATATACAAACCATGACACATTCATTCACTTTCATTTCCACATTCACCATTATGAAAAAAGAATTCTTCGTTTGAAGTTAACAACAAGTATGAGCATTTGATACAAACTATGTCATTCATTTAATGGACATACACAGAAACATACTTAGTTCCTAGTTCAGTTTGTAGAAAGTTCTGAAATTCCTAAGTTACGAAATTCTTAAGTTCTTCCAACTTAAATCTCTATAAGGAGATACAACATTATAACTTACAAGTGTTGCAGCTGCTAAGGGACCTAATGGCTGCTGCTTTCCTTCTTTGTTCTCCAACTTTTCTGATCTCATGAGCATCATTTAATCCACGCTGAGAAGGAGTTGACAAGAAACCACCAGTACGCATGTTTCTTTGCATTAGGCATAAGAGGGTTGAGGCATTGGACAACCAATATGGTAAGACCGAGTTCTTGTAATCTCCAACCTGATACATATAGTAGGAACATGATAAGAAAATATCTAAGTACAACTTCTAATGCCAAATGATAATTACTTGGATATTACCTTGTACTGATTAAGTGGTAGCGAATTCACCAGTTCATTAATGCCATACTCAAATCTTTGATTCGGTTCGTCAGCTGCTTCAATCCCTGGCATCAATAAAAAAAATGGACATAAGAAGCGAATTACGGTAATCAGGCAGAATGAATTCAATATCTTATCAACCTTTCTCCAAAATTAGGATACTGATATGCTGAAGTATCCTAAATGGTGTGCAACTGTCAGATTGCAATCTGCAGAGAAGGTTAGAGTACTTTGCAACATTGTGCAGAACCTTGAGATCAGCTAAATTCAGCCGCAACCATATAAAAACTAGGAGCAGGTTTTCTATGCATATCCCCAGCGAACAAACGCATCTCTTACAAGGTTCAATAAACCCATTCTATTCGATGGATGGTCTCAAAATGACATTCTGGTCTTAAAATACTCATATTAACATTGATGAATTCTAACCTGTTCAAGTTTTCTGAATTAGCAAATTGTCTTCCATGAGACCGTTAGTAGTTAGTGACACCAAACATTGGTTTTAAGATGTCTACAACACGCTGATGTCCCTTCAAGAATGTAACTGCAAAACTCAATATCAAACTCAGAAAAAAGGGTTCCCCAAGATGTTCGCATTGAGGTGTGAGCATCCATTTTACAATCCGCAGGTCACTTACCCTTAATGCTTTTGCAATTTCGGAAACAAGAGTCCCAATCGATGTCTGCAAGGCAGTCAGGTAGGACCACTTCAAGTTCTTTGAGAGCTTAAAATGCACCAACCTGGCATAAGGGGAAAAATGGATAAGATATCATTAATGGAAATGGTTCCGTAACAGATCAACATCTAAAATCAATCTTATTCCCATACCTTTGATTAAACATATTTTTCAATAAGCTTCATATTTATGGAATTGGAATAGCTTCCTCTTTTACCATTTATGGCACCAAAAACCAACCTACAACAACAATATGTGTAGATGACAGAACATGGAAGTAACATCATTAGAAGCACATGGAATTCAGCCGGAAGGCACACTTATTAGCAAGGTCTGAAGCAAATCATCATATATTTAGACGATGCAGTTACGTATAGTCAATCAGTTTAGTCACACCAGTATATATATATATATAATGCATAAATTACTAAACAAAATGTTTAATTTCACCTAAAAGCATCTTTTACACTACAAGATACAAAAACAATGAGATCCAGAACTCACTCAGCAATCAAAGACAATTAACAGTCATTCTAGCTTTGCAAACCAAACCATTATTAATATGTTTTATCAAGCATGACAAAAGAACAGTTGAAGGTGTTCAATATGCCACACAATCAGTAGCTAAAGATTGGTTGAATTCAGATAATAAGATTAACAAATAAGGTGTTTGGTATACTTGTTAATCTTTTATCTTTATATCATCTTTGGTCGCAGCAGTACAAAGAAGTTAACTTTACTAGTGAGGTGCTGGAAAATGAGACTTACTTCGATTGAAGCAAGGAAATCTATGTAGTTACAACAGTAGACCCCTTTTTTGCAAGGGAAATAAACAGTATCTACAAGATTCAAACTGATATAGGTAATAAATTTTTAACTGTAAGTTCCCATAAAAGGAGACAACCATCTTCATTGCAACATTTTAGGATGCAAGAAGTAAAATGTTTAGTAAATTGTTCTAAAACCTGCCTAGATTTTGAAAACCAATTTCACATAATTCACTCTTATATTTCATTTGTTCCTTCAACAGCCACCTCTACTACTTTCTCTTTTAATTGTTTGATCTTGGTTGATAGGACCTCTGCAAAACATAGCATCACATCAAGAACAACGATAGCATCAAAACTCAAAACCTTCCAATAGACTTTACTTACATATGCAGTGAAGTCGTGGTAAATAAACAGACGTATCACTTACCAGTCTTGCCCTTGGCAAAAGAAAATCCTTTAGTACTGACGTAAGTACGAGGGTTAGGCAACATATGGTTCCTCAAATACTCAGTCCCATCATGTACCAGAAACAAAACACTATGGTGTTAAGCGCAGCCATAACAAAAAAAGAGATGACGTTGTTTCTATAAGGGTTTGATCAACATACCTTGGTTATCACACAGACATCAACATTTCTACCACTTCCTATATCATTGAAAATACCTGAGCGGATAGCCTCACTAACAAGATGAATGCCTTCCTCTCTCTGCAAATAATTTACAGAACAGTCGAAATCATAATATAAACCTAATAAAGGTTACAGAAATTTGGAAAGACAGTCCAAATATAAGTATTAACCTCCCAATAGAAGAGTCAGCGGAAATAACAAGAGTTACATAATTCTTTGGTAGATGAGGTTCACAAATACATCAAACAGATAATAAACTGCTGGCCCAAACATAAAGTTTCAACATACATGTGGAAAAGCAAATGTAACTACCGGGACTATTCAAGTTTCAGGTGAATGAAAACAGTTGAAACAAGAGAAGAAAAAAAAAAAAAAAACCAACAAAATCGCAAAATCGAACAGTTTATGGAATCTCTCCAGCAGTACAAACAAGCTGCTACATCCATAACTGTTTAGGCATGAGCGATCCAGATAAATAAGGACTGAGTAGAAACAAGCTGGTTATCAGCATTTTTCCCTTCCCCATCCAATTCTCTTCACATGCAACAGAAACTTACAGCCATGGATAACTACTAAGGTGGATTATCTGAATGGAATGAGCTTCATTATTCCTCCATCACTTTACATGGCCTGAGAAACCTAAGTTATATCAACTAGGATGGAAAGCGACACTATAACATGAGATCTTCAAAACCTAACAAACACTGCACACGAAATCTGAATCTAGTTCATCATCTTTATATCCGAGATGACTATGCCATGGTAACAATGATATGGTTCCTAAAAGAACATGTTCAAAGTAATTAACTTGGTCGCAGCAGTACACAGAAGTTAACTTTAGCTAGTATACTTGGTTGAACATAGACAGAACATTACTAATTGTACTTGCTACTTCATATAATAAGATTAACAAGTATACCTGATGTGTCTCTGCCTGATTAGGACACGGGCGTGATGAATGGATTTTGTCATTCCAGACTTGAAGACTAGTGTCTGAAGATGACACTCGAGGAAGTTCTCAACAGTCAAGGCCAAGACATAGTAAAGCTTGTTCTGACTCTCTTCCGAAAGCCCATACCTGTTCATCAATCAAAGAAGAACTTCTTCCTCAAAGATACGACGTGGGTCCTTCTCATCAAGAGTAAAAAGATTTCTAGCTGCATTACAGATACGACTTAGAGCATACTGGAACAACTTCAGTCAAGCTAGATTTTTAAATAAGTGAGAAAATCCAACTCCATACTACAACAAAATTGAGATTTGAGTAAATTCCCCCGATCCATTTAAGCATAAATAATCAATTCGATATAAACTACAGATTTGGAAAAATAGCACATTTTCTATCACAAGGAACCCCTAACTCATCAATTTACTCAATTTAAATTAAGAATCCTGAAACTGATATAGATTACAACTAGCCCCTGAATCGTTATCATCTGAACTGAAATTTAATCGATCAATTCTATTACAAAAACAAAATTAGCATAACCCTAGTTTCCCTGTTTTCAACAACATTAGAAATCAAACCCAATCGAAACTTTAATTTGAGAACTCCTAAACCCTAGAAATTAGTGAAACATTTTTTTTTAAATCTATCAAAACCCTAGATCCGTAGTCATAAAAGAACTCGATGATCATAAATCAAATAAATCATACAAAAACGAGTAACACCCATCAATCAAAAAAGCAACACACGAATCAGATAAACCTGGAGAAAAAAATCAAAAACAATATCTGATTATTACCTCCTCTGTTGGAAGATTTTAAGTCTTCGGTATAGAGAAAGAAAAATAAATCATGAGAAGATGATGTTGTTGATGGTGCTGCTGATGATGAAATTGATTCTCCAAAGAGGAAATGATGCTTTTGATGATTCTATGATTCTCGAAAGAAAATCAGATAAAAAAAGTGAGAAGGGGGGAGAAAGATAAGCAGAAGAAAGTGAGAAGGTGGAGGTGAAATAAAAACACGAAGTGGGGTCGCCTTTTTATGGTTTTAAGTACTCTGAGATGAAAGAGAAATGAAGAAATGAGAGCTTCAGTTCTTCAGAGAGAAGATAAAAGAGAGATGAGGCGGATAAAAAAATGAGAAAGAAAACTTGAAAGGCAAGGGATATAAGGTAGATATGGCTGAAGGGTGGAAAAAAATGAAGAAGACTTGACCCAAGTTTGACTGGGGCGTGTTTATCACCTCTAGTGTTCCGACCGCAGACACGCTTCACATGCTTGAACAAAGCACAGTTGCAACTCGCAACCTTCCCAGCGAGGTTGCAAAATTCACAACAAATCCTAGCCATTGCGAAAAAATAGCAACGGGGATTAGCAACAACAATTTCGCAACGGACCTAGTGTCGTTGCAAATCTGGGTTGCAAATACCTTAAAATATTGTAGTGGAGATGTTGCCTCGTTAAAACCTTGTCAGGAAAACCACATGGGATAAAACCTGAAAACGAAGGGAAAATAGTACAACTTTTGACATAAATATGATGCTTACCCAACTATATGAGTTTTACAAAAGAAAAGCACCAAAATAATAACTCTAGTCTATTTTAAAGACGAGTTTAAGCTAGCATAATTCTAACTGCAAATTTAAGAAAATAAAAATAAAATAGAACGTATGCTGCTAAAGGGTAGATTTTAGTGTTTTTATTATAGACTCTTCAAGAGACCAATAAAGTTTTAAAAACACAAAGTATTGTTAAACCTGATATAATCGGAGTCAGGTGGCTACCTGGATATAATATGAATCCTACAAGGATTACAAATTAGAATATATTCTTCGAATTCAATATGAGTCATTAAAATACTACCGCTCCAAATGCACTGTTCAGGGAGAAAAGAATATTATTGAATCAATCCTAGGGTTTGAGTAAAAATAAAACCCTCAGATCGTTTTTAATACGATTAATTTCTCTTAATAACGCATCATGACTACACCAACCTGTAATTTTAAGAATTCAGGCTTGCACGTTTAAGGTGTTAAGTCTTGGATTCATAAATCGCGATATTCAAGAGATTTCAATCCAACATAATTTGGATTTTGTGCATACCAATCACATATGTCGATATTTCTCTGCATAAGGGTTGACAAACAACCATCATTTCTTATTTCAGTAGCTACCGTGAATAATCGAAAATCATATTAACTTGTTGTGATCCCACATAATTCTCAAATTAATGTATATATTGAAAAATTCAAATAATTACTGGTACCAGCCCGCGAGCATTATAATCTTCCCATCTTCCAGTGACGAAATATGAACTAAGAGAATGTGGATCGTAATTTAATAGACTCATATGGAGCACTACCTGTAGTTTATTTTAGAGCGTTACTCATCTGTTAGATGTGACTGGATATTCCTCTTCAAGAGGCAAAAGCTTATACAAAAAGCTAAATGAGATATTTTTACGCCTATTTAATAGCAGCCTTTTTCAATTTGATCATAATGGGAGAGAAACTGATATACCATTCAAGTTAATTAAAACCAACTTTTGATGGTAGTGTATAGTCTCCCCATGATTATGGCGCAAATATAATCATCTCATAAAAACAAAAACAAATTTTCTAAAGTATTATCCGATTAATTCGAGGACATATACTTATAATAATTTATGGATGTTAACAATATCAGGTTAGACAATAGGTACTGACTCCAAGAGCCATAAAAATAAAATTGTCCCTAAATTATAATCTATTTGAGATACAAATTGCACTTCCACCATATATTTTATTGTTTGCATCCATACAAATAAAATAAATCTCCAGGAAAAATAAAAATCATGACCTATAGGGCCAACGAGGTAATCATAATGAAATTATAGACACTTGTGGTATCAAAATAAATTGATTTAAAGATCAATTTAGTCACTACAAGGATTAATGATATAGGCTAGCAAGACGGGTGCGCACCCATTGACCTTTAGTGTCAATAGAATATTCCAATTACAAGTGGAACAAATCCGAACTTTGGAGATTATTACAGAGGAAAAATTAACATTGCTTAATGTAGCAATTTTATGTTTACCGGTATTTAACGACATCCTTAATAATAGATGGAGAAAAAGTTTCTTAAATTGATGAAACTATTATCGTTATTCTCTGAAGGGAGATATCCACTTAATGGTTGCTGAATAGTTTCCTGAATGAATGGAAACTCATGGTTTATTATTAGACTAGGGCTTAACCCGTGGCACGGGCATAATTTTATTTAGTTATGCATTTTACGACGTATGAATATTAAATATAATATTTATTAATATCAAGTTTACTCTTCTTATCATTACAAAAGTAACGAAAAACCCGATATATATTTTTATTCTTCACTCCATAAATCCTTTCTACCATTTTCTACTTTGATATTCTCTCATATTATGCCTCTTCTGTCTCGAGTTGCATCCTCAAGCCAGCCATGAAATTATATTGGAATTAGTTTTACATATTTTGTCCCAAAAAAAATTTAGTTGATATGTTTTTTAGTTTACAAAGATATCTTATTGATCCTTTGAAATGGTATTACCTTTCTGCATCTTGCTTATTTTAGTGAAGGACGTTAAGATCTTCATGGACCATATGAACCTACTATGGGCCCGACCACATAGCACCGATGATGTACCTACTCTATCGCCTTGGAATAAGAGGTGTGTGGTTTTAATCTAAAATCCCTCGGTGTTATATAAGGAGATTCCCAAGCTTATTAAGCTTCACATGTACTCCTCTCTATTCCATGTGGGACTATCCCTAGATATACATATGTGGTTTATTGCTCCACATACTCCAATAATATCCACCTTGGAGAGATTAAACCACTTCACCGGTCCAATCAGACTTCATCATATGATTACCATCTGTATATGTTACCCATCGATCATGATTATTGTCACTATGCGCCCTGGAATCCTACTCCACCTTGAGTTAATGAGAAGGAAAGTACTAACTCCACCTTGAGAATTTCCTTGCCCACATAGAACCCCGCTCCACTTGAGAGTTAATGTGTGATACATTAACTCCACCTTGAGCGCCAGTTCAACCTTGAGAATTTCCTTGCCGATCTAGAACCTTGCTCCACCTGAGTTAATGGGTGAAACACTAACTCTACCTTGAGAGCCAGTTCAACTTTGGACCTTGCCTGCTCCACCTTGAGTCTGACTCCACTTTCACCCTAAAACGGTGGACATCCATAACCATTTATATGTTCGGACAGTATCTCCAACCATGGGCTCTGATACCAATTTTTAGTATCTTTATGTATCATCGGACACTACTCAGGGCCCGACTACATAACCCCGAACTACACTTGGCCACATTGGGATAAGAGGTGTGGGGTTTTTAACTAAAAAGCCTCGGTGATATGTATGGAGATGCCCAAGCTTATTACGCTCCACATGTATTCCTCTTTATTACATGAGGGACTATCCCTAGCTATACATATGTGGTTTATCGCGCCACATACTCCAACAACCGAGCGGAACAAAAACATTAAACTATGCAATTTGTAACAAAATTACAGCACCTGAACTCATTCATCTCAAGAATAATTGTGTATATATTAACAGTGTTCGAATCCTTGTTACTTTTTTCCCCTTTAAGAATAATAGTCTGAAAAGAGTAAAACTTAGAATTGACTCAACAATACATAACGTACTGCATGTTCTTACTATTTCAATGATGGCATAATGAAAAGATAATTCATTCACTTAAGCTATTATATTTTAAAATGTTAAGTCATTTCCTATGGCTAACATTTTACTCATATACGATGTAGTTCTATTTTTTCAAAATTCCCAAATATATATGTACATAATTCAATTCGGCAGGAAGAGTTCACCGAATGTAATATAGGTAATGGCTTGTCCTTTCGTAACATTGTGGACTTTTCAACATAGTTGGATCCAGATTTGGTAAAATGCACTATATTTATGCGTTCTTGGGAGAGAGTAATCTAGGGATGGCTACCTCCCAGAAAACTGTTGATGGGTGACCGCATCAGTGTCAGTTTAAAATCCCACACTTTCGGATAACAACATTGACCAAATGGGGACTGTATTGGCGGAGGATAAGATCCTTACAAATGGTATTAGAGTCGACCACGGGTTACCTGCCGAGGGTGAAATAGTATGCTTGGCGGATTATGTTGGGAATAGGTGTCATGAGTGAGAAAAAATTCCAGAGTCAAGGATTGAACATATTCCGGAGTCGAGGACGGTTCCAAATTAAGTTGGTGGTATTATAGTACTCCGAATCGACAGGTAGGATTCGTCAAATGGAATATAGTTAATCGTTTGTACTTTCCTAACACCGAGATCTTTTCAGCATAATTGGCTTCATAGTTGGCGAAAAATCTAATAGTTAAGCATGCTCGGTATTAAGTAATCTTGGGATGGGTGACCTCCTGAGGAGCTGTTGTTGGATGACCGCAGCGGTGACCATTGAAAACCCTATATTGTCAAATGACCACAGTGGCTAAGTGAGGACATTATCGGTAGAGGGTTAGGCCATTACATTCTACCACATTACGCTTCCAAATGTGAGGTTATTCGTTGCATAAAAATAATAAAATCATGATTAGTTAGCAAGTCAAACCGTTAAGTACTTAACCTAATAACAATACGCTCTACTAACAATAAACTATGTTATCCATCATCATCATTGAATAAAAATAACGTTAAACAATTTATCAAGAAATACGTAAGACGGTGCGAAATTACTCACTGAGCACCAATACTTGCCATTGTCACTATGGTCCACTCATATAATTGTTAGCCAATCTAAATAAGTTTGGTACTGTTTTTTTTTCTTTAAAAAAAATAAAGTATTTTGAAAACATATTTATACCAATATTTTTTCATCCTAGTGTTTGGTAAAGATTTCATAAAGTATTTTTTCTCCAAAACACTTTCAAAATCTATCAATTTTAAAAGTGGGGGAGAAGGAACTCTTAAAAGCTTCAAAACCAAATGTTATAGTTCACCCTAATTTCATATTTTATTTTCCAATTATATCCCTTTTTTTTTATAACTGACAAAAATTATCCTTGAATCTTTATAACACCGATTTTTATTCCTTATATTTTATTCTTGGGTTAATTTACGTTACCTCCCCTGACCAAGATCATAATTAACGTTACCTCCCCTACAGAAATTAAATTAGTGAAACCTCCCCTCATTACATTTTCCGTCCAAAAACTGGTTACCCAGTCAGCAGCTTTGTACACGTGGACCAGTTTTTACACGTGTAAAAACTAGTAGGGGAGGTAACGCTAATTATAATCGTGGCCAGGGGAGGTAACGCTAATTATGATCTTGACCAGGGAAGGTATTATGGGAAAGTCAAAGCCCACGTGTAAAAACGGGTGACTAGGATAACCAGTTTTGGACGGAAAATGTAACGAGGGGAGGTTTCACTAATTTAATTTTTGTAGGGGAGGTAACGCAAATTAACCCTTTATTCTTTAACGAAAATTATTTTTTATTTTCAAACTTCATTTTATGCTATACTGTATCACTGAAATATACTTTAATTTATCAACAATAAATATTAAGCAATTATTGATTTTTAAGAAGTGGTTAAGAAAAATAATACTTTTTAGTAATAATTTTTAGGTAATAATTATCCACAACTATTTAATTAATCATAATCATAATTATAAATATAATGTGATTTAGAAAAATTACATAACTGAAGCAATATCAGTGGGGGTGTAGGTAGCCGCGAAACAAGCTGGGCACCTATTCCCTTCTGAATGACAATTCCTAATTTATGAAATAGAGAACTTTTTATTTTAGAGTTGGCATCATGATTCTGCATACAATTCTTCAACCGCTTCAAAATAATTATTGATTTTTATTTTTAGGTAATAATACTAATTAATAAATTTAATTTTACATATATGTATTTTAATAGTAGAAAAATTTACTTAATTTAAGCACAATAAAATAGAGTAAATAAATTTAAGAGATATGTCTGCTTTTGTCATTTTCTCACTAACTATAGCTGAACCTGATATTTTCCCACTAAAACTAATAATTTTAGACCATTCAATTGTTTTTTTCTACAAAGATCGGCATTGTAACGTATGTCGGCAACCATTCAATTGTTTTTTTTTACATAGCTCGGCACAATAACGTGCATCGAAAAAGCACTTTTGTAAAGCTCGCGGAAATACCAAACTAATCCTAAGTATGAAAATATATTTATTATCATCATTAGTAGAATAATTTATATATTATCATTTTTAATTTGACATTTAATAAAATATTGTCATGGCAAATTAATACAGTATTTATTATGAAGAATTATGGAACCTTAATGACATGATAAATTTTGTCCGCTAGATTTATTTCTAATCCCAATCACAACCATCACTTATGACAAACGATTACATCCCTAGATTTATCTCTTGTGAGGACAAATCTGAACCGCCACTTATATAGGCAAAGTTAGCCAAACTGTGCTTTATATTCTTGATAAAACCATTTTTGATGGAAGTTTGGTTCAAACGATTATCATCATTCTTCAAGAATCGATGAAAAATAAATATAATCAAACCATATTAACAAATACATATAAAATATGCTAGATTATTTCTCTCATCTGGTAGGAATGACGGAGAAAAACCAGTATCACCAGGTTTATATTTACACCAGTAACAAAATCGTGTCCATAAAAGAAAAAGAAAAAGAAGAAAAAAAAATGGACATAGGAAGATATTGTGCAATCAGTTATAATAAAAAAATAATAACATAAGATTGACACAATAATGTACTTGCGAATTTACAGAGAAAAGTCTTGAGAGCTGAAGCGAAAAGTCTTGCGATAAGTCAGGCGGAGCTGACTTAGTCAAAATCGAAAATTTCTTCGATCTTGTTCTTGAATCCGTTACTAATCTTAGCTTTATGATTTAAATCCATGTTCTCCTTGTGATTTTATTCAGTATCATATGTTTTATCTCCTTCATTATTAATGTATTTAGGAACCATTTTTTTGTTTTTTTGACCTAATTTTTTAGGTTTTTGATTGTTTCTAGTCTGCTAGTTTATTTTGATTTATAATCATGTTATCAGAATTAATGTTTTGATTGTAATCCCTCTTGTCTTATTGCTTCTGGGTGTACTCTGAGGTGTATCTAATTTCTTCCTTCTTTGCGTTTTATGCTAGGTCTTGAGCTAATGGAGGTGCGACCTTAGATTCATCGATTCATCATCATGAGATTGATAAAGCAACAATGATTTTTTGGGTTGTCAGACTTGGTAGTGTTTGGACTTGGCTCAAGGATTCGGTTTCTCTCTCAATCTCTTTGGTTCTGATATATGATAGATTGCGTCTGTTTAATATAAGAATATTGCTAAGATGATTCAGTTGAAGATTCTTCTGATATTTTATGAGATCCTACTGAGTGTAGGGATTATATGTTACTATTGAAAAGGAAATAGACTATTAGTATTCCTTTTGAGGGCTTGGTGATTGATTCTTCTTTCTGATTAAAGTCTTAGCCTCATTTTAGCAGCTCAGTATCAAGATTAGTGAGAGTGTGAAGTGTTTATCTGTCCAGAAGATGATTTCAATACATTAAAAGCTGTGTTTTGATATTTAATTGGTTTATTAATTATCATTAGTGGGAATATTTTTTATATTTCTGGAAGCAAGAGATTTATTTTTGCCTTTGAATCTATTCTCTAGGGTGGCTACTCAGAAGCTTTGCAATACTTGGCAACTTCTTCTCTTAAGTTTGTTCAATTGATCTTCTGTGCTTGGGGATACAAAATATTTCTCAGTTTGTGTAGTTGCAGGAAATCCCACACTACACCCTTGTTATGATTTTGCTATATTCAACTCACAATTGAAGATTAAAAACGACAGTTTATTATTTTGTTCTCAGAGATGTTTACAGAAATGGAAGAATTCAAGATTACAACTATTCTCTTGAAGTTTCACTCTCCTCAAGACTTTCTTAACTCTCAAAAATACATCATCATCTTCTGGACATATTTGGTCTATATATTTATAGGGTAGTTACATAGTGGATGACAGCTAAGTTTTCCTCTTATTTCGGATTGGTTCTGCGATTGTACCGCGATAGTTACGATGTTCATTCTCGCAAGCTTTGTAACCATCGCGGGACAAACATGGTTTTCTCATGTTCTCTTCAATTGTCAGTTATTATGTCACTCTTTTGACTACTTTTGTGACACTCGCAAAGTGTAATTGAAGAGCTTGTGGTAATGCTCGCTGGAAAGCGTTGCTAATCTCGCAGAGATATATTGTAGCGATATTCTGCTCCTACATCTTTCCTTTTCTCATGCCTTTTCTGCGAAGAAGAGAAGATCATGAGAACTTTAAAATGCCACAACTACTTATCTCTTCATTAATCTTTCTTCTGACACGTTTCTGTATCCTTCGCCAGCTGTTTTCACATATTCTCTCTTCTAATGAATTTACGACACGTCCTCTCTAACCGCTGCGATCTGACCATTCATGTATTTTCTTAACATTTATTGCATTCACCTTCTTCGAGAAATTTCTTCTTCTATAAATACTTATTTCATTATTTTCTTTTCCTATTTTACTTTCTTCTTCTTTCTCTCCGTAATTTCTCTGCAAGTTTACTGTTCTTCCGTAAATTGTGCATCTGTTATCGTTGTGATTTTTTATTCTTCTTATTTTCCAACCTTCTCTTTCATTCCAATACTTGAAAATGGTTGTCGCTGGTGCTAAAAATTTGATTGCTTTTGGTGAGATGCAAGAAAAACTCAAAAGCAAAGGTTTCACTTTGTCTACAATTCCAAATCAGAGCCCTAAATCCGAACTTTCTCTCATATTATTCACTGATTATCAATGCTCTCGCGAGAAAATTATAGTATCGCTAGGTCAACTTGAAGCTGGTCTTCCCATTCCTCTCTATGATCCAGAACTTCCATTATTCTATGAAATAATTTTACGAGAGAGATTCTCATGAGCGATATATCAATTGGGTGGAGATTGTATTCGATTACTGCTTGAATATGCTTCTCGTGGTGCTGACAAAGGATCTCGCTACCCTGAAGCTGCGAAGAATCCTCAATTTAAAGATGTTCCCATTGTCTCTGCAGATTATATTTTGGACAACTTCTTTGAAAATTATAAAATAGTCCCTATGAAGAGGGATAGCACTTGCTGGGGTGTTCACTTGAAGAAAGAAAAGATCGCTGATGATAAAGCTCTTATGCTAGATATTGATTGTCATACATCTACTAATCAAGGCCCTCGTCATTCCAGCGATGACAAGTGGTTCATTTTTCCATTATGTCTTGAGGGTCCTTATATTTCTAGTTCTTGCGCATTACCCGCGAATCTTTCAGAATATCAACCTTGGGTTTTCAACTGGCCTGAAAGAACTAAAGAGGTATGTTCTCTCCGATCTTTGGTATAATCATTATTCACTATCTTCCCCACATTTTTATATTTTCGATAATTACTTCAATCTTTTCCATATTGACAGAATGAAACTCAGCTACCAGGCTTTGAGGAAACCCAGCACTTTCTTAGCTCTTAAATCCTTCACAGATGAAGTAAGAAATATCGTTTTATTAGCTTTAACAATATATTATAGACCCTATTTCTTATCTTTATTTGTGTTCACAGGAAATCGAAGAATTAGAACCAATAAAACCTGCGAGAACCAAAGTGAAGTCCACAGTTAATCGCAAGGGGAAATCTACTGCTCCTCGCAGTGAGGGATCTGATGATCCTCCCTTAAAGAGAAGAAAAACCCAACTCTCTTCTTCTCCAATTCCTCAACCTATTCCATAAAATTTTGATAAGGACAACGATGATGGTAATTTCGACGTTGGCTCCACTATCCAAAATTTTCCTTCCATAAAGGATTCTTCTTCTTCTGAGTCTGCAATGGCTCAACTATCCAAATTTTTTGGCAAGAATGTATTTGGTATCCCAAATGAGTATGGAGACAAATCTATTAATGAAATATCCCAGTCCCTCGCCAAAGTCTGCGATGCTCCCATATTAGCTGACAGTGATTCCCTTCGGGGAGTTTCAAGATCGCTGACTCCAAGTCTCTTAAATTCACTTGGCAGTCTGGTATACTTCTATTTGTTCATCCTTTTTATGTATCTATTGATATTTTTGCCACATTTTGACTTATATAGTTCTATCGCAGGTTGGAAGAGCTGCTTTTGCTATTGCTTCTGATTTAGATAATAGGCGTGAATTTTCTCAACAGAAGAATGTTGTTCTTTGCCAAAATAATGAAGAACTGAAATCTGAATCTTCTACTCTTCGCGAGAAGAATGAACAAATGGAAGTTGAACACGCTAGTCTTCATGAGAGGAATAAAGAACTTGAGAACAATCTTTCTCATCAATCAGCCAAAGTATCCAATCTTGATACTGTTAACAAACAACTCTTGGGTATGATAACCTTCTTCTTTTCCTTCGTAACTTTACGTTTAACTATTCTTTATTACTTGATTTATCATTCTCGCAACCATTTATGGTCTCACTGATGAGTATTTAACCATTCGCTCTTTCCCTGAACCAATAGATAACGATACTCTTCTAGAACTTCTTAATAATTCTTTAAATAACCCTTCCAATGTTAATTCCCTTTCCATAGATGAACTCAGATCTAAGTTTCGCCTCTTAGAAATTGACTACAGATCTTGCTTAGATATAACTCACAGACTCAAACAACTTTATCATAATTCCAAAGTTGAGATTAAAACTTTAAAGGCCAAAAACAAAGATCTCTCAAAAGACAAAGACCATATATCTAGGCAAGGAGCTGAAACCTTAGCGAATTTCCATAAGACCATTCTTGAAGTTAAAATTGAAAGGGATGGGCTTATCCGCGAGAAGGAAGGTTTTATTGAAAGAGAAAACCAAATTCGTTCCCGTCTTCTTATAAATAATGACGTGGAATTTGCTTGGGCTGCGAAAGTTCTTGACAACGCCAAAACTAATTTAGGTGTAGATATTAGTCTTCATGATGATCAAGCGGCTTTAATTAAAGACATGATTTCTGAAAGAGAAGGTTATCACTCTTATGATTTCACTGAATTATTTCCTAATTGAATCATCCTTATATGTATTAACTTTGTTATCATTTGCTCGCAGCATCCGAAAAGAACTATCGTAAAATATTTGATAAGTTAGAAGAAGAGAAAAGCCAACTCGCTGGAAATATATCTTCTCGCAATGAAAAGTATTTTAGATTGAAGGAAAAATTAAAAATATCATCTTCAAATTTTAGTAACGCCCTTATCCGTGTTCGTAATAACGTTGTTAAACTATTCTGTGATGATCACGGTATTCCTCATTCTACATACCCCGATCTTGCAAAGGAAATTCCAACTGATTCCCAAAATTTAGTTATCTCTGATAGCGAAGCTGAGGAGTCTAGCGAAGATGATAATGATGAAGAACTATCTGGCGAGGAAGAGAAATCTAACGTAGATAGAGGTAATAATGATAATGATGAAGAAGATAAATCTGGTAATGAGGAGAAATTTGAAGGAGAAAAGAGCTCTGATGAAGGTGGTGATGGATCTACTTAGTATTGTTTCTTCTCTTTTTCTTCATTGTAAATTTTGTACATTTATTTTTTGCTTCTCGTAACATTGCTGCGAGCTTCTCCAACTTGATGTGTAAACTTCTTTTGCTTTTATCTATAAGAATTAGAAAACAATTCTTTTTCTGCAACATAATCAATCAATCATAATTATTATCCTTTAATTATTTGTATAAATGTATCATCTATGCAATTTTATCATATGATGGATGAATAATAATTTCATCACTCTATGCATTCCCATACTTGCCTCTATTATTCATCTGCAATATGAAAAAATTGAGTAGAGATTAGATATTAGTTGTGAATAAAATTAATTTTCCTCAATATCGGCGATGTTATCGCTAGCAACAATTGCATAACTTTATGATCTATGCGAGAATTATCGCAATAATCTTATGGTCTTATTATGCCTTCCTAATTAAAGGTCTTATTTTGCCACATTTTTTCTTTCTGCGAAAAAATCGCAAGACGTCTTTACATTTGCATGTATTGACACATTGATCTTGTCTTATCAATAATTTTTCCACATCTCTGCGACAATATGATAAGTATAAACTCTCTTGCAAGAATTAAACCTTATGACATTGTCGTATTGCGATGAAATCACAGGACGTATTTATACTTTCATGTAAAAACCCATTGATCTCATCTTAACTTCTCTCTTTTGGCTTGTTGCCTTTGTATAACTTTCATCACGTGACAATATGACAGGCCTAAATGTTCTTGCGATCATAAAGCCCCATGACATTTCCATCTTTAGACACTTATCAGCTCCCTAATGGAGGGTGCCGCCCATATCTTCCCCCTGGTTGCCCCTTCAAGGAGGGAACATCGGCCATACAAGACTAGCTCCTCCCATCCAAATTTGCCAACAACCAGTTGTTTTCGCAGCCTTTTGTCTTTTATGCCTATATGGCTTATAGTTACAAGACTGCACCCTAAGTGGGGTTTTCTTCAGGCCAAGTGCATCATATCCAAGACTTACCAAGAATGGACAGGGTAGTTTCGTATGCCCCGGGAACCCTTGGATCAACCGTGTACCTCGGCGCCTTGGTCATACTTTTCACTTCTTAAAAGAGATTCTCAATCGTCCAACCAGGGTATAACCTTATATAGTTGGATGTCCAAGATCTCTCTCCTGGATAGGTTTTCTTTAACCCCAACATCTGCATGACTCAGGTTCCAGCAGCGGTATAACCTTATCCCTGAGTCATGTAAAGAGATACCCCCTTATATGACGCACTATTAGGTCTTACATTTGCCTCTTGCGAATTGTATCCGCGAACTAAGGTGCACGCCATAAAGGTTCGTCCCATTCTATTAATCTCTGCGAAATTTTATTCGCGCTTCTCGCGAGTATTGTAACTCTGATAAAATTTCATTTCTTTGATCTTCTTGTAAAATTTTGCAATTCTTTCAAACAAAGTACTTTTTTCAATTGCTTTTTCTTCAACAAATTCGGTGTAAGTTTCTTTAAATTTCATCATTTTACCTTTCTACTTACTATTTTCTGGTTCTGCTTTTTTGCTACGTTTTGCTGTTTTTTTCTTATTTGTGAGTCGCTCGTCATCATCTTCCTCTCGCTGCTCTATTGAATCAATCATCAATATTTCACATCTCTGTTGTTGCTTGATGTTGTACTTCCAATTGCTCTTCTTCTCAACTCTTTCCTCGCAAGATTTCATATCAATCTCATAACATTTCTTGCTTTCTCCCCAATCTCCCTTAATAACTCCAACACCATTAGGATGAGGAAATTTAACACACTGGTGGAAAGTAGATGCTACACCTAATATCCCATGTAGCCAAGGTAGACCAATCAGGGCATTGTAAGGTGATTCAATATCAACAACACAGAACAAGATCTTGGAAGTTATCCCCTTTAATGGAATCCGCATTTAAATTTCCCCTTTGGGTTTATTGGAAGTACCATTAAAACCATAAATTTTATATGTTGATGGTATTAGATCTTAATCTCTTCCACCCATGGTCTTGTACGTATGATAAAATAATATGTCAACTGAGCTGGCTGTGTCTATTAGAACTCTATTAATGGCCCAAGAATCTTTATTTTTGTTATCATTTTCTTCATCTTATTCTTCTACTTGCTTGGGGTTTATCCCTAACCTTACTACCAATGGGTTATCATGCTGCTCTCCTGGCTCTGGTACTTCTTGTGCAGTAAAAGATATAGTTTGTTTTTGCCATTCTTCTAATAGCGAGGCTCTCGCAATATTCATTATCTCTTTTCCATCTGTGTCTCTCGCGAAGACTCTGCTTAGAACATTATCATGGAAATCCTCAACTGTTCAGGATGAATGTACGATGGAATTGCAAAATAAATTCTTTGCTTTATCCCCAACTTCTATTACGAATGATTCTGCTCCTTTTACAATATTTACTCTGTGAATTTCTGGTGCTGGAGGCAATCGCTGAGATTGTGGATGTCCTACTAAAAAGTGGTTTAACTTTCCTTGGTCAATCATACTTAAAATTATTCTCTTTACATTCCTGCAATCATTTACTGTGTGACCATGAAAGTGATGGTAAGGACAAAATTCTTGACTACGATTATTAGGATGCGGTTCTTTTCCCATATTTCATGGTGATGGTATATTTTCCATCAAAATGATAGCTTCCCAGATTTTTTCTATACTAGCATTTAGAGGTGGCATCTTAATTTCTTCCCATATTATCTTCTGGTTACCTTGGCTTCTGAAATTGTTTTGCCTCTGTCCACCATAAGTTTCTTGCGGCTGATCAAGCCTTTGAATCTTATTATTCCCACAGCGATTGTAATAATTCTTCTCCCTTTCATATTCTTATTGATCTCGACTTCCCATAGCTACCAACTTCTGTTGGTTATCAACTTCCACTTTCTCTTGTTGTGCTTGCGAGCTGCTCGCTACATTGTTAATCATTTTAGGAAGTAAACTCCCATTTGCTGCTACTGAATTGGTATTCGCGATTGGATATGATTCCATATCATTTTGTTTCTCCTCCAAAGCAATGTATTCTTCTTGTAGTTCTCGTAGTTCAGTCATAATGATTGTATTCTTGACTCTGAAAATTTGTATGTACAGCAGATTGGTCGCGAACATTGCATTGATAAAAGACAAGATAAGATATCTCTCATCTACTCTTCCTGCCATCTCACTGCACATTATCTTCCATATTATGGTTAAATGTTTCAGACTCTCGCCAACCCTCTTCTTTAACCCAAATACATCTTCAATACCTGGACGCGATGAATTGTTGCTTATATATGCTCCCAAAAATGTAGCTTGTAAATGATCAAAAGAAGTTATAGTATTTTTTGGCAATCCCTCAAACCATTTTAGTGCCTCGCCAGTTAAGCTAGATGCAAAATACTTGCACAATATGGAATCATGATTCTCCCATTGCAGCATACACCTAACATAAGCCTTAACATGTTGTACGGCATAGGTAGTTCCATCAAAAATGATGGTTAATGCTGGTAAATTGCAATTTGGAGGTATTCCTCTTAACTGTACTTCTTTAGTGAATTGAGTTCTCGCAGCTTCTTCAATAGCTTCATCAAGTTGCCTTCTACCTCCTTCTCTTATGTTATTTATTATTCCCCTCATCTCTGCTAATTCTCTTAAAATTTGCTCATTCGTCGTTGAATTTGGTTACATCGGTCTTTTTAATGCAGCTTCCCTTCTCCTGCGTTCATGTACCTCTTGTCTTGCGAGATTTTGTGTGTATTCATCTACACCCTCATTCCTTCTTCTGCGATCTTCTGCTCCACCTTCTTCTTGCAATTGCAGCTATACTTCTCTGCGAATTTCTTCATTTCTCATCATTTCTCTTCGCTGTATTTCTATTCTCCTTTGTATTCTATCATACTCTTCTTGAATATTATTATTATAACGATTTTGTGTACGTCTCCTTTCTCGATTTTCATGGTTATTCTGTCGTACTGCCTCTTGGAACTCTTGTTCTTCTACTTTTGACCTTAATCTTTCTCTCTCGCAAGCTAGTCGTGCTTGTTCAACATAATGTCTCTCAATTTCTTCCTCAATCATTCTTCGATTTCTATGAATTTCTCGCCCATGTAATATCCTCCTACCTTCTTATGGATTATCTTCATCATTTTGGTTGTCTCTTCCCTCTTGATTTCTATTGTCAAGTCTATTATCCAAATTTTCGCCACGCGGATCATGGCGATCTTCTATTACTTCTTCTTCTCTATGACGTTGCTCTTCATTTAGATTTTGCATTTCCTCTTGAATATTTCCTCTAGTATTTCTTATTGGGGAATTTCGCCTTAATTCTTCTCTTAATGATCTTGAATTCGATTTAACAGTACTTCTTGATCTTCTATTTTGTAACCTCAAATTCTCCATTCTCAACTCGTGATTTTGTCTTGTTAAATTTGCACGCTCTTCCACCTCTAATATTCTTTCCTCTTGTATTCTTTGTCTTGGATCATCTGTTGTTTCATTTTCACCTCCTCCATGAATTAATCCTTCAACCACTCCTTGACTTCTTTCTTCTCTTTTTCCGTCTCTTAATTGTTGATCTTCTACATATTCCATCGAATCCGATCTCCAAGTATGCACACTCACTCTATCATAATCCACATTTCTATTTTGTATCGGTGTTTGTTGATTCGATTGTGGAATTTGATCTTCTCATTCAATCCTTGTTCTATTTCTTCTTGTTCTTATCCTTGAGGATTCTCCCAACTCATTTTTTTCTCCTCTTGCAAGTCTTTTACTCCTCCTTACAGTTGTTGGTGGTTCTGATGTATTTCTTCTTCTTCTAGCCATTTCTTCAATTCTAACAATTTCTTCAAATCTTCAAATTGTAATTAGAGATTTCTTAATTTGATTCTCCCTATTTCGGGCGCCAAAATGTAGTTGCAGGAAATCCCACACTACACCCTTGTTATGATTTTGCTATATTCAACTCACAATTGAAGATTAAAAACGACAGTTTATTATTTTGTTCTCAGAGATGTTTACAGAAATGGAAGAATTCAAGATTACAACTATTCTCTTGAAGTTTCTCTCTCCTCAAGACTTTCTTAACTCTCAAAAATACATCATCATCTTCTGGACATATTGGGTCTATATTTATAGGGTAGTTACATAGTGGATGACAGCTAAGTTTTCCTCTTATTTTGGATTGGTTTTGCGATTGTACCGCGTTAGTTATGATGTTCATTCTTGCAATCTTTGTAACCATCACGGGACAAACATGCTTTTCTCATGTTCTCTTCAATCGTCAGTTATTATGTCACTCTTTTGACTACTTTTGTGACACTCGCAAAGTGTAATTGAAGAGCTTGCGGTAATGCTCGCTGGAAAGCGTTGTTAATCTAGCAGAGAGATATTGTAGCGATATTCTGGTCCTACAGTTTGTATCCCGACACTTAATGTTAGTCCCTAAAAAAATGTGTTGTCATTCCATTACTGCAGGCAGGATACTCTATTTCCCTCAGTCCTCAATTGATTTTCAGGGAGAGGTGATTGGTTTCTTGAGTTTTCTCATTCTCTATCTCTTAATTGTCTTGTCTGATGATTTACTGCAATACTGCATGCTAAAATTACTTTACTTTGGCTTGCTTATTCAATATAATATTTATTTATACCTCTTTATTTTTCATCTTCTTTACCCTTCACCTATGCTCTGCATTCCTGCAAGTATTATTGAAACTAAGTTTTACTCCTTAGTTAGTGATTCTGTAATGGCATTTCCAGCTGATCAAGTGAGAGTTATTGAGTTTGATGAGGATGTTCTGCTGTGTGATGATTCCCGTAGTTATCTCAAAAATTCTGTCAAACATCATCTCAATAGGGCTTGGCCAATTGAATACAATGATTTTCAACTGGCCAAGGCTTATGTTCAAGGCATGGACATAAAGACTGTTTGTGGTGTTGTTCAAAAAGGGTCAGGATAGAGACATTGCTTTAAATGCCAGACCAACTTTGTTGTTTGGCCAGCTTTTTGCTATTCAGCCTTTAGGTGAATTAGAATCGATTTTTGATTTTGTTTGAGAGGTTACTCTTATGCCTGTGCAGATTCCTATTCACTCATATCTTGTCAATATTGGGAAGGTTAGAGAAGCATTTGATCAACTTGGAACTTTTGTGGTAGCAGTCTCTCCAGTTGGTAATTGGTTTGAAGCCAAGATGATGGTTCCCTTGAGAACTCCTCTCACAAGAAAAGTTGTCTTTAACACTAAAAAAAGGCCATACTACATGACAGCCTTCTACCCAAAGTTTCCATTTAGAGCTTGCAAAAAATATTTTGTGTTGTATCATTGTGAGGAAAAATGCATGGAATCCTAGTCAAGAATATTTGTCAGAGCTTTGCCTTCGCCTTCTCGTCGTGCTTCACATGTTGATGTCACCATTATGAGGTCTCAATCTATGGCTGGGGAAGGCTCCAATACTGGTGAATCGTCAAATAACTCCTCTCTCTTGGATCACTCGAAGCCTTCTGCTTTTTCGGTTTGCCTTCAACTCTCAAAGAGTATTGGTAACAAAGCTTCAACTTTCACCCCTCTTGTTACTTCAAATTCTTTGCCTTCTGTATCTACTTTAACTATTAGAGACTTGTCGATCCCTTATTCTTGTCCTGTGAACCCTTCGGCTTCTTTAGTTCGTCATGTGCCTGCTAAGTCTACTCCACCCTTTGTGTCCCCTTTTGATAATTTTTCCCTTGGCAACAATGAAAATGTGATTGATAGAAAAGTAAAAAGACCTAGGACTATGTTTGAATCAGTTTACTTAGAGGCTAGTACTTACTATTCGCCAGCATATGGGGTGCAGTCGCCTTTCTGGCCTTCTATTTCTTCTGCTCCGCTCTTTTCACCTCCAGATTCTGCTGCATTCAGCTTGGAAAGTTTTGGTTTATCTACTAGCCTTAGCTCTTTTGTGATCAATTTTTTTTGGGCCACGTATTGTTCCTCCTTCTCGCATTCTGTGGTGACGACTTCGAGCTTTTCATGTAGCTAAGTTGCTGGAGTGAACTTCTCTGCTGGAGGATCTTTGCCTCATCCTTTTGACCAAGAACTAAGTGCTCCTCCTCGATTTGGTGAAAACAAATAATGTATTATTTTGGAACCAACTTCACTAGCCACTCTGCTACCGGAACCTATTATCACTGATGAAGAGTTCGAGAATGAAGTTGACCTCATGATGATAGATGATGATTCTTTGACTGACAACACCTCCATGGCTCATGACCTTGTAAGTCATTCTATATTTTCTTTAGCTTCCTTCATATTTTAGTTGCCTGTTTTCTTAACTTCCTGGTTGCTCTCCGTCATTTAAGTTGTTGATGTTGTGTTATCGTTGTTCTTTTTTCGATTCTGTTAAGTTTAGTTTTTTGTGTTAAAGATGAAGTTTTTATGCTGGAATATGAATGGTTGTTGCTCTGATAAAAAATGGAAACACTTACCCAGTTTAGTTATGAAGTATAAGATTGATGCTATTTGTCTGCTTGAAACAATGGTTGATACGAATACTGTTAGAAAATACACTCATCATCTTCCATTTGATGCTTGGTCTATGCTCCCGCCGGTTGGTAAATCGGGTGGCCTTGCTTTAAGTTATTTTGTTAACTCTAATATTGAATTGCTTGGTTCCTCGCTTAATATGATTCATATTCTGTGTGATATTTCTCCGGCTATCAAAAACTGTGTTGTTTCCTTTATTTATGGGTCTTTATCGGTGTGTGGTAAGAGGAATCAGTGGAAATTTTTAAATGACATGATAGTAAATAAAAATATTACCTGGTTAATATTTGGTGAGTTTAATTTCATTTTGCATAGCTCTGAAAAACAAGGTGGTAATGTTGATAGTTCATTTCCTCCGAATTTTGTTAGAGAAAGTTAAATTAAGATGAATATGAATGAAGTTTTTTCATATGGCAATCCCTTTACTTGGTGTAATAGAAGATTCAAAAACCCTCCTGAGTTAATTTTTGAAAAGTTGGATCGTATTTTTATGAATGATAAATGGCTTTCGGTTCTTCCTCAAACTAGGGTGACAAATCTGGGTAGGATTTATTCTGATCATTGCCCCATTTTGGTGAAATGCTTCCACTATGAGAGGAAAGTTAACATCCCTTATAAAAAATTTAAATGTTGGCAACTTAACCCTGAATTTAAAGAAGTTATGACTGATTCTTGGGCTCATGGAGTCAATGGCTCTCCATCTTTTGTAGTTGTCAATAAGCTTCATCATGTTAAAAATGTTTTAATAAAATGGAATGTTAACTCCTTTGGTCACATCAAAACTACTATAGGTAGACTAAATGCTGAGATTGAAAAACTGCAAGCTTTTCCCTACTCTCCTCAGATTGGTGGTTATATCTTGAACTATTCAAATCAGCTTGATTACTGGTATGAAATTGATCATTGTTTTTACAAACAAAAGTTCATAATTAATTACTTCATGCATTACGATAAGAATACTAGCTTCTTTCATAACACTGTTAGTCTGGGGAACATGTACAATACCATTCGTACAATTAGAGATGACCAAGGAAATTGGATTGATAATAAAGAACAGGTAGATGACTTGCTTACTAGGCACTTTAAGAAAATTTATACTTCTTCCAACCCTTGTATTCAGGACATTCAAAATTATTTAGAGTTTGTCTCTCCTATAATTACTGGGGAAATGAATGAATCTCTGACTGCCATTCCTTCGCTTCAAGAAATTTGGGATACAGTTAACATGATGACTCCTTGGAGTTCTCCGGGCCCGGATGGTTTCCCTCCTGGGTTCTTCAAGGATAAGTGAGAAATTGTAGGAGAGGTTGTTGTCACTCATGTACAGAGTTTTTTCAGGAATAAATTCCTTCTTAAACAATTGAATTTCTCTTACATTACTTTAATCCCTAAAATAAAAAAACCCTGCCTCTCCTCATGATTTTAGACCTATTAGTCTTGCGAATTGTGTGTATAAAATTATCTCTAACATTCTAACTAATAGGTTGAAGCCTCATCTAGATTCTCTGATCTCTCCTTACCAATATGCATTTGTTGCTAATCGACAGATACATGACAACATTGTAATCACTCATGAAATTCTACACTCTTTTAAAACTAAAAAAAAAATCGAAAAATAATTATATGGCCATTAAGCTTGATCTCTCGAAAGCCTTTGATAGGCTTCAGTGGTCTTTTATCAATGTTGTTTTTAAAAAATTGGGATTTTCAGATGTTTGGTGTCATTTAATCTATCAGTGTATCAGTACAGTGTCTTACTCTGTTTTGGAAAATGGTTCCCCAAGTGAATTTTTTGTGCCTTCTCGGGGAATTCGGCAGGGGGATTGTTTTTCTCCGTATATCTTCATTCTTTGTATGGAGGTTTTATCTCAACTTCTCTCTAAAGCTGAGAATGACAAACTGATTCAGGGATTTAGTTTTAGGAAAAATAGTCCATCTATTTATCACCTTTTTTTTTTCAGATGAATGCATGATGTTCTGTAAATCTTCTGCCACTTATGCAAAGAATATCATTAAGGTTATTAATGTGTTTTCAAAGGCGTCAGGTCAGACAATTAACTTTGATAAATCTGGGTTTATTACTAGTGGAAAAATGTATCATAGACACAACAAGTTTCTATCTAAGACCCTTAACATGAAGTTTCTTAGTAGTTCTGAAAAGTATTTAGGAACTCCTTTATTTATTGGAAAGGACAAAACCAAGTCTTTTTCCTTTCTCATTGATAATTTCTATGCAAGACTAAGTTCTTCGAAAAAATCCAACTTGAACATTGCTGGTAGAACTGTCGTTACAAAGAAGTATTTTCTAGCTTGTCTGTTTATCATATGGCATGTTTTCCTCTACCTAAAACGGTCACCAATAAAATAGATTCGATTCAAAGAACCTTTTGGTGGGCTAAAAAGAATTCTAAGCATGCTGCCTATTTTCGCTCTTGGGGTGATATAGGGAAATCTAAACTAAATGGGGGTCTGGGTATTAGAAATTCCTATGTTACTAATAGGGTTTTCATTTGTAAGATGGGTTGGAGAATATTGAAGAATCAAAATAGTTTTATTTCTAGATTTCTTAAGGATAAATACTTCCCTAACCAGAATCTTCTTGAAATTGATAAGGCTGCTGATTCTGCTTCATGGATGTAGAAAGGAATTATTAAGGGGTTGAAGTTTATTAAAACTAATACAGTGGTTAAAATAAATAATGGGGCTTTTATTCCCATTTGTAATGCTTCCTAGATTCCAGGGATTGCTTTGCCTCCCTCTCCCTTGAAGCCTATGTGCAATAACTTTGTTTATGTGTCTGAGCTTATTGACCATCATCATAACTATTGGAATATTTCTCTTCTGAATCTCTTATTCTCCCCTGAGGAGGTTATTAGGATTATGTATATTAGATTAAGCGTGTTTCAGTCAGACTCTCTTAGTGGGCACATACTAGGAATGGTAAGTTCACTATCAAGTCTGCGTATAAAATATATATGAATGGTAGTCCTTCGCCTGAAGACTCAATTTTCTAGAGGAAAGTCTGGAATACTGACTGTCTGCCGAAAGTTAAGTTCTTTATGTGGAAATTTTTTTCTCATATGCTTCCAATTAAATCCCTTTTGCATCTTTACAATCCTCATGTGAATGTTCTCTGCTCTTTCTGTAATACTCATGAAGAAACTGTGATACACCTTTTTGTTAAATTCCCTGTAATTTCGCGTATTTGGTTTAATCTTTCCCTTCAACATTTGGTTAATGATGATTTTGAATGGATTGATGATGTTTTCCTCTATTGGCATAAGTCAAGTCTGGGTATGTCGCCTTTTAAAGTTGGTTGGCCTAGTGTATGTGCTATTGTGATGTGGTGTATCTGGAAATTGAGGTGTGATGTTATTTTCAGGAGTGCTTCTCTGGATATGAACATGATCATTGTTGATATTAAGAGAATGCTTAATTCTTACATTACCCCACAGTCTAGGGTTGTGGATTGTGCTCATAATATCATAATCTCCCAGTCTGAAGTAGAAAACTTTATATTTGTAGTTGGCTCTTTCAAGGATTTTAATATAGGTATTGGTGTTATTTGGCGTGATGCAGCAGGGAATGTAAGAGAGGTGCGTTCGGACTTTGGGTTGATTCAAAATGCAGTGGGAGCTGAAGCTACTGCTCTTAGTTTGGCCATCTCTTGGGCAGAAGAGATGAATCTTCCCAAAGTGGTGTTTGTTAGTGATTGTCTCCAGCTGGTGCATTTTGTTAATGGCTGCAACTCTTATGTGGATTGGAGAAGCCTAGACCTTTTGGAGCAATGTCGGAGTTTAATTTCTAGTTATGTTTCTTTTAAAGTTATATACATAAAGCGGTTGAATAACCCATTAGCGGACCGTCTTGCGCGACGGGCTAGGAAAAACAAACTCAAGGGTTTATGGTTTTCTCTTCCAAATTTTCTTGATGGTCTGTTCAGGAAGATAAAACTTAATGTAATTTGTAACTTTTTTCTTTCTTAATGAATGGTCGCGTTTCGTAGTAAAAAAAAAACAGAAGATTAATGAGAAGTGGCACTTACCGATTTCAAGCAAGTAGTTGAGCCCATGCTCACGTAATTAGAATCCATTAGCTTGTTAGGTTTGACCCACGAAAGAAAAGAATAGTCTGACTCAGAAAACAAAATTTACATCCTTCAAAATTCGTATGGCATTCTTCCGTGATCATGAATTTGATTTTTGTTAAAGGGAAAGATAAAATAATTAGGGGGAAAGCTGACCGTGGTCAAGTAGTTTTGATTTTATGGTCAATATGGGTGTAAAAATGATCTCAGAACCTAGTAGTAGCACTAACAATAACCAAAAAAAAAAAAACAAAAAAAAATTCTTAAAGATTTCAACTCTAGCTGTAATAGGGTTTAATCACATACTATCACCTTGTAAACGGAATTCATTTAATTCAAAGCTTTAATTCTCATTGACATTAGAAAAAAGAAAACCATTAATGCTTGGTTTGATTATGAAATATAGGTATATATTTATGGAGCAGTATATTATATGGACCCCAAATTTACATACGAGCAAATTAACCATGGTCGATTTTTAGGTCAGATTAAGAATGCAATCATGGTGATTCCATAACCTTTATTTACTACATGGATCATATGTTAGGTGTCCATAATGCTATTGATTTTTGATTAACACAAAATGATGGTTCTTTTAATTCTGTAAAGGTGAATCGTTAAATGTAATCGAAAAGAAAATTAATTGAGCTTTATCGCCAATATTTATTCTTCTAACTAAATTACCAACTGATGATATTGCAACTTTGTAAGTGCCTCAGTGGATATAATCTGATTGATCGCATCAATGTACAGTTGAAGCAAGTGTTATGGTTCAGTACGTAACAATGATCAAAATATCATGAAAACTTAATAGATGAACGAGATTGGAGAGAAAAAGAGGAAGAGTTAAGAGAAGGTTGAGAAGAATCAGAGAAGTAGGGAGAGGTAGGGAAGTGTTGAGAATAATTATGTTTTGCTTAACCCTTAAAACCGTAGAGTATCAGGTATATATATCCTAATACTTGATAAACAAGTTACGTAGCAATTCTAACGGAAGTAAATATCTATTCAAACCAATAACCTAAAATAAAGAAACTCTAAAAAAGGGAAAACCCTATAGACATGTTGGTATCACAACATCCCACCCAGCTTGAAACAAGACTTGTCCTCAAGTCTGGAATTCTGGAAACCACAACAGTATTTCATCAGCAATCTCCCATGTTGCTTCTTCAGTGGAACGACCTCTCCATTTGATGAGACATTTGGTTCCAGCAACATTGCCCTTCTTATACATCTTACGATCCAAGATTGATTCAGGTTCCCACTTTTCATAATCCACTGTAACATGCAATTCAGTCTGGACAATGTCAGAAACACCAAGCTTGAGTTTCAAGAGAGAAACATGAAACACAAGATGAATTCTACTGGAAGTAGGTAACTCCAAACGATAAGCCACAGTTCCAATCTTTTCCAAGACCTTGAAGGGTCCATAAAATTTCGGTGAAAGCTTTGAAAAAGATGAAGTTGCTGCAGTTGTCTGACGATATGGTTGAAGTCTGAGAAAAACCAAATCCCTAACTGAAAATTCTCTTTCAGTTCTATGTGCATCAGCATAAACTTTCATTCTTGACTGAGCATCTTGTAAATTAGACTTCAGAATCATCAAAACCTGGTCACGAGCTTGTAAGATGACATCCACGGCATGAACAGTAGTAGAGTCAGAAATATATGTTGAAACTGTTGGAGGAAGTCTGCTATACACAGCTTGATAAGGACTCATTTTGATTGCCGTATGAAAGCTAGTATTATACCACCATTCAGCCGAGGGTATCCACTTCATCCAATCAGTAGGTTTAATCCCAGCAAAACATCGTAAATAACACTCCAAAGTTCTATTTGTAACTTCAGTCAAACCATCAGATTAAGGATGATAAGCAGAGCTTCGACAATGTTGAGTATTCTGAAGTGAAAATAAAGCTTCCCAAAAATGACTCATGAAAATAGAATCCCTGTCACTAGTGATACTCTTAGGCATGCCATGTAATCGAACTATTTCTCGAACAAAAACTTCAGCCATTGTATCAGCTGAATAAGGATGTATAAGAGCCACAAAATGTGCATACCTGGATAAACGATCCACCACAACTAGAATCGATGTTCGTCGATTAGATGGTGGAAGACCATCTATAAAATCCATAGATATATCCAACCAAATATCAGTAGGTATGGATAAAGGATGTAGTAATCCTGAAGGAGAAATGGATGCCGCCTTGTTGCGTTGACAAATATCACAAGAAGCTATGTAATCTTTAACTGTCTGCTTCATGCCTGCCCAATAAATTTTTTGTTGAAGTCGCTTATAAGTACGCAAATAACCAGCATGACCACCAGTTGGAGTTGAATGAAATTCATCCAAAAGTTTTGAGCACCAAGAAGATGTAGAAGTTACTACAATTCTGTTCTTATAGCGAAGAACTCCATCAGTATAAGTGTAATGGGGCGGACAATCTTGTTGATCACGAAACTTAGCAATGATGAGACCTAAATTAGTGTCATTATGGCATTCTTGAACAATGTCAACAATCCCAGTGAATACTAGCATAGTAATTGCCATTAATTGACAATCATGAACACGGGATAATGCATCAGCCACTAAATTTGAAGCTCCAGATCGGTAAATGATTTCATAATCATAACCAAGTAGTTTGGACAACCACTTTTGATGTTCCATTGAAGAGATACGCTGCTCCAAGAAGTATTTAAGGCTCCTATGATCAGTGTAAATCTTAAAATGACGACCCAGTAAGTAAGACCGCCATTTATTGACTGCATTAACTATAGACAACATCTCCTTGTCATAAACCGAAAGATTAAGATTTTTTCCTGAAAGTGATTTGCTGTAGTAAGCAACATGCCTCTTATCCTGTATTAATACTGCTCTAAGACCATTACCAGATGCATCACATTCCAAACTGAATTCTTTGGTAAAATCTGGGAGTGCTAAAACTGGTGTACTAGTTAAAGCATGCTTGAGGGTGTTAAAAGCTGTAGTCGCATCAGAAGTCCATACAAATGAATCCAACTTGAGTAATTGTGTAAGTGGAGCACTAATCTTACCATAATCCTTAACAAACTTACGATAATATCCAGCCAACCCCAAAAATCCTCTCAAATCTTTCACTGTGGTCGGAATAGGCCATTTTGTTATGCATGATATCTTATCAGAGTCAACAGATACACCTTCAGAAGAAACCATATGACCCAAATAACTGATTGTCATCTTAGAAAATTCACACTTTTGTTGATTGAGAAATATTTGATGTGCACGTAATGCTTCAAACACCAAGTGGACATGTTGAATATGTTCAGATTCAGACTTGCTGTAAATAAGTATGTCATCAAAAAATACCAATACAAACTTTCGAAGAAAAGGACGAAGAATTTCATTCATCAGACTCTGAAAAGTTGCAGGAGCATTGGACAACCCAAATGGCATTACTAGGAATTCGTAATGACCATCATGTGTGCGAAAAGCTGTTTTATGTATATCATCTGGGTGCACACGAATCTGGTGATAACCAGATCGCATATCAATCTTAGAAAATATCACTGTACCATATAACTCATCAAGAAGTTCATCCACAATTGGAATTGGAAATCTATCCTTGACAGTAACCTTATTAAGAGCTCTATAATCCACACACATACGCCAAGAGCCATTATTTTTGCGAACTAAGAGCACAGGAGATGAAAAAGGACTAGAACTAGTTCTAATCAAACCTGTATCTATGAGTTCCTTAAAAAATTTCTCAATCTCCTCTTTTTGAAAATAAGGATATCGATATGGCCTAACATTCACTGGTGCAGAGTTAGGCAATAAAGGAATACGATGATCATACTTTCTCTGAGGTGGTAAGTCAGTTGGTGAAGTAAACAAATCAGAAAAACGTAGAAGTAAATCTGAGACTGCCGTGTTTACCTGAGAAGTAGTCTCTGAAGCAGTTGAAGGCGTCACCAATTGAAGTAAAAATCCATGTTGAGTGTTTTGAAAAACTTTCTGCATTGGAATGCTATCAAGTAATAGAACTGAAGCTAGCTTATTACCTACTAAAGCATATTCCTGATCATTGGAAGTAAACTTCATGTGTAATTTCTCAAAATCCCAAGCGATATTACCCAAAGTTCGTAACCATGATACACCAAGCACTGCCTCACAACCACTTAATGCTAATAAGAAAAACTCAGTAGTGAACTGATAATCTTGTAACTTAAGAGAAATATCAGAACAAAGTCCTTGAGTTTTTAGAATTCATCCATTACCAACCAGAACATTCATATCATCATTGACTGACTTAGGTAGAATACCACATCTCTTAGCAATTGTAGGGTGCAAGAAATTATGAGTTGAACCCGAATCAAGTAAAATAGTAATTGGATGACCTGCAATGAAGCCTGTAACACGCATAGTGGTAGGGAAGGAAGATCCAGTAAAAGCATGAAGTGAAATTGTGGGTTCATAATGCATCTTATTTGCATCTTCAGGAGTAATCATCTCTTCTGTGTCAGATGTTGTTGGCTCTTCGTCTCCTTCAGTATGAATTTCTGGAGTCATCTCTAGAATTAATAATCTAGAGTTCAATGGTTGGGCACAAATATGACCAGCCTTATATTGTTCATCACAATTAAAATACAGACCTTGTTCACGTCTAAGTCGTTGTTCTTCTAACGATAAACGTTTAACTCCAGATGGAATTGTAGGCTTCTTAAAAGGTGTATTAACTTGATCAGATGAAGTAGTCGCATGTTTGTACATATTCGACCTCGCAATAAACTTGTAAAAAGAAGAGTTTGAAAGTAACACATCTTCTTGTTTTATAGCTTTTTTAAAGGCTGCAGCTAGTGTGGGTGGTTCAAATACCTCAACAACAGATCGAATGTCCTTCTTGAGATAACGGATAAAGAGATCAATGACATAGTCGTCTGGTAAATCTGTAACAAAGTTAAGAAGTTTTTCAAATTCTCTAATGTGATCACGTACCGAACCTCGTTGAGAAATTGTTGACAAAGCTAAACGTGGATTATCAATATTTTTGTCAGCAAAACGTTCACGAACCAATGTGCAAAAGTCGATCCATGTAGGATTATTGAGCTTGTTCTGAACCCAACGAAACCAAGAATTGGCGTCTCCCTTAAAATAAGAAGTAGCAATGTCAATCTTGAGACCTTCAGCTGTATGATGAAGACGAAAATACTGATCAGCTTGAAATATCCAATCAGCCAGGTCTGTCCCTTCAAAAGTAGGAAACTTCAAATTATTAGGTATAGGAGAACCTAATATACCATTGCCTCCACCGGAACCACTACTACCAGGTATACCAGAATGACCCTGGTGACCATTATTGGTTTCAAAACCACCAAATCCAGGAGGTGTATTGAGAGGAAAACGTGCATGAATAAGAGATGCGACATCACGAGTAATAGTAGCAGCAATAGTGTTGAGATTTTGCGTGTTCTGCTGCATCACCGTAGCCATCTCTTTTTTATGATTATCCAAAATAGTTTGCAAACTTGTATTATGTAAAGTTTGCGTTCTTTTCATCAGTGCATCCAAGATAGCAGCTCTGGATTGATCTTCATTATCTGAAGTATCAATGACTGTTTGCATAAAATGGGAAACTGTTTTGTTCAAAGTGTTCACCACCGTTGTAAGCTGGTTAACTTCCTCTGTAAGAGTTATTGCGCAAGCGGAACTAAAAAAGTTAGGGTTTTCGGTGAACAGTAACGCCAGTGAACAGTAACGTCGGTGAACAGTGTTTTTGAAAACCCTAGTTTAAACAAATGAACTGGTTAACAGCAGTGTATGTGAAGAAAAAAAAATTTAGCGTTTTTTTAAAGAAAGGATCTAACCTGTTCTGATGACAGATGTTATGGTTCAGTACGTAACAATGATCAAAATAGCATGAAAACTTAATAGATGAACGAGATTGGAGAGAAAAAGAGGAAGAGTTAAGAGAAGGTTGAGAAGAATCAGAGAAGTAGGGAGAGGCAGGGAAGTGTTGAGAATAATTATGTTTTTCTTAACCCTTAAAACCGTAGAGTATCAGGTATATATATATCCTAGTACTTGATAAACAAGTTACGTAGCAATTCTAACGGAAGTAAATATCTATTCAAACCAATAACCTAAAATAAAGAAACTCTAAAAAAGGTAAAACCCTATAGACGTGTTGGTATCACAACAGCAAGCACACTTTTTTTTCCCCAAATCGATATAGGAAAGAGGCTACTTCTTATCCCGTCAGTGGTTCTTTAGTTACAGTAAGTAGAATGAACCGCTCATGGACTAGTTTTCTATTTACACCCTAATTGACACTAGGTCATCTTTCATTGTCTAAAAGTCAGCTTTCCCCCTAATTGTTTTAGCTTTCCTAATAACAAAAATCATGAATTTGATCCAACTACTTTCAATGCTTTTGAAAGCATGGGAAACGACAAAAATAAAACCAACTAATACACTTAAAATCGTGCATACTAACCAGCACTTGTATTCAATGAATCATGGTAACTTGAATGCTAAATAAGTGTAGATACATGAAATCGAAAACCAGTGATATGACCTATATTGATCATCATGAGCACTGTATACAATTAAAAGATTTATGATGCTCATGATCCAATGTTCGGTAAAACTAGACGACCACTCCAAAGGTTGGATGGCCAACCGAAAAAATTGACGCAAAAAAACGAAATTTTGTACTCACAATTTATTTCCAGCATAATGACACAGAGTCGGAGTACTTGTAAATTTGTAAAGCGAAATTGTAAAGCAAAAATATGTAAGTTTAGTTTCAGAAAAAAGAAACACTTTCACATTTTTATTTTTAGGGCTATTTAACGGATGGTACCCGGCAAATGACCAACACCTAAGTTTGGTACTCAATATTTCAAATATTAAGGGATGGTACCTTGACCGAACGTTGACTGTCAATGACTCCATTTGACTGATTTATATATTATTTTCTGAAAATTTTATTAAAATTTTATGAAAAGTTACAAAATTATCCCCGAGAACCCTATTTTCTTCCTCCTCTCTTATTCAATCCCCAAAGCCGCAGGAAACCCAAACTCTTAAGACAAAAGAAATTACAGAGAAGGAAATAAGGAAAATCGTTTGATTATTCTCGTTCAGTAATAAGCCCTAAAAACCAAGAAAGATTAAGTCAAAACCCTAAAAATGAAGTAATTAAAAAGATTGTGGGTAACCGGATATAAGGAAATGCTTACCAGATTGATCGACTTAACCAAATATACAAATCAAATCCAACCCTTTCTCAAGTAGTAGTGGTGAAACTGTAAATGAGAAAACTATAAGAATGATATTATTGTAAAAATATTTCAGTAGAACTTACAGAGAGTTATTACAAGCCTATTTAAGGAAAAGTTATGTAATGACCAGGCAACACATGTGTGAAGTACACAGACACTACAATAGTCAAGTCAACTGTTGACAGTGTTGACTTGAGACACAAACATACAGTGTCTAATACACCCCCTCAAACTGTTATGGCTACAAAAACAGTTTGAATTAACAGTGTTGACTTGAGACACACAAACATACAGTGTCTAAGAAAGAACAAAACACTATAAAAGAACTAAGAACAATACAAACTACTAGCAAGTAGTAACCATCAAACTCTGCAGCAATCTGGAAAAAGTAGGTGCACAAAGACCCTTGGTAAAGATGTCAGCAACCTGTTGTTCACTTGCCACATGTTGAAGTCGTACAAATCCTTGTTCCACCAGCTCCCGTATAGTATGATACTGAATTTCTATGTGCTTTGTCCTAGCATAAAAAACAGGGTTAGATGCTAAGGATAATGCACTAGTATTATCACACAAAAGAACTGCAGGCTTAGTAATTGGAATCTGCAACTCAGAAAGTAAATCGGAAAGACATTTTAATTCTTCTGAAGCCACTGACAAGCATTTGTATTCAGCCTCAGCTGAAGATTTAGAAACAGTTGGCTGCTTTTTAGATGACCATGAAATAAGGTTTGTACCAAGAAAAACTGCATAACCTGAAGTTGACCTTCTTGTATCTGGACACCCTGCCCAATCTGAATCAGTATAAGCCTTTAACTCATGTAAACTAGTTCTTCGCAAAGTAATTCCTAAACCAATTGTTCCTTTCAAATATCTGAGAATTCTTTTAACCAACTGCATATGGACATCAGTTGGAGAGTGCATAAATTGGGAAACATAGTTTACCCCAAAATAGATATCTGGCCTGGTAGTTGTTAAATATTGCAAGCTACCAACAATAGTCCTATACTCAGTAGCATCATCTAATATTATACCATCAAGTATTGAAACTCTGTTACCCTTCACAACTAGTGTATCACATGGTTTACTGTCTAGCATATTAGCTTTTGTGAGTAATTCTAATGTGTATTTCTTCTGTGTCAATAAAATAGAATCTGAATCCCTGACAGCTTCAATACCCAAAAAATATCCTAAATCACCTAATTCTTTCATAGCAAATTCTTTCTTGAGAGAAATAATAAGAGCATCAATCATAACAGAAGAAGTACCAGTTAATAATATATCATCTACATAAAGCAGCAAGATAAGCATGTCTTGATTGTAGGTAAACACAAACATAGAATTGTCAGAGACTGATTTCTTAAACCCATTTGAACAAAGAAAAGTATTGAATCTGTGAAACCAAGCTCTAGGAGCTTGTTTCAATCCATATAAGCTCTTCTTAAGGCGACACACATAATTGGAAGGATAATCTGGATTAGTGAACCCCTGTGGTTGTGACATATAAACAGCTTCATCCAAATACCCATGTAGAAACGCATTGCTAACATCTAGCTGTCTAATTTTCCAGTTATGAAAGATTGCAACACATAGAACAACTCTCACAGTAGTACTCTTAACAACTGGACTAAAGGTCTCATAATAATCCACACCATCTAACTGATTATATCCTTTTGCAACAAGTCTAGACTTTAATCTGTCAACAGTACCATCTGATTTCTGCTTAACTTTATAGACCCACTTTGAACCTAGAATGTTCATAGATGGCTCAGGAGGTACATAATCCCAAGTGTCATTATCCCTTAATGCAGTATACTCCTCATGCATAGAAACTTGACATTTAGGATTTGTAATTGCTTGCTTAAAAGATGTTGGTTCAGAAACAGTAGTTAACAAAGATGCATAAGAAGAAGAAATAGGGTATTTAACTGAAACATGAGTTAGATGATCTGGAAAAAGCTTAGGTTTTGAAATTCCTCTTTGTGCTCTAGTTACTATAATTGAAGTATATTTTGAAGTGTCTGAAGCAGTAACAAGAGGAAGTGATAAAGAACGAGGTGTAGTTGAAAGAGTAGAAGACTGAGAACTAGTTGAAGAAATATCAGAAACAGAAGACACAGGACAAGAAAAATAAAACTGAGACTCATCAAAAACCACATTCTTGGAAATGTAAGACTTTTTAGAAATAGGATTATAGCATTTGTAGACCTTATGAGAAGGACTATAACCTAGAAAAAGACACTTTACTGACTTGGGAGAGAGTTTGTCAGCTCTTGAATGAGCCAAATGTGGATAACAAACAGTTCCAAAAACTTTTAGAAAAGAATAATCTGGAGCAATTCCAAAAAGAACCTCAAAAGGAGACTTAAAATCCAGAACTCTAGTTGGTGTTCTATTAATAAGATAACTAGCAGTATGATAAGCATCATACCACATTTGTTTAGGACATGAAGCATTGAATAACATAGTGTTACCCATTTCAGTAATGTGTCTATGCTTTCTCTCAGCAAGACCATTCTGCTCTGGAGTTCTAGGACAAGAAATATGAATATGAATACCACTCTTTTCTAAAACAGTTTTGAAAATTCCCTTAACTAGCTCTGCAGCACCATCAACTTGAAAAGATATTATCTTTGTTGAAAATTGATTCTCAGTGTGATTTTTGAAATGAGTAAAACATTGAACAACATATGTTTTAATTTCCATTGGATAAATCCAGTTAAAACGACTGAAATCATCTATAAAAACTATGTAATATCTATATCCATTCAAAGAAGGAAGAGTTGGACCCCAAACATCACAGTGTATTAAGGATAAAGGTTTTTGCTCATGAGAAGAAGACAAGTGAAAAGGAAGCTTTTTACTTTTAGCAATGTGACATGGATGACACAAAGATGAAGACAATGGAGTAGTTAAAACAATTTGTTTTTGAGAATGCAATTTTTGAATAATAGAGCTTGATGGGTGGCCTAACCTATCATGCCAAACTTTAGGATGAGCATTCAAAGAAGCAGTCAAAGCAACATGAATCTTGGAAGATATGAAAGAATCAGTGAGAGGATACAAATTATTAACAACAACTCCTTTAGTAAGCAATACATCAGATGACAAGTCTCTAATTTCATAACCATAAGGAAAAAGCTTAAAGTAGCATGAATTATCTCTTGTAAACTTTGCTACTGAAAGCAAGTTATGTTTCATATCTGGTACTAAGAGAACTGTATTAAGCCTAAAACTAGTTTTAGGTGCTTGAATAACAGATGTTCCAGTAGAAACAATTTTGAGAGACTTACCATTTCCCACTTGTATTGTTTCTTTGCCTTTGTAAGAAGAAGTATGTTGAAGAAGACCTTCATTACCAGTCATATGTGTTGTTGCACCAGAATCTGCAAGCCATTGAGGAGTCTGAGAGGTTGATGGCGCTGAAAAACTGTGATGTTCACCCATAGTAGAAAAAGCATGTTGATGTTGTGCTACATCACCCATAATAGAAAAAGCATGCTGCTGTTGTGCTACATTTGCAGAATTACTAACTGTAGCAGATGTTGATGGTGGTGGATAATATCTAAAATAGCACCTACTTGCATAATGACCCCTTTTTCGGCATATCTGACATTCAATCTGAGAAAAGTCTCTCCTACCACTTGTATTACCAGAAGAAGAAGCTTCGCTATTCCCACTAAATTTCCAACTGGAATTTGAAACATTCTTGCCATTATAAGAATTACTCCCCCCCTGAAGAATATGAACTACCTCCAGTACTTGTATTCTTACTCTTTCCTCTACCATATCCATTTCCATTATTGTTATTACCATTTCTTGAATAAAAACCAGTAGGATTTTGAGAATCAAATACCAAACTAGTATCCTGATGTTGATCAACAAGCCACTGTTCATGACTAAGCAACCTTGGCTTAAGTTCAGCAAAAGTAAATGGAGCTTCTCTATTCTGAGCAGAAATCACAAAATTATCATATTCTCTTCCTAACCCATTGAGAACATACATCACTACATCTGATTCACACACCTTCTCACCAATTGCAGCTAAAGAATCAGAAATTGTTTTAATAGATTGAAGATAAGCAAGAATTGTAGAGTTACCTTTCTTGCAATTGTGTAGCTGATTCCTTAACATACTCTTTCTTGCCATATACTGATTCTTGAAGCTGACTTCTAGAAAAGCCCAAATTTCACGTGCAGTCAACAGACCCAACACATCTCCAAAGAACGAAGGTGTAAAAGTAGCCTTCAAACAACTCATCACAAAGCTATCTGCCTTCTTCCAATACACCCACTTGGGATTAAGTGACAATTCTCCATTAATAAAAATCTGTTTCGAAGGTTCAGCTTCATCTCCATTAACATAACCATATAAAGACGCTGAGTAGAGTAGTGATTCAAAGATATCTCGCCACAAAAGAAAATTTGTGGAATCCAGTTTTATTGACACAAAATTTCCAATATTAGTAAAAGGAATAACGAAATTACCATCGATAGCGTGAATTAGCAGCCATATTTCTTCTTCTTGTGTATGTAATCACGTTCATCAAAGATTATTGACCCTGAACAAGAACCCCAATTTTGGATCTCGATTTAGCTTGAAATAGCTGATGAATCTGAAAAGGGTATTGATAAAAATTGTTTGAACGATTCAATGAACTGCACAAAAAGATGTTGTGAAAAATTATTGCAGAAACAAAAAAATCAGTTTCAGAATTGTTGGATCAACCCGAATGATACCATGAGAAAACTATAAGAATGATATTATTGTAAAAATATTTCAGTAGAACTTACAGAGAGTTATTACAAGCCTATTTAAGGCAAAGTTATGTAATGACCATACATCACATGTGTGAAGTACACAGACACTACAATAGTCAAGTCAACTGTTGACAGTGTTGACTTGAGACACAAACATACAGTGTCTAATAGTAAACATACTAATTTGGGTTTCTCCCCCTGTTTTAATTAACGAGTGTGATTGGAACGAATTGGTTCAATGAGAGAAGAAAAATCAGTTGATTTGAATGTGAAAACATGGGTTTTTGATGATGTTTACCATTCTTGTTAATCTTGATTCAGATCTAATTTTTATTGAAATAATCATTTATCAACTGTTGTTGGTAATGTTCAGAAATTATGGTCGACGGAATTAGATTTAAAAACCCAGTTGATGCACCGGAATACTACCACGCAAATACTTCCACATCAGTCAAATGAGAGGTATTACGGTATAAGTGTCGGAAACCATTTTATTTCAATACCACGGTAATGGTTATATATCAGACCTGAAAAAAATGGAGGTTATCATTTACGAAACAGTCAAACAGATTGACAGATTGATGGAGATACAGAAAGAGGATTGGATTTATGAATTGGGTTCATGACCACCGTTTGTTCTTGTACTTGGTGGATACGTGGGTCGACCAAACATAGGTGGAATCAACATGGACCTGGTGGTGATAATGGTGGATTTTAGTCATCGTGATCTTCGTAGTGAGCTAGGGTGGGCCTAAACTTACGTGTGAGAGAAAGCTATCGATGATAGAGATCATTACTTCTCAAGGATAAGTTTGTAATTTCTAATAAATTCAATAATGTTTCGTCAAAAAAAAAAAAGATCACTCAAACGGAGACTTTAACAGTCAACGCCTGGTTTAGGTACCAAACCTTAATATTGGACCAAACTTAGGTGTTGGTCATTTGCTGGGCACCATCCGTTAAATAACCCTTATTTTTATCTAAAATAGTCAAAATTGAAAAGGTGAAAGTATCACGTTTGCTGAGACGGGGTGAAAGTATCACTTTTCCGGATACGGAGTGAAAGTATCATCTTTCCAGACACGAAGCAAAAGTATCATTTTACTTGACACGACGTGAAAGTATCATTTTTCCTAACACGGAGTGAAAGTATCATTTTTCCTAACACGATGCAAAAATATCATTTTTCCTGACATGGAGCGAAAGTATCATTTTTCATGATACGGCGCCAAAATATCATTTTTCATGACACGACGTGAAAGTATATCATTTTTCCTAACATAGAGCAAAAATATCATTTTTCCTGACACGTCGCGAAAATATCATTTTTCCTGAAATGGGGTGAAAGCATCATTTTTCCTGAAACGGGGTGAAAGTATCATTTTTCATGACACAGAGCGAAAATATCATTTTTCCTGACACGGCGCGAAAGTATCATTTTTCATGATACGACGTGAAAATATCATTTTTCCTGACACAGAGTGAAAGTATCATTTTTCTTTGTGGTGGTTTGCATAATCGATATACATTCAATTTTGGAAAATTGTACCTAAAGTGAAAGTATCATTTTTCCTGAAACGGAGGGAGTACATTGTTTTATTGGTTGTAACGGAAAATTAGTTGATGCTTAAACCAAAATATGGATGCATAATTGTTATGCATCATTTGTGGTCGTTTGCATAATGTCTATGTATACAATTTTCAAAAATTATGCCTAAAAGGATAAATACCTCCAAATTTTTCGTAAAAACTCTAAATTTGATATTGTTGTTTGTACTTGTTGTGTAGATTTTTTTAAAAGCTTTCCAAAGAGATAAAATTTGTAAAATTCCAAGGCACGTATTTCTAGATATGTTATATTCTAGTTTGTTTTGCAATTATACCCCTGAAAAGATCAAGAATACAAAATAAAGCTAGGCTAAGTTTGCCTTTGTTAGTGGTGGTCAAGATTTTTCCGTGGGAAAGATAAATCAAAGGCTGTGGTTCTCCCTGCCACACCCTACAAGTCGCACACGTGGTGTTAATTCCAATATTATGAATGAAAAATGAATACTCAAGTCAAGATATGGAATTTCAAAATTTATAACGGGGAGGTTCGAACTCATGACCTATTGTGTCATAAGAGTGGCCTCCAACCATTGTTCCACCTTTGTTGGAATTGATAGAAAAGATAAGTCAACAGTGGTGGCCTGTTCAACTTAAATACCATAATTGGTAATTGCACATAATAAATAATCTACTCATTATAAAGTGTTTTATTAATTAGTGTTTCACTAATTGCTCATAATAAATGACTAATAATTTTTTTAATTATAAATGTTTTCTTAATTAATTATAATATTCATTACTATTAATAAGTATAATTTTGATAAATAATATCAATAGACATTTTCTGCAACAATGAGTAATAGAAGAGGTGGAGGCCGAAAGATTAGTGGTGGTTAAGGGCGGAGCCAAGCACAATTATATTTATTTTTGTTCTTTTATCGTAAAATGGGATGCAAATTCAATTTTTCACATGTATCCAGCTTGCCAAGAATTTTTTCTCCCTCTCTCCTCAAAATTCTGGCTCCGCCCCTGGTTTGTGGTGGAAGTAGTGACGATGAATGCTGGTGAGTAGTGGTGGAAAATATTAATTTTATGTTGTCGTTACAACATCGATAACATCATAGTGTGGAAGATGTGGTTGGTTGTTTTTAACACTTTTGATAAAGGAAGGTACCATATATTTCAGGGATGATATCATACAAGACAATATTTTTATGATCGTAGTTGGATCACCTAAATGGTACCCCTGTTATCTTTGGTACTATATCGTATAAATCATGATTTTTAAATGTTAAAATAAAATTGATTGCAATACAAAAAAAATATATACACGGAAAAAATAATAATGAAACTAATCGATTGAAAAAAATTTGTTCAATCTAAACCTCATAATGGCATTTATGATTGAAAATTAGAATTACGTCCAACAACCTACTTGGGATGGGCGGCAGTGATGGTGGCAGTGATGGAGTGAAAAATTGACATTGAGGAGGCCTATTTTTTTTTAAAGAAACATGTAAACTTTGGTAGATTAAACCATAAATATATATGGATAAAGTACTATTTATAAAATAAACTAAAAAAATTATGTAGTTATTAAAAATTTAAGGGGTTAGAGCCAGGTTAGTCAACCCTTGGCTCCGCCACTAGGTGGTGGTGAATAAAAAAAGTGGATTCATATGGTTTTATGGTGGGGGCGGGTATTGGTGAAAAAAACATATTATGCTAATTTTGTAACGCCACAAAATGTGTAACGTTATATTATAAAGTATAAAATGTGGTTGATCATTCTAATGTTAAAATAAGCTCGATAAAACACATGTCCATTTTAAAAAATTGGTGCAATCAATTGCCATGTTATGTAATAACTAAACGAACGACATGAATCAAGATCAGAACATATGAAATTATTTATTATCGATTTTTTTTTATGTAGAGAGTGGTCAGGATTTGTCCTTGGTAAAGATAAATTTACCGCTGGGGTTTGTTCAACTTAACCATTTTTGAACGTTTTATTAATTAGTGTCTCATTGATTGTTCATAATGATTAATTAAATTTCTATTATAAATGTCCCTTTAATAATCTAACATAAATACATAATTTTATTAATAAATAATTTTACTAAAAACTATATTAATTCTAATGGTGGTAGTGGTAGTAGGGTTAGTATAAGCGGTGGCGGGTGTTTGTGAATGGTGGAGGCGGTAACATTACTATTGGTGGAAGAAATAGTGGAGGTGGGAGTTGGTAATAGTAGTGTATAATAATAGTTTTTGCTTTTTAGTGAGTTTTATTGACCAAGTAAAAAAATAATCTTCACATAACATGCAACATTGTATTGTGAAAGATGTAATTGGTTGTTTTTAGCACGATTTGACAAAAACTAAATATTTCGAGGATGATTCCGGAACGTATAAGACAATATGATCATGACTGTTCGATCACCCGTATTATATAAAGGCAATTGGTGTACCCGCGTAAGAGAATATTATCGCTCTCTCAAGTACTATTACATTCTTTTTCTTGAAAGACCATCAATGTCGAGTTGTTTCGCGACAACTACCTACAAAGACAACAACTTTCACTCAATTCCCGATATAAAACCTTATTGACCTGGAAAATGTATTTGCATTCTAAAATATTTGTTTGAAAATTATTTTTTTTCATCAAAATCATCATAAAAAACTCTAAATCATAAATCTAAATTTACTCTCCGATGTTTATAGAATATTTTTTATATTTTACATTCTCAAATCATGCGACCTCTTGATGGCAAATCAACAATATCAAATAACGGATCAATATGTATAGGTTTAATTTACTGGGTTAGAAGGTAGAGTAGACACAGATGGGTAGATCACACAAAGAAGAACATGACTGAGAATACTTCAATAATTTGGTAAAGAGATAAGTCAAAAATTTAAGATTAACTTTCTATAGGACTAATTAGATTGGCTTCGATAGGATCTGACTAAAATATGTATTAATAATAATTTTTACGTAAGACAATTGCAAAACATAGTTTGGCCAACTCTGCCTATGTAAAGAGTGGTCAAGATTTGTCCTTCCTCAATTGCTATGTTATGTGAGAAGAAGGTGATATCTAAGATTGAGGTATAATTCAAATCTATTAGATTCATACCATTTACAACTGGATGCCTTGAAATAAATTGACGTGTTGTTATTATTATTACAGGCAAGGGATACATTGACCACACTTGCGCAAATAGATCACTTCGCATATGATTGGTGTTGCATGTACTGTCTAGAATGCAACGAGGAATTTGAGGAAACAATGCACCAAAAGCAGTGTCCGGAGTATTTTGGATATAGTAACTTAGAATCGATGTAATACTTATGTTCTTTTTTTTTTTTTAGTTTTTCCAAAATCTATTTATTTAAGAAAAATGAACATTGCAAATACATAACATCAACAAAAATTAGACAGATTGCCTTTGACAATAATGGCTACTGATGGTCTGGAAACGACAAAAGAAAGGAATTATTGTACAAGAATTGGTGGGATATATAACGGATTACTTAATACGAATGAAAGAGGTATAACTATTTCGATTTTGAAATCACATAAAGTTCACAGTAGAAGATGACATCAAGTTTAAAGTTAGTCAAAAACATAATATGGCTAACTAAAATGGTGGATCGACATCATCTACATAGTTTAGTTAGTAGATTAGTTTGATTTTTATTATGTTTTCTACTTATCTACACCATTTTGGAAGTTTTATCTACTCTTTTGAGGTTTATCTTCGCTTTAATGGTGATTCTTGGTTATTGGGTTGATATTTAAGATCAATAGTGATGCTCTCCAACGACAAAACCTTCATCTTGGTTGTCTCCGGCGACGAAATTTACATCGGAATCTTCATCATCAACTTATCCGGCGACGGAACCTCCGTATGTGGTCTTTTTGACGATGGAAGCTTCATCAAAAAAATACTATTCTCTGGCTATTTGGAGGATCGACAACATGACCATGATACATGAGTCAGATAGAGCGAAATGGGAGCATGTGGTGACTTTTATGGACGATATTGATAAGTTGATTTCGCTGAGATGAGCGCTGCTGACGACGTATTTCCAAAAAAAATATTTAAACTTCCATGTTCATATAGAGAATTATCTCATTTTAAGCAATGAACCTGAATAAAAAAATGTCTGGAAGTTAAGATTATATTTCTTTCGTTTGAGCAAATCTCCGCCGGTAAAATATTAAAGGAAAAAATAAAGGAAAAAAAAGAAGAAAATCCCAACTATTTTTATGACAAACACATATTAAATCATAAGGAGTTGATAAGTATTCCGGACACAAATTATACGATATATTAAAAATGAACCAACATCATGGCCCGTGCCGTTACAACACGGGTTAAGGGCTAGTAAGATACATAAGGAGTTATAGTAATTAGACTAAATTATAGGGACAACTAAGTAAATTCCATATGTCCGGACCAAGGACACCAAATTCAATTTTTTTGTGTCAAATTGGAGAAAAAAAAGTCATGTCCCATTTGACACAAAGTCACCATATATAGAGTCCTCCATCGCTTCGCTCGGTCAGCCTAATAAAAGGCAGGATAAGAAAAAATTCGAAACATATAAGAAAACATATGTATTTCTCGAGTACAGTTTTGATTTGCCTATTAATATTGACAAACCAAAAAAAATATCGTAAGAGGATGAAGAAAAATAATGATATGACAATCAAGGAAATACTAGGAGGGGAAACTAATTATCAGTTGGTAGAATAACATGCATGATAACGTGTTGTAAAACTAGAAAATAGAAAAGGACACACAAAGTAGAGAGCGAGAAGAAGGGAGAAATTATATTCATTAGTATAACTAGTATCTAACCCGTGCTACGCACCGGGGCCGGTGGGATCAGCCAATTTAGTGTGGCGGGGCTTCGCCCCGCACCCGTAGACAAATGCATTAATTATTACTATTTTTGAATAATAATTTTAAGCAAAACTGTTATTTGTAGAGACAATTTTCCTTTATTTTGGGTCATTTTTGGGAAGAGTAGAAGATATACATCATCGAATGTTAATTTCCTTGAACTGAATAAAGCGAACACGAATGTAGAAAAAGCTAAACATACTTTATGTCAACTGAATCCATTTAGTTTAAATTTTCATGATTGGTTTTTGGTTTAAAGAAATTTAAATAACATAATATAGTAGAATAACAATCATGTTATCCATAATTTCTATTAATAAGTTAAGACTTCATTTCCATCTTCATCTATCTCGACCAATGCTGGCATGTTAGGATCTCTCTCCATGATATCGGCCACTTCAATATCATGTTCATCCACCCTTATCAATGTTGACATGTCACTGTACTTCCTTTTGTTTCTTTGGAGGTCTTTAGAGTTGTTCATTTCCAGGAATAAATACATCGCAAGTTGTTTGTTTTTCGTAGAGATCTTTCTCCAGTGATCTGTATGGACATAATGATTGGTCTCCAATTGTATTAATATCCTACAAAACATATAATGCTAACATGTAGATGTAGTTACCATTTTTTCTATTAAATAGATATGCTTTCTCTAAAGCATCATCATAATGAAATATGTCGTGTGCTGTGAGACTGTGATAGAGGAAGCTACTTTCCTCAATAATGAGTCTAAAGACCATTGTTTCCCTATTGCATCTAATATTTCTCCAACGCAGTCTTCCCTGTTTTTCCGCAAAATAAAATCATTATTCTTGAGTTACCTTGACCGTAAATTTTGCTTATTAAAGAAATTTTAGTTACCTTTACATCGACCGTTGGCAATGACTTCATTTTTGTTACTCTAATATTGTCTACAACCATTTCAGCCATTCGTCCCCTTATTGCGATGACACCACTGATGTTGCCATCATATATTATTAGTTGGAGAACGTAACTATCACAAAGCTTGAGTTATTTTTTCATTTTTCATTTTATTTAAACGCAATAAGATATATATATGAACTTTTATTACCGTGGCATTGGTGCATTTACTACGACTACACATGTATTGCACCATGGTTTCTTTATCATGTATATATGTTTTTCTCTACCCTCTGGACATGATGTATAGTATCAAGGAGATCCTGCTTGAATTCCAATTATCGTTGCTTTTATGGTAAAAGTTGCGCTCTGCATTGTATTAGATTCATTCATAATATATTTTCGGTAGCGAAATATAATTTAAATTGAATTACTTTTTAGATATCATTATAAAAATTTCCTCGTCATGCAACATTTTCAGTGCTTCGTTGAGTGGTATACGATTTTCAAACATTAATTTTTCCTTTGCCTGGTTTGAATACTTAGTTCTTCCACCAATGCATATTTCTTGTTGCCAATGTGCCAGTGTTAAAATCATAAACAACTTATTACACATTAAGTTGATTAATTGAAACATGCATGTCTCATAACGTACATTTCTTTATAAATTTCCAAATCCGGTACATCGAGATTTATGTAAATTCTCGTAGCTTTACTGGAATGCAAATAAATCTCCCCTATGATCAATTACATTTGTTATCCCAATGTTTAGCTCAATTCAAAAATTCAGTTCATGTTCATCCAATAATGTTGTCCTATCCTGCACTGCTTTCAATCTAGGATAAAATATGATCCTCAGCTCGAGCATATAATCACTTAGTTGGGTGGTAAGATTATCCCATATAGTTGCCTTTAAGATTATTCGTACCTCAGATGCCACTCTTTTTTTTGCTGTCTTTTATATGGCTGGATTTCAGTCTCAATTTCCCGTGCTTCTCCCTGTGCAGATGTTTAGTATGCATGTTGCACCTCCTGCTACACAATCAGATTATCTGGGAAGCCGTGTTATATTTTTGTAATTTGTGATCCTTGTGATGAACTTATTTGTTCTTCTTTCTCTATTTCTCTCCATCTTCTTTGTGCAACGATCATAGCATGCTGCATATTTTCTTAAAACATTACCTCCAACATAGTGAAACACAGACATGGCCGTTAAGATAGTAAGTTTCTTGGTTCATAACACTTACCTCGGATGCCACCTTTTTTGTTTGTTGTATTTTATCTTGCTGAATTTGAGACTGAGTTTCATGCGTTATTTCTTGTGCAGCTGTTTATTATGCATGTTCCACTTTCTGTTGCTAAATCAGATTATCTGGAAAACCGTGTTGCATAGTTTGCATTCCTTATACTGAACCTATATGTTCTTCTTTCTCTATTTGTCTTCGTCTTCTTTGTACATCAATCATATCATGTTGTATAAAACATTATTGTCAATATAAAACATCACTGTCAACACAATTATTTGTTTGTACTTCTTACCTCTGATGCCACCCTTTTTGGTAGTTCTTTTTTGTATGTCTGAATCTCTGACTTGTTAGGTTGAACGTTTCCTTGGGATGAATTTGTAGATGTCCTTAATATATATATAAAATAAAATAAAAAGTTCAACATAGATCATATTTGCAAATTTATGTAAGCAAAACACAGTACTGGTAAAATTCATACTCCATATTGATCTGATTTTAAGATGATATTATGTATCCTATGTAGCTGCTAAAACCCATGATTTGTTACCGTAAAGAAATCTTCAATGGAGAAATCAAAAGAGTTTTTAAAAAAATCAGAAAGGTATCGAAGGAAAGGTACTTATATTCCAATTAATATTTTAATATGCAGTGCTTATTTTTTTCTCACATGTTGCATTGTTTACTACACACCTTTTTAGAGAATATTAACATATCGAAATTATAGCCCCACCTAATACGTACATGTCATTAATGGAAATGATAGAATCAATTGCTTATTAAACTTACTTGGGAGAGGAGTGAGTCCATCCTATTCAAGTTCCATAAAATTGAATAAGAGAGGACTTAGTCCATCATATACACAAACGAATATGAAGCTACTTTTTTTTTGATAGGTAGCTTCATACATAAACAGACAATATTCCAAGTCTATACAGAGCCATCAATAATGTAGCGAACCTATACAACGATAACAAATTCTACAGTAACTGCACATGAGAATTTCACCTCATATAAAAAATAAAACCAAAAAGACCAAAAAAAAATAAAATCGGGTCCACAAAAACGTAGATAATATTTTCACTTCATACGATTCCTAGTTCAAATCTTCCAAAGTCATTGGATCCATGTTTTAGACAACCTTCTCAAGTTAAATTCAGAAAAAAAAATTAGAAGTGAGAGGTTTAAAATACTAATTTTTGGATATCTACATTCTCAAGTTATCGCCTAGATATATCAGTCAAATTCATACTTTTCAATTTTCAACAACTTAAACAGGTACTGAAGTGGTGTTGGAATTTAGGATCTGTGATGTTGATTTTTGTTCCTCGGATAGCATCTACTACAACATATTTCATAATAAAACATGAATTAGCCAACCTAGATAAAGAAAATCAAGAAAAATCAAGAATGGAAATAACTAATTAAAAATTAGACCACCACCACCCACTGCCCCCAGACACGCTAATACTACCATCTCTTACCATCAGCAATCACGAAACAACACTCACATATTGTATTTTGGACACCTATCATGTTGAAAACCTATAACGTAAAATTCAATTGTGTATCCAATTCAGTTAAGCATCAACAAAATCCTTACCTCTTTTAATTTATCCACCACCCACTGCCCCCAGACACGCTACTACTACCATCTCCTACCATCAGCAATCATGCAACAACACTCACATATTGTATTTTGGACACCTATCATGTTGAAAACCTATAACGTAAAATTCAACTGTGTATCCAATTCAGATAAGCATCAACGAAATCCTTACCTATTTTAATTTATCCATTTAAGACTCATAAGTCGACATACCATCCAAATGAGAATAAATTTATTGTTTCCAGTAACTTGCAGACCATTAATTCATAATAACGCATCTTTCTTTTCCGAGAGCTCAAAGTTCAAAGAGTACCTTTTGTCCATTATCATAAATCTGGTATTCTGAACCACACATAACAAAAAATAGTGCCAGAGTTTGTTTTATTATAATATAACAAACTATAAGATCTCAATAGTTCAAAACTTCGCATGTAGTAATTTGAAATATTATATATACCTCATTGTGATACCTAGGATGAATTTTATTTTATCACCCTAGTAGAGAGAGACATATTCTAAAAGCTAAATGGTAAAATCTCTAAACACGATGGTAAATCAACTTCTAAATTTTTTCCATTAGAAACCTTCTTAAAATGTCGAGCATTTAGACTGTTTATAAGCATATAACCTTCTTGGAACATGAATGAATATCAGTTAAAACAGTGTGCTCATGGAAATAAAACTAACTTAAGAAAATATTGGATATTTGGCACATGAATGAATATGGATATCAGTTAAAACAGTCTGCTCATGGAAATGAAACTAACTTAAGAAAAGATTGGATACATAGCAGCAAGACAAACTAATAAAAATTTACAACTATATATTTGGTCTAACTGCATCAAATCTAAGGTGAGCGAAAACAAAAAAATATACCCTCATTCAGCAAATTACATATGAAGAAAATTACGAAGTAATTAAACCACCATTTTGATATAATGAAAGAGACCATATGAACCAAAGAAAATACAAAGAAACAGAGATTGCATGGGATACAAACTAAATATCATTTTTTTGTCAACGCTTAAGTGTGGAATGAAATTTTTCTTCGCCTTGAACTGAATTTGTTGCCAACATTTAACATGAAGTGTCCAAAGAAACAGAGATTGCATGGGATACAAACCAAATATCAATTTTTTATCAACGATTAAGTTTGGAATGAAATTCTTCTTCGCCTTGAACTGAATTTGTTGCCAACATTTAAAATGAAGTGTCCCAAGTCTTCATATTCCAGTCCAGTAACTACAAATTGACTGCAAATTTAGTATATATTTAATCTTTGAAACTTGTTAAGCCTGCATTTGAGTTCCCTTCTTCTGTAGTAGTTAAATCTAAATATTATGACAAACTTTAAGACAGCTGATAGCTTATACAACAAATTAGGATATCCCCGGTATATTTGAGGAACTTTTAGATAACTGATGCATTACCATAAAAGCTTATAAAACAAATTAGGCTATCCCCGGTATATTTGAGGTTGGATAACATGAAAGAAAATACTCACATGTTGGTCAATCATACTTTCCCACTCATTTCATTTTCGAACTTCCAGACCTTCTAAACTAAGGCCTTGACAATATTCTGAGCTTTCTATACTTTCCCACTCCGTTTATTTTCGAACTTCAAGACCTTCAAAACTAAGGCCTTGACAATCTTATGAGGTGCACTCTCCGGACTGAGTTTAGCAAATGGTGTGTAAATTGTACTCGCATATGTCTTAACCACTGGTAGTAAACAAAGAACCAACAAAACGATTAATCAACAATAAAACCAACAATCAAACTCAGATGTATATTCATAGGGTTTTCTTGTTTTAGATTCTTAATGAAATAGATACCTAGGATCTGTTTTGATGAGTTCCGCCACGACGGTATGTGTGCTACTACTTGTGGTCATCTATTTTGTAAATTATCTTGGACACACATAATATGTTAGCATAAAAATTAGTGACGGACCTGGGTGTTTAAGGTTGAGATGTCCTGAACAGTCTTGTGGGGTCGTTGTTGGCCAAGATATGATTAATGAATTGGTTTCTGACGTAGATAAGGAGAAGTATTCTCATTACCTTTTAAGATCTTAAAATAGGAAAAACACCAAATGGTGCCCTGGTCCAGATAGTGAGAATGTTGTTGCCTTCGTTGCTGGTAGTTCAAGCTACGATGTTGTTTGCAGTTGCTTATATAACTTTTGCAGGAATTGTCTTGATAATGCACATCGTCTAGTGGACTGCGATAGGAATATCCCACAATGCATGTTCTCTCACTCCATCATTGTCAATATCAAATGAGAGGGAACTGGGATACACATTTGATTGATGAAAAAATGGCAAACATGGGACAGAAAACGGTATACGTACCTTACAAATTTTAATATGGTGGAAGTGACAAACTTCAGCTTGAGATGCTTTAGATACAGGACGTTTGTGCTTGGATTTTCTCTTCATTTGGTTTGGAAATGGGATTCAGAATATCCAAAATCACATGCTTATGAGTAACTACAGAGGGATCCGACCTTGGTTTGAACTATGAGCAATAAAATGAATTTGACTCTTGGTTTCCATGTTTCAACGTTCTTTGCCATGGATTTTAATGTTGCATGCAGTCACGACCATGTCGTATGTCACCTACAACATGACATCGTATTTAACTAATCTAGGGAACAATTTAAATGTACTATGTCTGTTACTTCCTCAATTTAAATTAGACTATATAAAATGATAGAAATTTGCACCACCAAGATAAAGCAAGATTTGGTTAAACAAAGTAGTATGCAAGAATATATTCTATGCCATCAATATCCAAAACTCTCCACAGTCATTTAGCTTCTTACATTTTCTTACAATCCAGTCAGAGTGAGGAATGAAAGACGGTTAGGAGGAGTGAAGTGCGATGAGATTCTCTAATAGAAAAGAAACTCCAATAACCTTTTAAACAGTTGATGCATTACCATAAAAGCTTATGTGACAAATTAGGGTATCCCCGGTATACGGACTTATACTCATGCATCTTGAAGGAAGCACAATTTGAGGTTGGACAACATGAAAAAAAATACTCACATGTTGGTCAATAAGATGAATCTCGAGATTCCATAAACTAAGGCCTTGACAATCTTCTGAGATTTCCATACTTTCGCACTCCGTTTATTTTCGAACTTCCAGACCTTCAAAACTAAGGCCTTTACAATCTTCTGAGCTGCACTGTCCGGACTGAGTTTGGCGAATGGTGTGTAAACTGTACTCGCAGATGTCTTAACCACTGGTAGTAACAAAGAACCAACAAAACGATCAATCAACAATAAAACATAGAAGCTGTATGAAATAAGTTGTAATACCAAACACCAAAATAAGTTATAGACAGTTGCAATCCATAAACACCAAAAATTGCTACCTGCTAAGAATACGGCTATATGTATTCATAAAAAACGAATTAGATAAATATTAATTAAGGTTTTGGCCTTGATGTTTCTGGACGTAGTGTTTTAATAAATACAGTTCCAAACTGTTCGTTTTCTCAGAGTTTGTTTTCATAAGAAATAAGAAGCACTTCATGCCGCGAAATAAAATCCCTAAAAAATCAAAGCAGTGATCAAAAAGTCTATACTATGGCAACACCACAATCATGAAACGAACTCCAAACAGAGAACGATTTTTTTTTTAAAAAAAAAAAAAACATTACAATGCTAATTTGGCTAGATTACAAACCTTTCTTAGGACTGTCCATTATTTTCTGATCTCCCTCATCCATTGAAAGCACGATCTTGATAGCTTGGTATCCTATATGAGGCTATAGTCATAGCTTGGTATCCTATAGGAGGATATAGTCATGTATCTCTTGACGAATGCAACTGAATGTGCAAACCAAGTACCTCTGGACAGTTTATATACATCCAGGCATAAATTGTCGACAAATCAATCACTATATCCGGAGTAATCTAAATATAGAGACGAATAAAAAGAAATTATGGAAGTTTCTAGATCTGTTAACAAAATTACAACATTATTCCCAAACCACACCTTAAAATATAAAACATGGAATTAAAATATCTTACTTGTTAACATGTATACAACATAGAATGGGAATCTTATATATAGAAATAAATAACAAGTCGCCATTAAAATACTTTACCCGTAAGCTTATTTCTGATAGTAAATCTAACCTTTACCTACCCAAGAAAGTACCGGATCCTATTAATTATATGTCTACATTTAGATTGACATATATGTCTGTTTTTAGGAGTATAATAGGAATGAGATTATGAGAACCCAAACAAATTACATGCACGAAAGTATAATATTTGGAAATTTTGATTATATTTGTCTAAGAATCTACGCAAATCTGGGAAATAATTAGATGATAATAATAATAATAATAAAAAAAGGATAGATGAGAATACCCTTTGGCTGCAGAAATACACTGAGTGTCTAAAGTTGTGGCAAAGGCAGATACGAAAAGTTAAAGTAATTAAACCTATGCAAGATTAGACCAAGCCACCGTAATGTAAATTTAACACCGAATAGTGCATGGAACGCAAATAATATTAAGTCAAATTTTCTGGTCCAGAGACTTGTTCTATAAACGACAATAAAAGGCTAACGACGATTGACAACTGGTTTTTTGGTGCTGATAGAAAGCAACCACTGTCTTTCACGCTAAGACTAATGAACTCATACATGCCCAAAACTTTAGCCACACAGAGAATTATTTGGGTATGTAAGGCAACTCAAGGTTAATTAGACCAGCCTCTTCACCGCGGAATTTCAAATTTTAGTGCTTAAATATCTCGAGGGTTTTCGAAGGAATTTCTTGGACTCTATATAATTGTAGGCATCTTTGCTTTGTCATTCATGAGGTGTTCACCGATCATTATCTGAAAACAAAGGAAGTATGAGAAGGCATGGGGATATGTCAAGTGGCACCCATGTTCGATAGGTTGCAAAGAAGGCAATGCTACCTCTCTTATTCCAGTCATCTGTAATTTGAAAAAACCATACGCATCAGAAAGTAGTCTAGGCTGAAATTTAAATGACAATTAAGAGAGGTGACTAAATGAAGCAGAAAAAGTAGGAAAAAAATTACGAAATTGTTTACATTCTGACTATATCCCTCAGGTACATCATCCTATCATCCTTTGTTTTCTAATCAAAAAAATTCAACTCGTCTCGCCTTGTCTTTCACGACGCAGCTTCGCATTCAACATTGCAGTTACAATAGAATGAAGGAAACGAGCAGTAGAACAAAAGGTCAAATAAAATTGTAGGTAACATTAGGATGAGAGCATCCAAATATTTCTCTACTCTTCGAGCGAAAACCTAGAAAGTACTTTGGTATAAGCTTTTCATCCATGTTGAAGGCCGGTATACCTTTAAATTCTGCAATAACAAAGCAAAAAGTATAAAAAAAAAACTTTGTTTTGTAGGAGAAATGGAATTTCTACAAGGGCTCAGATTGGTAGTCCAAGTAATATTTATATAGTCTTATGTCCTTAACTTCCCAAAAGTTTACTACATTACTAACATTTCTTGCACAACATAGGGAAACAAAAGCTTTGATTCCTTAGGGTAGGGGAGATGGCGTTACATGAAATACATAATAATTCATAAAGAGAAAGATGACTGTTGAAGAGAAAGATGGAAAGTAGGGATGATACAATCTATTTACGAGCATTCTAAGAACATTCACCATCATACAAAATAATCAGGATATACCAAATCTTCAAAACCCATTTTTTGTGCCCCCTGAAAGACACCCAAGGATGTTTCCGTACAAAAATATTTGTAAGCCCTGGCATAAATGACTTGCTCCTATCCCTGGTATAATAGCATAGTAAGATTGAAATTGATTTATTCACCAAAAGAGAACACTGAGATATATACGCATTTATTATTGTCGAAAACCAAATCAGTACCAGGGAGATTATTCTTTTACATGATCTGACACAACATGGTCACAAAACTACAAAAACGTGTATACATAATTTCATAACCCTACATGGTCACATAACTTTATGATTTATAATATAAAAGGAAGGTGCTAATGACTTAATTGGATCAACCAATAAAAGAACCAATACATAAAGAGTAATCCAGTGGCAAACTGGCAGTTGTGGATCTATTGTTGTTAAAGATTGAAGATGGAAGATTTTCATGTCCAAGCTCCCGCATACTCTTGAACTCCCACAAAATTCCTAGAAGGAAGAGGGTAATATCAATATCATTAGGCTGACCAAGCGAAGCGAGAGAGGACTTTATATATGGTGACTTTATGTCAATGTGGCTCGTGATATTTTTTTCAAATTAAAACAAAAAGATTGGATTTTGTTTGGTGTCACATTTGAAATGACGCCACTATCCCTCCCTTTTATTCCAATTACTATGACTCCTTATGTATCATATATTTTTAGGGGTATAATTGGAAAGAAAACTTTAACACAACATATCTAAAAATTCATGCCTCGGAATTTTACAAAATTTATCTCTTTGGAAAGCAAATAAAAAAACCTATCCAACAAGCACAAACAACAATATCAAATTTAGAGTTTTTACGAAAAAATCGGAGGTGTTTATCCTTTTAGGCATAATATTTTTGAAAATTGAATGCATAGCCATTATGCAAACCACCACTAAGGATGCATAACATATTATGCATCCATATTTTGGTTTAGGCATTAACTAATTTTCTGTTGCAACTAATAAAACGACGTGCTCTCTCCATTTCAGGAAAAATGATATTTCCATTTTAAGCACAGTTTTCGAAAACTGATTGCATAGCCATTATATAAAATTTAGTTTTGTGCCAATTTTTTCGGTCGGCCGTCCCACCGTGGCAGCGGTCATCTAGTATATATCATATAGTATAATTCTTCCCAAGTGTAAGAAATGTATCAATTAAAATAGTACTACACCACCTACCTGAAGTCCTCTAATCGTCAGCTAGAAAGCAGTCAAAGTCTTTCCCAGATTGTTAGCTACCTATATTTATGCAAACTGAAGTAAGAAAAATAACAAGCCTACATTTTTAAAAACTTAAGTTTGTTAAAATTTGAGTTAATTTTGAGTTAAAAAAGGGAAACCCAGGTTAGAAGTGGAAAAACCATATGCTTCAAACCATTCCACTGAGTGAGGGTTAGGATCTCGGTAGGGACTACAGAGGTGACTACCGATCTAACCTGAAATTTGACTTGTATATGTAAACACCGACTAAGTAAGATTGCACATACCACCCTATTGTGCAATACCTGGAAATCACGAAACATAGAAATAATAAATTTTATGAAGACGACCATCAAATATGTTTAAAGGACACTCGATTGGTTAGCAGTGCAAGAAATTTAAAACTGTATTAGCTGTAGTCATGGTACATTCTTATATATGTAGGAGTCAAGACCATATCCCATCACGATTACACTGTAAATAATAATAGAATATCAGTCCATTTGTCTAGGGATTTTGTGAAGAAGTAAAGCTAGTAAAAGGTTCCACAAATCACACAAATCATATAAAAGCACCTTAATGCACCATCCAGTCCAGACTCTATTTCTGGATATTACCATATCATATATGATGACATTATAGATGTACCAAGATAACGGGCATGATGGACTATATTCGACGGTAAAAACAGATTCGCCAAAATTCAACAGATACAATCACATGAATACAAGAATCAATTTACACATACACATTTAGCGGTCCTATACCTTTAGCGAAAACCTAACATACTGGAATGAAATCATTTGCCGAAAACCTAAACAAAGTATGTTGTTACACCTATCTTACTTTTCCGATTATAATTAATGAAGTCATGTTGTTACACCTATCTATCGTAACTAAATTATCCAATGAGCATAATTATTTTGTTGCACTGTACTACCGCAACAAAAAAAATGCATTCGGTCCGTGTATTGTGAAAAGTACACCACATAGGCAGGATTGCAATATCCAATATAAATTAACAACACAAAAACTCTCACTGGAACTTGTCTAAGAACCTTATTGTTTCTTATACATAACTTGTGAATATGCAACTACAACTTCAATCGTAACAAAAACAAAAAAAAACACAGAAGAAACAAAAAAACGAATTAAACAAAAAAATAATAACACTTAAGAGGTCATACAGTTTTTTCTTGGGATTGACCCCTACAAAAGCATTCAAAGAACCTCCATAAGAAACAGTCACATTGAATCTATTCCATCCAACACATCTAAAATCAAAACTCTAAAATAGTAAATACTCTTGCAGCAGTGGTAGAATAAACCCAACCAAAGAACACTATAAAGCAGAATATGGTAATTTTATTAAACAAATTCAGAATACACACAACATAGAAAATATGAAATCCTAAATCATTAACCAAATACGTACCTGAAATACTATTGTACACCATCCCAAAACATATGGTCTAGTAATATAGCTTATTCAACAAACCTGAAGAGCAAGAGATACACACAATCGGTAATTAGAACACGAATCAAAGAACGCCAATATCGGGTGATCAATTTTCCATTTTAAGGGCATATCGAGAATACCACGTTTTCAGCAAAGTACATCAGAATTATAAGAACTCAAAAATACTCTTACAACAATGGTAGAATAAACCCAACCAAAGAGCAAAGAAGAAAATGTTAATATTATTAAAATATGATGAAAACATGAATTCTAGCAACAAAATGCAATAAACTAAACTTTAAAAAAAAACACAAAGTGGAGCTTTTACTAAAGCTAATCACCAGTCAATCATAGAAAAAGCAAGAGCTTCGCTAAAATTAAGCAATCAATTGAAGACTAAAGTTATTCAACTCACACAGAAGATAAGATATCGGCACAGATGAATCGAAGACTACCCTGCAAGATGCAAGTAAAACACAAAAAAGTAATTAAAAACTCTACCATTGCAAAGCGAAAAATCCTAAAATCAAAACCCACAAAGGCAACAACAGTTGAATCAAGCTAATACATTGAAAAAAGATTAGGGTTCTGCTCATATAACCGTTCAAGCTAAAAACAAAATAAAACAAAAATAAATAAATTATCTTAAAATGGAAATCACAATAAAGGGGAAAACGGAAATCCTAAATGGAAAAACTATATTTTTGTCGCCTAAATTAAGAGTCTTAGGTTTGTTTCTCAAAATAGATTTAACAGGAATTGTAAACAACGACCTACAGTAAAAATTTAATGAACCTAATCAAGTACTTCATACTGTGCAATTGCTAGTAACAGAAACCCTCTACCTATAACTGTAAAGTACCTCATGAGAAACAAACTATTTATGAATTATTATTAGGTAATGAAAATAATACGATACCTTGCTTCCTATTAGATTGGTCTCGATGTGATTTTTTCTTACTGTAAATCAACATTAATCTCTGCAATTGGAAAAAAAAGAAGGTTAGTTCAATAGATAAGGGTTTTGAAAAGAAAGAAGAAGAACATATCTAGGGTTTACCATTGATGAATAGGATTTGTGAGATCAAACTGATGCTGATTTTCCTTCATATCCCTGAAACTGCTGAATTGCCAATTGCTTCAGATTCTGTGTTGGGAGGGAAGAGAAGCAGCAAAGTTGATTATAATTTCCTGAGATGAATAATGTTCAACTAATGCAACCTATCAAACTTGATTTTTAATGTACTAAAAACATCAACCAACAACAATCATAAAAAAAAAATTGCGGGTAAATTTTTTTTTATAGGTTTTTACATGTTTACCTTCTTTTTCACTTCCTCCTAATTATAGCATTAGTAATAACAAGATCGATAATCCATGATTATGATTAGGGTTATTTGGTGTTTGATACTTACATTTTGTCCAAAATTAGTGTTTGGTCTAACTTTTGTCCAACTTAGTGCTTGGTACTTGGAATTAACGTTGACTCCCGCTGACCCAGTTAAGTCATGACGTGTCAAACTTCTGGTTAATTCACACTTAATTACAGAAATATATTTATCTTTACTAACAATGACTAACCTTGTCCTCAACCCATCAAATATGTGGACGATCCACATTAGATCTCAATGCATCTAGATATGCGTCTAAGATTTTAAAACTTGTTTCATTTATTTATTCATCTCTCACACGAACAAAAACCCCATTTGCATCTCCTTCTCCTCCTTAGAATTTAAACACACACTGAAACCTAAATTTCAAAGCCATCTTCATTTCTTTTTCTTCTTGAAATCATAGATCGACACCATCCTGAAATACTTTTTCCTCTCTTTTTGCTTTTTCTCATCTGTGATTGGAGAACTCGAAATTTTAGATTGAAATTGATCGTCTTCCCTATTTCAGATTGAAATAAAATTTCAGATTCAATCCATCTGTGATTAAATCCCATATCAGAATTCATTTTCTTCAATTCGTTTTCTAAACCATAAATCATGACCCTTGAACCCATTAATCGTCTGCCGTACAAGTTTTGATTTCATCTTGATGGTAAGCTCTGATTTTGGGTATTTTGATTTAATAAAAATTCTAAGAAGAATCCTAATTTGTGTTCTTTTCGTTGTTGAGTCGTGGGTTTGAAGGAATTTCAGGGTTTTTGTGTTCAATTTTGGGTATATGAGGTGTAAATTGTAAGGTTGGAATGAGATCAGAGTTTGCTAGTTCTAGTTTCAAAGTTCCCTAAGATTGAAATACTGAGGTTTTTTAGATTTCAAATGTGTTTATTATGTCACCAGTTGAATGAGATTCGAAATAATAATCAAAAGATGGGTAGTAATTTGAAGACGGATTTTTTGGGTTTATAATTAGGTTCTTGTTCTTCTCTGCAAATTCATTTTTTTTTTGTGGTGAATGATGGAAGTAATGAAGTTTCATTTATACGGGTTTTGTTGTTCTACTAATTTCACCCTATTCAGATTATTTCAGTATATTTGATTCAAATGTTGACTGTTTTTTTCATGATTTTGGCAGAAGATTTATGCATGACTTTGCTTTTTGTTATCATTTTGGATTCATGCTTTTTGTATTTAAGATGATTGAATTTGTGATAGAGGTTGAAGATTAACAATTGAAATGGAAAGAAGAAGAAACAATAATTTTTGATTTGGGGAAGAACATGAAATCACGGTTCTTCTTCGATTAGATTTTTAACAGCCATGTAACAGCGTTAAGTAATTATTTATTTTATTTTATTTTTTATAATTATTAAACAGAATTGATGACTTAACTGGGTCAACGTGAGTCAACGTCAAATCCAAGTACCAAGCCCTAAGTTGGACAAAAGTTAGACCAAAGACTAATGTTGGACAAAATGTAAGTATCAAATACCAAATAACCCTTATGATTATGATTACCTGAAACATTAGGAAAAAAGCAAAAAATAAAATAATACTAAAGCATGTTATTTCCCCTAATTTCTGAAAATTTCCCAAATATTGAAATCTCTTGAAATCCCTAATCTAAATTTGCTTGAATGCAAACCCTTAATTCTATTAACCAGAATTCAAACACCACCATTCAAAACATCTTATTTATTTGAAATTACTCAACTCATGAACCCTAATTACACAACCCCCTTCACCTAATTCTTAAAGAAACTTAAATTAATCCCAATACATCTAATTATACTTCAATCAAGAGCAAACCCATCATAATTTGATGAAATTATAAATCAATTCCACACAAACAGAGCTAATTAAAGAAACCCTAAATACCTGGTTTTGTGATGCTTCATCGATAAATCAACAACAACCCCGTTAATTCTCTGTATTCATCGACCCAATAACATTATCAACCATATCAAACCCTAAACCCTGACTTGAATTTATAACAGCAATTCTTTCTTCTTCTTTCTTCTCTTTCGTTTCTTTCTTCTCTGTTTTTCTCCCATAGAAGATGTGGAGATGATTTTTGGGTACGGCTTGAGAGACTTAGATCGTGATAATTAAATACTCTATCGGGTTTCAGTCGCTGCTCGTGGTTCTGAGAAAAAAGGGATAGTTAATAACGAAGAAGAATCCGATGTTTTTAATTTTCTGAAATTATAGGTGCACAAAGATACGGTGTATATGAGCTGAAATTAGTCAAAACAAATTTGACCGATCCTGGACACAGGATCTCATCTAGATGGCCATGAATTACTCCTCCCGCAGTTTTTTTCCAGGCCATGGGATCTCGGATCCTACGGTCACCTTTATCCAAGACATGAGCTTTGCATAGTATATTTCTCTAACCTAAACTACACGAAACTTCCTTTTCTGTTTCTATTAAATATAACTGCCAATGATAGAACTTGTTTGCCGATTAAAAAGTTCCATAAAAACCTATTTGTGTTGATTTTTCTTCCGATATGGAAATTTTTAGGATTTTTTACTAAAAAAAGAATGATTCGACATTTACCTTTCATAAAATCTTATTTGTGTTGATTTTTATTCCGATATGGAAATTCTTAGAATGATTCGACATTTACCCTAAAGATCTTCTAAGATTTCTTTTACATGGTCATGAAAGAATCCCGTAATTTTTTTTTTTCTTTCTTTGGTATGCAAATTTCGTAAAAAAACTTATACATGTTGATTTTTCTTTTACATGGAAATTTTAGTTTTTTTTTCCCAAAAAAAAAACGTATGGGCCATCCCTGAAAGATATTTATAGATTTTACCGCTAATCCGAAGGTCCAGATTTCATATTCTATTAAAAATTAACGGCCACGAAATGTAAGGGGGCTAACTTTGATTTCGGCCAATCAGGAGCGAGGGTTTTGTTCACCGGCCAATGGGAGGGGAGGTTACCGCAACTTTCGACGTGGTGTGAGAGATGTGGTTGAGTGTTTAGGTTATTGAGCCTCTATTTATAGGGATAGACACAAGGACATCCCTATAAATAGAGACAAACATATAGAGCCTCTATTTATAGGGATAGACACAAGGACATCCCAGTAATAAACGAGATTCACCCTAAATATTCTTAACATAATTACACGTTTATAACAAAATCTTGAAATTCATCCAAACTTTTATGCCTCTTATGCATGGATGTCAATTATGATGAAAATCATTCTGAAGATTTTTGGTTATCTTTTGTGTTTCAAAAGATTATGGTAATATTCAATCTCAAGTCTCAACCACTATATAACTTCACATTTGTAAGAGGTTTTTGTCGTTCTTAAGCACAATGAAGACATAAAAACACACAATCACCCACTAGTTTTTGGTATCATTTGGCGTTAAGATTAGACACAAGTATTAGAGACCTTGAAATATGATGAAGATTACCGGTTCAACAATTATTTTTCGATCAGTGATATCATTTATTGTCCTGGTAACAAAGTTTATACAGTATTTTTATGTTTTATGCTTCATCTCTTTTAACTTTCTATATTGGGATTCCTTGTGTTAGCGATGCCAATTTCAACTATTTTGTCATACCAAATAATGGTTACAAAGTGCAAGATAATCTAGAATTTACAGGAAGATATCCAAACAGTTTCCCGTTCGTTAGTTCCAAATGCAGCGGCATTGAAATTAGAAAGCGTGTTGCGTGTATCTCAGAGCGAAAAACCCCCCACCAACGTTCTCGAAGATCAGTACCATGGTTAGAATACTGAAAATAAAATACCCAAAAGAGATTCGACTGTTAACATAAAAGCGGTGTTTTATCTGTTTGAGAGTCATACCATGGTTAGAATAACAGATAAAATGCCGCTATTATGTTAACAGTCGAAGCTCTTCCCAGAATTTGAGTTTAAGTATTCTAAATATGGTATTGATCTTCGAGAACGTTGGCGGGGTTTTTCGTTCAGAGATACACACGTGCTAATTTCAATGCCGCTGCATTTGGAACTAACGAACGCGCAACCATTTGGACATTCGAGAAAACATGACTGAGTAGATATCTCCAAGAAAATTATAGATTGTCTTGCACTTTGTAAGCCATTATTTGGTATGACAAAATAGCTGAAATTGGTATCGCTAACACCAGGAATCCTTGCATAGAAAGTTAAAAGAAATGAAATGAAGAACGAAAACGCTAAATCAAGACTGAACAAAATAGATATATAATTCAAACTTTATTACTAGAACAATGAATTATATTACTGGTTGAACAACAATTGTTGAACTGATGATCTTCATCATATTTCAAGGTTCCTAATATTTGTTACTGGTATCTAATTTTAGGAGTAAATGCAATTACAAACCAGACAAAATTGGGAACAAACAATGACTCTACATCCCAACATTTAAAAGTGTGAACAATATTAGTGTTGGCAATGATGTTTGAGATATGTGTGGATCACATTTTTCATTTGATTAATGAAATATTTAAATTATTTAGCGAAGCATATTAGGGGTGGGACTTGGGTTGGGTTAACCCGCCCAACCCATGCCCAACTCGAATGTTGGGCAGACATGAGCAACGTATTTCAAAACTTTGGGCAAGCTTGGGCATAAATTTCATAAATCCGAGTTAAATTTGGGAAAGCATGGACACAAATATTTCTAACCCAAGCACCCGCCCAACCCGAAGAACTATGATATAGTTATATAAAATTATTTTTACAATTGGTATTACTATCTATTTAGAGTAATTTTAGATATTATCTTTAAACCTAATAATGAAAATATAAACTATATCTATCTCATTAATCATTCAATATGAAAAAGTTTATATTATAGTAAATAATCTTCTATTATTTTGGAATTTGAGATAAATGGAGCAACTAAATCTTATTGTTACTAAAATTCGTTACTATCATATTAACAAACTCGTATGTCTAGTGAAACTTGGGCTAACCCGGGGAACCCAAGGTACATAACTTGGGCAGTACCTCCATGAGTTCCACGGATTCGATAGGGAATCTGGGCAAAGGATTCCTAACTTGGGTGTACCTCGGCCAAGCCTTCTAACCCGCCCAACCAACCCAAGTCTCACCCCTAAAGAATATTTCTTTTCTTAATTTAAGAATTCATGATTTTATAATTATAAATTTTACTATATATTTTATTGACCATGTATCTTTTCACGTCTCAAATTTTATATTTACATTTAATATTAAACAAAACAAAATAAAATGATAAACATAAATTTGTATAATATCTTTTCTTTCCTATAATTGTTAGGGTCCTGTTAACGTGTATACCCGTGTATACGTTAACAAGGGTATAATCAACTTTTAGTTTTATAGGAAATAGTAGTAATTTCATAGGAAATAGTAATCCGGTATTAAATTAATCATAGTATAATTTTCTCGTTAATTGAAACTTAAGTTCCAGTAGTACCCTTTTACATTTTAAACGAACAGTCGCGAGATCTCCTCCTTTATTATCTCGCTCTTTCCTTGTTATCTTCGTCGTCTTCTTCTCAGTGAATATACCTTGGATCCAAGTTATCTCCGCAAAACTATCTATTAAATGTTTGTTTAAAATTTCAACAACCAATTTAACCTGTTTTATCTCTACAAAATTCTAATGTAAACTCATTTTCGTCTTCGTTAAGTTTTGATCTACTTTTCAGTTCAATTGATAAAGGAGACAATCCATTAACACCCTGGTTTTTTTTTCCTGCTGCAAAAATTCATCTCCACCCAATAATGGTAATCAATTATCAAGTTATGTTCATTGGTTGGTTTATGATTTTTTGGATTGAAATCAACAACTAAAATTTAAAATTTACGACTCCAAATTTGTTTGCTCAACTTACTACTCTAAATAACAAAGACAAAAGAGATTGGGAAAAGAATCAGAGTATAAGCGAAAAATATTGGAAGCAAACGAAAACAGTTTAGAGAGATAAAATTCAACCAAGGGAAAGAATTTATAGTTTAATATTTTTTTGTCAAAGGGCAACAATGGAATTCTGTTTAACAATGGTATACAGGTTAACAAGAGCCTAATTGTTAAATGCTTCCTAATTAATTAAAGCTAATTGCAGAATATATAATTTTCTTAGTTGAAACAAATTGAAAAAGACGAGTGTCACAATCTCATTAGCTTGGCATTTTTTTTCTTTCGAAAAGGAGGGTAATCCTCGTCCATAGATTAAATTTTCTGCTACCTCGTTATAGTGAGGAAGAGAGCTACCTCGTTATAGTGAGGAAGAGAGTTAATTACAGTTCCATTCCAGAATTGAAATTCTAGATTGTTTAGAAGGGTTCTAAGATCTTCCCATGTCCAATATTTAGTTATAGCAAATTTATCACAATAAGAAGAAATATGAGCTGCTTGAGCTATTACAAATCTGTTTTTTAATATAAAACCTTGCACTTTAAAGTTTATGCAATTGTTAGGGTTTGAGCCAAAATCTTCACTAATCTTGAATCTTTGTTCTCTAGCTTTTGCATACATTCCTGCTAGCAACTTGAGGATAGGTTCAAAGTCACTTTGGAAAATAATATTGTGACCACTCCACTGAGTAGCCCATTGGAAAGCAGCTTCCGCTCCCTTCTTTTCTATTTTCTAGTTCTACAATCAGCATTCAATCCCCAAGCTTCTGAAGAGGTACCTGTAAAGTTATGTAGTGTCAGACCCACACTAGAAGTAGAAATAGTGTCCAACATCATCATTGATATTGCAATGTCCATTGTCATTGACATGAATTTTTTATTATCATCAGGTTCTTCTGTTGTTATTATCAAGTCTTCGTCATTCATTGGGTTGTAATATAAAGTTTGCATTATGTTATAATAATCTGAATTACTAACATTCATGAAACTATTAATATACTTAATAACACTTTTTGCAGTTTCAGCACTATTCTGTTTGATTTTCTGAAACACGAGATTGCACCTTGCTTTCCACACATGCCAAATGATAATGCTACAGAAAGCAGACCATACCATAACATCCAAATTTCTATCTTTATTGTTATACATATCATTTAGCCAGTCATGAAAATTGTTTGTCCGATTCACAACATATTGCATGTCAAAATTTAAATGCATCCAAATCTGAGAAACAAAGTTACATTGCATAAAAAGGTGAGTAAGACTTTCATCTCCATTATTGCATAATTTGTAGGAGGTATCTATATTTGGCAATTTGGCAGCCATTATCATACTATTTGGAAGTATGGAGTGAGAAGCCTTCCAAGCAAACATTTTAACAGCATGAGGTACCTTCATATTTCATATTTTGCTCCAGTCCATATTGTTAGAGCCTGTAGAATTTATTGAGTTGTACAAAGATTTAACAGAAAATGTACCTGAGTTGTTTAAGGTCCATTGTGGTTCATCTTCCTTACTTGTAAGGGGTATTTGGATTTTCGTAATGATGTTAACTGTATCCTGATCAAAACAGATTGCTAACTTGGTTAAATCCCAAGTTCGTTGAGAAGTTAATAGTTGACTAACCTTATAAAAATTTCCAGTTTCCATATTATGCCTAGCTAGAGGAGGTTTGACACTTGGGATCCAGTAATCATCCCATATGTCAATGTTTTCTCCATTTCCAATTCTCCATAAGCAATTTTTCTTTATCTGGTTGACACATGTTAAAATTCCTTTCCAAATCCAGCTATCTTTTTGTTTAGGCTTAGAATGCACATGCAAAATGTCACAATTAGGGTAATGTCTTGCTTTCAAGATGGAGGCACAAAGAGAGGATGGGTTTTCTTTTAGTATCCATCCCATTTTAGCAATCATGGCAAGATTAAAAAAATTCATATTCTGGAGGCCCAAGCCTCCTTCACTAATAGGTTTGCAAATGGAATCGTAGTTCTTTAAAAACACGCCTTTCTTCCCATTTTCATTCAAACCATGTTCATTTTTTTCCCACCAGAAATTTCTTTGCATTTTAGTTATAGTATTACATATTTTCACAGGAATCTTAAAACAGTTCATTTGGTAAACACACAATGAAGAAGTGACACTTTTTACCATAACTGTCCTACCAACAGTGTTGAGATTCTTTCTATTCCAACTCAACAGTCTAATTTTCATTTTGTTAACCAATGACTTAAAACACTTAATTTTGGATTTATTTGTAAAAAGTGGGGATCCTAAATACTTATCATTAAGAGATATTGCTTGAACTCCTAAAACATCTGTGACCTCTTTTCTTATACTACTGATTGTTTTAGTGCTAAAAAAAACCCCGGACTTGCTCAGATTAATCAATTGACCTGAGGCGGTACCAAAATCAGCAAAGAGCTTGACTAAGTTTTGACTAGTTGTGGCATTAGCATCACAAAATATAAGGCAGTCATCTGCGAACAATAGATGACTAACAAAAGTGGCATTGGTTGAGATTTTAATACCTTTTATCTTGCCTGAAAGCTCAGCATTCATGATGGACCTAGAAAGGGCTTCCGTACAAAATAAGAACATGTAAGGAGACATTGGGTCTCCCTGCCTCAATCCTCTAGAAGGTTTGAAGAAACTAGTTGGATACCCATTAATCAAGACAGCTAAAGTAGTTGTAGATATATATTCGTGAATTAAATTGCACCACTTGTCATTAAATCCTATCTTTTTCATAATATTGGTTAAGAAAGACCACTCTACTCCGTCAAAAGCTTTTGACATATATATTCTAAGTCCCATCAAACCTTTTTTGCCCTTCTTGTTTCTCATCTTATGAATTAGTTCATGGGCTATAGTAATATTATCAGAGATCTGCCTTCCTGGTACGAAGGAAAACTGGTAAGGAGATATTATCTTGTCTAGTAAGCCTTTCATTCTTCCATCCATTAACTTAGAAATGATTTTATATGAAGTGTTAGCTAAGGCTATAGGCCTAAACTCAGCAGGAGTGGTGGGGTTCAGAGTTTTGGGAATTAAAGAGATGAAAGAGGCATTCATCTCTTTAGAAATGTGATCAGTCTCAAAGAAAGTTTGGATCATACAAATTAAATTCGGCCCAATAATTTCCCAATTTTGTTGAAAAAGGCTAGGAGGGAAGCCATCATGACCTGGACTTTTATCTGGTTCCATAGAAAAAACTATGTTTTTAATTTCAATCATATTTGGAATAGCACACAACATAATGTTATCATCATCATTTAAACATTTAGGAATTAAATCTATCATACTGAAATCAATAACGGGGTTTACAGTTGTAGCAATAAAATGAAAATGATTAGTTATGTAGTTTGCTATTTCATCTCTAGTATTTACCCACCCCCCATTAGTTTTCTGGATTGTCTCTATTCTGTTTCTTTTATATTTATTTTTTTGCCTTGCTATGGAAGTACTTGGTGTTTATATCTCCTAAAGCCATATCTTGGTCTCTACTCTTAACTTTCCAGAAATTCTCCTGGATAACATACCACTTGGATAAATCAACAGTCAGCTTAGCTAAGTCCTTTGCCTTATCCCTATAAGAATGTCTCCTGTTTGTTTGGTCTAGGTTTTTCTTGATCAGATTTATGTTATGTCTAATATTTCCAAAAGTTGTTTTATTCCAAAGACTAAGAGTTCTTTTTACAGAAGAAAATTTCTTAGTCATAACAAAAGCGTGTGACCCCTGAATCCTAGTATCCCAACGGTCCTGAATGAGAGATTTACAATCCTCATGCTTCATCCAATCACCAAATATTTAAAAGGTGTAGCTCCATCATTCCAAGTGTTATGAGTGTTTAAACAAATAGGAACATGATCAGAAGTTATCCTACCTAAATGTCTTATGGAAGAATTAGGAAAAGATATGTTCCAAACAGAATTAACTAAGGCCTTGTCTAATCTTTCTTCTATAAACGCATTATCAGATCTCATGTTATCCCAAATAAAAGTATAACCTATGAATCCTAGATCCATCAAGACATAATTGCTGATAATGCTGTTAAAAATTCTAGCTCCTGTTTCATTAAATGGGAATTTACTATTTTTTTCTTCTCTGTGGAGAACTACATTAAAATCGCCTAGAATTATCCAGGAAATATCGATTGTTCTAGCTAATTGTTGGACAATGTTCCAAGATTTGACTTTTTCTCTAGTATAAGGGCTTCCATAAAAACAAGTCAGCAGCCACTTAGGTCTATTATTACAAGCATGAATCTCCACATTTATATGATTATGGTTGTGATCAGTTATATCTAACTTCATGTTATCTTTCCAGATCAGGCATAACCCACCGGCTATACCCCTTGGTGAGACCAGCCAATAGTTACTAACATTTATCTTCCTCATAATCTTATGCATAGCCACATTTTGTTGTTTCGTTTCAGACACGAATAAAATATCAGGGTTATTTTTGTATAAAATGTCTTTAAGGATATCAATTTTTTCAGATTTTCCTAGTCCTTCACAGTTCCAGGCAATAGCACTAATGAACTGCCAAAAGTAGGAAACAATAGGATATTCTAAAACACACAACACAAGCTTACTATGATGACATACATAAGAACATGTCGACAACATTTTGTTTTCCAAATTGAACCTGATAGTTTTGTCTGTCGACTTAATTTTGTAATTGCAGTTCATACAGTTTATGTGAGCTAGAGTTCTACCATGTATAAACAAATTAACAGCATATAGTATTGAGCTCTTATGATGAAAAAATCTTATAAATACCTATTTTATAAATAGGCACCTTTCCTGAAAGGCATAACGTCTTATATTTCCTTCAGAGAATGGGGTACTGCCAATGCAATTATCATTGTAGTTAATCACGGGATCAGTGGTAGAATTCCCCCGTTTTAGCAACAGTTCTTGACAATCTTTATTAGGCTTGTAGGGGTGTTTCCGCTTCTTCCAATTATAGAATGGGGAAGCAATAGGATAGATACCTGTAAGGGAAGAAGCAGAAAATGAATTCAGTTTATTGAGAAACCCCATTTAGTTGCAATAGAATAGAAGAATGAAAATTCTAGATTAGGTGAGAATCAAAGAGTAAAATAGGAAGGGACTTAAATCAACGGGGTAAAGAGGCAAAGTATTAAATTAAAGTGAATACAAAGAAGTATAAGCAACAGGCTAAGAAATCAAACATGTAAGGCACTAAATCAAAATTTAAAAATTGATTTTTATTTTTATTTTTTTCCTTTTTCTTTAGATTGATAAATCAGGGGTCCAAAAATTAAATTAACCAGTAGCCAAAACCATAAATCAATATCAGAATTAAAAGGGAAAGAAGATTAGAGAAAGTAGAAATAGCAGCAGAAGATGAAGGGGATCCCGCAATAGAATAGAACTTCAGATCTGAAAAAAATATCAAACGAATCACTGGGATAATTACGAGTCTTCAGAGCGAAATAACAAAGTCTTAGAAACAAAGGAACAATGGGGTCTTCGATGTCTTAGAGATTAGATATTGTTTTCGGTAACGGTGATTTGGTAGCAATAGAATCAGAGGTGTCTTAGGAACTGCTATGACGGGGTTTGAGGGACAATTGTATCATAAAATTCGAGAGATTAAAGAATTAATGGTGGTTCACGGTTGTCATCACGACGGAGACGGAGGAGACTGGTGGCATATTAGGCACAAGCGATACGCACCGATCGAAAAATTGCCACATGTGTATGATTGTGAAATGAAATACCATTAAATTCATGGCAAACCATGTAATAGCTTAATATTTTTTTCTTAAGTATGAACATAATTTAGAATTATTGAATCCAGTCTTAGATGCAAGTAGAATTAAAGCCAGTAAGATGCAACTGCACGTAAAAGTTTTCAGTTTAGTAAATGCAATAGAGGAAGCAGTTAATTTCATATATCCAAGCAGTTAATTTCATATATCCAAGGGTTGTGTAAAAAGGGATAGATTTCGTGTTAGACCGTCATAATGGTTCAGTTCCCAAATCTAGGGGTGCACATACCCTACCCATATCTGCCATTTCTACCCTACCCGTTCCAGTTCTACCCGTATCCTACCCTACCCGCCGTTTGATGGGTAGGGTGACGGTTGGAAAAAAAATTACCCGCCGTTAAACGGGTAGGGTGGAGGGTAAATCTCGAAATTAACCTACCCTACCCGCCTACCCGTTAATTACGAAATGACTTAATTATCCTTACGTTGTTTTTTTCTTCTTAGTATTTTTTCGTTATTTCGAAACATATTAGGGGTAATAAATGAAGTTGTTTATTTTCACTCTTCCTTATCTATTTTCTCTTCTTTCTTCTTTCTACCCAAACCATATCTAAGTTCGAACAGAGAATAGCCTTTTTCCCAAATCAAACTCAACCCCGAATCTAGAAGTGGACAACTCATTCAGTTGGATCTTTTGAAGAAATCCTTTCTATTATTCTTGCTCCATCTCCGTCTAAAGAGGAATTTCAAAAGGTAAATTCAGGTTTGATTATGTTGTGAGGATTTTGATTGATTTCATCCTCTTCATGTTTGATTTTAGAGATAGAAGACAAACTAGTCTGAATAATCAAGTCGCTCTCATGATTCTACTCTTTGTGCTATGAAATCAAACCCTAATTCCTAAATAAATGAGATTTTATGAAAACTTAACATGCATGTTAACTGATTGATGAAAATTCTCAAAGGAATTTAGTTTTTCATATTATTGTTGTAAATGTTGAGGGATGGCTTTCTGGATCTTCTTTTGTTAAAGGTAATGAAAAGAAATTAACAATTGGGTCAAGCAATATGAAAAAGAAAAAAAAGAGTTGGTGTTGAATTGTACTTCATGATGTTCTCCATGTTAAACCACTAGCTTTCAGGTAACTACTTCTACTAGTGATGGCTTATAGTGAGAAAATACATATTTGATGTTAGGGGTGTTTTCTATTATTTGGGTTTCAATTGAATTGCAAATTGTGCATTTTTAATTAAGATGGTTTATTTGAAGTATTCTAGTAAGTGGGTTTCAATAGAATTGCAAATTATTCATCTTTGAATTGTTATGTAGTCGATTAGGATGTATTTATTTGGTGTTCTCAAAAATGGGTTTCAATTGAATTGCAAGTTATTCACTCTTTATCAACGGCTATGCTACAATACTTTGTTTGATTGTTTTAAGCAGTGTTGTTCTCATCTTAGAAAAATAAGTACTTGGGGATATTTATTGGTATCAATGGTATGCAAAATGTGTTGTATTGTGTTACTAGTACTTAACTTTGTAATTTATTTGATGATGTTGTATTTGATGCAGAGGTGAAGATACAAAGTGTTGTTGTAAATGTTGAAGAAAAATTGCCATGTCAAATGATGAATTTAGATGAAGATGGTGATCTCGTTCTACCTAGATGTACCAGTAAGTCCTATTAAGGTTTTCCATGGATTTTCATATGTATATGTATCTCCTACATTGTTTGATCACCAAACAGTAAATCGACATATTGCTAGCTTTTTTGATTCATTTATATTGTTCACTGCTACTTTTCTTACTTGCTTGCAGACATTTCAGAGCCTTTTACCTTTGAAACCCGTGCAGACTAAACCTTCACAATCTTTACCTGTGAAAGTTACCGATAAAGAAGTTGAAATTGTTCCCATAGTGGCTAAGCCAGGCCACATTCGTTTTGAACCCCTTGATGAAGGTCTGATCCCTTAGTCATGATTTGTAAAATTAACACTGTTATAGCTTATATTTTGGAAATTCAGAATCATGACTTGCTTTCACTGTAACAAGTGTACTACTTTGGTGATGCAGATAAGGTGGCTCAGCGAATTCATAATCCTGAGGTATGGTCTGAGTCCACTGTATTTGTTTTTGGATTTGGCTACTCAGGATCCTACTTCTCTTCGTTAATAGGAAGAACCCAAACTCGACTATATATATAACATATAAATACCTGCATTTTGTGCTGACATGTCTACCTATAGAGTACATAAGTATAACCTGTAATAGGTTGTTAGAAGTCCACCTGCCGTGTGTCACTAGTACTGACTCATTTGTTGTGATTATCTTCCCTGGTAACCTGGAATACCTGTAGCATCACCAGAATAGTGGCAAGAATGCATGGCCATTCAATTACTTGGTTCAAAAAGTCACAAATTTTGTAACCATATCAATTTTGAGAAATCATGATTTAAGTTTTTCTACAATCTCCTTGAAAATTCCCTTAGGAAAACTTCCAGTGGAATGGCTCCACCAACAAGAAGAAGGAACATAAGCGGGGTCAAGAGAAAACTACAATGTACAGTGAACCGGCATATTGCTAAAGCTCTAGTTTTAGTGCACGACTATCAAATTACTTAGAATGGTATTGATCTTTTCTTTAAAACAAATTTCTTATACGGTACAGTGTGTGCAGGACAGTCGACTATTGTTAGAATGACTATCCAAGATAGTATCACATTATCAATTCAAAGTGTTGGACTGCAGGTAATGCATGAGTTACACTGATTCTTTGTAGTTGATTAATGCCTTAATTCTCTCACATATTTCCTCCTCTTAGGTGTGGAAAGAAGAACTTGTATTGGATGATTTCTTGTTGCATAGTATATTCTCTTTATCTGACTTTGACGAAGTTGTTGCTGTAGAACTTGGTGCTGGAAATTATTTCTTGTTGCATTCAATAATGGACAAAACACTGATTAGTAGATGATAATCATTGAAATTATTTCGTCGGACTACCATGCCATGCATCTGACGGAGCATATTTAATAAGAATCAATTGTTATTGTTGGTATTGTAAGTGAGCGCAAGTCTAATGGCTCTCTGCTTATTGCAACCAGTGGAGGACTAAACCAACAAATAGCGGAGGTAATTAAAGCTTTTCCATAATCGTAGATGACGAATGAAGACCAAGTTTACATGAAGAACATGGAATTATGCTGGGATTCGTCCTAGCGTCAAGCCCCTGCGGAGAGATTTAAACCTTTGGAGATTTTTTTTTGTATTTTTGTGTTGTAAGTTGGGTTCCGCTTTACCCCCTACAGATTTCGTATTTGCAAGATTTTGTATGTAAAAGTCTACAAGGTAGAAACCAGAATATCAAAAAAGGAAGAAAAAAAACGGTTATACCCGCCACCCTATCCTACCCGACCCGCCATTTGTTGGGTCGGGTAGGGTCTTACCCGTTTAGGTGGGTAGGGTGATGGGTAAAAAAATTCTTACCCGCCATTCAACGGGTAGGGTGGCGAAATAGGCCATATCCTACCCACCCTACCTATTCTGCAGCCCTACCCGAATCTCATCTCATTAAAGGGGGAAACTCAAAAAAAATATTGATAACTTATTGAGTAATGCAGTGAAGTTTACATCTGAAGATCATATCGTCTTACGTGCTTGGGATAGAATACCAAATTACAATGCCCTGCGCTACTGTCACCAAAATATAATAATATATATCACATTTAGTCTACAAAAACAGTGGACAAGATCACTCCATACACTTAAACATGATGAAATATATTTGAATTTAGTAGTTGAGGTAGAGGACACAAGAAATGGGATTATTTTTTTTTCGAAAAAGAGGCAAGCCTCAAAGATATTCATTAAAGTTCTCCAATTCAAGACCTGGATCGATTACAGGACTGACTCGGAAGTTTCCAGCAGTTATAAAGAGTTCAAACATGTAACTCGGACATTCAACCAGACTACAGAGATAATCAAGAACCTTAACAACAGATTTACAAGATCAATTCTTAAAAATATATCCTACCATTTCTACCCAATTCCAAGGTAACGGGACTAGTTCAAATGGTCTTGGATGAATCAAAAGTAACACATTCAGCTCAAATAACAAATCTATAATCAATAGAAAAGCGAGGATCCGTAAATCCAACCATTTCTCAAGGTTTTTATCAAAATTATGGTGCTGACATAGGTAAAGCAGGATCCATAAATCCAACCCATTATCAATGATTTTATAGTAACAGTAACAAAGGTAACCGGTATAACTTAACTCGGTTATCAAGTGACAGAATCGGTATGGGTCTTCTTCTTTCTCGGACTTGTAGCACTGTCTGTTGTTGGTATCTTCAAGGTCTTTGATGTAGCTTCTGTTTGTGTCTTTGAATATGTTTCTGCTGGTTTCTTTGTTGCTGGTTTCTTTGTTACTGCTGGAAAGTAAACCGAAATCGGAGTCATGGAGCTTGTTGATGCTTTTTGGGAACTTTGATGATGTTTCTGGTTGTGTGTTTGCTGAAAAATCCTTTGATTCAAGAGCATGTACTGCTAGATAAAAAAGATCAACAAGAAATTTGGGAAGAACTTGAGGAAACTTACAAATCCCAGCTAGTTGATATCACTTTGAACAATAACCACTTACAAAATTAAAACCCATCTTAGAAAATAATTCCCAAAAAACGGAACCGTAATAAAAGTAGAACTAAATCAGAGATAAAAATCTAGAAAAATTAAAGAAGACGAAGAAACTAATAAAGAACAGAAACCCAATTTGAGATATTGGTAACTAAATCTAATGAAACTACTGGCCGAGATTAAGATGAAGAAAAAAAACCAGTTAAAGTTCAATCTAAACAAGCTAGAATCTAACCCAAAACACTGATTTTTCACCTCAAACAAATCATAGAGACTAAAAGAGCAGAGGAGGAAGAAGATTAGGTGAGATTTTCCTGCTCAGATTCACTCCAAAGGAGCGGATTTGAGCAGGAAATATTCAGGTGGCTAGGGTTTCAGTCTTCAGAAAATCTTTTGGAGAGAAAAGTTGTTGGAGAGAGAAACGTCTTCAGAAGAGAAAGAAATGGTTTCAGAATGACGCTTGGAAAATATGTTATATTTTTATGAATGACGCTTGGAAAAGGTTATACAGGGTTAGGTAGTGGAATCGTACAATCATTGGTGCGCTTTACGAAAGGAGAAATCAACATTCTTGATAAAGAAATTAGTGAGAATTAAACGTGTTTCAACTTTAAAAAAATAATGCCTACTACAAGGCTAAACCAAAATCCCAATGAAATAGAAGGTTCATCATCTTCACATGTTATTTTTATGATTTAAGATGTCGAAAGAGGAAATGTTACAAAGAACCTTATGCGATCTGTGGTGTAAAAGTGTTGGCTATTAACCTATGGGAACACATTCTTCCTGCTCTCTAAAAGATAAAGCGTCGCTTTTATATTAGCAGTCGAAGTTGTTCTATTAGGTTTATACTAACTATTTAAGTACCTTTGTATTTCTACCAAAAATAAGCACAGTTCGAGACGTATAACCATCATTTACCCTTTTGAATATCAGTCATTAAAAGTTATCAGTTGATGAAATTGAGATCGGTAGATGGTGAGGTTTGGTATCTTGGATCATGCTCATACTTGGTAGAAATGTAGAGTCTTATAAGAGGAACATATCATCAAAACATTATATTTAAATTAATTTTCGTTTGGGATTTGTGGAGAAAATTGCACAAATCATGTATGATAATGTGCAAGGATCCTCCTCATTATGAATAATATGTAACTGTGTGTATATTAATACTTTTCCATGTTAATTGACCAAACACCTTGACTACGTCTCTTGAATACTTATAGATCATAGCTCTAACAAAACATGTTGTTGTATACATGTCTTATCAACAACGGAATCTTAACACCTTCGTATAAAAAAGATAACTATTTGAACCCTTTGATCTGTTTTATATCCAACCACTATTCTTACTACATATGTAAGGGTAGAATTCATGAAATCATACGTGTCAAAATCGTACATTACTATGCATGCTTTTTTGTTTCGTTTTATAATTTCCAAGTGCATAACCACGGAAGCCAGCAACTCAAACGCGAAATTGATACTTAATTTTATTTCTTTGTATCTTGGTTGCAGTAGCGGATGGTACAAAAAGAAGAAGTTTTTTTTTTGTTGTTGTAATCTTTACTTACTAACAACAAAGAAGAAACTAAATATGAGTATCAAAATTGAATTTGGGGGTTTTGAAATTTGGAAGAAATTAAATTAGTCGGTAATAAAGAAGTAAATGAAGATGATAATATGATCAATTTTAACAATGAACGCATGAGATTTGTAAAATCAGAGGCAGAAATTTAGCTCTTAAATTACTTTCTTCAATATTGAGAATCAACAAGTATGGATTGTAATTTATCATTATTCCCTTATGAAAAAATAAAATAAAAAATAATGAAAATAATTCTGTGACGATAGATTAAGACTATGAAGTCAAACCAGAGATTCAGATTAGTTCATGTAGTCGTGATAACTGAAAGTGTCAATTTATTTTTCCTAAACTATGATAATCTCATCTGTTAACCCGGATTTCGGCCGAAACATGCAATTTTTTTACCGAAATTCAGTATCGCCGAGATTTTGATTCCCGTCTCGCTCTAAGGAAGAAACCGAAAAAATTGGCGAGATCTCGGCTGAGATGGCCGAAATTAACTACATTGGTCCAAACTACCTTGGCCATTATGAATAGTTAATCTCGTAATTCTTAGAAAGTTATCCATTGGACACACTGAACTAATTGTTTGTGTGGAAGTCCACTAGAGTATTCTTGTAATACTTGTTCGAGAGTATAATACCCAAATTAGGTGAAATCTCTTGTGTGCGCTTCATTTAAAGACTACTGTGGGATCAAATAAGCTTTATTACCATCGGTGGGAAACTAAGAATCATACTGTTATTTTATTTTTTGATTATTGATTTGATGACTAATGGTAAAGTTTAACCTTGATATAGATCTAATTTTGGAATGACGGGGGTATCAAGTATACCACAATCTTTTCGATATCAACCTATAAGTCTGATACCATGTTTGATCTCATATAGAAGAGACTGTCAAGAAGATGCCTACAACAAGGTATACACTTGGTATACATAATATGTATCAAAATAGAACCTACTATAGGGATCAAACCAAGTGTTTGGATTAACGTACAATGTGTTTACTTTTAATTATAACTAAAGCAATAAATTATAATTACGGAAAGAAAAATTAAAGACACAACAATATTTTGTTAATGAGGAAATTGCAAATGCGGAATAACTCTAGGACCTAATCCAGTTTTATATACTGAAAAGACGAGGGTACCCAAATACACCACAATCTTTAAATTATCCACTTATGAGTCCTCTTACCGAAAGTGATTGTTTATGGACAAAGTCGAGACAATACGACAAATCGGTATTCACACTTTGTGTCATCTTCTATGGATATGAGATCGAGGCAATACAACAATCAAAGTGTGATTACTTGATAATAGATTCGGACTTAACCAAACTCTATAGGATCACTATCAATTAATACGAAGTTAACATTTGTGTATTTTACTTTTAATTATAATAAACAATTATAATTGCGGAAATAGAAAAGTAAAAGACACATCAAGATTTTGTTAACGAGGAAACCGCAAATGCAGAAAAATCCCGGGACCTAGTCCAGAATTGAATACTCTCATGATTAAGCCGATATACAAAATCTAACAAACTTCGTATAGTTTAGACCAAGCAACTAAACCTATATTTCACCTTTTTTCTTCAATATCCCTGCGCTTCCGACATTCAATAAGTGCACGCACTGGAACAATTCCTTTGGATTGTATTCCAAACAGTAAAGGAACAACAAATCTGTTTGGTAACAACTCTCTTGATTCTTTCAGATGTAGATATATCAAGTCATAAGCAAAGGCTCTTCTGTTTAACAAATAAACTCCTTTGCCTGGTTAGATCAATCTATCCAACAACTACCGAAGTAGCAGAGTTTATATTTGCAATCAATCAATATAGAATCAAACAAGAAACTATAAGGTGATGCCGATCTTACATAACTAATTAATCAAATAAATCTGATTCTAGTTGGATCCCAGTCGATTAAGGTTTGTGCACACCCAAAGATATAGAAACCAAATCAGAAATATTCTTAGTCTTCAAATATTCTTTAATCTTCAATAAACACCTGCACAACACCATTTGAATATCTTGTGATTAATCACGCACAGAACGGATTCTGTTAACAATGGATTATCACAAGACGTATTTAGATCTACAAACAGTTCTAAAGATCCCGTCGACACTTCGATCTAGTTTGAGTGAATCTTATATCAGAGGAGAAGATTCTCAAGAATAAACAAACTAGGTGCAATCAAAGTTAAATAACCGTTAGTCAATCAAATCAATTGAAAACTAAAATAAACCGCAATTATCCAGTTTCCCACCAACGGTACTCGTAGATCGCTTCTTGATCCCACAAAAGTCTTTAAACGAGCGGTCGTAAGAGATTTCACCTAATTAGGGTACTTTCCTCTCCGAATAGACGGCTCCACCAGAAACAACAAAAATATGAAGTTTTCCTGGATCTTATAATAGTTTGCTCGAAATGCAAACTTAGGTATTTATATATCAAGGATGTTTGGACACCAAGGAATTTCCAAAACCGAATATTCTTAAGATATGCAATAAATGCCAAAATTGGTTTTCATAATTCCTAGAAATGCTTTGTCCAATATTTCCGAAATCTTACTAGAAAATCTCCAATTAGTAAATGCACATTACCAATTTTTATTTTCCTAGAGATATGCAACTAATTGTTGGTAATTAAAAGCATATAAAACTAACAACCTTAATTAAAAGATTCTTAATTTATTTCGGTCCGGGATCTCCTTGAGTAATTAAGGAATATCTTTGAACAATAAAAGATAAGAGTTACTGAACATGTTCAAAGTATGTTGACATATTTTTCTTTGTAAATCCTTTTTCATATTTACAATCTTGGAATCGATTATACCACACTTCCAAACAAGTTTAGAATTGGTTCATCTGTATTCCAAGAACAACTGTGTGATTGATCAAATATCAATTCACTAATCATGGGTTTACGGTTCTACCAAACACAAGGATCGGTTCTACCTCCATATGGTTACTGGTACCGGTTACATCAGTTACCGAGATCGGTTACATCAATTACCAGGACATGGTTACCATATTCTCATGGTATTACTTGTAATCGGCTATACAAGTCACTAGGATCGTTTACACCAATTACCAGGATCGGTTACACCAATTACTAGGACCGGTTACACCAATTACAAGGATCGATTACACAACTATTTTGTGATCGGTCACACCAATTACTAGGATCGGTCACACCAATTACAAATATCGATCATACCATCTCAGGTGATTACTTAGGATCGGTTACACTAATAAAAGTCATACCAATACATAAGTCAGGCACTGTGATTAGTTTTACCAAGATACATAACAAGTTATGATCGGTTCCACTATCTCACACATATTGGTAATATAAAGATATGCAATGAATAAAAATACCAATAAGCCTAGCGATTTCCCTTTCGAATCATAAAAAAAGTTCATGAATGTACTTCCTTTAAACAAATGTAACCATTTTTTCCTAGGATAAAATCTTCACCTTTACTCATACACATAATCACAATAGCAGTCATACGATTATGTCGATGTCTTATATACGAAGTTCAAAAGATAAGCGTTATACTTCGTATCTTAATTTCTTAACACTATGATCATGTGATCATGTCTCACTACTAGAGTATAATCATTCACAGCTTCGCAGTTATGTTTTAAATATAGCACGACTCGAAAGATACGTTAGGAATGAAATATCTCAAGTCAAAATATTACTAACCTCAAGAGGAAGGATGATATCGTCGTTGTAGATTGTTACTTCTTCACATTCTTCAAGTCTTCAAGTAATACTTGTATGTCTCATAATCCTAATCTTTCTAGTCTAACCTATACAAAGTTGTCTCTAGTTACATAATCAAGCGACTCTTTAATTGAGTATCACTAAAATATGACAACCAAACTTGACATACCAAAACTTAGTGGGTTCAACCGAGCTATGCTAGCTCTAACAGATACTCTTAGAATTAAGACGCTATACAAAGACTACTACTAACTTCGTATAGTTGAGACCAAGTAAACTACCACTAGTTATCTAGTTTCCTCAATACCCCTGCGCCTACAACCAATTTGTCCAATGCACGTGAATCCTAAGATATAGTCCACTATCTTAAGTTGTTTTAGCAGCTGTGAAGACTTCAAGCACTAAACTCCTTTGGATCGTCTTCTGAAATAGTAAAGGACTAATTTGTTTAGTAACCACCCTTTCAATCTCAAGAAGTAAATCAGAGATTCTATGTTGAGCTCAACAAAGGCTCTTTCATTTAATCTAATAAACTCCTTTGTTGGGTAAGATATACCAAGATCTATATTATCAAGATAACCAAATTTGGATTCAGAGATTACAGTTTAACACGACTAACATATAATATATCTATCAAAGATAAACAAAGTATAGATGGATCCCTGCCAATCAAGTGTGTGCACAAAGTAAATAACAAAGATACAAAACCAATAAGAAATCTTTTTGTCTTCAAATCTTCATTGTCTTTAAAGTACCTGTACAAACAAACTTGATTCCTTTGTGATCGATCATGTGCAGAATGGAGTCTGTTAATAATGGACGATCACAAGCCTATCATCAAATCTAAAAACAGATTTAATCTTTGTTGATCTAGTTCGAGTGACTTTATATTAAAAGAGAAGGTTCTCAAAATAAACAAACTAGGTGAAATCAAGGTTCAACTATCGCTAGTCAATCAAATCATATAATGGGAAACTAAGATAACAATGCGAATTCTAGTTTCCCACCAATGGTACTATCTTCTTGATCCAATGAAAGTCTTTAAACTACCGAGCCTAAGATATTTTGCTTAATTAGGTTACTCTCCTCTCCAATATAGTATTACAAGTAATACTATTAGTCGACTACAATATATAGTGACTACAAAATGAAGATCCTCCCTCAAGATAAACTTGTAAGAAGAATAAACTTTACTATTATAAACCAAGATAGTTTGGACACCTAGGAATTTCCATAACCAAAAATATTCTCAAGATATGCAATAAACACCGTTAATCGGTTTTATTTAATTTCACCCAATATCCAATTGTAATTCTGAAATTCCTCTTGGATGAAAACTCAATATTAATTGGTATATGAGTATAATAAACTAATATAGCTTCCATAGATATGTTTAACTTGCTAGAAAAATAAAACATATATATTTTAAAATCTCACTAAAAAGATTCTCAAACATTTATGTTTAGGATCTCACCTTGAGTATCCAGGAATATCTTTGAACAATAAAAGATAAGATTTATACACAGGTTCAAATTACTCACAATGTCGACATCTTAAACTTTCCTGTTTTCCAAACCCAACTTCCAATATCACACAAACCCTAAAGTGTACGTGATATCGAAATCGATTTTTCCATGGGGATCGATCCTACTATGGATCTCCAATATAATATTAGAAAGAAACCTAATTTTTCGGGAGTTTACCTCCATACAATGTTGTTTATACTTTAATCTAAACATTAATGAAATATTAGAACAGATTCAATACCATCAACGGTTCACCTTTAGGTAAACCATGATGCCAGAATCTCAAAAATTACCAAGTAATAAACATCTTAAACTAAAAAACAAGACTTTCTATCATGCAAAACACCTTTGGTCAGACTTTGTAAGAAACCAAAATTTTCGGAACTCTACCTCCATACAATGTTGTTTATACTTTAATCTAAACACCAATGAAATATTAGAACAGATTCAATACCATCAACGGTTCACCTTTAGGTAAACCATGATAACATAATCTCAAAAACTCAAAAGCAAGACTTTGTATCATGCAAAACACCTTTGGTTAGAATCGCGACATACATGAGTACCTAACAAGTTTAAGATCAACATTTCATGCATATCAAAGTAAAAATTCCATTAAACCTTTTGGTCTAATAGAAAAAAGGAAAACCAAACCAAGTAAAAAACATGATTGATCAATCATTTCAAACATTTCTAGTATGAATCACCTTTGGGCAGGTTCACACTTCCAGCACCCAAAATAAATCACAAGCAAACCTTGCTTCAACCGAAGACTGATAAAAAAAATCATTTGTCACTTTCTGATTCACGTGTTTTGAATTACGAGCCTCTTCATCTCTTTATCTACACTTAGCCACATGCAAACAGAACTTTGTATCGCAACACTTTTTGCATTGAGTTTCTGCAGTAACTTCCCAACTAACTAAACCATAGAAGAAAAAAAGTTTAATCTTATCTACACTTAGCCACATGCAAGCATCACTTGGCAATGTTTTTTGAGTAATAAAAAGTACAGAATATCTTCATTGTGACTGCTGAAGTTCGGATTTGCTTTATAAAGTAAAAGCATACCTGGCTGCTTCCAAAAAGAATGACTTTGAAGTTGAGAAATCACATGGAGAAAATTCTTCAATAGCTGGTCAGCTCAACCCCACAAAGCTGAAGAATGCCACCAGAACGTGCATCTCCAATTACATACATGGATACAAGTTGACCTCCTACAGACTTCAACTTCTGTCATTTATAAGGCTTTGCAGTTATGTTTCTTTCTTTAACTGAAAAATGATGACTTCTTTGCTTCTCTGATTTTGTGGTCTGAGCCATAATCCTTTTCATTACTTTATATATACCTTGGTCCTTACCACATGCAACCAGTTTCTTATAGTGCAACACTTTTGGTATTGATTTTCTGCAATAACCCTTCCAAAACAAATAGACCACAAAAATCTTCATTCTCGTTAGAAAACCCTTTCGTACTCTCAAAGTATCGCTTTGGCGACACTTATTCGAGTAATAGAAGGTATAGAATATTTAGTTACAACTTTCAGAAATTGGAAAAAGAATCAACACACTTGCAATGCACTAGTGTACTTTGAAATCCAAGTCTAAACCTTAAGAAAACACATACCTTAATCTTGACTATCAAACCTTCGGCATAATAGAAAAGTAAAAGTCAAACGACGAAGTAGTTAACTTGTCCTCTGTGTATGCTTAACCTCTACGAATTTTTCAGTTGCATTCATTACAGAAGCATGTTTAATCACCATGACCTGTAATCATACTTCTTATAATTACTAGGAAAATCCTTTCATAGTTTGTCACCGATATCTTCACAATTACCATGTCGTCTTTACCTTATGAGCATGCCATTAGAAACTAAAAAATACATAAGCTACCTAAGCAAATGACCGCGCCATGTGAGGAAGCTATGGACTAGTTTGAATTTGAGACTCTTCATTTCTTTGTTTTGAATGAAGAAGACTTTCGAAAATCCTTTACTACGGAAATTTCTGACCAGATCTTCATCAACAACAAAACCATCCCGTCATCTTTCAGCATCGTATCATGACAAGCACCACTAGAAAACAAGCTTTGCATGCTCATTTTCAATACTTGGAGCATCCGGAAACTTAGGGACAGTATCAGCTGTGTTACCAGCAGATCCAAACTTTCCCAAATAGATTTCAATCAAATGAGTGAACATCGCTTTTAGCTGAAATGCGTAGTGTATTCCACATCTCCAACAGCAACTCCTTGAACCTTAATAGTCAACACCCAATAGAGAATATACATAATCTTGGATTAACGCATCATCATTACTCCCCTGATCACTCTATTCACACAGACTCCATAACTATTAGCTTTAAATATTTTAATTTAACATCAGTACTCATCCAGCCATCCCTTTAGTTATACTAGATGACCGTTGTCACGGTGGGGAGGGCCGACCGAAGAAAAAAAGAAACACTGCTGCAATTGGACTGTAAAAGAAAATTTGTGCCTAAAGTGAAAGTATCACTTTCTTGAAACGGGAAGATTACATCGTTTTATTAGTTGCAAAGGAAAATTAGTCGATGAATAAACCAAAATATGGTTACATAAAGTATTATGTATCCTTTGTGCATAAAGGATATACATTTATTTTCAAAATTGTGCCTAAAATGATAAATCCCTCCGATTTTTTCGTAAAAACTCTAAATTTGATACTGTTGTTTGTGCTCGTTGGATAGGTTTTTTTATTAGCTTTCCAACGAGATAAAATTTGTAAAATTCCAAGGCACGGATTTTTAGATATGTTATTTTAAAGTTTGATTACCAATTATACCCTTAAAGAATAAGGAATTATAATAAAATTTGGCTTTTATATCTAGTTCCCTTTCTTTAAAAAAAAATTACACCTACGTCCTTTTTGTTTACACCAAATCCAATCTTTTTTGTCCAATTGAAAAAAAAATGTCACGCTTCACATTGACACAAAGTCACCATATATAAGGTCCTCCCTCGCTTCGCTCGGTCGGCCCAACAATAGCCTTTTATCATATACTCATGTGAACCATTCACAGTTTCCTTAGTCAATTTCGATGACGATAAAGTTTCTGATTCGAAACACTAGATGGTAGCGAAAGTAACAAGTTTCAACAGTTAAGAAACTGCCTCCCACTGTCTTTAACTTAGCACAAAGGAATAGAACCTCTACCTTTCAGAAGTAACTTTATCAAAGAAACACTCTCGTATTTGAGCAAGCACAAGTTTCTCGAAGTTAGCCAAGCAGATGCCAATTCTACTAGACCCACCACGAACTAGAAAGGTTTCACCTATATTTAGCCTTTTCTATACACCTTTTTCACTTGGAAGAGGACACACCCGATCTCTGATTTTTACCAAGCACCACCATCCACAACAACTTGAACATTTCAGAACATTCAAGACTAGGATAAGTATTAACATCAGGTGCTGGTGAATCAAATCTTTTTTTTATATATATATAGTAAAGATTATAAAAATACTTACACACACATACAAAGATTAACTGAACATATAACTAAATCAAAACCTTATTTTGTATACACCCTAGTTAAGAATACGAAATAACTAGGGGAAATAGAAGTAGAATGCTGGAAATTCAGCATCATAATCATTAAAGATTAGACTTAAACATGATTATATAATAACCCATAAGTTGAAAATCATCATTAACCCTAGTATTAGCATATTATTATATCAAAACATCATATACATAGTTATCTGATCAGGCTAAAAAGTAACGATTTATCATGTTCATATGCAATAAAACAACACAAATAATGCTCCCTAGTTCTGAATTAGGCATCTCCATAAGGAAACAAAATAAATGATTGTACAAAACTATAATGATGAGAAGAAGGAAATAAAAGCATATCAAATAGAAACAAGAATGACTTGGCTTCTACTTTTATTTCCTCTTGCTTAAGTAATGGATAAAACAGAAAAAGGAAAAAAAAAACAGTGTTTGTACAAGAGGCTAGAAAAGGGCTTAGTCATTTGCTATGTGTCATCCAACCTATCCATCATTAGTTGGATGACACCTCAGCATGTCTCATGGGACACCTCAGCAGGTGACTCATGGGACACCTAAGCTGCTGACTATAATCTAACTTAGCATTAATCCAATTTAACCAAAACATGATTACTTTAAGCTAAACAGGATTACCTTAAGCCAAGCAAGATTTGTTGCTAAATCAACATAAATTATAACAAATATCACTGCTCAACATATTAAAAACCAACTGAACAAAATGAGAGCCAAATTTTGGAAGGTAAATGTCCTCCTAAGAATAGTATTTTTGTGGATGTGTAGCCATGATATTGTCCATGTACAAGAACGTATTGGATGTGTTATGCATAGCATTGACCAAACTTGTTGTCTGTGTGATAAAACAAATGTAATAATGAACATATGTTAATTAAATGTTATTTCACAATATAAGATTGGAAAGAAACCCAATTTTCGAAGAAAAAAAAATCTAAAAAAAAAAACACATATACTTAACGTGGTTCAGTGATGTGCCTATGTCCACGGGAAGAAGAAATTTACTTCACTCATATACCAAATATTACACAACACAATTGGCACTCAACACCCCTTGTTCTTAAATTCTCAACTCACCTTCTAATCTCTCTTAACTCTCACATCTCTAAAGCTATGAGAGGATCTATATCTTGTTAATATAGAGATTACTTCTCATCCCTGTGAGGAGATACATGCCTACAACCTAAGGGTTTAGACACGAATAGTGTAAATGATGTAAATACTTATAACTTAAGACTTATGCCTTTATTTATAGCTTACAATTGGGTGATTACTCAGAAACCATGTTCTAATTCACTTAGGAAACCAAGCTTTACTTCAATTTAGGAAAACCTAAATGGCCTAAGAATAATAAACCTTGTTCAGATGGAGTTTTAAACACAATTCTAAAATTGGAGTCGAAACTGGTTTACGAAATCTATTAGTTCTTTCCTAGAATCGAGCCAACATTTAACAGTTCTCCACCTTGGCAAGATTTATAGGACAATTTCGACATCACTATTCCCTCATTTCTCTACCTCAACATGAAATCTCGACCTTTACGTTCAATGACTTCGTACTTTACTGTCTTCAATCACCCCAAAGGTGTCAATCATCCGAAGATGCTTCAACTCCACAAAAGGACTTCAATACTTCTATCATCAATAATGTTTTGGTGCTTCAATCATTTGAAGATGCTCCACCGATACAACTTACAAATTCCTTACTTAAGGTTCAAATATGTCAACCGACATCAACACATCGGTTAGATTTTCAGTCCTTTAAGGATGCAATGTGCCTCACAAATTCAATCCCATAACAGGGTTTCAGTTGTGTCTAAAAGACATCAAAACATACTACTGCACCTAGCGATATTGTAAGCACAAAAAACACCAATTTATTTCAAGATGGTCATTCCTAAACTTCGCCAGTTCTTCTGCGACTTTTCCAATTTCTAAAAAATTCCAATTGTCTATGAATTACTGACATATGAATGAAGTAAATTCCTGATGCCCGTGGATGTAGGCACATCGCTGACATTAAATCTTTGTGTATTTTGTGCTTAATATGCATTTAGTTTTCTGTATATGATAGCAGATCCTGGAATGCCTTGAGGAGCAGTATGAAATTATCAGCACAAAAAACTTGTACCAGAGCTAGGGTTACCAAGAGATCGAGTGGTTATGGATGTCAACCCTTACGAATGTGGTGCGCAAAGTGGAGTGATATGGTGTTGAACACTTTAACTCGGGTGGAGCTCGGCAAGCCGAGATGGAGCTAGGTCTCGTGGTGGAGTTAGATATCATATCCCTAAATCAGATAGAGCAAGCTTGAAGTGGCAGCTAAGGCTCAAGGGCGCATATTGACTGTAACCAAGTTCGACGATAATATACGGATGATGATCGTGTGTGGTAGATTGAGTTGGCATGAAGTAGTACACCTAAATGGTACCAATTAATGTGTTGTGAACTAAAAAGAGCAAGATATACCTCAAGATGATGCATAATGGTGATCGGACGACAATAGTTGGTGAGATAGCTTTGGATCTCGCCAAGGTGAAGATTGTCAGGGATTTGGCTCGGCCAAAGCCAATAAGATTGGTCCCACATAGGATAAATGGAGCTTTAGGAGGAGGCTAATAAGTTGTGGAATCTCCCTATATAGTACTGAGGCCTTTTAGGTTAAAACCGCACACCTGCGGTAAAAGGTGGTGAAAGTGTGCGATAGTGTCGGTACTATGTAACGTCCGTAGGATCCTTCAATTGGTATCAGAGAACTAGTGGGGTTGATATGTTCTAGTTGAAGAGTTTAATTTCATGAAGAAATACTTGAAGCAGGTGGCTACAAGTATGTTGCACTTTAACGATCGACTGAAAAGACGCGATAAATTGAATTTCTTATGTGGAGATATTGTGTGTGGTGGAGCTGTAGTTTCTAAGATATTGTGGGTGGTAGAGCTGTAGTTTCTTGTTCTATTTTGACGAGAAGCGATTAAAGATATGAAATTGACACGCTTTTTTAGCATATGCACCTTGGGCATATGATCGCAAATTTTGTGTTTGTCTGTGTTGAGTTTGACTTTACTTTAAGATTAAACTTATGAGCATTGAATTTCTGCAAGCTTTTGTTGTTTACACAACAGTGTAGGAGCAGAGTTTTCTTTGTACCGTTGAACATCGCAGATATGGTACATCTGGAATCATTTACTCGGATGTTTTCAGGCACCTCTTTGTAAGTACATAATTCCACCACTCGCCACGTGTCCTCGGATAAACACGTGGAGAGCGTATGACGAGGGGCATCATAAAACGATGCCACTTAGATACAACCAAGAAACGTGTACCAGCAGGAAGGGGCTCTCATCTAGTAGATCCAATGGCTACAAATGAAGGAGCACGGGAACAAAGCACCACTGCGTTGGACCCAATACACCCTCGGATCTGCTTTATCCCATCTCGAGAGGAATCTCAGATCTACGGTCAGGGAACAACCAGCTAACACGGATGTGACAGGAACAGAAGACCGTGGCCTGACACGTGCAGAAGGCCCAACCACCCGCATTAAACACCTGAGACGCGTGTCAATCAACCAGCGGAAGAGAAGACCCTACCTCTTCGTAAGTAACAAAGGGAACGAGAGGGGAATCGTAGCAACCGAATATGTCCGCGTATCGGCACAAAGCACAAGACGATAAGGTTTCAACGGCTCCTTCCTTGGGCCCCACAACAGAACTCCTATAAATACCCCTCCTCCCTAAGAGAGAAGGGGCAGGTCGATTGGAGGAGAAAGAGGAGAGAGAATTAGGAAGAGTAAGTAGTCCCCTAATCCCGCAGTCTAAGTTAACACACCCAAAGTCATTTGACTATACTTGTAACCAATTTACATATAATGAAACCCCTCTTTTACCCCGTGGATGCAGGCCTCAGTGCTGAACCACGCAATTGCTTGTCTCATTTACATTACGCACTTACATTATGCACTTTATATTCCGCACTTATATTATGTTATTTACATTATGCAACCTACGTTACACATTTTACATTCCGCACTCTATGTTTGTTTCGTGGTTACTTACCATTTTCTAGACACTCTGTGTTAAATACCCGATAAGACAAGGACGAGTCCGAAGACTCAGAGTCAATGAATCGGTATATACACTATTTTTGCTACGCACGTTATATTCAACCCTTGGACTTTGGTGCATGCGAAATTTGTTTGCGGACACGTAGATACTTGCGTAATTTACGTGTTCACAATTTGGCGCTAGAAACAGGGAGTCTCTCCCGGTAAAAGATTTATCTTATCCTGTGATTTGAGCAATATGGATTCTCTGAGCGCCGCTCTCTGAAAATAGCGGTGCTTGGAGCATTTTTGAGTTTTCTACACCTTTTCACTCGATAGATATACTTCTTCGGAGTGATTTTCAAGTTTTCATCTTTAGAAAATCAAGCGTGTGGACATATCCACGGATTTTTCAGTAGATCTACTTCTTCGAAATGATTTTCAAGTTTTCATCTTTAGAAAATCAAGCACGTGGACATATCCACGGGTTTTTCGGTAGATCTACATCTTCAGAATGATTTTCAAGTTTTCATCTTTAGAAAATCAAGCGTGTGGACATATCCACGGATTTTTCAGTAGATCTACTTCTTCGGAATGATTTTCAAGTTTTCATCTTTAGAAAATCAAGCGCGTGGACATATCCACGGGTTTTTCGGTAGATCTACATCTTCGAAATGATTTTCAAGTTTTCATCTTTAGAAAATCAAGCGTGTGGACATATCCACGGATTTTTCAGTAGATCTACTTCTTCGAAATGATTTTCAAGTTTTCATCTTTAGAAAATCAAGCGCGTGGACATATCCATGGGTTTTTCGGTAGATCTACATCTTCGAAATGATTTTCAAGTTTTCACCTTTAGAAAATCGAGCGTGTGGACATATCCACGGATTTTTCAGTAGATCTACATCTTCGAAATGATTTTCAAGTTTTTATCTTTGGAAAATCAAGCGTGTGGACATATCCACGGATTTTTCAGTAGATCTACTTCTTCGAAATGATTTTCAAGTTTTCATCTTTAAAAAATCAAGCGCGTGGGCTTATCCACGGATTTTACGATAGATCTACATCCTCAAAAGCGTCTTAAAACAAATATGCACCTAATGGTGATCTTATGTCACATCGAAAGATAACGGAATCTGATTTCCCAGACTTTACTAACGGGTTCCCCTTTGGACCAATCTTTTCTTGTGTACATCATAATCATTTTCAGAAAAATAAAAAAAAATATCAAAAATCAAAAATGGAGAAGAACAAAGATGCAGGAAAAGCGAAAGCCTCATCAAAGGAAACACCAAGGACAACTCCGGTAATGAATAGGAGCAAGCAGAAGGGCGAAAAGCCCAAAGCTACAGACAAAACGCAGAATGGAGCGGAGAGCTCGAGGCTTTTGGATGCAGCCACTATTGCAGCGGAAGCCCTAAAGACCACGACCGCCAAAGCCGCAGCATCAAAAGCCGGGGCATCCAAAGCAACCGCTGCCACTCGACCACACGAACCGCGTGAAGGGATGGCAGAGTCAGGATTGCAACAGCCCTTCTATAGGATGCCTCGCACTAACAAGAAAAACGCACCCCCACAAGTAAACCAACGCTTATGATAGAAAGCGTACACGCACCACAGCCAGCGGAGCAGCTGAATCCGCAAGAAGATCCCCCAGAACCCCTGATTCAAATCGTGGACGAAGATCAAATGATAGCAGCGGAAGAACAGATGCCGGAAGGGACCCCTAATCAGGAGTTGAGCCAATCCACCCAGATGAGGGCAGAATTAGAAGAATTAAGGAAAGCTCAAAAGACATATATGGAGGTGGTATCTATGTTGGCACAAGAAAATCAGCAACTCAGATCTACCCGAAGTGGGGACATGGGAGTCCAGCGCGACGAAGCTAGCTCAATGGCACTTAGACCAAATCAGGACCGAAGGATGGTACTGGCCGACAACCCGGACCCTACGAAACCAAGAGATACGATAAGAAGACGAAGGTCTGACCCGGAGGAAAACCCGCACAACGCAGACTACTTCGACAGCGGTCACCCACGCACGGGGCAACCTTCTTCCCAAGAAGAACATCAACGCGCAATGGAAGATCTCCGCGCCGAGATGATGGCGGAGATCAAACAACTGAAATCCAGGAAAGGGGGAGGGGGGGATACTGGAACAAATAATGAAGGAAGCAAGCACTACCCCCCTAACACCGCACCTAGCCAATGCTATCATCCCCCAGAAGTGCCCAGTTCCGGCCTTCGAACTCTATGACGGTTCTAGCGACCCCGCAGCCCATATTCGATATTATAATCGAATGATGGCACGATGGAATTATGACGAGGCCATATTATGCAGATAGTTCCCTTAAAGTTTGAAGGGATCAGCGCTCTCATGGTTCGACAACTTGCCACTAAATTCCATCAACTCGTACGATCAACTTACTGAAAAGTTCTTAACAACTTACATGTACAACAAGGTGGTAAACACCGGGATGGATAAACTCTTCTCACTAGCAGTCCAGTACAAAGAAACAATCAGAGAATACACATACAGGTGCCATAGGATCTGCCAAGCCATCGGAAACGTAGATCCTGTGGTTAGCATCAACTGCTACAAATGGGGGCTCGACAGAATGAGCCAACTGTTTGTCGAGATCCACGGAATCGTCCCTGCAACAGAAGGAGATCTTCGAGTGATCATAGAAAAGCATGCCAGGTTAGAAAAAATACAACGGGAGAACCCAAGAGCTCAGACCTAACACCCTCCACGGACCAACTCCGCGGAACAATCCAGCAGACCTATCGGGGGTGACTTGGGTGAAAAACCTAACGAAGATAGAAGAGAATGCAGCGATGATCGACGAGGAAACACCAGAAAATTCGAAGATCGAGTTTTCATGAAGATGAATGCCAGCTACTCGCGCATCCTGAAAGAAATAAAGGTCCGCGAGAAACTAGAATGGCCATGGTCTAAGGGGAAGCAACCCCCTAGATCCCAGCATGCCAAAGAATACTGTGAATATCATTGTTTCAATGGTCACTGGACAGAGAAATGCACGAATCTAAAAATAATGATTCAAAAGCTAGTAGATGCGGGAGACCTCCAACAATTTGTACATAAGACGGGCGAAGAAGATAAATCCAAACGAAGCAAGCAAGTCCAACTACCTGAAGGCAATCGTACCCTCAACACCATTTCCTGTTCTGAGTCCGTGGGACCTTCCCTAACGGCTCAAATAGGTAAGAGGTTGAGGAAACAGTTTAAATATTACTGCGAGCTTTATACAATCGACGGGAAGGAAGTGGATGAACACGATCAATGGATGGACGCGCCCCTGACTTTCGACACGGACGATGTAGGTGAGGATATGGAGGATCATAACGATCCACTGGTTCTCACACTACCAATTGCAGGATGCAACATTAATAAAATCCTCATAGACAGGGGAAGCTCTGTAAATGTCCTATTCTATGATACATTCAAACGAATGGAACTCAATAATGAACAACTGCTATCTTCGTACTACACCATCTACAGATTCAATGGAGCAGCCACAAAGCCCTTATGAGACATTATCTTGCAAGTGGACGCAGGACCAATGAAGGTCGACACGCGATTCAGTGTGGTGGACGCACCCTCACCATATAATGTTATAATCGTCCGAAGATGGGTGCATAAACTCAAAGGGGTGGCTGCTACTTACCACAAATACCTCAGATTTCCAACACCCCAGGGGGTAATGGAGATAAAAGGCGACCAAGCCTTGGCACGAGAGTGTCAAAATCTACAAAATAAGCTCAACAATGAACAAGATGAGCAGAGAAAGAACCGAAGATCACGAAACAAGGAAAACAAAAAGGAAAAAGCAATCAATGCTTACCTAGAAGAAATCTCCGGAAAAAGCCTTCCAAAGGAGCACGAGACGGGGAACACAGAGGCAGGTACCTCACCCACAAAAGAAAGCGAGGAATCCATCAAATAGCAATCAAAGAAGATTCCTCTCCTAGGGGAATCAAAGCCCACGTTTACGCCTGTAGAAGCGGTAAAAGAGGTAAACGTGGGAACAGAAGAAGAACCAAGAATGATTAAGATCGGAACGCTGATGGATAAAGAGTGCGAGGCATCCTTAATAAAGCTGCTCACGGAGCATGCGGATATCTTCGCATGCAAACTAGGAGACATGCCCGGCATCGAACCTAAGACAATTCAGCACGAGATTTGCATAAAACAAAGCACACCACCTTTCAGACAGAAGGTGCGCAAAGTTGCCTCAGAGTATCACAAATCCGTTGAGACAGAGCTTTGTAAGTTGCTAGAAGCCGGATTTATCAAGGAAGTCAAATACCCAACATGGATCTCAAACATGTCATCGTCCCTAAAAAAAATGGTGGAGTAAGGATATGCATCGATTTCACCAACCTCAACAAAGCTTGCCCCAAGGACAGTTACCCTTTGCCAAGCATCGACCAACTGGTCGAAGCGGTCGAAGGGTACGAAGAGATGTCCTTCATGGACGGATACTCTGGGTACAACCAAGTGTTCTTATCAGAATAAGACCAACGGCACACAGCATTCTACACACCGCATGGACTCTACTGTTACGTAAGGATGCCCTTCGAACTTTGAAACGCATGAGCAATGTACCAAAGGATGGTTGACGCCATTTTTAAGCCATGGATCGGAAATACCTTGGAAGTCTATGTGGACGATATGCTGGTCAAAAGTAAGCTACGGAAAGATCATCACCAAGACCTAAAAGATATCTTTCAGGCAATGAGGAAACATAACATGAAGGTAAACCCGGAAAAATGCACATTCGGTGTTACTTCGGGGAAATTCCTCGGGTATCTAGTAACAAAACGAGGCATCGAAGTAGACCCTGCCAAAATTCAGGCTATAGTAGAAATGCCCTCTCCAAGGAACCTGAAAGAAGTCCAGAGGATCAATGGTTCCCTAGCAGCGCTAGGGAAGTTCATATCCAGGTCTTCAGACAAATGCAAGCTCTTTTTCAACATCCTTAAAAAAGGGACCAAATTTGAATGGACGGAAGAGTGCGAGGAAGCATTCAAAAAAATCAAAGATTACCTTGGTGGGATACCCATCTTACAAAAACCAGACCCCGAGGAGGTCCTGGCCCTATACATAGCAGAAACATAGAATGCAGTCAGCGCGATGTTGGTAAAAACCAACATGAAGATAAAGCAGACCATCTACTACGTCAGCAAAACTCTCAACGCGGCGGAAAGAAACTACACAAATATCGAGCAACTCATCTTGGCGTTAGTATGGGCTACCCAAAATCTAAGGACCTACTTCCTAACACACTACATCCGCGTACCCTGCAAAGCCCCGCTAGAAGTTATCCTCAAAAGTGCGGGAAAAACAGGGAGAATCGCAAAATGGAATACTCATTTGGACCAGTACAACATCATACACAAGCTCCAACATTCCCAGAAGTCTCAAGTTTTAGCAGACTTCCTTGCCGACCTACCACTGGAAAACGATGAAGAAATCCGCATCGAAGGGATCAATACAGTGGGATTAACAAAGGGCAGCAGAGGCAAAGATCCCGTCGATGTCCTCGAGCCGGAAAACCCACGACAGTGGGAAATCTTTGTCGATGGCTCGAGGAACAAAGAAGGAGCAGGCATAGGCATCGTAATCACTACCCCCATGGGAGACCGAATTATCCATGCATTCAGATTAGAGTTCAAAGAACACACCAATAACATCGTCGAATACGAAGCCGTTGTACATACTCTACGTTTGATAATAGAAATGGGGATAAAAAATGTACGATTGACCAGTGACTCGCAACTGGTCATCACGCAAATAGAGCTGGAGTATAATGTTTATGACGAGACCTTGTCGACATACATGACGTTAGTCCAGACACTGGCACATCAAATACCAAACATCATGTTCCGGCACTTAAGCAGAAAGGAGATCAGGCACGCGGATGCTTTGGCATACATCTCATCTATGTTGAAAAACAAAGATATAGAAGAAATCAAAATCATCAGAGTTTACGAGCCATCAATCCCTCCGCGAGAACTCTGCGTTGCAAGCAGGAAGCATAGCACGGAGGAAGACATGACAGACGATGTTGTGGGAGAAAACATCACGGACGATTTCCAAGAAGATGACATCATGACAAGAGCAGAGGAAGACGAGGACTTAAGTAGAGAAGAGGACTGGAGATTGGGTATCCACCAATTTCTAGAAAGAGGAACATTACCCAGAGACCTAAAGCAGGCTAGGAATATTCAATCAAAATCAGGAAGGTACGATCTAAGGGGAGAGATTTTATACAAAAAATATTTCATCGGGCCTTTGCTACGATGCTTGTCCAGATCAGAAGGCCACCTAGTACTAAAATATATCCATCGGGGAGACGCGGGGAATCATAGTGGGATGAGATCCCTAGCCGACAAGGCAAAAACACAAGGGTATTATTGGCCAACGATGATACGCGATGCTGCAAGAATGTCAAAAAGGTGTGAAGAATGTCAGAGGTTCGGGAAAAGAATCCACGCACCAGCAACAATGCTAAACTCAGTAGATAGTCCTTGGCCATTTTCAAGATGGGGCATAGACATCGTAGGACCCTTGATCGAAGGATCAGGAAAAAGAAGATTCTTGATAGTGGCCACGGACTATCTCAGCAAATGGGTAGAAGCCAAAGCTTTGTCCAGAATCCGCGACTCAGATGTCTTCACATTCATCTTCCAGAACATAATCTGCCGGTTTGGAATCTCGGCGGAAATTGTCTCTGACAATGGTAAACAACTACAAGGTAAAAACATTGATCTACTATTTGATACTTTCAAAATCCGAACAAATAAATCAACACCAATATACCCTCAAAGAAATGGCAAAGCAGAGGCTACAAACAAGACCATCGCTCTCATTATCAAAAAATAATTAGACGAGCACAAAGTACGATGGTGTGAGCAACTACACAATGTCTTATGGGAATATCGAACAACTCGAAGATCAGCTACAGGAGAATTCCCTTTTTTGTTGACCTATGGAGCAGAAGCCGTCATCCCCACGGAAATTATCATGCCAACCACAAAGACAGAAGCGTGGGAAAAGAACCTTACAACGGACATGATGCTGGAAAGACTCGACGATCTCGAAGAAAGAAGAGAAGCAGCACTACAAAAGATGGAGAATTACCAAAGAAGATTATCAAGGGAATACAACAAAAAGGTTAAACTTAGAAATTTCGTGGAAGGACAGTATGTGCTGAGAACCATACCCCAATACCAAAAAGAAAAGAAGTGGGGCAAGCTGGCACCAACATGGGGAGGACCTTATGTCATACAAGATATAGCAAGAAACGGATCCTATTACCTACGCAACCTAAAAGGGGAAGTCCTCCGCCTTTTTATGGAACACCAAGTATCTCAAGCCATACCATCCTTAAATTACAACGCAGCGTTGCAACTGCGTAAAGAATACCAGAAGAAGAAGACGATGCTTTTCGATATGTTTCTATCTCTGGACGAGGAATAGCAGGCCTTAATAAATCAATGAAATAAAATTTCTTGCATATCTATGAAAAGCAGATCTCCAACTATTCTAAGTCAGCGGGTCGACGGAATGAGGGACATGTACATAGTAACACCCCATATCCTAGAACGCTGCATCGACCCCCACCGTCTGGAAATCCTCTGATCAAGGATTAGCCAGCGGAGTGACAGGTCTCAAGATGTTCACGAAGGTACACGCCTTCGGCATCGCACTCAAAAAATTAGGTCAACGGGTCGACGGAATGAGGGACATGTACATAGTGACACCCCATATCCTAGAACGTTGCACCACCATCACTGTCTGGGAATCCTCTGGCCAAGGATTAGCCAGCGGGGTATCTGGACTAAAGATGTTCAAGAAGATACATACCTTCGGCATCATACTCAAAAATAAGGTTAGCGGGTCGACGGAATGAGGGACGTATACATAGTAACGCCCCATATCCTAGAACGCTGCACCGACCCACACCGTATAAGAATGCTCTTGCTAAGGGATAACCAGCAGGGTAACAGAGGTCAAGATAATTAACAAAACTAACCAACAAACGATGATCCATTCCAGAAAAGTTGATTACAAGCTCGACAAGATAAGCAAAAGAAAAAACAAATTAAGCAAAAGAAGTTCGACAGACACATCAAGAACTCTATAATCAACAAGGATCAACTTTCTACAACTAAACAGAAGAATCTACTTGGACGATCATGTGCCACCAGTAGGGCTCTCCCTATGCAGTGAAGGAACGCTCCCACCGGAAGAAGGCCCTGAAGAGCCAGACGGGGCCGAAGGTTTAGGACGACGAGGATAGTGCTTTTCAAGACCATGCTCGGTCATGAGGTCATGTTCTATCTTGGCCAGCACCTTGTTCGTCTCTTCGGTTAGCTGACAGCGAGCTTTGTACGTAATAGTAGTATTACGCATCTCGGCCTGAGACAACAGGGTAGACAGACGATTCACTTCCGAAGAGGCCAACTGAGCTGCTTGTTCATTAGTCGTAGCCAAACCTTTGAAATACGAGGCCTGACCCTCCTGTTGCACCAAGGCAGTCTGAGACTGCTCTAGCTCAGATTGAGCCTTGTTAAGTTTTTCATTAGCAGCGAGAAGCTGTCCCTGGAGCTCTGAAAAATAAAAACGAAGGGTTAGATCCGCGAAGAACGAAAATCACACCCGTCAAAGCAAATATATACCTTCGACTCTAGCAGAAGCTATTTCATACTCGTTAACAACCGCATCCCGAGCATTGTCAATAAATTCATATTCGTCGGATATTTTCTTATAATCCTTTTGAAGAAGGGAAAGAGCAAATTGACTAGCGTCTAACTCTACCTGCTTCATTGAATCCAAATGACGAAGATGATTGACTTCGTTATTTAGCTTCTCCATTCCTTTATTAAGTCGATACATATTAACTTCAAGGTTTCTTTCAGACTCGTCTTGACGAGCTACGTCGGCCCGAGACGCGGCTAAGGCTTTGCCAAGGGCAGAGGCCTCGGCACGAGCATCATCTCTTTCTTTAACAACATGTTGAGTATACTCCCGTACATCAGAATCTTGGGAGGAACGAGCCTGACGTAGCTCTTCTTCCAGGAGATTCATCTTAGCCAACAAAGATGAAGAAATCCCACGGGCTTCGCGAATATTATCGCGGGTCCACATTAAAGTACCATCGAAGAGACGACGATCTGCGTTATACTTATTTTGCATATCAACTATATGGGTATGCCTCAGACGCCATGCCTCGGCCTTGGCATCCCACCTTTCGGCCTCACTCTTAAGTTGTTCCACTAGTTCGGAAATACGGGTCTTCTGCCGCGCTCTCTCATTTCGAATCCATATCAGATCAAGGAATCCACCCACTGAAGATAGGGAGGGGATACTCAAGACGGAACAAGAATTCCTAAAAATAAACAACGATAAACATGGACAAGGAACAAACCTGTAGTAGAAGAAGCATTTTTTCGAGCGGCCTCCAACTCGCTACGCGCCATAGCAAGATCCAAACGAAGCTTCTCTTCTTCGGCGCCCAGATGCTCCTTCCCCTTGAGACGATCCTTCAGCTCACCTATCTCCCTATCTCTGGCAGAGATAACAGACTCCGCCATAGCTAGCTCCTCCTATCTATGACGAAGCTTACCCTCTAACTTAAGAGACTTGGCCTTAAAAAACTGGTACAAATTGTGATTGCAGTATTCACTTCGCATCACCTACGAAGAGCATCAGGTCAGAATGCCGCGGAGTGTCCACGGAGTACAAAGCAGTAAAACACGACGTACCTCTAACATCCGCTGGTGGGGGTAACCATACTGATAACCATCAGATATGGCCATCATATCAACAACTATGGCTGGAGGGTCAACCACTAAGGTAGCCTCCAGTTACCTCAGATTCTTGTCCCACACCTCCGCGACTCGATCTTCAGCGGATAACTGTATCATCTTTCAGGTATAGGCGTCGTAATCTTTCTCCCCATGAACCACGGGAGAAGGGTTCGGAACAAACATCAAATTTTTCTTCTTTAACCAATCAAGAACACCATCATAACCTTCCAGCATCAAAGACGGCGTAGGGGACCGAGTTGAAGGTTTAGCGGCAAAAGAAACCTTCTCAGAGGTATCAACATGCGCGAAATCCTGCACCGCAGCTTTCCCTTTACCAGATGTACCCAGTACGTCCCAATCATCATTTGGGGAAAGCATAGAGAACTCATCAGCAAGACCCATTATATCATTCACATCAAAGGATGCCCTCGCAGATTGGACCCGACCAAAAGAAAATTCTGGACCAACAGGGTCCCCACCAATACTACCAGCAGCGGGAATGCCCTCGGAATCAGCACCAACAGGGGTATCCTGCGTACAACCACCATCCGTGGTAACATCCGCAGTCTTCCCAACAAAGGGGGTACCCTCTGCGCCACCAACACCAGAATCCTCACGAAGAGGTGGAGAAGTTTCAGTACGCTCATCTCCATCGGAAATATCTTATTCTTCCTTGAAATCATCATTAGCAGGACTAGTAACCTCCGCTTGGACCTCTGCGTCATCAAAAACAATGGTAGAAGAGCGCTTGGGACCAATCCGCCTTTTCTTCATACCCTACAGAGAAATAAGAGAATCAGATCGACATTCTTTCTTTTACTCAAAAATTTCCTTTGAATAAAGAAAGAAGGGGCAACTAAAGGAGTAAAAGATCTGCACCTTCGCAGTCGCAGTACTCTTCGAGGAAGGGGAAACACTCGAAATCTCGTCATCAGCATCAACAACATCGAAGTCGTATGGAAAATTCATACCTTCGAAGTTCAATTGCCAAGGACAGTAATTTCCATAACGAAGAGGGGGAACCTCACGAGGAACGCTACCTGTGATGAGGCGCCACCCGTCGGGACCTGGAATCCAACCCCAAGCCCACGGACCAACAACCTCGATAACGGTGGCATGCCACTCATAATCATGATCGCGCTTTATCCTCTCATGAGAAGGAAAAAGTTTCTTATTAGCAGACCCTTCAGTACCAGGAACATACTTCAGCTTAGCATCACTAACCTCGCTCAAAAGACGAATCTCGCCACGGGAGGCAGCAATATTATGAAGACTCACACTCCATGGCTTGTGGTTCCTGCTGTTGACATAATCCCCAAAATAATTGTTGAAATTCTGAGGGGTATACCATTCCCTCTCAGCAGGATCAGGGGTATAACAAGTCATCGTTGTCTCTCCATTGCTGCGAAGATAGCACTCCTTCAGGGCGCGGAGATAATTCCCAGTCAACTGGGATACAGAACGACTATGGGTATTTGTCGAAGAACCCTCGTGATCAGCCAACACGTCGTAGTAAAAAGAATCACCCGACTTGTACAAAGGCAGCATAAGACCCGCTTAGAAGGCCCCCACAGTAGTCAACAAATGAAACTCATCGAACTGGTATCTCGAGATAAGATCGTAAGTAATGTCATCATCAGGGGCATAGAAGCGGACATCAAAAGCTTGGAGGTCATGCTTCTCCTTAAACACCTCCAGATCAACGTGTTTAAAGGTAACTCTTTTCTTCCCAACCGAGACGCTTCGAATAACCAGCGCAATATCCTCCTCATCGAGAGGGTCTTTCGCGGAGTCTTTTGAAGGGCTCGTTTCCAGGACCTTCCTTTTCGAAGGCACACTCTTCGGCAGTTCAGCCTTCGAAACACCAGCCTTAACAAATTTTCCTCTCGAGGGAACCGTGGGAGGAGGAGGAAGAGGATTCTCCTGTAAAGCCGGCGGAACCAAAAAACGAAGGGGACGAGCATCCAAAGCTCCGTCACGAGGAACACCCTGCATATTTCTAGACTCATCACGCGGACGATAAGAAGCGCGGGTAGCAGCATATCTAGAACCAGGGGGATCCCGCGGAGTATCTCCCTTCCTCGAAGAATGCCTATGACCAGAAGAGGACGAAGCCCTCTGAGAATGAGGATCCACATGCGAAGCCCTAGAGCCTCCAGGTGGAGATATATCCATGTCTCTGCGCGGAGGAGATCTGGGAGGACTAGGTGGAGGAGTTTGGTAATGAGCCCGCTGACGCTCAGCCATATCTACGGATACACAAACAAATAATAGATTCCGAAGAACCACAAATAAAGATCAAAAAGTTGAGAATTATAAGGAATATGAAAACCCTAACTAACTTATGAAGCAAGAAGACACTCTCCAACCAAAAACTCGTAATCCTTGCAAATGAAGAACAGGGGCAAGCATATATACTTTGTATATGTGTTCTTCATCGCAAGGGTAACGAGACAGCAGCAGATGATGATCAACAAGCAAAAAGCGATACCAAAGATTAAACTCTTACCTAAGACAAATGCTTCAAACAGCGAAAGGGCGAGCAATAGCAGATACGAGCACATGGAATCAAGGACGGGTCGAATTCAAGGCAGAGCAGTAGCAGCAGCAGTCGTATTCAAGACAAAGCTACAGCAACAGCAGTTAATGGCGTCCAAACAAAATGGAAGAATTTTCTGGAGGAAAGAAGAACAAACAGAGAATGAAATTTATTTCACATTCTCTTCCCCCTTAAATACCCAAGAAATCTGAAACTGTCCCTTCTCCCAAGGGGTAGTTATTGCATGAAGTTATTTCTTAGTGGGAAACGCGCCCTAAAATCAATGGGAAGTTATTGGGCGAGTGGGGAATATGTGACGGTTTTCCTCGCACTTCAACTGACGACTTAAGTCAGAAGAAAAGGGGCAAATTGTAAGTACATAATTCCACCACTCGCCACGTGTCCTCGGATAAACACGTGGAGAGCGTATGACGAGGGGCATCACAAAACGATGCCACTTAGATACAAACAAGAAACGTGTACCAGCAGGAAGGGGCTCTCATCTAGCAGATCCAATGGCTACAAATGAAGGAGCACGGGAACAAAGCGCCACTGCGTTGTACCCAATACACCCTCGGATCTGCTTTATCCCATCTCGAGAGGAATCTCAGATCTACGGTCAGGGAACAACCAGCTGACACGGATGTGACATGAACAGAAGACTGTGGCCTGACACGTGAAGAAGGCCCAACCACCCGCATTAAACACCTGAGACGCGTGTCAATCAACCAGCGAAAGAGAAGACCCTACCTCTTCGGAAGTAACGAAGGGAACGAGGGGGGCATCGTAGCAACCGAAGATGTCCGCGTATCGGCACAAAGCACAAGACGATAAGGTTTCAACGGCTCCTTCCTTGGGCCCCACAACAGAACTCCTATAAATACCCCTCCTCCCTAAGAGAGAATGGGCAGGTCGATTGGAGGAGAAAGAGGAGAGAGAATTAGGAAGAGTAAGTAGTCCCCTAATCCCGCAGCCTAAGTTAACACACCCAAAGTCATTTGACTATACTTGTAACCAATTTACATATAATGAAACCCCTCTTTTACCCCGTGGATGTAGGCCTCAGTGCTGAACCACGTAATTGCTTGTCTCATTTACACTACGCACTTACATTATGCACTTTATATTCCGCACTTATATTATGTTCTTTACATTATGCAACCTACGTTACACATTTTACATTCCGCACTCTATGTTTGTTTCGTGGTTACTTACCATTCTCTAGACACTCTGTGTTAAATACCCGATAAGACAAGGACGAGTCCGAAGACTCAGAGTCAATGAATCGGTATATACACTATTTTTGCTACGCACGTTATATTCAACCCTTGAACTTCGGTGTATGCGAACTTTGTTTGCGGACACGTAGATACCTGCGTAATTTACGTGTTCACACTCTTATTTATTGTTTTTGAAAGAGGAACTATGTGGTTTGATATCTTTGTTGGTTGATGATATTTAGAGGAGAATGTAGGCGTTTACCGTTTAAAATCATCAATTGAAGAAATGCGAGACCGTGGTGTAAGAAAAACCAGATTGGTCATGTGGCTAGGTACCATTTTATGAGGTGAAAATTCGATTGCAAGGAATAAGACGTCGTTGTGGCACTTCGTAATTGTAAAGTACAATATTATAGGTGAAGTATATAGTTATGCGAAAGAATCGGAAATTATTTTAAGAACGCGGTATGCCAACCGACTTGAATTTCATCGTAAGAAGTAACATTGGATAACAAGGAAAGAAGTTCCAGGTGGATAACAAGGAAAGAAGTTTCAGGTTCAGTCGTGAACATTGAAAAATGCAGTGATGATATGTGGAAGTTCTTTGAGTGTTTGAATGCTTTTGTCATAGGCATTCTCTAGGGTACGATTTTCTGACTTTTAGGAGTTAGAGGTTGAAGATGTTAAGCATTCGTTTGAAGTACTTAGGTACAACTCGAGAAGGTTGAAGCTGTTCGTTATATACCGAAGTTTCATGGGGAATCTAAAATCATTAGATCTATTTGTCCTCAACGGGTTTGAAGTATTTGAAAGGGTGGAGTATTGAAGGAGTTATTGGAGTTTTTCTTTCCAGTGCAGTTGCCAAGGATCGAAGAATGGCGTATAAGTATCAGATAGTGCACAATCTGATACAGTTGAAGAATAGCTCATGCAGTTAGGGCATAAAGTTAAGAAACACAGAATCATGAAGTTTGGAATTTTGCGGTCAAAGGTGGCGAAAGTGGTGACACTATCGATACTAGGATCGTTCGGTAATTACTTGGCTTGTTCTATGGATATTGTAAACCAAACAAGTTATATTAATATATAAGTATCTTTCTATAAAAAAAAAGGATAATGAAAAAGTTCAGTTCAGGGGCAAGTAGTCAAACTGACAGCAACAAAAAAATAAATCTCAGGTTCAGCCTGCATTTCCAACAAAGAAGCCCTTATGGTAAATGCATTCCCCTTTTGCAGTTATCCTCGAGGTTCTATGACTTCTGTAATAAAGCATAATGAGAAGGAAAAAAAAATTACTGTGAGATTTAAAATATGAAAAAGAGGTGGGCAAACTCAAAATGCACAATTGGTAGAGTACTACTTGTTCGCCCAACTTTGCACAGTTGGTAGAGTACTACTTGTTCGCCCAACTTTACAAACAGTCGGGAATGTCTAAGAACTAAGTAGGCACGTTAACCGAGTGTGTCAACAGAATTAAACACGATATGGTTAATAACGAGAAGTGACTGCTAACATTTTACCTGTGTTGGAAGATAAAGCTTGAATTCTGGTGGGAGCTCCTCCTCTGAATAAAGGCGGTCGGAAAAATATATTCTTCTTAGACGGCAATTAGCGTGAACTTGCACTCGGAGTGTCTCGACATAGTTAGTTCCATAAGCTCTTCTCGTAAAATCGGCAAGATTCAACTGGATCTGATTCCATCCCTCGTCCAACCTCAACGGCATGGTGCAGATAAAAGGTTTAACGCGCGTTGACGCCTACAAAAGGAAACAAACCATAAAGATCAAAAAGGACAAAGTCCCAACATTAGCAAGTAAGAATATCTGTTTTCTAATTTTGTTTCAGTTTTCTCTCTAGGGAAAGTATTCATCAAAGTTTTGTTAATGTTCGTGAACACCATGAGGGCCACAGCTTATAGTCAATATGGCAGGAATCATACTTAGAACATTCAGCTTGTACAGTATCCATGTGCATATGGATGACAAATTTATGTTCCGCAGAAAATATAAGTAGTTCACATTCTAACAATCATGCTCGAAAGTGAAGTCTCAGAAATCCTCAAAATAGAGGGAACCTATGACTATCGAATTTGTGTACGAATAACACGTATAAATGTACCAAAAATCTCATCTGTCGTAACAATTGAAACTCGGAAAACCAATGCCCACATAAAATTGGTAAGATGTAAGAACTGTGAGAGGGTTTATAAACAGGATGGTTTTCTCTCCTGATTCCTGTTTTAGACGTTAAGAAGATCTAACGAATTATCATACTACATCGCTGCAAGAACTAGGCTTCAAATAATTGAAACTCAGTAAGAAATTCTGAAATAAGTCAATAACTACGATAACTAACGAGTGAACGAAAATAGGAACTGCATTTACCAAGCTTAGACCTTCATTTGACTAATAAGTATCACAGGGACTGCCCGACTGACTGTAAGTTCAAGAGATATCCAACACAGACGCATATATACATATGAAATCCTAAATCATGCTGTCTAGGACAACACAACTATTTTAAATCATGACCTATGTACTACAGAAGATTGACAAAGGAGTTGTATGAAATTGGAAAGCTACATTTTACATTTGTAGCATGGCTAGATCAAAGAAAAGCACTGTTTTGCAAGCAAATTCAAAAAATCCAACCAAGTACACAGTTAACTGAAGTACATTACCATTACCATCATCAGACATATTACATATAACTCACACCTCAATTTCAGACTGGAGTTCTACTGGCCACTATGAAGCTGATAGTTATCTATTTGTGTTCGAAGGTAAAAACAGGGCAATACCATGATATAGGGTTGCAAAGATTACTAAAAATGGTGCCACGATAATGTAGAGCATGAACTGGGAAGCTACAAGAGGAGGCTCAAAGAGCATTAATTTGAGATACCGGGTCTAACCGTACAAGATCCTGTGAGTTTTTAGTTTCCTTTTGGTAAATCATTGAAGTACTCAGTCACACTTAATAAAAAATAAAAATTTATTAGTGATCTCTTAAAACCCAGTCTCACGAATTCTAAGTGTCATCATAACTGTAAGTTTCAGTCCACCTAAAAAGGTCTGCCATATCCCTTGTTTATCCAAACAAAATTTATCATGTCTCTAGGCGAAAAAAATGGTATACCTGGTGTAATAAAAATATTATATCCCTCAAAGAAAAAAATCAAGGCTGCAGAAGTATTGAACTATGATTAGACTTACAGACTTGAAAATTAGAAGCTCTGAAGCGTCTCCTGACATTCTTGTCATCCAGCACTTGAATCTCAAATGTGAAATATTTCTTGGAATTCTTCACAATAATCACCAAGAACGGAAGCTTTATACCAAGTGTTGCAGCAGGATCTGCAGGGCACGTAATGTAAGTCGATTGTACATTCGACCCAACAATCTCAAGGACATTTGACTGGATGTCCTCGTCTTGTATTCTTTTAATCTGACCATTCACAACTGCAGGTAATCACAAATAAGAGTAGATAGTTCATAACTTATTTAGCAGTTTGTCTCGCATGTACCAAAAAGCATAATCAAAAGAAAGGGTCCAGCAATGCTGTATCACAGTAAATCTGCCAGTGTAAGCTTTAAAGTGAATATAGCAGTAAATCTGCCAGTCAGGTGATGGTGTATCTGTCAGCTGCTTATTATGCAGTAAACAGAAGTGCGCAGGAACATGAATAAACAACTGACACCTGTTCCTCTACACATGCATACAATAGTAAAAATCTATAACCATGAGCCATGATATAGCATGAGGAACACACAAATCATGGTTGACAGGGCCTCTAATTTAAACAGGTAAAGAAGATTATATGCTTTCAGATCACACTGATCAAAAAGTCGAAATGGTTATGCTCACACTTAAACATGAGATAGGAAAACTAAAAAGTTTCACGCGATTGAAATGATTTAGCACTAACGGAAAAGAATTTCATTATGAGCATAACTAATAGGTAAACATGGATATTTTGGCTGATAAGCACATCAACTTAGTTGTCAGATTTTCTAACCAGGGGAACAAAGGAAGTTGGTTTCTAAACACCAAGGATACGAAGATGCATCCACCTACTTCCACACATTAACCAGTAAATTGAGACGAAACTAGCTAATTACCATTAAATAATATCTTCAAAAGAATAAATTTTCCGATTCAAAGCCATTAATAAAATTTTCGATCTCGTTGGTGCCAAGAGTAGTTTGTTAATGCAGGGAGAAACAAATAATCACTCCAATCATTTCCATCGAAAATTAAAACAAAGTTAAAGTTTGGCAGGAGTGACTTACCTTCTTTATCCCAAATCTGCAGAGGTTTACTCCTATAAACAAGAAAAACAACACCAGAATAGTCACAAACATGTAGGAGCTGTAACACAAATACAGAAACGACGATGAGAGAAAGTTTTAGAAGTACCCAAGGCTGTAAAGAATTGATAGAAATCCTGATTGAAAAGTGTTCTTAAACATCCTCCTGTATATTTCAAATCCAAGTGTAAGACGTTGATAAAACCAGCAATATGATATATAATCAAAGAATTGATTCTCAGATACGAAAAAATCAAGCTCTAATTGTTTATCTTCAACTTCGAATCCTTTCTGAACCTATTCAGATCAAAAGAGAAAAGCTCAATTTGATAATCAAAAAGTTTCTTGTAGAAAGTTTGGGAAACGAACCCTAATTTAGGAATTTGTCTAGTATGTATCGGGAAGAGTCGAGGGGGGTCGTATGACTCGTATTGCGGTTTACCGCTTACCTAGACTTTCATTGCGACAATTCCTATATGGTAATGTTCAAATGAAATTGTTTGTCTAGTCGTGTGGATGGTCAAATAAGATTTTGAACTATGGAGAAGGAGAGCAGTAACGACGCCAGCGTCTGTCGTAAGAACGTCAGCATCAACTTTTTAACGGCTATTTTCAACCTGAATGGCTAATTTCTACCTCTATAAATACGTCTCAAATTTGATCTCACAAATTCACAACAATCTTTCATCCGATCAATCTTTTCTTAATTTCATCTACTCTCAATTTTCAATCATAAATTCTGATTTTAATTCTTCTGAGGAAGATATGGAGATGGATGAAATGTTGTCCGAGGAAGATGAAGAAATGTGTATAGAGTTTTTGCGTCAAATAGGCGAAGATGCAAATCAAGATAGAAGAACGCGAAATTTTATGTTGCAATTACAATCCGGGATCACACCAAAGCCTTTAGAGCCGTATGAAGTTGCGACTAGAAGATGGAGTGGCGGGATCGACATTTTTACCACGAAAAGATGATGCATGATTATTTTAATCATGACTGCGCCTATTCCGAAGAGAATTTTCAGGGACTATTCTGCATGGCCGCAACTTGACGCAAAGGATTATTGCCGAGCTTTGTTAGGTACAACCTTTATTTAATTATCAGTATGATGCAAGACATATACGAGGCTTTAGTCCCGAGCAAAAGGTCACTGCGGCCCTCCGTATACTCTGTTACGGGGTACCAGCGGATTCCACAGATGATTACATCCGTATTGGAAAAACAACCGCCTTTAGGTATCTCAAATTGTTTTGTGAAACAATAGTTGAGCATTTTGGTCCAACCTTTTTAAGAAAGCCTACTCAGGAAGATGTTTAAAGGATAACTGCAGAAAACACCGAGAGGGTTTTTCATGAATGCTAGGTAGTCTTGACTGCATGCATTGGACGTGGTATTCATGTCTGATTGAATGGGCAGGCCAATATAAGGGTCATTATCCAAAACTAACTGTAATTTTGGAAGCTTCAGCTACTTATGATTGTTGGTTTTGGCATGCCATTTTTGGACTTCCGTGTTCAACGTTTTATATAAGTCGCCATTGATTGAAGATCTTAAGAATGGGATCGCGCCGCACTGCAATTTCACCATCAATGGTCATCAGTACACTCAGGGTTATTATCTAGCAAACAAAATCTATCCAGAATGGTTAACTATGGTTCAATCTTATAAAAAAACAAGTTATGGACTGACGACTTTGAAGGATATGATGTACTTTAACACCCAACAAATGAAATGCAGAAAGGATATTGAACGCGCTTTTGGCATACTGAAAAGGAAGTTTGCCATCATAGCTGGGCCGGCACGCATTTTTGATATTCAAGAGATTAACAAAGTTATGCTGACTTGTATTATTCTACATAACATGGTCATCGAAGAAACCAGGCGTGACCCAACCTGGACTAGTATTCCAGATGAAGATAACCAAGGATCTTGTGGTAGAGCATGGGCGTCCGTCAAGAGAATATTAAGGGTGCGCACGGTACAGTTCGGCTCGGTTCTTGCCGAGGCCGAGTACCTGTACCTCCTTAGTCTCGGTTCTTAGTTTCTGGACCGGTACTTGTACCTCAGTTCCGGTACCATTCGGGACAAGTACGGTATCAGGGACGGTTCCGGTACCAATCGGTACTTTCTGTCAGAATCGAGAGAATGTATTCAGTTATATCAAGAGGAAGAAGAAATGGAACACTAAAAAGAGAATTGGAATTACTTGGTCGTAACTTCTTTTTTCCTTATTTTCCTCCCTTTGTTTCACTGTGTGATTTTGTATGCTCTTAATGTGGTGTATTTGCTTGACCTACTTCTGCAAGCTAGTATTGGCTTTATATCAATTACAGTTATCTTAACAAAGGTCTCTAAAAGATTAACCTTGTTTCAATATATAATCGACTGTGGTGTAATAATCATTGAACCTAGATGACACAAGGTAAAAAAAAATCCCAATTTGTAATGGAAAATCCCCAATTTATGAAAGCTTTAGTCGCTAATGTGATATGTTTACGGCACCCTCAAGGTTTAGTCGCTAATGGGATATGTTTACGACACCCTCAAGGTTTGACAGTGTAAACAACTCTGCAACATACAAAATTACACTTGGAAATTACATAACCAAGGGATACCATCCATACACCAGATCTTTCTCTTTCTGCAACTTAATTGCTAAAAACAAAAATGTCAAGAAAATGAGGCCTTAAGTTAATTTCTTGGCCGTGTCTCTGACGAGTTGCTCATACACCATTTTTCCTAAAAGCGCAAGTATCTTCTTCGCAACTTTGGATCTGTAACACCAAACCACAAATTCCTCGGTCAAGTCAGGGTACTGAATATGATGTATTCCCAACCACTAAGTCAAGATCTCCGCCTGATCTCCAGATGGTAGGGCGAGCACCATTGAAACAAGGGAAAACTCCAAGCTCTGCCAAATCTCATTGTCCACCTTGAAAGGTGGCGAACCCTCCACATCAACACTCCATGAACTGATCAAAGGCTTAGAGAGCCTTACAAATGGAAGCCATAGCTTCACCATATGGAGCCTCTTTGCAGTTGGAAGTACGACAGTACCATAATCAATTGCCTCCAAAACCTTACCTCCCACCCTCCATAACCTTTGACATTATCGCCAGCATGTCAACATTGTTCAAGTTTGCATCAGTTATCCTATTATTTGATACAAACGGGACGAGACGGTACGGGACATGAATAGGGACATGTACATGTACCCCCTAGAGGCCGGTTCTCAGTTTTTGAACCGGTACCTATACCCCCTTCCTCGGTTCGGTACAAAACAAGGTACGGTTCCACCGGTTCCGGCACGGTCCGGTTTTTCGGCTCGGTTCATGTGCACCCTTAGAGAATATAGACTTTCCACTGATAGACTACAAAACTAGGGAATTTATGGAAAACTAAGACAAAATTTAACTAAGCACCTATGGGCTTTAAAATGAGCAAGAGACGATGCGCGTGGGCGAGGGAGTAGCAGAGGTAGATAGATGTTATAATGTTGTTTATTTTAATTAATATGTTTTTTAATTTAAAGTTGTTTGTTTAAATTGAAATAAAGGAAATTATATTAAAAGTAATTTTTAATAAACAAGTACAATTAAATTAAAATTAATTTTAAAAGACTGAATTCTTCTTCGTAAACTTAACTAAGAAATACTGAAATCTTCTTCGTTTTCTTCAAAGGCATCATCTTCGTCTTTTTATACATTCACAAACTTGCCAGTTTATTCGGCCGCGGCTTGTTGTTCGGTCGCGGCTTGTTGTTGTTCGGCCGCATCCATTTGCTTAGTCCATGTAGCATATTGTCGTTCATTCATTTTTGTAGTGTCCAAGGAAAGTAACTTGCTTAGCTTACAAGCCCTGTTTGTTCTCGCGAAAGACGACTTTTTCGTTGATTATCTATAGCAATGCCACGGTCCCTGGCTCTATCTGCTTCCATCTGCATCTCGAATTCCTTGTGTTCAGCATGTTTGAACTCGCTTGAACCTCCTTCTGATGCTCGTTGGGTTGCGTCTCTCGCGGATTTTGTAGCTTTCTGACCACCTCCTCTTCTTCTCTTCAAGTTGGTGTTAACGTCTAGATTAGTGTTGTTTTGTTCCTAACTACCTGGAGTTCCATCAGGTGAGGAAGCATGCTCTCCATTCTGAAAATCCTGCGAGATTGGACCATGTGGTGATATTCCAGGCACTTGATGACCTTCCAGCAAGTATGGATTAAACTTGTTAAGCACCCTCAAAATGGTGAAACACTTTTCATGTTGGAAGCTGCAACCTTTGTGGGATCTTTGCCACTCTTCTCGACATCCGGTTCGCCTTCACCACTTTTTTTGTTGTTCCACATTTGAGTGATCAAATATACATATTCAGTAACGGGTGCTGAAATTGTGTGAAAACGATGACACAACCCCTCGACATCACGTCTATTGGGGTTACCGGTTTCTTCACAATTTTTTTGTAAAATCTTACCATAAAAAGTTTTTTTTTCTTGATAAATACCATTGATTTCATCTAATGTATATAATACATAATTTCTGCAAAGTGACTCGTCTTCATCCATCGTATACTTGGGACCACCAATTCTTGTGTTCATTTGTTGTGTTTGTTGTGGTGTTTGTTGTTGTGATCGTTGTTGTGAGGATGACATATTTGTTAGAAATGCAATATATGGAGATGAGAATTTATCTGAAAGATTGAATTAATATGAATAGTTTTATTTGAAAAGAAAAAGAAAAGTTAGAGACGATATGAAAATTGTGTAATGTAGAGGTGGTGTTGAAGATGGAGTGAGTTTAAGTTTATAGACGAAATGAATTTATAGGGAAAAGAAAGGAGAAACAAGGGAAGTCGGATGGAGCGGTTGGCGCTCCTAGGATAAACGCGGCGTGATAACAAAAAACGCTGGCGCTTTAATGGATAACGCGCGTTGGCAAGACAAGCGCCAGCGTTGTTGGTTACAATGCCAGCGTTTTCGGCAAGCACACGCGTCCTCCTCTCCAGCGCGCTGGGTGGTCCGACTCAATGTTCAAAGCAACAGATTTGTTGATTTGAACATCCATTTTTCATTTCATGTTTGTTCATTCTGTAGTGGGAGCAAAATAAACAAACTTCAAGTTTGTTCATTCGATAGGAACTGCTCTTAGAACTGCTCTTATTATTTGTGTTTTCTAACTAATCTGAATCATTGCATGTTTCCAACTCATCTGATTCATTATAGCTCGAGTGAAATTAGGTCCAACTCAACACATACAATATCTGACTCAGTCCTGGTTAGCTATAAGTTGTGCGCAGTTATACACTGGAGAAGGGGTTCATTGTCCAACAGAAGCAAAGACCTTTGCTGGTAGCTAAAAGCCAACCGTAGTTTAGAAAATAATGCTTGCAAACCTTTTCAACCTAAGTAGAGTGAATCACAAAATTTATATCCACCAAAAAAAATAATAAATTCCACTTCATATAGAGGAAGGATTTGAGAATCAGTTGAAATTTGCACTAGAACAGAAACAAAAATGCCTCTCCAGACCAAAACTACAAAAAGGAAATGACTAATATCTTAATTATATGTAGCTACAAATTTAGGTTAATTCCCACTCCCCACGAGATGGTCTCTTTTATCTTCAACTAATATCTAATTCAACCTTTGTGCAGCTTCCTTTGCTAAGACTCTTTCCTTAGCCTTGGTCTTTGCTTGTGACTTGGAACCCATTATACCACCACCCCACTTCTTTCGGTGTTCGTCGAACTTATCATTGAAGTTAGCCTGGACAAAGCAAATAGATGAGTTAAAATTTCCTCGCCTTCATCGAACTTATCATTGAAGTTTAGATAGGAATAGTTTTACTATCGAAATAGATGGAAAGATAACTTAAAATTTCCTCACCTTGATCGCCTCTACAATCTTGCTAAAGTCCATCTTGTCCTCGTTCTTAACTGATGTTAGGCATAGTGCGCTGGCAGTTTTCTTATGGACAATCTATTTAAGATTAAGTGGAATTAGTTGAACTTGTAAACATTTTCATATTCGGAATGACTGGAGAAAAAAAAAATCTTCAGTTGAAAATAAATCAACTTTTATATTCTGGAGAGTAGAAGAGAAACCAACCGCTCCAAGACGAGCCTTGCCCTTCACAATAGCATATGGGATTTCCATCTTTCGGCACAAAGCAGGTAACCAGACAACAAGCTCGATGGGATCCACGTCATGTGCAATAATCACCAACTGGGCCTTGTTCTGCACATGTAGGAAAATAAAGATATTAACATAGATAACATGGAGGGTCTAATTTACACATCCAATGACGAAATAACCAAAAAACTTAGTAGAGAGAAACCAGACATCAATCACGGAACAATCTATTTATTTATTTTCCAAAAAAAAAAAAAAAAACATTTCAGGAAGCTGCGACATGCCAAAAGCAATTTAATTTCCCCAGTTTCCTAGCTTCATTAGACTTGACCCTCTTCTTTTTTCTTCTTTTTTTTAGATAATCTAAGAAGCAGGCTATTGAATCCAGTCTGAACAATTTCATAATTTTTAAAATTTGTTGGATCCACAAAATAATGCAATTAGCATATGCAAAATAAAAATATACCAGAAGACAGGTAACAATGGTGCAAAGGAAAATGCATCACACTGTTTAATTCTGGTTCACGGTTTGATTTATGCTTCTAAATACATGAACTTCTCTATATTAAAATTTAAAGAGAGTTCAACTATTAAGATTCTAAGAAGCAACAACATGCGACAATACCAGACCAAAATAAAATTAAAGAGAAGCGAAGCGAAGAGGCTTCAGTATTGTTATATGGACTTTTTATATCATGTAGATCAAGCAATGTAGGCATTATCACTATCAATCATCATCAGCCTCTTCCTTTTATCCATACAGACAAGTTTACTAATCAGACAAACCGAGCATGATCATAGACATAGCAATGGAACAAATATAAAAGAATCAACGAAAAACAATTAAAGAAAAAAAGGCTTCAGTATTGTTATATGGACTTCTTATATCATGTAGATCAAGCAATGTAGGCATTATCACTTTCAATCATCATTAGCCTCTCCCTTTAATCCAAATAGACAAGTAGAAACATAAAACAATCAAAGAAACACAACCAGATTAAAATAATAAAATAAAAACCCTAAAACATCTGTGAATTCTATAGAGTGCAGATGTTTTAGGGTTAAGGCTTGCAATCAACCAATCTACTACTACTGGTGAGACTAAGAAATAATGTTTTTCTTTCAAACTAGACAGTTAAGGCTTCAAATTTAAACAACATATAATAGGGCCTAAATCCCACCTCTTAGGGTCACACCCGAGTTCCACACACTGATGATTAACTAAAGAAACCAACTACAAGTACAGATCATCAGAAACAATGGAAATTATTTGGATGCTCCTATAAAGCTACAGTTTCAAGATAACAAGAAATCAAGGATGATAAATGAAGGTGTACCTGCTCAATGAGGTAGGTAATGTGGTTAAGTCCATATTTCACAACAATCGGCTTCTTTGCCTCAACAGTCTTTCCCTCTGATTCAGCCTGTGCTCTTTTCAATAGTCTTTCCTTCTTAGCAGCCTTGTCCTCTGGACGGTACTTGAGCAACATTTTGAATAGGTTTGTAGCTGAAAAACCACCAGTTCACAGTAAGAAAAACAGCCATATAGTGACAATAATAATAAATGTAATACATATAAGAAACTCGACATACATACCAAGGTTTTTGTCTAAGGTTTTAGTAAACTGGTTCAAAGCAGGTGGAACTTTCAAACGTTGCTTAAGAATCCTCCTTTGGCGCTGAATGCGGACAACTTTTGGCCATTTCACGAACCTATGCAAATCCTTTTTTGGAGGCAATGCACCACCAATACCAAACTGTTTTGGACGCTTTTCAAAACAAGGGTTCAAAACCTTATCCTGCAAGATGAAAATTCCATCTTCAGCAGCGAAAAGTACACATTTAATAATAGCTTCTTTGGTAAAACCATTTAATAATGGCTTCTTTGGTAAAAACGTTGACAAGAAACTAAAACTTACAGTCTTCTTCTTCACCGCCACTGGTGCCTTCACCCCTCTTTTGGGAGCCTGCCAAAATAGTAAATTAAAGAAAACAAGGTCAAACTAGCTGCAAAACATTCATTCACAGCTAACTAAAACTAACAGAAACACATTGTTCGCTAGATATCCAAGATGATATTACATTTCGAAACACCCATAGTCATAGAAACTGCACATACTGTGGGCTCAACAGAGCATAATGTGTTAAAGTTATCTGTTTGTCATGGTACTTGACCATTGACATGTTGCAAAATTCAAAAAACCGCAATCAGTTTTAGACCAAAGTATAGACTGTTCCAATCTCATGCAACCATCAACTTCCCTAATTCATTGTCATATTAACATTCTAGTGGCTAACACAAACAATAACCAATTCCATCAAGATATAAATCAATCGCAAATCTACACTGAGAGCACTATTTTGTTCTAAAACTAATTTGAAAACTACTTACGAATCAGAGTTTCGAATATACAACCCCAAAATAACCAAACAAAAGCTTCGGATTAGATCCACGTTATACACAAGAAAAAAAACTGGTATGTGAAAAAATCAAGCCTCGGATTATAAAAAAAAAAAAAAATTGACACGAGATTATAAAATCTTCCATAAATAAAAAAACAAATCATTTCAAGGAAACAGGATCTCCTTACCATGTCGCGTGTTGATGAAAGAAATCCCTCCTGATTCGCGAAGAGAAATGGGGTTAAGGGAAGAAACTAGGGTTTATTAAGAGTGTCCCGGCTGAATTTTTTTAGCGAGACATTTCAGAGATTCCTATATATACTCTAGGGTTTTCAGTTTTCTGGAGTAACTTAGGAGATATAGCCAAGTTGGTCCTCCAGAATTTTATTTATTTCATATCAATCCTCTTGACCGTGGTTAACATTAACAACCTGCCCAAAAACAGTCCACCCTAGCATACAATGATGCGCATTAGACTAAGTCTTATGGGGTGCTAGTCTGGCACCTAGATTAACAGTCAGGAATACCTCCTAAGTCTTATGGGAGTGCTAATCTAGTAGCTAGATTAGCAGTCCACGTCAGCCCAGCGCTAAATGGTTCACCGCAACCAATCTCAGCCATCATATCAAAAATAAATCCCTCAGCAATGAATCATTCCGCGAAAAGGTAGTTTTTCTAGTATTTGAATCATTCTACGTATCAATCTAGCATGCTACTTCACATCCTAGCAACTGGTAGGAAAGAGAACTAGTGTTAAATTTTTTGCTACACTTTTTTTTGGAATTGCAACACTTATGTGCTAATCTAGCACCTCCAATCTAGCCCATAAGACTTAGTCTTAGAAACACCAATGCGCGACTATGAATCCGGCCGAGAGAGGGAATGCATATGAGATGTTTTCTAATGAATTGGCTAGAACTAAGCAAGTTGCAGAATGATTATGTTGAGTCTGTATCGCTGTTAAATTGGGTAATGCTCAGAAGACCTCTATTGAATTGGTCAGAACTAGACATGCATCTAGTGAGATCGCAAATGTTGTTACTATTACTGGAAGATATGATACAGTTATAACTTATTACTAAAGGTGTAATTAATAGATTGTTGAAAGAAAACATCAGTGATTGTGCAATTTGAGAATCCTATTTCATTTGAGATTGATGTTGGTCGAGAATCCTATTTCATTTCGTTTGATCTAATTATCTTAGAGAATCGGTTTGAGTCGCGCTTTGCGAATCGGTGATTGACTCGGAGAATATAAACATGGCTATCAAATTATACACATTTCTTATACTAAGAATAATTAATCAAAAGGGTAATTTTAGAAATATCTTCTTGTTTAATGATATAAGTCATCTATTAGTAGTAAATTTTTTTAAAAAAAAGGAATAAGTCATCTATTTAGGGACGGAGGGAGTGCTAAAGATAAAGGGGGATCAGTTTTGAGGACACAAAAAAAGGTTTTTAAAAGTGTTGCTTCTAAAGTGGAAGATGATAACGTTGTTGATGAGGACACAAAAAAAGGGTTTTAAAAGTGTTGCTTCTAAAGTGGAAGATGATAACGTTGTTGATAAAGCTCTTTTACTTGGCACTACAGATAGATCTGCGACAATGAATCTAGAGATGAAAAATTAGGAGGTGTTGGGAATACTCTAATGAATATCTAATGTGTGTGCTCTATCGGAACACACAAGGTTTGTCTAAGGCTAAAGATGGATCTAAATTGAAATAGTTATATATGCAACTTACACAAATCGAAACATCTTTTGTCTAGTTGAGCCACTAGTGCACTACACTTCTGGGTCCATCAAGAAACTAAAGTTGGGTGGAATGTATATTAAACATAATTAAAATTTTGGGGTTGGATAGAAAAGCAGACTGTGAGTCCTTTGGTCTACTAGCATTGCAAGGTTGACTATGATTAATAGGGATGTCAATACACTTCCAAAATACGAAATATGTATTGAAAGTCCGACATCCTATAGGATTTAATATTATTTTTCGGATTTCAGAACCGGACATGTTATCGGAATTCACCTCGTAACCCTATCGGAACCGGATTAGGATGATTTTGTTTAGTTAATATCCGACATCTGATAAGCCTAGGATGTACTAGTAATTTCCAACCCCTAGGGTATTATCAGATGTTGAGAAAGAAGAGTTTATTCAGTTTTTCCACATTTTTTCTTTTTTATCTCCTCTGCACTTCTACTTTTCTGATAAGCACATAAATACTATATTTTATACCGATATTTATATTATCTAGTACTCGACATTGTGGCTAATAACATTATTTTAGTGCTTTTGTAGAAAGTACAACTGAATCGATCACCCTAGAAAATAAATAGCTAAATTGGAGGTTAAATTGTTGTTGCGGCTAAGGTCTCCAAAATGCTACTCAAGGCACAAGGGACTGCATCCAAGTCGACGATTATTTATGTTGCTTCGCCACCATACTACAACATTTCACAGCCATAGCCCATGAAGCAAATCGAAGAGTTGTCTAGGCTTGTCCAATTGATCCAGGCCCATTTGGAGTTAAAAGATAGGGGACTATTTCTTAACCACAGCCTGTGGTGTGTTCTTATCTCCGCAACTCATTTTTACCCACCAGAGGGAAGTTCCGAGAATCATAAAAGGGTTTGAACGGAAATTGGTGGAATTTAATTTGGGATCTTCTTTGCATGAACTTAGTTGGTTGGGAATCCGAAGATACAGAGAAGGGAATAATGGAGACGTTCGTATCCCCGTCCAGCAAGATGGCGCTTGAGTGCAGTTCGATCAATTGCATGGGCTGATATTGGAATAGAATGGAAATTGGACTGGTTGGGGTTGGCTGTAAGCCGGTGGTTAGGCAACAGATGGATAGAAATTGCCGTGGAGTTCGAAAATAAGTTAGAGAAGAAGTTGTGATTAAATAGTAACTGTGTACAGAGTTTGAACGTGAAAGTGGAGATGGGTTCCAGGGTATTATGGTTGCAACAACCGATGGGAGATAATTGATGTCGAGATTTGAACGAATAGAAATTTGGAGTTGTGTTGCAACCGGCTATCAGTAAGCAGCGAAGATGGAGAATGAATTTCCATTATCTACTAGTTAGACATTGTGCACTTGCAGTATTTTATTGTGGGTTTTCCGAGCCTACCATTCTCCTCTGCACTTCCACAAAAATCAGTGAATCAGGGAAAAATTGTTAGAGCACTGCACGGTCGAACTCGCAAGTGTTTTTATCTCAAGCTTGTTTGTCAATGTTAGTGATCAAAACTATAAGTCTTGATTTCTAGTTTACTTATAGTACTGTCTCGTACTAGGATAAATTGTATAGTTGAGCATTAGACTTCATGGCGTTCATCAAATGAAGACGAATAACTACTAAGGGGAGCTTGTGTAACTTCATCAACAAAAGGTATGTGGAGACTAAAACTCATCTATCACTTGGAAAGTCTATTTCTACTCTATCTCATATATTGACACAAAAGTCGTATTACTATATAGTTGTCGATTATACACATTTGAGATTTTGAGCTGAGTTTAACTCGCTTACATATTTCTCGGAATATGTGTTGATAAGCTTTCGCTTCAACCAAGTTCATCTTATATTCTTGATGAAAGTCAAAGGATGATCATGTAAAAATTGCCGAGTAACATCTTACATGGTTTGTGTGATACAATCATTTGGTGTAGACTTGGAATGTTTCGTTATGATTATTTCAATAACTTGAAAATTGCTTTGACGCTAATAGTGTGTGAAAACGGCTATTGTCATCCTCTAAGAAAGTTTCAATGATTGAAACAAGAGTTTAAAATACTTAACCATGATTGTATTATAAACATAGTGTGCATTCTTGCATGTATGTGATCCATGACCGGAAATAAGGTATGCATAGCCGTATGCATACTTGTAGTTGTGAAATTCTGTGTACCAAGTACACATACCGGTACACATACTTGCGTAAGGTATAGGTCCGGGAATTTCCGCTGGGATTTGGAAGTGAACTAAGTATGCGTACCCATTTGCATACTAGCGAACCCAAACTCAGACCGGCTACTTAAGAATGCATACCCGTTTGCATACTTGAGTGGTTACAGTTCTAAAATCGATTGTCTCATGAACTAATACATTTATATATTAAGGAATGCATTCTTTGCAAAACGTGGCTATAATTTTCATGAATTGATTCGAGTGAATCAAACCAATTTTGCTTCAACCGTGTTCTTATATACTTTTATGAGAATATAGCAAATAAACAACTCTTTAACTAATTTCATTTGAGTCATTTGAACTAGTTGTGGTTAAGATGAATAAGGTTGATATGAGAGTGTTCATATAGCTAACCTCGGTTAACTACGGTTGAGCCAACATGGTGTACACGTTTAGGTACGGTTACTAAACCTAAATGAGGGTACATTTTATTTGTGTATAACAAGCTAAGTTCGATCTAACAGTTGAAAGATATTATCTTGAATATACATGTTTTCACCTAACGGTGAATATTGAATGCTCTGTTACCAAGGAAACTTATATTGCGAACCCTGATTTGAAAACTATATAAAGGAAAACTCTAGAAACTGGGAAACCTAATCCCCACACCTCTTGTGTGATACTAGTTGTATAAGCTAGAGTCTATTCTCCTTTAACCTTAGGTTTTTCAAGAAGCCATGTAGGTTAACGACTTAAAGACTTCATTGGGATTGTGAAGCCATACCTAACTATTTTCTCTGTAGTTACGTGATCTGATCTTGATGTTTCTATCATATTGAGTACTATCTTCTCTAAGATTGGATCGAGATTTATTTTCCGATAGGCAAGATAAAAAGTAGTCACAAACATCTTCGTCTTATCGTTTGTGATTCCACAATATATTGTTTCGCTACCATACGATTAAGATTATTGTGAGGTGATTGATATTTCTAGGTTGTTCTTCGGGAATATAAGTCGGGTATATCAATTGGTTCATGTTCACCTTGATTTATCTAAAGACGAAACAAAACTCGTAGGTATTTCTGTGGGAGACAGATTTTTCTTTTCCTATAGACTTTTCTGCATGAGACAGATTTTTTTATCAAGTCTTCGACTTTGGGTCGTAGCAACTCTTGGTTGTGGGTGAGATCATCTAAGAGAATCAAGTGTGTAGTATCATGCTGGGATCAGAGACATAAGGAGCGCAACTGTACCTTGAATCAGTGTGAGATTGATTAGGGTTCAACTAAGTCCAGTCCAAAGTTCATTGGTAGTAGGCTAGTGTCTGTAGCGTCTTAATACAGTGTGGTGTTCAAATCTGGACTAGGTCCCGGGTTTTTTCTGCATTTGCGGTTTTCCTCGTTAACAAAATTCGGGTATCTGTGTTATTTCTTTTCCGTATTATATTTTGTTATATAATTGAAATATCACAGATTGTGCGTTGAATCGATCAATTGGTAAATCCAACCATTGGTTGTTGATTGAAATTGATAGATCCTTGAACATTGGTCTTTGGTACCGTTCAAGTGGTTTCACATAATAATCAGGCTCGCGGACTTCTATATGTTTGATTTGCTGATTACATTATGAAACAGAGATGTAAACTCTTTGATATACTTTTCTCTAGATTGAGTCTGACTGTCTAGTTGATTCTCTTGAAAGTATATTGGAGTTTGTCTATTCAGATTTCCAAACAAAATATTGGGTGTGGTTGTTAGACCCCCGTTTTTTCAAAAATTTCTCTTCTTTTATGCTTTCTCTCCTCAGATATCAACATAGTTACACAAATTAATCACATGTATGAATCAAATTCAATCACTCAGATAGTTAGATGCAAAATTAGGGCAAAAAATTGGGTTTAGTTTTGAAATTTTAAGATTAGATATGTCATATGTGTTGTGATTATAAAGTTGAGGTTACGATTCAAGTCTTTGATTGTTCGATTTTGAGTTTGAGTTTTTGTTTCTCTAGATTTTGATTGTTCGATTGTTCAATTTATTTGATTTTGTTTTTTAATCTCTGAAATATGATAAATTTGGTGGTTTTATGATGTGGGTTTGATTGAGTTTAGTATTATAACATGTACTAGTAAACCTATAAATATTAAGAGTAGAAATAAACAACAACAACTGCCTATGAATGATGCTCTTGATGAGGATGATGATTACTTGTTGTTGTTGATGGGGGTAATCTTATTAATGTATAGTACGGCGATGTTCTTCTTCTCAGTTTAATGTATTAGAGTATGGAATTTTTTTGTCTTGGGTGTACATTTTTTGTTATGATTTTCCACCAGTTTTGGGGTTCGGTTTAAATTGTTTCTTAGGATGTTGACTTTGCTTAGTTCTAAATTTTCTTTGATTATTGTCCTAGAATGAATGAATGAGTTTTCAACCTGAGCTTAATGATACGGTACCTAAAGCTTCTTTATCAAGGCCTGTTACAAGACATGATACTAAAAATGGATCTGATTAAGTAACCAGAGTGATGATAATGCTTGTCAATTGCTTATCTTCAACATTTTAACTTGAATTATTCCATCTTCCTGCTTTTTTTGTTGTTGATTTAGCACTACTTGCAAAATCATCACTGAAAGTCCTGCAATTGTTGCATAGGAGTGTGTTAGTGATTTTTTATTGGTTGAATTACTAAAAATATGCGAGTGAAATTTGGTCATGTCATGTGTTACTTTTCAGTTATTAGAATGTGGTTTAATATGGAGTTGTATCTGTGGAAGGGATATAGTTTTATACTATTCTCTATCTTCTCGTTATAAATATCCATGCTTCTTAGTTGTGGTTCAGTAAAATGGCAGAAAAACTTGATACCTTGGTAGTTTCAACAAAACTTGTAGATTCAAGGATAAGTTGATGCATTAATTTTATGTATTCATGTTCATATACAATATCTCAGTCAAGCTAGAACATGGTAGTTTCCATGTTCAATTGTGTTGAAATGGGGACAAAATTTAGAGAAGATTTACCTGTAACTCTAAGGGAGGGGTTCTCCCTGACATAATCCCTTAGCCATTTTTATTGTCGAAGGCAACAATAGCATGACACAATTGCTTCTGAATTGTTTTTTTGTTTCTTGAATTTTATTTTTAAGTGATTGTTTGTGAATGCAGATATGGAAATCGTGGACTGAAATTGATGCAATGAGTCAACTAGCAACCAAGCAACCACGCAAGATCACTACTCACTATCTTGTGTTGGCATTGAAAAGGTAGGGTTATAACAACCTCACCCAATATTTCGTTTAGGCAATTTGTATGGACAAACTCCAAGAGAATTCCAAGAGAATCAACTAGACAGTCAGACTCAATCAATGAAAATATATCCAAGAGTTATATCTTTGTTTCTCAATGTAATCAACAAATCAAACAGATAGAATATGTGAGCCTGATTATTATGAAAAACAACTTGAACGGTACCAAATACCAATGTTCAAGTGTCAATCAATTTATATCAACAACCAGAGGTTGGATTATCTAATTGATTGAACTACGCACAACCTGTGATATTTCAATTGTATAGAAAATATAATGCGGGAAAAAAATAACACAGACACCGAAAATTTTGTTAACGAGGAAACCGCAAATATAGAAAAACCACGGGACCTAGTCTAGATTTGAACACCACATTATATTAAGCCGCTACAAACACTAGCATACTCCAAGTTAACTTCGGATTGGAATGTAGTTGAGCCTTAACCAATCTCACACTAATTAAGGTACAGTCGCATTTCTTACGCCTCTAAATCCTAGCATGACTCTACGTACTTGATTCCCTTAGCTGATCTCACCCACACTAAGAGTTGCTACGACCCAAAGTCGAAGACTTGGTAAACCAATCTGTCTCACACATAAAAGTATATTGAATAGATAAATTTGTCTCCCATAGAAATACCTATGAGTTTTGTTCCGTCTTTTCATAAATCAAGGTGAACAAGAACCAATTGATACACCGGACTTATATTCCCAAATAGAAGCCTAGTAATATCAATTACCTCACAATAATCTTAATCGTATGGTAGCGAAACAAGATATTGTGGAATCACAAACGATGAGACGAAGATGTTTGTGACTACTTTTTATCTTGCATATCGGAGATTAAATCTCGAGCAAATCTTAGAGAAGATAGTACTAAATACGATAAAATGCAGCAAGATCAGAACACGTAACTACAAAGAAAATAGTTGGATTTGGCTTCACAGTGCCAATGAAGTCTTTAAGTCGTTAACCTATAATGGTTTTAGGAAAACCTAGGTTAAAGGAGAATTGAATCTAGTCGCAACTAGTATCACACAGGAGGTGTGGGGATTAGGTTTCCCAGTTGCTAGAGTTCTCCCTTATATACTCTTCAAATCATGGATTGCAATCAATGTTACCTTGGTAACAAAGCATTCAATATTCACCGTTAGATGAAAACCTGATTAGACTCAAGCTAATATCTTCCAAACTGTTAGATCGAACTTAGCTTGTTACACACAAATGAAAAGTGACTTCATTTATATATGGGTAACCGTACCTAAATGTGTGCACCTTGTTGGCTCAACAATAGTTAACCTAAGTTATCTATATGAACACTTTCATATCAACCTTGTTCATCTTAACATAACTTGTTCAAATGAAACTAGTTATAGAGTTGTTCAATTGTTTATATTATCATAGAAGTATACAAGACACAATTGAAGCAAAATCGATTTTGATTCACTCGAATCAATTCATGAAAATTATAGCCATGGTTTGCAAAAGATTGCATTCCTTAATTTATAAATGTATTAGTTTATGAATAAACCGATTTTAGAACATAACCTACTCAAGTATGCAAATGGGTACGCATACCTAAGTGGTCGGACTTGGTTTGGGTTCGCCAATATGCGAACGGATACGCATACCTCCAAACTCAGTTGAATTCCCGAACTTGAACTTACGTCGGTACGCATAGGGTATGCATACTAAGTTTCCGGACTTTCAACTAACCAACTAGTACGCATATGGGTATGCTTACTATGGTTCCAGGACTTGGAATAACTTGCAGCAGTTAGCATACAAGTATGCATACTGTGTTATATCCAATCATGGTTAATTGTTCTAAACTCCCATTTCAATCATTGAAACATTCTTAGAAGACGACAATAGTTGTCTCACACAAACTATTAGCTTCAAAGCAATTTTCAAGTGATCAATAGATCAATACGAAACATTCCGAGTCTACATCAAATGACTGTCTCACACAAATCATGTAAGATGTTACCAGGCGATTTTCACATGATCATCTTTTGACTTTCATCAAGAATATAAGATGAACTTGGTTAAAGCGAAAGCTTACCAATACATATTTCAAGAAATATGTAAGCGAGTTAAACTCAGCTCGAAATATCAAATGTGTATAATAGAAGTCTATATAACTATACGACTTTTGTCTCAAATTGGAGATAGAGTAGATAGACTTTTGAGTGATAGATGAGTTCAAGTCTCCACATACCTTTAGTTGATGAAGTTCCATAAGCTCCCCTTAGCATTTCTTCGTCCTCAATCGATGAATGTCGTGAAGTCAAGAGTTCAACTAAACTTTCTATCATAATCCGAGACTTAGCTATAAGTAGACTAGAAATCAAGACTTATATTTTTGGCAACTAAACTTGACAAACAAGCTTTAGGTAGCAACGCTTGCGAGTTCGACCGAGCAGTGCTCTAACAATCTCCCCCTTTGTTAATTTTAGTGACAAAAATATCAATACATATGGATTACAAAATAAATAAACTTTGTAGCTTCTCATCCAAATGCTTGATTTCCTTGGTTCTTCAATATTACTCGAAATCTTCGTCACTTCAAGTACTCCAGTGATTCTGAACGTGTTCAACTCAGCATCATAGTTGTTGAAGATCCGTAGCTATAACAATGAGAAAATTTTAGCTCTCAATCATTGTTATACAGTGTCATATTATTATTACACAACATCAAAGTCCAATTGTATCACAACTTTGACAACAATACTATGGTGATATGTATCACTCCCGCTTAGTCAATACTTCATCTCACAATGAAAACTACTCCCCTTACATAATGATCCATAAACCATATGTATTTGTAGTGTGAACTACACAATAATTCTCCCTTTTTTTTTCAATATAAATTGGCAAAGGTACGAAAACTAGCGGGATCATAATGAAATTCTCATAGAGATACTTCATGACTAAAAGAGAACATATCAACTTTGTTTCGATGATTTCACATAGTCGAAACTTAGTGTATTCATCAAGGAGTTTTTAAAGATACAAGATAACTCCTACAATATTCCACAGCCGCACTCCCCACAAATATTTGGCAATTAAGCACAAGTTCAATTAAGAACTCTCCCCCATAAAATGTCATTCCCGAAAGAACAACAAGAGCGACCTTATTTTTACAAGAAAAGAAGGATCTCTTTGGACATTAACAAATTATATAAAACATGAATTTGTATCCAGAAAACTCAATCAAATTAATCCACAAGAGAACCCGTGATTAATTTAATCAAAAATGCTCAATATAAGAGAACTTAAGGAGCCGCACAGTATTTTCACATAGAAGTGGATCAGGGAAAGACCAATATTGCGCAATATACAAAGATTCATTCTATTTTCATCAATATTTGCATAATGATACCAGAAACTTAATCTTTGTTATCAAAAGTTCATTATATTTTCCATCAATATTTGCATAAATACATATAATAGACTTAACTTTCGACATATATGGGACAATCATAGTTCACGGACGTAAACACACATATCCCATAAAATTATTTTTGCAATATATAAAACCAATAAAGATTAATACTGCAAAATCATCTTCCAAATAAACTTTGAAATTTAAATAAATAAATCTTGTTAGAGCATATCTCGGTTGAACCCACCAAGCGTTGGTATGTCAAGTTTATTTTAGTGAGCCAAAACTCATTTAAAGAGTCGCTTGATTATGTAATAGAGTCAACTTCGTATAGGTTAGCTTGAAAGTATTATGATATGAGACATTACAAGTATTACGAAGACTTTAAGAAGTAAGGAGCTACAACGACAACATCATCCTTCCACTTGAGGTTAGTGATATTTGACTTGAACTGTTTCATTCCCTAACGTATCTTTCAAGTCGTGCATATTGAAAACATAACTGCGAAGCATGAATGATTACACTCTAGTTAGACATAGTATTAAGGAATACAATACGAGGTTTATTGCTTAACCATTAAACTTTGTATATAAGACATCGACATAATCGTTTGAATGCTATTGTGATTATGTATGGGTATAAGGTGAATATTTCATCCTAGGAAACAATGTTTATATTTGTTTAAAGGAAGTAAATTCATGAACTTGTTTTGTGAATCGAAAAGGAAATCGCTAGGCATTATTGGTATTGTTATTCATTGCATATCTTTTGAACTACCAATATGTGCGATTAGTATAACCGTTCATGACTTGTTTATGTTCTTGGTAAAACTATTCACAAAGGCCTGACTTTTGTATTGGTATGACATTTATTAGTGAAACCGATCTTAAGTAATCACCTGAGATGGTATGATCGATTTAGTGTTATTGGTATGACCGACTCTGGGAAAAGGGGAACCGATCCTAGTAAGAGGTGCAACCTATCACAAAGGGGAATCAATCCTTGTATGAGGTGCAACAAGTTTTTAGTATATGGGGAACCTGTGACGGACCGGAAAATTACGCCTTTGGCGCGTTGCCCCGCAGGCCTTAACTTCCCCGATGCGTCATGATGAAGATACGATCCGAGCCTTAAAGTTAGGCAAATGCACGTTCATTTGCCCTTGCAAGCATGCTCGTGGAGCATGATGCAACTATTTAAGCTTCCACACCGTTCCAACTTACCCTTGTTCCGCAAAGTATTTGTTAAGAAAATAAAAACTTTCTTAATACCGCAAAAACGGCATTTTGAGGACCTAAACGATGGAATTTGGCTAAATTCTTGTGACCATGTAGATCTATAGATCAACATGTCTTGATCTTTGGGCCGTTTCCTATCAAATTGGACTCCTCTTAAGCTAAATTACGACACTCGGGTTTTTAGCCTATGTCGAACGCCTTGATAGGAAGTATGAGCATCCAAGGAATGGAATGCAACTTTCCTCATCAAGTATGGCCACAATCATCTCTTGCGTCGAGCTAGGTGATATGAGAGGCCAGAGTGTCGCAATCATCTCAAAATTAGATGATATGAGCGACAAAGTGCTAGACCGGAAATGCTGCAAATCATTGTGGCTGCCTACGTACCCTTCCCTACTCTAAAGGGATCAAGCACATACCGTAGTTCATCCTCTAAGGGACCGAAACTTAAACCAAATAGTTTGAAAGGTTGTGGCCTAGCAAAAACGGTAATGGCCTGGTCTGTATAGGCCATTCCGCAAAGATGCACAATGATTATACATCATCGGGTCCGCGCCATGGCATAGTGATGCCAATGCATCAAATACCCTCTTTGAAAGGCTACGCAACTATAAATGAGCCTTAGGCATCATTTATACTCTTCCGGTTAAGCTATGAAGCTTACTTGGCACATAGTCCGCATATGCACCTTCAACCAACTACCCCTCCCTATATATGTTAACTTGGCATTTTTACAACTTTGGTTAGGGGAGGAAAAATCATTCACCAAGTCACACTTTTACTATTCATGTACAATGATTGCGTTCCTTCGCAATGATTGTGTTATTTCACAATGATTGCTTTACTTCGCAATGATTGTGTCCATTCGCAATGATTGCGTACAACTATTGCGCAATACTCATTCAGCTAGCACTCTTTGTCCTGATGCACAATGATTGTGCGATATTGGCTCTAGGCCAATAGCCTTCTAAATGCGCAATGATTATGCTGCAAGCTCAAGGCCACCTTCCCAACTGGCCTAATGCATCATTTGATGTGAGATTTGGCTCTTGGCCAAATGCCAAACACAATGCGCCATTTTGACGCGGTATTGGCCTTAAGCCAATCTACCTCTTACCAACCAACAGAAGCTTTGGATGAAGCTTCATCTCAGGCCATGGCGTATCTTTTGGCATGCGCCATGCTAAAAACACAGGTGTTATAGAACCTATCCTATGGAAATGTGCAAAACGTTTTTAGGAAAAGGGGAACCGATCCTATGGACATGTGCAAAAAGTACAAGTTAGATACCATATATATATGGGAACCGATCCTAGTACCTAGTCAACCGAATTTTTGGAAAGCTAGTGTGACTAAATCCAGTACCTACATGGAGGTAGAACCGAAACTTATTTTGGTAGAACCGTGAAACCCATGTTTGGTGATTGAGTGTTCTTGATCAATCACGTAGTTCTTGAAAGTCAGATGAACCAATTTTAAACTTGTTTGGAAGTGTGGAAAATCGGTTTCAAGATAGTAAGTATGAAAGCGGACTTACAAAGTAAAGCTATCGACATACTTTGAACATGTGCAGTAACGCTTATCTTTTATTGTTCAAAGATATTCCTTAATAGCTAAAGGAAAAAATCCAGGATAGAAAAATAAGTTGAGAATCTTTTAATTAAGGTTTTTAATTTTATTTTTGGAAAATTAAAATTAGTAATGTGCATTTACTAGTTGGAGATTTTCCAAGAGATTTTCGGTCAATGTTTGGACAAAGCATTTCCAGGAATTATGGAAACCGAATTTGGAATATATTGCATATCTTGAGAATCTTTTTGGTTTTGGAAATTCCTTGGTGTCCAAACTTCCTTGTCTATAAATATCAAAGTTTGCATTTCGAGCAAACTAATCCTCATATCCAGCAAAATAACCTCAGTTGTGTTGTTACTGGTGGAGCCTCCTATTCAGAGATAAAAGTAACCTAATTAGGCGAAATCTCTTATGGCCACTCGGTTTAAAGAATTCTTTGGGATTGAGAAGCTCTATTAGTACCGTTGGTGGGAAACTAGATAATTACAGTTTATCTTTTTTTTTTTCCGATTGATTTGATTGACTAACAGTGGTTGAATTTTGATTGCACCTAGTTTGTTCATGCTTGAGAATCTTCTCTTCTGATATAAGATTCACTCAAACTAGATCGAAGTTTCGACGTGGATCTTTAGACTGTTTGTAGATCTAAAGACATCTTGTGATAATCCATTGTTAATAGACTACGTTCTGTGTGTGATTGATCACAAGAGATTCAAGTTGATTGTGTGCAGGTGTTTATTGAAGATCTAAGAAGACTTTGAAGATTTCTGATTTGGGTTCATAATCTTTGGTGTGCACAATACTTATTTCGGTTAAAGGGGATCCAACTATAATCGATTTATCCTTGTGGTAGATTGGATTGATTAGTTGTGTAGATCGGCATCAATACAATTCGTTGTGATTAAAAGTATTGATTACAAAATCTTAACAGTTACTTTGGTAGTTGTTGATAAGATAGATCTAAGAACCTGACAAAAAAGTTTATTGAGATAAACAGAAGAGCCTTTTATCGAACTCACATCACTTGGTTGAAAAGAGTTGATACCAAACATATTTGTTGTTCCTTTACTTTTTGGAATACGAACCAAAAGAATTGTTCCAAGTACGTGACTTATTATAGGTCGGAGGCGTGGGAATACAGCCGGAACTAGGTGAAATATAGGATTAGTTGCTTGGTCTCAACTATACGAAATTGGTTTGACTTTGTATAGCGGCTTAATCCTGAGAATATTCGATTCTAGACAAGGTCCATGGGTTTTTCTGCATTTGCAGTTTCCTCGTTAACAAAATCTTGTTTTGTCATTTTATTTTATTTTCCCAAATTATAATTGTTGTTATTATAATTTAAAGTAAATTACACAAACATTAATTCCTATTTACTTGATAGTAATCCTATTGTGTTTGGTTAAGTCTGAACCTTTTATCAAGTAAAGTGTAAGGACCCTCAAGCTCGTCAACGCTATTAGACTAGTCAAGAGACATCTTAGCTTCCAATTACTCGATTAGTTTAACACGAACGCTAATTAATAGAAATTAATCTAACCATGATTTAAGTACGAAACTAGTATCATTGGATAAGTCTTGGAAAGTTATGTGAGATGGACTACTCGAGCATGTTATTCATATATCAGACGAATAAGATATTATCGGAATCGTGAGAAAGGCAAATTAGTTATTTTTGCAATTTAGCCGACCAGGGCTGCCCTTATCCAAAACGTTAGGCATTTTAGTAAACTCAGTTGGATTATCATCAAAACATGTCACATAGAAACTCATTTCTCTATTTCACTTTCTCTTTCCTTCTTCTTCTTTCTTCTTATTTTTTTCTTCTTCTGCTCTTCTTTTCCTTGTTCTTTTTCTGCTGAGAATTTGTGAGAATCGAGTGAGTAAATCAGTTGATTAACCTGTTCGGATGATGAAGGTAGATGTTGTAGATCATGGAAGTGATGAATTAGTACTGGTTAAGGTTTTTATTGAGATGATATACAAAGAGGAATAAGATAATTAGGGCTTGATGATTTAAGGTTGAGATTGGTTTTGAGAGAATCAATTGGTTATGATGAGAAGACGATGAAGTCGATGTTGGTGTTATGAATCATTGAAGAAATTAGTTAGGGTTTGAGTGGAAATTCAGATGAACAATTGGAAAATGGAATTGATGGTTTAAGTGACGGATTAAAGATGGGTTTTTGAGTGATTTGGATATAGAGATTTGGGTTGGGGATTCTGAGATGAAATCAAGTGAATTAGGGTTTCTGAGATTGTTAAAGTTATGATTGGTGATGATTAAGGAGAATTAGATGGATGAATAATAATTGGGTTGTGTCTTAATTGAAGATGTTGAAGTGGTTTTGTTGGAAGATCAGTGAGTTAGGGTTATAAAGAGGATTGAGAAATAATTGGGGTTTATGGTGTTGGTGTTTTGAAATTGAGTTGAATTGTTGAGGAACTGAATTGAGTCAAGTGGAGAAGGAATTTAATTCAATTGTGGGGTGAAACCTTTTGAGGTAATTATCTTCTCAGTAAATTTAGTTAAGTTATATGATTTTCAATATTGAGTTTATAAGTTTGTTATGAAATTTATAATTCTGGAAGATGTTTGGAGTTGTATGGGAGTTGTGTAGATACTTAAAAGGAATTAGTATTAATTGAGACGGAGATGATGATTTTGGCTTTGCAAGTAGAGATGAAATTATGGGTGTGGTCTGATAGTCGAGTTTGGTAATACAAAAGATGGTTGATGAGTGTTGATTGAACTAATGGGTATTGTCAATCTAGTAATGAATTGCAGTTAATGGTGTTTACTGTTGAACAGAGTTTCAGGTGGAATGAAATGGTGATGTTTTTGGTGTGGTTTGTGTAGTTGGATTTGAAGGTGAAGATGTATTATAGTCTGATGTGGGTGTAATTGTGATTTCCAGATGGTTTGTGGGTTGTAACTGCAATTCAGATTGCAAGTGGTGGTGAATTGACTGATAAGGAAAGAGGTTGTGATGGGTTGCTCGAGTAGAATCATTCAGAGGTAATTGTTCTTCTTAGTTAACTTTGTAATATTATCTATTTTCATTACTGAGTTTATGAGTTTGATATTCGAACTAAGAATTGAGATAAATGTGGTGATGCTACTGTTTTAGAAGGATTAATGTTTAGATGAATGATTTAAGTCAAGATATGGAAATGTTGCAGATGGAGTTTGGTTGTAGTTCAGAAATAGAGCCTCGGGTGATGAACGTGAAGAAGCTGATGTTATTATGTGTATTGTGAATTGAAGTTTTGCATAGAATGAAGTTATGTTGGATGATTGATTGTGGTGTGAGAAGGCAATGGCAATATAGTAGAATGTAGTTGTAGTTGTTATTGCATAATTGGTGTTGGGGGGGGGGGGGAAGTATTAGTGGAGCTGTGATTGTAAATTGTGGTGGTAATTATGAAGAACTATTATTTGTATGTATTGCGAAGACTCAGAGGAGCAAGGATGTTATAATGTTGGTGGTGATGGATATGAGGTGTATGAGCTGCATAGGTTAGTTCTGGCAGTGACGTGTGTTAGAAGTGATAGTGTTGATTAAAGTTCAGCTGAAGTAGCTGCAACTGATGAATTATGTTTGTAGGAAGAGTATGGCTTAGCACTGCATTGCAGGTAAAGCTTAAATTCCAGTTTTATATTGAATTCTTGAATTTTGTAAGATTGGATATATATGTAATAATCAATTTGGATAGAATTTGAGTTATTGAAACTGTATGAACTCCCGTTCTTGAGATCTAGGCTTGCTAGTGATCCTAGTCAGATGTCAGACTGAGTTAGTTTAGTTGACTCGGTGCTCTGACTGAATTGAATCGGTATAAGCTCGTCGAGTTCCCCGGCCTAGACCCGAGTTGACTTAGTTGACCGATTTAGACTTTAGACTTTGATTATTTGACCCTGGACGTTGACTGTTAGTTGATCCTTGACCGTTAGTGACTGTTAGTTGACTTCAATGGACTTGGGCTTAGGCCAGTTTTCTTAATTAGATGTTTTGGACCTTTTGTGTTCCGAATTAGACTTTAGTTTCTTCTACAAAGTTGTAGATATTCATAAGACTTAGCTAATGGACTATTTAATCAACCTAATTGAATTAGTAAACCTTAGTCATGTTAAAGATAGAGAATCAAAAGGTGTAATGTCATAAATGAGCTTAGTTACATTAGGTAGACTTGTATGATTCTTGTGTGAGCCATTTTGGCTAGATTCTTAGAGTTCTTGTGTGATTAACAGTTAGTCTGTATTTACAACGATCGATTCAAAGGATGAACCAGTGGATCGTGGATCTCAAGGTAGGTGTGGCTTGTCATCAAAAGAGGTGGGAATCTATATTTAACTCTTTTGTGATTATTGGTATTTTCCTTTACAAAAGTTTATGTTTAACAAATTCATGCATTGTCTGATTGTGTATTCCATTCATTGTTTTATTTTAAATTCCGAAAGTACCATTGTTTCTTTTAATATTTCCATTGCTTGTAAAGGAATTGTAATGCTTTGATGTCTTCATGAATTGTTCGGGAAATAAGAATTTCCATTTTATTATTTGGAAACAGAGAGTTTCCATCTGTGGTATGTAGGATTCGGCTCCTTCATTTATACCTACTTACTTTTATTGCAATAACTAGGTGCGGGACGAGTCACCATATAGCTATCTAGGTGCGGGATGAGTCACCATAATAGTAAATTGTTTGGAAGGAGTTAGATCCGTATACATGATTGTTTACCTGTGTGAAATTGGTTGCGTTTAGTGTTTAGGGAAAACATGAATTGTTTTCAAATCATTTACAATGATTAATTGAAAGTTAAATGTTATTCCTACTGGGCACCCTTTTTTGGGATGATGTGATCACCCATTCCCACTTTCAGTTTCAGAGACATATCAGAGGTGCGCAACGGAAGCTTCGAGGAGTTGAGTTCGTTAGTTTGGTTAACTTTGGCTATGTTTATTATGTTGCATATTATGTTTGTAAACCAAACGATTATTGTATATGTACCACTTGAGAGGACTTCTTGTATATCTGTATTTCTGAGTGGGGCTACTTTTGGGTTAAGTTTTGTAGTAGATTTCTAAATTGTATGTTTAAATAATTGATTTCGATTCTTAGTGCCTCTTTTTTTTTTAGTTAATCTCTTGGATTAGTCAGTTGCTAGCTTTGGGGGCGCTACAGAGTTGGTATCAGAGTTCACTATTAGATCTTATATTGGAAACAATAGGAATAGCCAGTGCCAGTTAGTGAATTAGATTACTTTAGAGATGGGTTGGGTTGTGAGATAAATCTTAATCACTAAAAGCTATCAATAATTAAAATATTTATTTGATTGATTGAATTGTTTGTTTGGTTGTTTATATATGTAATGAGGTAAAAAAAAAAACTGTAGGGTACACCAATAACTTTAGCTAATAAGGATTTGAGAATAATAAACCTAAAAAGTATGAACACATAAATAATTTAACACTAAAAATAATAAGATTAGTATTATTGATAAATCTTGAAAATCACATTGAATTTTATTGAGTATCTTGACCTATATGAAGAATCAACATTTTAAAATTACATAAGTAGGATTTAGTGTTAGTAATAAAAATATCATAAAAGTTATTATAAATAAAAATTGTAGTAGTAATAATTTTAATAAAGTAATATTAGCATTTATGAACTAGTATCAAATTGAACTTAAATTAACTAAAATTTAAATAGGGATATATAACGATAATAATAATAATAATAATTAATTAATTAATAACTCTTATTTACGATTAAGTTTTGTAAATTAAACTAATTACAAATTAGAAATATATGTTTTGCATTCAAATTAGATAGTTAATATAATACTTATTAGACGTTAGACGTAAAAAGATAAGGATATAATGTATAAAAAAAAAGACTTAACTTGTTAATAACCATGTATCGGAATTTTCTTTAGTCTAACAAATGACCCAATAAATCTTTAAAATGAAACAAATATATATGAAGTAGTAATAATTAGCATTCAGATACTTAGTGTAATATTAGAATTAAAAGAAAATAAATTTGTATATTAATATGATTCTTCTTCATAAATAAATTCAATCATCTTTTAAAATGGAAAGTTAGTATGATAAACTTAAACTGTTAGAATTTAAATTAGTTTTATATTGAGTATAACTGAAATTAAAATCTCATTAACAAATATATAGCGATAAAATAATGATTAGGATGGAAAATTATTAGTGCTTGATCACGGTTAAGTTTTGCAAAGTTAATTAATAACAAATTAGAATTATATATTTTGTGTTTAAACAAAATAGTTAATTAAGATTAAGAACGTGAGGTCATATAATGAAAAAAAATAAAAAAAGCTTAAACTTGTTAACGATCTTATACCCAGATTAATTTTAGTCCAATAAATGATTCACTAAATCACTAAATTATACACTTTGCATAGTACTTAAATGCTTAGTACAAAATTAGACTTAAAGGAGGATAAATTTGCCTATGAATAAGATACTTATTATTAATACCAAAATCTAAAGACTATTAAGACATTAAAACTTTTACAAACTCAAATTTTAATCATATTAAATTACCAACGCCAATAATTAACAAGAAATAGTATATAGATTCAATCTGAATAAATAAAATATGTTATAACAATCTGTATGTGAAAGTAGAATTATATTTACAAGATTCAGGCTTAATGAAATTAAACTAAAAATCCTTACTAAGTAGTTATTCAGGTCATATTTAAGTTACGCTAGTAATAATCAAATAGGAAAAATTGATAATACAATAACGGAAGTGATAATCTAATTAAGAAAATAACTTTTGATAAGATAAGCAAAGAATAATACTATATAATGCTAAATAGTATAAAATTTAGAGTCATTGTAAATATCATTTGGATAATAATTATTGGATAGTAATATCATAATGTAATTTTTATTAATAGTACAATTTAAGGATTATTTAGCAATAATATAAACTTAAGAAAGTAAAGTTAGACCAAATCAAATCTAGTATAGATAATAAAATTAAACTTGGCATTACGATTAACTTTTATCGATCTAAAAAATAAGAAATAAATGTTATAATAATAATAATAAGATATTAATACCAAACAACTATGAGAAATTGTTAACGGTTATTTATTTATATCAAGTCACACGATGAAATAAAGAAAAATAGTTCAGATAACTAGATTGCTTAAAATGCTGTGAAATACGTATATAAATTATGATGTAAAATTTTAAATTACACCAGTTAAGATAAAAGTTTAAAGACTAATTAGTCTTAATAAATTTATACCTAGTTAATCCGGCACTGGGCAATAGTGAGGTTGGTAACTCTTGTGTGTCCCTGTGATACTCGTTACTTAGGTAGGCATTGTCAGGCGTCGCGAACCTAGACAGGGCAACTACATTCTTGTATCACTAGGCATAGAAGGGAGGCTTGCTTCTATTAGTGAATTGATAGATCTTAAATTTTGCTTAGAACTTTATTATAGAGTATATTCTCTCGTAATTAGAACCATTGTTTTACTGAAATAGAAATTAGTCTATTGAACCTAGAGCCACAAATTTTAGTAGTATAAAGCCATATAGGGTTGTGCTTTGTTTCTTGTTGTTTGTGCTTTAATAAGAAATAAGATTACTCTATAAGGTGGGGAGTTTTTGAAAACCAGAAGGATGGTTTGATTTTCGAGGACGAAAAATGAATAAGGTGGGGAGAATGTAAGGACCCTCAAGTTCGTCAACGCTATTAGACTAGTCAAGAGACGTCTTAGCCGCTAATTGCTCGATTAGTTTAACACGAACGTTAATTAATAGAAATTAATCTGACAACAATTTAAGTACAAAACTAGTATCATTGGATAGGTCTCGAAAAGTTATGCGAGATGGACTACTCGAGCATGTTATTCGGATATCAGACGAAGAATATATTATCGGAATCGTGAGAAAAAATTAGTTATTTTTGCAATTTATCCGACTAGGGCTTCCCTTATCAAAAACGTTTGGCGTTTTAGTAAAGTCAGTTTGCTTATCATCAAAACGTGTCGCATAGAAACTCATTTCTCTATTTCACTTTCTCTTTCCTTCTTCTTCTTTCTTCTTGTTTCTTTCTTCTTCTGCTCTTCTTTTCCCTATTCTTCTTCTGCTGAGAATTTATGAGAATCGAGTGAGTAAATCAGTTGATTAACCTGTTCGGATGGTGAAGGTAGATGTTGTAGATCATGGAAGTGATGAATTAGTATTGGTTAAGGTTTCTATTGAGATGATATACAAGAGGAAGAAGATAATTAGGGCTTGGTGAGTTAAGGTTGAGATTGGTTTTGAGAGAATCAATTGGTTATGTGATCGTTGTCGTAGGCATCAAAAATAATTACACTTTCTTACTACTCAAAATATATAATATAGCAAGGGCAAGAAAGGATCGTTCCCACAGAGAGGACTAGGTTATCTTTTGTTTCGGTTTCCTATATAAAACACGTGTGATTTTTTGATTTTTATAAAGTATAAGTAAAATAAAAGCAAATAAAGAAATAAAGCCCACAAATTAAGGTAGTGAGAATATTGGTTATAGATTTCATCTTCAATTGTAAACAAGTATTGAATGTATGATTAGAATTCGTATTTAATCTCGCTATCATCAAAAGCCTTAAAATACCTTATTGCAAGAATACTCCGTAAATTTCCTAAGTTTATCAACACACACATTAGATATGCGTATGTGAACTCTACTTAAAGAATAACCTAACGCCTTGCGCTAATTAAGTTCAATTCCTAAGAGCATTAAATTTCAGAAATAGGCCAATCAATGCAATTGTAATACATTGCGCAAACAATTCGAACAAAGGTCAATTTCTACATATGATTACAAGAGTGTATCACTACAAACCGTAATCATATCATGCTACTCGTATTCAAGGTTATCGCTCGATGATGAACCCTAAAATAGCTATAGATATGGATGTATGTTCAATCAATTCTAGACTCAACTAAACAAACATTCAAAATCATATTGCAATACATCAATCATGCAATTATTATAATCAGTAGAAATCAAACGATAATATTGAGAGAAAACTAATTCATACAATCCATAACTTGTTTTCAAAATCCAACTACATCTTTAACCAATAATAAAATCAAGTACTTGTGTTTTTGGAAATCATCATAGAAAGCAAAGAAGAACTATTATGTGAAACCCTAGAACAAAAGTAGAAGCTCTCCCTAATGGAGATATCTAGGTTTAGAAGAAGACTTTTCTATTTATATGCTTTTCTTCCAAAAGGATACTTTCCCAAAATTAGGTTAAGTCTTCATAATCTTCAAGTCCACATCCATCTACTAGTCCGCATGTCCATGTGTGAGAAATATGTCTATGGAATTTTTGGGTCCAAAACGGATCGCCGGATTGCTATGTCATCGCCGATTTCCGGTCACCATCGCCGGAATTCGGCAACCGGAAAACTATCTTCGACCACCTGAGCCTGTATCCGACTACCATAACTCCCAGAAACTCACTATTCTTCTCTGCAGTTCATGCACTCACACTTCAGAGCCATACATCACATATAAACCATCTAAACCAATTATTAAATTCTTACGAAAATGTGCCCAAAAGCGCAACTCCAAACTCATATATGTCGCGGCTGACTCTTGCGTTCGACTTATACCCCCTTCACGATTCACTGAAACATTACGATTCATGCTTCAAGTTCCGAAATATGGCAACCGTAACTATGCTCACTGGCTCTCTATTCTTGCTGCGTTTTCGCACTATTTTCTGCAGCTTCAAAATCCATAATTTAGCTCCTGCTTTGATCCAACTGCTCATCTACTTACAATGCCTTGCATACAATCTCAATATGCAAGTTCTGCATTTTCAATTCCATTATCAACACATTTGTAGCTCAGCTCACTTGCAATCTCAATATCACCCTCGCTATCCCATTCTATCACTACCTGCAACTCCTTTCAGTTCAACTCCTTATTGGCTTTGCATAGCCAACTACGATTCTGTAGCTTCAGCTAGCACTACATCCACCAACGCCAGTAGCTGCAGCTTCAACTCCAGCTGCACCTAACCATTTCATTCACTTCATTTTCCTGAAATACCAACAACGCCATACATATTTGTGCATAGGACTTGCAACTCCACCTTCACACCTTGTTTTCAACTGCGCAACTGCAGCTCAATATCAGTACTGGCCAACCACCTGCAGTTTAGACACTGCACAGCCGCAGTACCAGCACAATTCAACCATAACAGTCCTAAACATACATCTAAACCACGCCATATACCATTTCATTCAGTCCCTGCCATTCATTCCACCATAACCTTCTCTGCAATTCAGCTCAACTGCAACAACATTTCACTGCCATCTTAGTTCAACCCTTCAACACAAAGACTTGAGCTTCAATGCCAACTATAGGACCATCTCCATTTTATTCTTCTGCCCAGGCCACCATTTGCAGCATTAACCTCAACTGCGTCATCCATGAACCAAAACCCCATTCATCTACACATTTCAGTTCTTTCCCGTAGCACCAGCAGCATCTTCATAACCCCTTTAAACACCAACTCCACGGCTTCATACTGCCTAGCCATTTCTTGAATTGCAACTCTTGAGCCTTGCAAACTCTTGAGCCAACACATATCTCCACCAACATCATCGTCTCAGCCACACAACCTTCACATCCCATTTCAATAGCAATTGCGAACAACCACTACCATGACCTTTCTCATACTCCAATCAGTCGGCTGTATCACCATTTTCTAGTCTCCAGATTCGACTCAAAGCCATTTTCATTCTGTAACTCTTCCTTGCGACTAAGCCAACTCCATTTCCGTATCCACCAACATCATCGCTGCAACCATCAGAACCCATCATAACACCAGTAGACACTCTGCAATCTCACATACACAACCAGCCTTCACTATTCAGTCCATAGCAATAGCAGCACATTATGTAACCCAGCTAACCCTTAACAACTTCTTTTATTGGCTTCGTTCACCACTGCCTCATACTGAATCACCACCAGTGCTCGTCTAGCATACTACCAGAGCCACCAATAGTCAATCCAAACCTCCCTGTATAACTTGAACTCATCCGCTGCTAACACCATCAACTCCACCTGCAACACTTCTAAACATCTCCACAACTCAACACTATAGTCAACCACTGCACCCATGACAATCACCATTTCCATTTCAGTAGACTCAATTTCTCCATCAATAACACAAAGTCCATGGTAGACTGAAACAGTAAGCAGCTGAACCTGAGTTGTGAAGAAACAGTCTTTCAGGCATTTTGTTGAGCAACTGATGTGCATAATTCTGATAATGGAGAGATGTGTATGATGTTGATGTGTAATCTCTTCCATGATCTCTTCAGTAAACCCAATTTCAATTCTCAACCGAAACCCCAAAATTCCTTTTCATTTCGAGCATCAAATCAAACCACCGTTCATTCCACAAGCTTAATTTCTGTATCTTCTTCTTCCCTGAGATCAAGAGAAACCCATCCTTCAATTTCAACAGACTCCCATCGTTCACAGCAACCATTAGATTCATTTTCTCTCTTCCTTTTATGTAATTCTTCATTAGCCATAACAATCAGTGGATGCAGCTCTTCTACTCCTGAAGCAACCAGTTGCCTGGATTTCCATTAATCTTCAACCATGTTCTCTCGATTCAAAATTCCAGCAGCAGCCACACCTCATCCATTATCACTGACCTTCAACAATTCACGCACAACCCATCTCAGATCCGTCGAATCCCATGAACATCTCCACTGATAACATCCTCTTATTCTCTTTAATTTCGTTTCTTCATCTCTGCCTCAATTTCAAATGGAATCCCCTTCTTCTCTCTCAAATTCATTTCAGGTGAAAAAATATTAAGAGAGACTCTGAATTTAGGTCGTGTAGGAATGAATGTGGATATAACCACCCTGGTAGAGTGGATAAGGGCCAACCAACCCATACAAGGCTTGTCGGTTTCATATAACCGATGACTCAATTCTTCAACTCAATTGTCAGTTATGCAAAACTGACTTTTCATTCTTCACCTCCTTGCGCAACCTAGCCTGTTCCAAATGTAACTCGCATGTGAATTGACCTTCTCGCTCCATTTATCTCCAATTGAACGTTTTCTTCTTCTTTCACTCCGAATGAATCCAAAGCACCTAATAACTCAAAACTAAACATAAGAGATGCAATTCACAAGGATAATAGCAAAGAAAGCATAAATAGTAGATATAAAATTAGGTGTTTTAGACACCTATCAAATTCCCCCACACTTAGACTTTGCTGGTCCTCGAGCAAATCAAACAAAACAATTCTAAATCATACATACAACTCCGTGTCGTCGAGGCTAAGGTTACTCTTAGCATGAATAACAAGCCTTTAAACAAAACCTATATTTCCAACTCCAGCTACCTGTGACAAATCTATGAACGAATCCAAAATGGTTATTGGAGGAGGTACCTGATGCGAATCCAAATTAATATATATGTAAATTAAACTCTACTCAGAAAGTTGAACAAACCACAATACTCGGAATCTGACTAACCACAATCACAATGAAAAGATTAATAAGATGTATATAGAGGTAGATGTTTGCGAATGTTAACAAGTGATCGGTGTTTCCCATATCTGCCTGAAGGTCACCACCAAGATGAACCTATGCATCCTATTGGATTGAGCTACTGGTCTGAATTCTAGTGTCAACACAACTGGCATATACAAGGGAACCAGCAGTCAACAATCTTAATTCTACATCAACTCAACTGGCATATACAAGGGAACCAGGAGTCGACTTTATTCAACACCATAATAATATTTTTTTTATTTTTTTTATTTGACAACATGATTAGATCTTTTGGATCCAAGCGCATGATTCTTGCCAGCATATTACATGATAGTTCCCTTGGATCTTGCACTCCACGCTTGTTTAGGCGACGGAGACAGGGAGAACACACACATATTGATATCCAAGTGTCATTTTTATTCCGATTGGTCTAATTGGTCGGTCTCTTTTTTTTCTTTTCTAGCAACTCAATCACTCTATTTCATCCCAGCAGTAATAACTATTCGATGTTTAGTGACCCACCAAATCACTTTGATAACAATAGATAAATATGGACAAATAAAAATAGAATGTGATATGGTGAGATTCCGAGATATGGTAACAACTATTATATAATTTCTAACACTTGAATAATTATGTCCTTTTAGTTAATGGGTTCCTCAACCCCTCCAACCAAGATGGTTCCATCCATTTAGATTGATAGTGTCATCCTAAAGGCACATGTTTCTATATTTCAGAGTTTATAAGCAAATTTTTTTCTTTTCTATTTTTCTATTTTTTTTTTATGAACACGAGGGAAAACTAACAAGGCTAAAAACTCTATATGAGAACAATCCCCCACACTTAAACTTTACATTGTCCTCAATGTAAAATCTAGTCATTCAAAGTAAAGTTCAAGATGGGAAATTCATAACATGATATATATACACAATATGAAAATAAAATGCATAATAAAAAAAAAACGGATACTCCAACTCATAGCTATTTCTGAACAATAGAGGATAAACACTAAACAAGATATTTAGTTGGCATCTAATCCCAACTCAGCCAATATATATACCTCATCGTCAAGAAAAAATTCCATTTACTTAGAAAGGCTAGTGTTTAATCTAAATTGTTCAAAAATCTCTAAAAGATGGAGTTTTGATATGCAAATATCCAAAATAAGAAAATAAAGATAAAATACTTAAAAAAATAAAAAGATAGAGATAGATACACAAAACCAGTGGGTTGCCTCCCACTTAGCGATTGGTTTAAAGTCGTCATCCCGACTCGCAAGACGAATTCTCCATACACCAATAATATGAAAAGTTGGGGATCCACCCATAGCACCTGTGTTGCAAACACTAGCTTCACACAAATATTAGTAATATAAAACAGAAACGAAGCTACTAACCGATAAAATCTTCCCCCACACTTATTCTTGTCCACACTTGGAAGTGTATAAAGAATATAGGAATCAAGGACTTCTATGGTTTCTTGTTCACAAACCTGCATAGTATGAGAATCAAGTTTCTCTAATGGAGGATATCGAGAAACAAAGTCATTCAACAATATTCTCGAAGCACATACATTCAAACCAATAAGAGGTAAAGGAGAAGAATCAATATGCAAAGGGTTAGACAAACCTTGCACAATCTCTTTTAGCACGAAATCCTCTTCATCCTTGAAAAACTCAAGTGAATTGATCACCTCTTGTACATCATGGTCCTCTATTAAACCTTGCAACCATTCTTCATCCGTTTCTGCCTTAACCAAAATATTGGCATCAACATCATCATTACAATCATATGCAAGCTCAATTGGGTCTTCCATAATATTGGTCATGACGGTCACATTCTCAACACACTCCTCTTTGTTGCGAGGCACATAATCCACTGCGGATCCAAATTTCGCTATAAGGAACTTTTTTAGAACACTCAAAAATGCTTCATCCTCAAAATCCACCCTTTGAATAGGCTCTTGATCATTATTAAGATCAATGCTTGAGCAAGCTTCACTAGTGTCATCATATTCCTCTTCGTCTTCATATTGATCCCAAAAAGATTCCATTGTACACTCCTCATTGTTGTCATCATGAGTTGTTTCAAGCAATGTATCATAATCACCGTCACTTTCATAGTTAACATAAGGTTCTTCGTCGCTAAATTTAGTGTTGCTAAACTCTGACTCATCCTTTTGAATAGGCGAATGATCATTATTAAGATCAAGAGTTGAGTTAGATACACAATTATCAACATAAGTGCCCAAGGATTGGCCTTTTTCAACATTAGCATCAATCAAATATTCATCACAAACCATATGCATATTAGAATTATCCATATCTTCCTTGCATTGATTAATGTCTCTTCACAAGTTAGCAATACCTTCACGAAGTTCTTGGAGTTGCTCTTTTCAAGTCTCTTTATCTTTTTGAAACTCTTATTGTACAAAGTTGGAAAATTTGTCTAGAAAGTTAGAAACTTATTGTTCACGAGCATAAGAATCCTCCCATCCTTGTGGTTGTGCACACACATACCCGCCATAAGGTTGTTGATACGTATGAGGACCACAATATTCCGTAGGATATTGATCATAGCCAATAAATTGGTTTTGATTATATCCATGGGATGGTTGGAAGTTGTCATGTTGTTGAGGTTGTTGGAAACCATATCCGTTGTTCCAATATGCTCCATCCATGAGAAATAAGTACCTGAAACGCGATTCTCAAAACAAGGTTACAAACCAGAAAATAAAATAATACTAAAAACAAACAAAATAAGAAACCAAAAACAAGCAACAACCGCTGTCTCTACGGCAACGATGCCAAAATTTGATCGTTGTCGGAGGCGTCAAAAATAAATTACACTTTCTTACTACTCAAAATATATAATATAGCAAGGGCAAGAAAGGATTGTTCCCACAGAGAGGACTATGTTGTCTTTTGTTTCGGTTTCCTATATAAAACACGTGTGATTTTCTGATATTTATAAAGTATAAGTAAAATAAAAGCTAATAAAGAAATAAAGCCCACAAATTAAGGTAGTGAGAATATTGGTTACAGATTTCATCTTCAATTGTAAACAAGTATTGAATGTATGATTAGAATTCGTTGTAGTTGCGGATTATCTCACAACTACACCCTCATTAGAATCCATTAAAATGATTCCTAAACCTAATTAATTTGATATGAAACTAAGAATTAAGGTACTAAAATTATAAAGAGACACAAAGATTTTTACGTGGTTCGATCAATGTGATCTACATCCACGGTGCTTCACTAGTGATTGTATGTGATTACATGATTTTACAATTGAGACTCCATTAATGAATATTTGGAGCTCTAGAATTTTGGGGAAGAAGATGATAAAGAAAATAAATCCCTCTCTAAAATTTTCTCTCTCCTCCTAAAATCATCCCCTCTCTCAAAATGTGTCTCTCTCTTTCCTCTCATGCCTAAATGGCTATTTATATGATTTTACACATTGGATAACAACTAATATTTCCCTTAATTTCGGATCAAAGAATCATCATACGAACCTTCGCAAATTTACTTCACGAACTTCCTTTACTCGTAAAACGTTCTTCGTGATTTCTTTATCTTCGCAAAATATTCTATACTCGCAAAATGTATTTTCTCTCCATAATTTCGTAAGTTATCATTTGCTGTGATATTCTACTCCTACATCTTGCCTCTTTTTTCTTGAATATTGCTTGAAGAGCGATCTTTAAGAAAAAATCCGTTGTTGTAGTAATCTTTGATCTTTGTTGATGAAGGAACGAGCGAAAGAATACTAGTCTTGAAAAGTATATACTTGCCTCTATTCTTTTGCAAAGTCCCGGAATGTTGCGAAGTAAATAAGAAGTATCAACCATTGAAGTATAAGAAGTATGAAGTATCCTTGAAGAAGTATAAGAAGTACTTAATCCTCGAAATATATAAGAAGTATGAAGTATCCTTAAGAAGTACTTAATCCTCTAAATGTAAGAAATATTGCGAACCCATCATGCGAACTCTCACTCCATGTTCTTTGCCTCATGCTATCTTTGTAATGCAAATAAAAATTTAGATTAGTATTCAACATTTCTTTTATCAAAATTTCTTATTTTTTATTTATATGCTACTTCAAAATCTTTTTGTTTGTTTTGATTTCCTTTGTATTATCTATTTCATCTCTCTTGACAAATATTTTTCCATGGAAATGATCCTAATAGGTACCCCCCTCATATGACGCACTGAGGTGCTTTGCCTTTTACGAGTATACGCCATAAAGGTTTGCCAGCTACTACTCTCCATGTCGAATATCATATCATTGGAAATAAAGTAAATTTTTCAAGAGAAATATATAAATTGATTTGTGCGAGATGTTTTTCTCGGTTTCTTTTGTAATTGTGAAATCTTGAGATCTTTGTAATTGTATCATCTTTGTAATTGTGTGATTGAATCGCTTTTTGTAAATCAAATCAAAAATCTTTTATTTTTCGTAAGCAAATAAAATGTTTAAGGAAAGAGGTACTTAGCTTTTATGTGAGTCGTTGTTGTCTCCTGCGAAGTATGTGATTTGCTTGCGAAGCTAGCATCGTCTTGCATGTTCTCATAGCATACCAATTATTCTAGCCCACTCTTGCGAAATAGAATTCTGCTGTTTTGCGGACTTTTGTGAAGTAAACGAACATTTGCGAAGTATTGGTGTTGCGAACGTTCGCAAAGTGAATATTTGCGAAGTGTAAAAGTAGAAATGCTGCTTCTGCGAAAGTTCGTAAGATTTGACCCTACGAAGATGATATTCGTAAGTATGTGACAGAAAAGAATTTTGATGGGGACCATCTTCGTAAGCACCATCTTCGTAAGAATTTTGATGGGGATCATCTTCGTAAGTATATGGGACCATCTTCGTAAGAATTAATGTGGTAACACTAAAGTGGGGTAATATACTTCGCATATACTTAATTTGGTGTGATTTCCTGTAAATAATCATAGTGGAGCTTTCTTCGTAAGTTATCATAGTGGAGCTTTCTCATCTTCGTAAGAATTAAGTATATACTCCAAGTAGTTGTATACTGGACTTCGTATACTCCAAGATGGGACGTATAATCATTTTGCGAAGTACATAACTTCATCTTTCTTCGTGAATTTGACTTATCTTCCTGGATGAGTTGTCAACGAACACATACATGGTTTCTTGGTCGACGGAGCGTTTAATCAATTACTTGTAGTTTTCACAAGTTGAAGCTGTAATTGATCGACTCGGTGGAATTGAATGATCCGCCATTGAGAAATGAACAGATGGAGATCCTTGTACAGATCCAAATGAACTCACACGAGTTAGTGAAGCTGATCCTTGGAAAAAATACTAGATCGAGATGTGAAATTCGAACTAGACGATGCGAAACCGGACGAAAGGCTTGAATTAGCCGATGACGAATTTGTAAACGATGAACCATAACATCTCCCTAAAGATGATATTGAACTAATAAAATAGTAGAGAAAAGAGAAAAATAGTAGAGAAAAGAGAAAAATCGTAGAGAGAGAGAAGAGGACCAATTATTAAACGAAATGGTTGATCCCGCAAGTTACAGGAAGGATAAATCCATTTAATCTTCCCCTCCTTCTAGCGCCAATTATGTAGTTGCGGATTATCTCACAACTACACCCTCATTAGAATCCATTAAAATGATTCCTAAACCTAATTAATTTGATATGAAACTAAGAATTAAGGTACTAAAATTATAAAGAGACACAAAGATTTTTACGTGGTTCGATCAATGTGATCTACATCCACGGTGCTTCACTAGTGATTGTATGTGATTACATGATTTTACAATTGAGACTCCATTAATGAATATTTGGAGCTCTAGAATTTTGGGGAAGAAGATGATAAAGAAAATAAATCCCTCTCTAAAATTTTCTCTCTCCTCCTAAAATCATCCCCTCTCTCAAAATGTGTCTCTCTCTTTCCTCTCATGCCTAAATGGCTATTTATATGATTTTACACATTGGATAACAACTAATATTTCCCTTAATTTCGGATCAAAGAATCATCATACGAACCTTCGCAAATTTACTTCACGAACTTCCTTTACTCGTAAAACGTTCTTCGTGATTTCTTTATCTTCGCAAAATATTCTATACTCGCAAAATGTATTTTCTCTCCATAATTTCGTAAGTTATCATTTGCTGTGATATTCCGCTCCTACATTCGTATTTAATCTCGCTATCATCAAAAGCCCTAGAATACCTTATTGCAAGAATACTCCGTAAATTTCCTAAGTTTATCAACACACACATTAGAGATGCGTATGTGAACTCTACCTAAAGAATAACCTAACGCCTTGTGCTAATTAAGTTCAATTCCTAGGAGCATTAAGTTTCATAAATAGGCTAATCAATGCAATTGTAATACATTGCACAAACAATTCGAACAAAGGTCAATTTCGACATATGATTACAAGAGTGTATCACTACAAACCGTAATAATATCATGCTACTTGTATTCAAGGTTATCACTCGATGATGAACCCTAAAATAGCTATAGATATGGATGTATGTTCAATCAATTCTAGACTCAACTAAACAAACATTCAAAATCATATTGCAATACATCAATCATGCAATTATTATAATCAGTAGAAATCAAACGATAATATTGAGAGAAAACTAATTCATACAATCCATAACTTGTTTTCAAAATCCACCTACATCTTTAACCAATAATAAAATCAAGTACTTGTGTTTTTGGAAATCATCATAGAAAGCAAAGAAGAACTATGTGAAACCCTAGAACAAAAGTAGAAGCTCTCCCTAATGGAGATATCTAGGTTTAGAAGAAGACTTTTCTGTTTATATGCTTTTCTCCCAAAAGGATACTTTCCCAAAATTAGGTTAAGTCTTCATAATCTTCAAGTCCACGTCCATCTACTAGTCCACCAAGCCCATGTGTGAGAAATATGTCTCTGGAATTTTTGGGTCCAAAACTGATCGCCGGATTGCTATGTCATCGCCAGTTTCCGGTCACCGTCACCGAAATTCGGCAACCGGAAAACTATCTCCGACCACCTGAGCCTGTATCCGACTACCATAACTCCCAGCAGCTTACTATTCTTCTCTGTAGTTAATGCACTCACACTTCAGATCCATACATCACATATAAACCATCTAAACCAATTATTAAATTCTTGCGAAAACGTGCCCAAAAGCGCAACTCCAAACTCATATATGTCGCGGCCAACTCTTGCGTTCGACTTATACCCCCTTCACGATTCACTGAAACATTACGATTCATGCTTCAAGTTCCGAAATACGGCAACCGGAACTATGCTCACTGGCTCTCTATTCTTGCTTCATTTTCGCACTATTTTCTGCAGCTTCAAAATCCATAATTCAGCTCCTGCTTTGATCCAAATGCTCATCTACTTACAATGCCTTGCATACAATCTCAATATGCAAGTTCTGTATTTTCAATTCCATTATCAACACATTTGTAGCTCAGCTCACTTGCAATCTCAATATCACCCTCGCTATCCCATTCTATCACTACCTGCAACTCCTTTTAGTTCAACTCCTTGTTGGCTTTGCATAGCCAACTGCGATTCTGTAGCTTCATCTAGCACTATATCCACCAACGCCAGTAGCTGCAGCTTCAACTCCAGCTGCACCTAACCATTTCATTCACTTCATTTTCCTGAAATACCAACAACGCCATACATATTTGTGCATAGGACTTGCAACTCCACCTTCACACCTTGTTTTCAACTGCGCAACTGCAGCTCAATCTCAGTACTGGCCAACCACCTGCAGTTTAGACACTGCACAGCCGCAGTACCAGCACAATTCAACCATAACAGTCCTAAACATACATCTAAACCACGCCATACACCATTTCATTCAGTCCCTGCCATTCATTCCACCATAACCTTCTCTGCAATTCAGCTCAACTGCAACAACATTTCACTGCCATCTTAGTTCAACCCTTCAACACAAAGACTTGAGCTTCAATGCCAACTACAGGACCATATCCATTTTATTCTTCTTCCCAGGCCACCATTTGCAGCATTAACCTCAACTGCGTCATCCATGAACCAAAACCCCATTCATCTACACATTTCAGTTCTTTCCCGTAGCACCAGCAGCATCTTCATAACCCCTTTAAACACCAACTCCACAGCTTCATACTGCCTAGCCATTTATTGAACTGTAACTCTTGAGCCTTGAAAACTCTTGAGCCAACACATATCGCCACCAACATCATCGTCTCAGCCGCACAACCTTCACAGCCCATTTCAATAGCAATTGCGAACAACCACTACCATGACCTTTCTCATACTCCAATCAGTCGGATGTATCACCATTTTCTAGTCTCCAGATTCGACTCAAAGTCATTTTCATTCTGTAACTCTTCCTTACGACTAAGCCAACTCCATTTCCGTATCCACCGTTGTAGCTTCTCGACTCGCTGCAACCATCAGAACCCATCATAACACCAGTAGACACTCTGCAATCTCACATACACAACCAACCTTCACTATTCAGTCCATACCGCAATAGCAGCACATTATGTAACCCATCTAACCCTTAACAACTTCTTTTATTGGATTCGTTCACCACTGCCTCATACTGAATCACCACCAGTGCTCGTCTAGCATACTACCAGAGCCACCAATAGTCAATCCAAACCTCCCTGTATAACTTGAACTCATCCGCTGCTAACACCATCAACTCCACCTGCAACACTTCTAAACATCTCCACAACTCAACACTATAGTCAACCACTGCACCCATGACAATCACCATTTCCATTTCAGTAGACTCAATTTCTCCATCAATAACACAAAGTCCATGGTAGAATGAAACAGTAAGCAGCTGAACCTGAGTTGTGAAGAAACAGTCTTTCAGGCATTTTGTTGAGCAACTGATGTGCATAATTCTGATAATGGAGAGATGTGTATGATGTTGATGTGTAAGCTCTTCCATGATCTCTTCAGTAAACCCAATTTCAATTCTCAACCGAAACCCCAAAATTCCTTTTCATTTCGAGCATCAAATCAAACCACCGTTCATTCCACAAGCTTAATTTCTACATCTTCTTCTTCCCTGAGATCAAGAGAAACCCATCCTTCAATTTCAACAGACTCCCATCGTTCACAGCAACCATTAGATTCATCTTCTCTCTTCTTTTTCTGTAATTCTTCATTATCCATAACAATCAGTGGGTGCAGCTCTCCTACTCCTGAAGCAACCAGTTGCCTGGATTTCCATTAATCTTAAACCATGTTCTCTCGATTCAAACTTTTAGCAGCAACCACACCTCATCCATTATCACTGACTTTCAACAATTCACGCACAACCCATCTCAGATCCGTTGAATCCCATGAATATCTCCACTGATAACATCCTCTTATTCTCTTCAATTTCGATTCTTCATCTCTGCCTCAATTTCAAATGGAATCCTCTTCTTCTCTCTCAAATTCATTTCTGGTGAAAAAATATTAAGAGAGACTCTGAATTTAGGTCCTGTAGGAGCGAATGTGGATATAACCACCCTGGTAGAGTGGATAAGGGCCAACCAACCCATACAAGTCTTGTCGGTTTCATATAACCGACGACTCAATTCTTCAACTCAATTGTCAGTTATGCAAAACTGACTTTTCATTCTTCACCTCCTGGCGCAACCTAGCCTATTCCAAATGTAACTCGCATGTGAATTGACCTTCTCGTTCCATTTAGCTCCAATTGAAAGTTTTCTTCTTCTTTCACCCCGAATGACTCCAAAGCACCTAATAACTCAAAACTAAACATAAGAATGTAATTCTCAAGGATAATAGCAAAGAAAGCATAAATACTAAATATAAAATTAGGTGTTTTAGACACCTATCAAATTCCCCCACACTTAGACTTTGCTGGTCCTCGAGCAAATCAAACAAAACAATTCTAAATCATACATACAACTCCGTGTCGTCGAGGCTACGGTTACTCTTAGCATGAATAACAAGCCTTTAAACCCCTATGTGTCCCTAGTGGATGAGTTTTAGTCTCGTGAAGGTTTACAAGAGGTCTACCTACAAAATCTATATTTCCAACTCCAGCTACCTGTGAAAAATCTATGAACGAATCCAAAATGGCTATTGGAGGAGGTACCCTGATGCGAATCCAAATTAATATATATGTAATTTAAGATCTACTCAAAAAGTTGAACAAACCACAATACTCAGAATCTGACTAACCACAATCATAATGAAAAGATTAAGAAGATGGATATAGAGGTAGATGCTTGCGAATGTTAACAAGTGATCAGTGTTTCCCATATCTGTCTGAAGGTCACCTCCTAGATGAACCTATGCATCCTATTAGATTGATCTACTGGTCTGAATTCTAGTGTCAACACAACTGGCATATACAAGGGAACCATCAGTCAACAATCTTAATTCTACATCAACTCAACTGGCATATACAAGGGAACCATGAGTCGACTTTATTCAACACCATAATAATATTTTTTTATTTTTTTTATTTGACAACATGATTGGATTTTTTGGATCCAAGCGCATGATTCTTGTCAGCAGATTACATGATAGTTCCCTTGGATCCTATACTCCACGCTTGTTTAGGCGACGGAGACATGGAGAACACACACATATTCCTATCCAAGTATCATTTTTATTCCGATTGGTCTAATTGGTCGGTCTTTTTTTTCTTCTTTTTTCTAGTAACTCAATCACTCTATTTCATCCCAGCAGTAATAACTATTTGATGTTTAGTGACCCACCAAATCACTTAGATAACAATAGATAAATATGGACAAATAAAAATAGAACGTGATATGGTGAGATTCCGAGATATGGTAACAACTATTATATAATTTCTAACACTTGAATAATTCTGTCCTTTTAGTTAATGGGTTCCTCAACCCCTCCAGCCAAGATGGTTCCATCCATTTAGATTGATAGTGTCATCCTAAAGGCACATGTTTCTATATTTCAGAGTTTATAAGCCAAATTTTTTTCTTTTCTTTTCTTTTCTATTTTTTTTTTATGAACACGAGGGAAAACTAACAAGGCTAAAAACTCTATATGAGAACAATCCCCCACACTTAAACTTTACATTCTCCTCAATGTAAAATCTAGTCATTCAAAGTAAAGTTCGAGATGGGAAATTCATAACATGATATATATATACACAATATGAAAATAAAATGCATAATAAAAAAAAAAAATGGATACTCCAACTCATAGTTATTTCTGAACAATAGAGGATAAACACTAAACAAGCTATTTAGTTGGCATCTAATCCCAACTCAGCCAATATATATACCTCATCGTCAAGAAAAAATTCCATTTACTTAGAAAGGCTAGTGTTTATTCTAAATTGTTCAAAAATCTCTAAAAGATGGAGTTTTGATATGCAAATATCCAAAATAAGAAAATAAAGATAAAATACTTAAAAAAAAGAAAGATAGAGATATATAGATACACAAAACCAGTGGGTTGCCTCCCATTTAGCGCTTGGTTTATAGTCGTCAGCCCGACTCGCAAGACGAATTCTACATACACCAATAATCTGAAAAGTTGGGGATCCACCCATAGCACCTGTGTTGCAAACACTAGCTTCGCACAAATATTAGTAATATAAAACAGAAACGAAGCTATTAACCGATAAAAGCTTCCCCCACACTTATTCTTGTCCACACTTGGAAGTGTATAAAGAATATAGGAATCAGGGACTTCTATGGTTTCTTGTTCACAAACCTGCATAGTATGAGAATCAAGTTTCTCTAATGGAGGATATCGAGAAACAAAGTCATTCAACAATATTCTCGAAGCACATACATTCAAACCAATAAGAGGTAAAGGAGAAGAATCAATATGCAAAGGGTTAGACAAACCTTGCACAATCTCTTTTAGCACGAAATCCTCTTCATCCTTGAAAAACTCAAGTGAATTGTTCACCTCTTGTACATCATGGTCCTCTATTAAACCTTGCAACCATTCTTCATCCATTTCTGCCTTAACCAAAATCTCGGCATCAACATCATCATTACAATCATATGCAAGCTCAATTGGGTCTTCCATAATATTGGTCATGACGGTCACATTCTCAACACACTCCTCTTTGTTGCGAGGCACATAATCCACTGCGGATCCAAATTTCGCTATAAGGAACTTTTTTAGAACACTCAAAAATGCTTCATCCTCAAAATCCACCCTTTGAATAGGCTCTTGATCATTATTAAGATCAATGCTTGAGCAAGCTGCACTAGTGTCATCATATTCCTCTTCGTCTTCATCTTGATCCCAAAAAGATTCCATTGTACACTCCTCATTGTTTTCATCATGAGTTGTTTCAAGCAATGTATCATAATCACCGTCACTTTCATAGTTAACATAAGGTTCTTCGTCGCTAAATTTAGTGTTGCTAAACTCTGACTCATCCTTTTGAATAGGCGAATGATCATTATTAAGATCAAGAGTTGAGTTAGATACACAATTATCAACATAAGTGCCCAAGGATTGGCCTTTTTCAATATTAGCATCAATCAAATATTCATCACAAACCATATGCATATTAGAATTATCCATATCTTCCTTGCATTGATCAATGCCTCTTCGCAAGTTAGCAATACCTTCACGAAGTTCTTAGAGTTGCTCTTCTCTAGTCTCTTTATCTTTTTGAAACTCTTGTTGTACAAAGTTGGAAAATTTGTCTAGAAAGTTAGAGACTTGTTGTTCACGAGCATAAGAGTCCTCCCATCCTTGTGGTTGTGCACACACATACCCTCCATAAGGTTGTTGGTACGTATGAGGACCACAATATTCCGTAGGATATTGATCATAGCCAATAAATTGGTTTTGATTATATCCATGGAATGGTTGGAAGTTGTCATGTTGTTGAGGTTGTTGGAAACCGTATCCGTTGTTCCAATATGCTCCATCCATGAGAAATAAGTACCTGAAACGCGATTCTCAAAACAAGGTTACAAACCAGAAAATAAAACAAAACTAAAAAAAAAAAAAAAAAACCAAAAACAAGCGACAACCGCTGTCTCCCAGGCAACGTCGCCAAAATTTGATCGCTGTCGTAGGCGTCAAAAATAAATTACACTTTCTTACTACTCAAAATATATAATATAGCAAGGGCAAGAAAGGATCGTTCCCACAGAGAGGACTATGTTGTATTTTGTTTCGGTTTCCTATATAAAACACGTGTGATTTTATGATATTTATAAAGTATAAGTAAAATAAAAGCTAATAAAGAAATAAAGCCCACAAATTATGGTAGTGAGAATATTGGTTACATATTTCATCTTCAATTGTAAACAAGTATTGAATGTATGATTAGAATTCGTATTTAATCTCGCTATCATCAAAAGCCCTAGAATACCTTATTGCAAGAATACTCCGTAAATTTCCTAAGTTTATCAACACACACATTAGAGCTGCGTATGTGAACTCTACCTAAAGAATAACCTAACGCCTTGCGCTAATTAAGTTCAATTCCTAGGAGCATTAAGTTTCAGAAATAGGCTAATCAATGCAAGTGTAATACATTGCGCAAACAATTCGAACAAAGGTCAATTTATACATATGATTACAAGTGTGTATCACTACAAACCGTAATAATATCATGCTACTCGTATTCAAGGTTATCACTCGATGATGAACCCTAAAATAGCTATAGATATGAATGTATGTTTAATCAATTCTAGACTCAACTAAACGAACATTCAAAATCATATTGCAATACATCAATCATGCAATTATTATAATCAGTAGAAATCAAACGATAATATTGAGAGAAAACTAATCATACAATCCATAACTTGTTTTCAAAATCCAACTACATCTTTAACCAATAATAAAATCAAGTACTTGTGTTTTTGTAAATCATCATAGAAAGCAAAGAAGAACTATCATGTGAAAGCCTAGAACAAAAGTAGAAGCTCTCCCTAATGGAGATATCTAGGTTTAGAAGAAGACTTTTCTATTTATATGCTTTTCTCCCAAAAGGATACTTTCCCAAAATTAGGTTAAGTCTTCATAATCTTCAAGTCCAAGTCCATCTACTAGTCCACCAAGCCCATGTGTGAGAAATATGTCTCTGGAATATTTGGGTCCAAAACTGATCGCCGGATTGCTTTGTCATCGCCGGTTTCCTGTCACCATCACCGGAATTCGGCAACCGGAAAACTATCTCCGACCTCCTTAGCCTGCATCCGACTACCATAACTCCTGGAAACTCACTATCCTTCTCTGCAGTTCATGCACTCACACTTCAGATCCATACATCACATATAAACCATCTAAACCAATTATTGAATTCTTGCGAAAACGTGCCCAAAAGCGCAACTCCAAACTCATATATGCCGCGGCTAACTCTTGCGTTCGACTCATACCCCCTTCACGATTCACTGAAACATTACGATTCATGCTTCAAGTTCCGAAATACGGCAACCGTAACTATGCTCACTGGCTCTCTATTTTTGCTGCGTTTTCGCACTATTTTCTGCAGCTTCAAAATCCATAATTCAGCTCCTGCTTTGATCCAACTACTCATCTACTTACAATTCCTTGCATATAATCTCAATCTGCAAGTTCTACATTTTCAATTCCATTATCAACACATTTGTAGCTCTATAGGACCAGAATATCGCTACAACGTTATTCCTGCGATATTAACAACGTTTCTGCGAACGTCACTGCCAATTCTTTAACAACATTTCACAAGCGTCACAGAATATCCAAAAGAAACTGACGATGGAAGAAATAAAAGAAGAATATGTTGATCCTGCGATGATCATCATTCTTGCGATAGAGAATATTGTAGCGATCGCGATGAGATCGCAGAATATATCCGAAATAGGAGGAAAACTTAGCTGTCATCCATTATGTAAATCCCTATATAAAGGGCTCGATAGATCCAGAAAAGGATGATGTATTTTTTTGAGAGTTGATAGAGTCTTGAGGAGAGAGAAACTTCAAGAGAATATTTGTAATCTTGATTTCTTCCAATTCTGTAAACATTTCTGAGATTTGAATAGTAAAGTGTCATTTAAATCTTTGATGTTTAATTGATTTCCAATAGATTTCTATAGAATCTTAACAAGGGTGTAGTGTGGGAATTCCTGCAACTACATTTTGGCGCCCGAAACAGGGAGAATCAGGTTAAGAAATCTCTAATTACAATTTGAAAATTTGAAGAAATTGTTAGAATTGAAGAAATGGCTAGAAGAAGAAGAAATACATCAGAACCACCAACAACTGTGAGGAGAAGTAAAAGACTTGCAGGCGAAGGAACAGGTGAATTAGAAGAATCTTTAAGGATAAGAACAGGAAGAAATAAAATAAGAAATGAAGCAGAAAGTTTAATTCAACAGCCGAATCAACAAGCACAAACACAAGATAGGGATGTGGATTATGATAGAGTGAGTGTGCATACTTGGAGGTCGGATTCGATATAAGAAGCAGAAAATCGACAATTAAGAAATGAAGAAGAAGGATAAAGAAATCAAGAAGTGGTTGGAGGATTAATTCATGAAGGACGTGAAATAGTAGATGATTTGAGACAAAGAATACAGGAAGAAAGAAGATTAGAGGCAGAAGAGCGTGCGAATTTAACAAGACAAAATCATGAGCTAAGAATGGAGAATTTGAGGTTACAAAGAAGGAGATCAAGAAGTACTGTTAGATCAAATTCAAGATCATTCAGAGAAGAACCAAGGCAAAATTCCCCAATGAGAAATGTTAGAGAAGAAGTGCAAAATTTAAATGGAGAACAACGTCATGGAGAAGAAGAGATAATTGGTGATCGCTATAATCCGCGTGACAATAGAAATCAAGAGGGACCAAATTGAAGAAGAAAATCCAGAATAAGGTAGGAGGATATTACATGGGCGAGAGAATCAAAGAAATCAAAGAATGATTGAAGAAGAAATTGAGAGACATTACGCTGAACAGACACGTCTAGCCCGCGAGAGGGAAAGATTAAGGGCAGAAGTAGAAGAACATGAATTTCGAGAAGCAGTGCGACAAAATAATCATGAAAATCGAGAAAGGAGGCTTACGCAAAATTGCTACAATGGTAATATTCAGGAGGAGTATGATAGGATACAGAGGAGAATAGAGAGACAGCGAAGATAAATGAGGAGAAATGAAGAAATTCTCAGAGAAGAAGATAGGCAGTTACGATATCAAGAGGAAGATGAAAGAGAAAATCGCAGAGAAAGACGAGATGATGATGAAGAAGAAGATACACAAAATCTCACAAGACAAGAAAGACAAGAACGCAGAAGAAGGAAAACAACATTAAAGAGGCCAATGGAACAAAACTCAGCTGAGAATGAGCAAATATTGAGAGAATTAACAGAAATGCGAGGAATGATAAACAATAGAAGAGAAGGAGGTAGAAGGCAACTTGATGAAGCTATTGAAGAAGCAGCGAGAACTCCATTTACTCAAGAAGTACAGTTAAGAGGGATACCTCCAAAATGCAATTTACCAGCATTTTTGATGGAACTACTTGTGCTATTCAACACGTCAAAGCTTATGTTAGATGTATGCTACAGTGGGAAAATCATGATGCTGTGCTATGCAAATATTTTGCATCCAGCTTAACTGGCGAGGCGTTGAAATGGTTCGAGGGATAACCAAAAAATACCATAACTTCTTTTGATCATTTACAAGCTACATTTTTAGGAGCGTATATTAGCAACAATTCATCGCGGCCAGGTATTGAAGACATGTTTGGGTTAAAACAGAGAGTTGGCGAGAGTCTGAAACATTTAACCATAAGATGGAAGACAATGTGCAGTGAGATGGCATGAAGAGTTGACGAGAGATATCTTATCTTGTCTTTTATCAATGCAATGTTCGCGACCAATCTACTGTATATACAAATTTTCAGAGTCAAGAATACAATCACTATGACTGAACTGAGAGAACTACAGGAAGAATACATTGCTTTGGAGGAGAAACAAAATGATATGGAATCATATCCCATCGCGAACACCAATTCCGGAGCAGCAAATGGGAGTTTACTTCCTAAAATGATAAACAATGTAGCGAGCAGCTCGCAAGTGCAGCAAGAAAAAGTAGAGACTGATAACCAGCAGAAGTTGGTAGCTATGGGTAGTAGATATCAAGAAGAATATGAAAGGAAGAAGAATTACTACAATCACGTTGGAAATAATAAGATTCAAAGGCTTGATTAGCCGCAAGAAACTTATGGTGGACAGAGGCAAAACAATTTCAGAAGTCAAGGGAATCAGAAGATCATATGGGAGGAAATTAAGATGCCTCCTCTCAATGCTAGTATAGAAAATTTTTGGGAAGCTATCATTTTAATGGAAAATATACCATCTCCATGGAACATGGGAAAAGAACCACATCCTAACAATCGCAGTCAAGAATTTTTTCCTTACCATCATTTTCATGGCCACATAGTAAATGACTGCAAGAATGTAAAGAGAATAATTTTAAGGATGATTGAACAAGGAAAGCTAAATCACTTTTTAGTAGGACATCCACAATCTCAGCGATTGCCTCCAGTACCAGAAATTCGCAGGGTAAATACTGTAAAAGGAGCCGAATCATTCGTAATAGAAGTTGGAGCCAAAGCAAAGAACCTGTTTTGTAATTCCATTGTACATTCACATAGAACAATATAGGATTTCCATGATAATGTTCTAAGCAGAGTCTTCGCGAGAGACACAAATGGAAGAGAGATAATGAATATCGCGAGAGTCTCGCCATTAGAAGAATGGCAGAAACAAACTATATCTTTCAGTGCACAAGAGGTACCAGAACCAGGCGAGCAGCATGATAACCCATTGGTGGTAAGACTAGAGATAAACCCAAAGCAAATAGAGGAAGAAGATGAAGAAAATGGTGATGAAAATGAAGATTCTTGGGCTATCAATAGAGTTCTAATAGACACGGGCAGCTCTGTTGACATACTATTTTATCATACCTATAAAACAATGGGTGGAAGAGACGAAGATCTAATTCCCTCAACATATAAAATATATGGTTTCAATGGTACTGCCAATAAACCAAAAGTGGAAATTGAGATGCGAATTCCCTTGAAAGGGATAACTTCCAAGATCTTGTTCTATGTTGTTGACATTGAATCACCTTACAATGCTCTAATTGGTCGACCTTGGCTACATGGAATATTAGGTGTAACATCTACTTTCCACCAATGTGTTAAATTTCCTCATCCTAAAGGTGTTGGAGTAATTAAAGGAGATTGGGGAGAAAGCAAGAAGTGTTATGAAATTGATATGAAGTCTTGCGAGGAAAGAGCTGAGAAGAATAGCATTTGGAAGTACAAAATCAAACAACAACAGAGATGTGAAAGGTTAATGATTGATACAATAGAGCGAAAAGAGGATGTGAAAGCTAATGGCGAGAGTCTCGTAGAAAAAGAAACAGCAGTAAAACGTAGCAGAATAGCAGAATCAGAAAATAGTAAGTAGAGAGGTAAAATGATGAACTTTAGAGAACTTTATGAATGATTTGTTTGAAGAATATGTAATTGAACAGAATATTCTGCTTGAAAGAATCGCAAGATTTTACAAAAAAATAAAAAAAAATAAAAAAATCAAAGTTATGAAATTCTATCAGAGTTACAATACTCGCGAGAAGCGCGAATAAAATTTCGCAGAGATTAAAGAATGGGTCGAACCTTTATGGCGTGCACCCTAGTTCACGAATAAAATTTCGCAAGAGGCAAATGTAAGACCTAATAGCGCGTCATAGGAGGGGTATCTCTTGACATGATTCAGGGGTAAGGTTATACCGCTGCTGGATCATGAGTCATGCAGATGTTGGGGTTAAAGAAAACCTATCCGGGAGAGAGATCTTGGATTTCCAACTATATATGGTTATACCATGGTTGGACGACCGAGAATCTCTTCCAAGAAGTGCAAAGTATGACCAAGGCGCCGAGGTACACGGTTGAGCCAAGGGTGCCAAGGGCGTACGAAACTCCCTTGACATTCTTGGTAAGTCTTGTCTATGATGCACTTGGCCTGAAGAAAACCCCACTTAGGGTGCAATCTTGTAACTATAAGCCATATAGGCATAAAGGACAAGAGGATGCAAAAACATCTGGTTGTTGGTAAATCTGGATGGGAGGAGCTAGTCTTGTATGGCCGATGTGCCCTCCTTGAAGGGGAAACCAGGTGGAAGATAAGGGCGACACCCTCTATTAGGGAGCTGATAAGTGTCTTAAGACGGCAATGTCATGGGGATTTATGATCGCAAGAACATTTAGGCCTGTCATATTGTCGCGTGACATAAATTATACAGAAGCAACAAGCCAAAAGTTAAGATGAGATCAATGGGTTTTTACATGAAAGTGTAAAGACGTCCTGCGATTTCATCGCAAGACGGAAATGTCACGAGGCTTTGATCTCGCGAGAGAGCTTAGACTTGTCATATTGTCGCAATACAATCAAAATAATACAGATAAGGCAAGATCAATGGGTCAATACATGCAAATGTAAAGACGTCCTGCGATTTTGTCGCAAAAAGAAAGAGCGTGGAAAAATAAGACCTTTAATTAGGGAGGCGTAATAAGACCACAAGATTACTGCGATAATACTCGCAGATGTTATGAGAATTGCGATTTCATGCAGTTATTGCTGGCGATAAGATCACCAATATTAAGGCAAATTTTATTTACCACTAATGTTTAATCTCTAATCAATTTTTCATATTGCAGATGAATAATAGAGGCAAGTATGGGAATGCATGAGAACGATGAAATTATTATTCATCTATCATATAAAAAATTGAATAGATAAGTGCACGCAGATAATTAAAGGATAATAATTATATTGATTGATTGACTTGCAAAAAAAGAACTATTTTCTAATTCGTACAGGTAGAAGCAAAAGAAATTCACAAAATTGGAGAAACTCACAGCAATGTTACAGAAAGAAGAAAATAAATATACAAAGAAAATAGAAGGAAAAAGAGGAACTAGCTAGATCCATCGCCATCCTCTTTATCAGACTTCTCTTCATCGCCAGATTTCTCCTTTTCATTATTATCATCACTATCTTCATTCTTATCAGATTCTTCTCCTCCACCAGATTTTTCTCCTTCGTCATTACCATTATTATTTTCATCCTCGTCAGAATCCTCAGCTTCGCTATTAGAGATGTTAAGATTTGAGATTATTGCGGGGATTTCCTTTGAAAGATCAGGATATATAGAAGGAGAAATTCCATGATCATTGCAGACCAACTTAACAAAATCATTACGAACAACAATGAGAGATTTATTGAAATTCGCGGTGGTAATGTCAAACTGCTCTTTCAATCATGAATATTTATTATTGCGAGCAGCAAGAGTATTCGCGAGCTGATTCTTCTCATTTTCAAGTTCCCCAATTCTTTCAAGATATCTTTTTTCATATTCTGCGAGAATTTATGACAACAAGTTAGAAATTTTGTAAAGAAGAGTAATAAAAACAAGAAACTAGCGAGAAGAAGAACATCAAACAACCTTCTCTTTCAGAAATCATATCCCTAATTAAAGCCGCTTGTTCAACTTGAAGGATAACATTTACACCTAAGTCATTCCTGGCATTATCAAGAACCTTCGCAGCCCAAGCAAACTCATCATCGCTATTAATAAGGAGACGAGATCGAACTTGAGTCTCCCTCGCAATAAGATCTTCATTCTCGCGGATAAGTTTATCTCTATCCATTTGAACATCAAGGAGAGTTTTATGAAATTATGCTAGGGTCTTGGATCCCTTTTTGATGGCCAGATCTTTCTCGTCAATAAGATCGACATTCTTCTGTCTTAATCTATCTATTTCTTTCTTTGAATCAAGATAAAAGCGCTTATATTTATCAGTCAAACCTAAATTGAATCTTTGTTCAATTTTTAAGATATTAAACTTGGATCTAAGTTCATCTATAGAGAGGGATTTAATCTTATCATCTGAGAAATTACTTAAGGAATTATTAAGACGAGCAAGAAGAGTGTTATCATCTACAGGTTCAGGGAAAGACTGAAAGAGTATAGCCTCGTCAGTAAGACCATAAATATCTGCAAGTTAGAAGTGGTTGCTTGAATAAGCCACAATAGAGTAAAAAGAATTAAAAGAGAAGGAAAATCAGTCATACCATAGAGTTGTTGGTTAGCTCTATCAAGATCAGAGATCTTTTGCTTATCAACTGAAGCTTCAGTCTCCAGCTGTTTATTCTTCTTGTGAAGCTCAATAACTTCAAATTCTAATTTTTCTTTATCCTCGCGAAGTTTAGCAGCCTTCTTTTCAGAGTTGGCACGTCTTTTATCTAAATCAGAAGCAACAGCAAAAGAAGCTCTTCCAACCTGCGAAAGAAAAATATAAATTAAGATCTAGTGATGGAGAAAATATATAAACAAATTAAAGAAATGAAAACATACCAAGGCACCAAGATAATTTAAGAGACTAGGAGTCAGCGACCGTGAGACTCCTTGGAGAGAATCATTGTCCACCAATATGGGAGCATCGCAGATACTGGCAAGAGCTTGAGATGTCTTGTTAATAACTTCATCCTCGTCATTACAAGTTATGCCGTGGGAAATATCGCTAAAAATTATGGATAAATGGGCCATTGATGAGTCAGATGAAGAAGAGTTATTTATAGAAGGGAATCTGCTATTATTATTATTATTATTAATATCTTCATCATATTTATCCTTATCAAATTCAACATTTGGGGTTTCTGGAATAGGTTGAGGAGTTGAAGAAGAAGAGGGTCGGGTTTTCCTTTTCTTCAAAGGAGGATCGCCAGAATCTTCACCACAAGGGGCAGAAGGTTTTCCTTTAGGAGGAACAATAGATTTATCCTTTGAAGGCTTCTCCTTAGTTTTCACGGGTTTTATTGGCGGTAGTTCTTCAATTTCCTGCGAGCACAGATGAAGATAAGAAATAGGGGCAACAATATATTGTTAAAATTTATGAGGAAATATTTCTTACTTCATCCGTGAAAGATTTAAGAGCTGAGAAAGTGCTGGGTTTCCTAAGAGTTTGATAGCTGAGCTTCATTCTTTCAATCTGAGAAAGATCAAAATAGTTAGCGAGAATATAAAGAAGACAGTAAATGATAATATAAAAAGTTGAGAGAATATACTTCTTTAGATCTTTCAGGCCAGTTGAAGACCCATGGCTCATACTCTGATAGATTCGCAGGTAATGGGAGAGAACCAGATATATAAGGACCTTCAAGACATAATGGAAAGATGAACCACTTGTCATCACTAGAATGGCGAGGACCTTGGTTGGTAGATGTATGAAAATCAATATCCAGCATAAAAGCTTTGTCACCAGCGACCTTCTCTTTTTTCAAACGAACACCCCAGCAGGTGCTATCTCTCTTCATAGGGACTATACTATAATTTACAAAGAAATTGTCCACAATATAATCCGCAGAAACAATGGGGACATCTTTAAATGGAGGATTCTTTGGAGCTTCAGGGTAGCGAGTTCCTTTATTAGCACCGCGAGAAGCATATTCAAGCAGCAATCTGATACAATCTCCACCTAGTTGATATATCGCTCGCGAGAACCTTTCGTCCGAAATTATTTGATAAAATAATGGAAGTTCTGGGTCATAGAGAGGAATGGGAAGACCAGCTTCAAGTTGTCCTAGCGATACTATGATTTTTTTCGCGAGAACATTGATCATCAGTAAATAATTTAAGAGAAAGTTCAGATCTAGAATCCTGATCTGGAATTAAAGACAAGTTAAAACCTTTAATTTTGAGTTTCTCGCGCATCTCATTAAAGACCTTCAAGTTTTTAGTACCAGCAGCAACCATTTTTGAGTATGGGAATGAAAGAAAAGGTTAAAAAGAAGAAAGAAATCACAGCAGTAACAGAAGCGCAATTCACGGAAGAACAGTAAAATTTGCAGAGAGGGTATGGAGAGAAAGAAGAAGAAAGTAAAAGAGAAAAATGAAAGGATTGAGAAGAGTATTTATAGAAGAAGAAATTTCTCGAAGAAGATGAAGGCAATTAATGGAAAGAAAAGACGTGGGTGGTCAGATCGCAGCGGTTAGAGGAGATGTGTCAAAAATTTATTGGAAGAAAGAATTCGTGAAAATAGCTGGCGAAGGACATAGAAACGTGTCAGAACGGAGAAGTATGAAAAGATAAGAAGTTATGGCATTTTAAAAGGTTCTCATGATCTTCTATTCTTCGCAGAAAAGACATGAGAAGAGGCAAGATGTAGGACCAGAATATCGCTACAACGTTATTCCTGCGATATTAACAACGTTTATGCGAACGTCACTGCCAATTCTTTAACAACATTTCACGAGCGTCACAGAATATCCAAAATAAACTGACGATGGAAGAAATAAAAGAAGAATATTTTGATCCTGCGATGATCATCATTCTTGCGATAGAGAATATTGTAGCGATCGCGATGAGATCGCAGAATAGATCCGAAATAGGAGGACAACTTAGCTGTCATCCATTATGTAAATCCCTATATAAAGGGCTCGATAGATCTAGAAAAGGATGATGTATTTGTTTGAGAGTTGAAAGAGTCTTGAGGAGAGAGAAATTTCAAGAGAATATTTGTAATCTTGATTTCTTCCAATTCTGTAAACATTTCTGAGATTTGAATAGTAAAGTGTCATTTAAATCTTTGATGTTTAATTGATTTCCAATAGATTTCTATAGAATCTTAACAAGGGTGTAGTGTGGGAATTCCTGCAACTACAAGCTCAGCTCACTTGCAATCTCAGTATCACCCTCGCTATCCCATTCTATCACTACTTGCAACTCCTTTCAGTTCAACTCCTTGTTGGCTTTGCATAGCCAACTGCGATTCTGTAGCTTCAGCTAGCACTGCATCCACCAATGCCAGTAGCTGCAGCTTCAACTCCAGCTGCACCTAACCATTTCATTCACTTCATTTTCCTTCAATACCAACAATGCGATACATATCTGTGCATAGGACTTGAAACTCCACCTTCACACCTTGTTTTTAACTGCGCAACTGCAGCTCAATCTCAGTACTGGCCAACCACCTGTAGTTTAGACACTACACAGCTGCAGTACCATCACAATTCAACCATAACAGTCCTAAACATAAATCTAAACCGCGCCATACACCATTTAATTTAGTCCCTGCCATTCATTCCACCATAACCTGCTCTGCAATTCAGCTCAACTGCAACAACATTTCACTGCCATCTTAGTTCAACCCTTTAGCACAAAGACTTGAGCTTCAATGCCAGCTACAGGACCATCTCCATTTTCTTCTTCTGCCCAGGCCACCATTTGTAGCATTAACCTCAACTGCGTCATCCATGAACCAAAACCCCATTCATATACACATTTCAGTTCTTTCCCGTAGCACCAACATCATCTTCATAAACCCTTTAAACACCAACTCCACAGCTTCATACTGCCTAGCCATTTCTTGAACTGTAACTCTTGAGCCTTGCAAACTCTTGAGCCAACACATATCGCCACCAACATCATCATCTCAGCCGCACAACCTTCACATCCCATTTCAATATCAATTGCGAACAACCACTGCCATGACCTTTCTCATACCCCAATCAGTCGGTTGTATCACCATTTTCTAGTCTCCAAATTCGACTCAAAACCATTTTTATTCTGTAACTTTTCCTTGCGACTAAGCCAACTCCATTGCTGTATCCACCGTTGTAGCTTTTCAACTCACTGCAACCATCAGAACCCATCATAACACCAGTAGACCACCTGCAGTCTCACATACACAACCAACCTTCACTATTCAGTCTATACCGCAATAACAGCATATTCTGTAACCCATATAACCCTTAACAACTTATTTTCTTGGCTTCGTTCACCATTGCCTTATACTGAATCACCACCAGTGCTCGTCTAGCATACTACCAGGGCCACCAGTAGTCAATCCAAACCTCCCTGTATAACTCGAACGCATCCGATGCTAACACTATAAACTCCACCTGCAACACTTCTAAACTGCTCCACAACTCAACACTATAGTCAACCACTGCACCCATGACAATCACCATTTCCATTTCAATAGACTCAATTTCTCCATCAATAACACAAAGTCCATGGTAGACTGAAACAGTAAGCAGCTGAACTTGAGTTGTGAAGAAACAGTATTTCAGGCATTTTGTTGAGCAATTGTTGTGCACAATTCTGATAATGGAGAGATGTATATGATGTTGATGTATAATCTCTTCCATGATCTCTTTAGTAAACCCAATTTCAATTCTCAACCGAAACCCCAAAATTCCTTTTCATTTCGAGATTCAAATCAAACCACCGTTCATTCCACAAGCTTAATTTCTGCATATTCTTCTTCCCTGAGATCAAGAGAAACCCATCCTTCAATTTCAACAGACTCCCATTGTTCACAGCAACCATTAGATTCATCTTCTCTCTTCCTTTTCTGTAATTCTTCATTAGCCATAACAATCAGTGGGTGCAGCTCTTCCACTCCTGAAGCAACCAGTTGGCTGGAACGAATGTGGATATAACCACCCTGGTAGAGTGGATAAGGGCCAACCAACCCATACAAGGCTTGTAAGTTTCATATAACCGACGACTCAATTCTTCAACTCAATTGTCAGTTATGCAAAACTGACTTTTCATTCTTCACCTCCTTGCGCAACCTAGCATGTTCCAAATGTAACTCGCATGTGAATTGACCTTCTCGCTCCATTTAGCTCCAATTAAACATTTTCTTCTTCTTTCACTCTGAATGACTCCAAAGCACCTAATAACTCAAAAATAAACATAAGAGATGCAATTCACAGGGATAATAGCAAAGAAAGCATAAATACTAGATATAAAATTAGGGGTTTTAGACACCTATCATTATGATGAGAAGACGATGAAGTCGATGTTGGTGTTATGAATCATTGAAGAAAGTAGTTAGGGTTTGAGTGGAAATTCAGATGAAGAATTGGAAGATGGAATTGAGGGTTTAAGTGATGGATTAAAGATGGGTTTTTGAGTGATTTGGAGATGGAGATTTGGGTTGGGTATTCTGAGATGAAATCAAGTGAATTAGGGTTTCTGAGATTGTTGAATTTATTATTGTTGATGATTAAGGAGAATTAGATGGATGAATAATAATTGGGTTGTGGCTTAATTGAAGATGTTGAAGTGGTTTTGTTGGAAGATCAGTGAGTTGGGGTTCTAAAGATGATTGAGAAATAATTAGGGTTTATGGTGTTGGTGTTCTGAAATTGAGTTGAACTATTGAGGAACTGAATTGAGTCAAGTGGAGAAGGAATTGAATTCAATTGCGTGGTGAAACCTTTTAAGGTAATTGTCTTCTCAGTAAATTTAGTTAAGTTATATGATTTTCAATATTGAGTTTATAAGTTTGTTATGAAATTTATAATTCTGGAAGATGTTTGGAGTTGTATGAGGGCTGTGTAGATACTTGAAAATGAATTAGTATTAATTGAGACGGAGGTGATGATTTTGGTTTTGCAAGTAGAGATGAAATTATGGGTGTGGTCTGATAGTCGAGTTTGGTAATACAAAAGATGGTTGCTGTGAAATCCCCTTATCCAAAATTCCATGTTAATTAGTATTAGCCATGGTTTTGGGTTTCCATAATTATCACACTAATATTAATAATCGTGATATTTTTTTTAGAGTAAAAAAATCCCACCTGTTTTGGAAAGCTGGCAAGGGATTTATACCAGGAGATTAGAGTTATATTTCTTTTCTCTTATAAGCATAAAACAAAAGTCATCCTCTCTCCTTGACTTTCATAATGCTCGGAAAGTCATCCTCTCTCCTTGACTTTGGCCGACGGAGTTTGACCAACTCTGTTTTCTCAATTCAAAATGGTTCTTCCAATTAATAAACCATTAACTCTATTTCTCAATACAAAATCTTTTGACTTCACTGCCAGTGGTGGCAACCATGGAGACTTAAAGATTTTAGAGAGGTTTAGAGGATCAGTTAATTGGGTCGTTTTTCCTGCTGATTCAATCGAGTGGGTTTCATCCATCATACTTGCGGCGGCGGAGGGTCACACGAACACAATTGTTAGATGGTCCAGAAGATTCAATCAGGCGGTTATTCTTATTGAGATTTTATCAAACACTAATGGTGTCTTTATTAAAATATCAAAAACAGAAGTTTCAAGATCAACAAATCATCGTTTTATCTGCATTCCTGGTGGAGAAAATGGCGAAATCTGGAAAAGGTTTTGGACTTTTTTGAGACCGGAGCTTCCAAAACAGCAAAACATCAACTTGGCGGTAACACAATTTCCTAAACTTCCTGTTAAGGCGCCAGACATTAAGAATCAATTAAGTGGTGGTCTGGTTTGTGTAGTATTAAACTTTCATAATGGCTGGGCTGGTATTGCTCGGGCTATAAAAAAGTACTTCAACTGGAAAGGTAATCTTACTTTAAGACCAATGAACGGAAGAAAGGCATTCTTCACTTCTAAATCGGATGAGACCTTCAACAATCTTTTTTCTCCGATTTCAATCACGCTGGGCAAAACGAAACTCGAAATTAAACGATGGGAAGAATCGGATAATTTAATCATCAGGGATTCGAATAAATTTTCTCAATGGTTTGGAATTCGTGGTCTTCCTCTTTCCTGCTGGAACTGGGAATCACTGAAGAAAATTTGTGCTCATTGGGGTTCGCTCAAATCAATCCACGAAAGTTCGCTGAAGTTCTCAAAGCTTAATTGTTGTAAAATAGAAGTAACTTGTGAGCTTTCAAAAGTTCCTGCTACAAGTCTTTTCAACAACATTTGGCTGTCAATTGAATGGTTAAACGATTTTCATTCAAAGAACTATTCTTCATCAGATCCTACTCGAGATAAAAATGAGAGTCAATCCCGGGATACTCAATCTGAGGTTCCTATTCAAATCGGAAGGAGACTGCGTTCGGCTATTGTTGGTAATCTCGATTCCCTCTCAGATCAAGCAGACATGGGTGGACGGAATGATTACAATGAGCCTACGGCTTCCAATTTGTCGGTTCCTTTACAGGGTGCAATAACTAAGTCAAATAATAAATTTGATTCTTCTAATTCAAATTCTAAGCATCCAATGGGAAAGGGCGGAAAATCAGTTTGGGTGGCAAATCCTCTTTTCAACTCATCCACGGATGCTAAATCGGTAACTCAATCTGGCCGGAATGCAAAACAGTCTTCAAAGTTGGGTCAAAATAAAGACAGTAAGGGAAGGTGGAACCCAATGAGTAACATCAAAAACAAAAATCAAGGCTTTGCTCAAGCCCATGAATCAACCAACTCGGGCGTTTTGTTACAACAAATGGGCAATGAGCAGGCCCATGACAGGGTTACACAGGTACTGTTTTTTACTATTCCAAATGGGGTACCACAGATAGGGGGTGGAGGTGATTATTCGTCGGATGCGGGTTTAGATCCGACGAGGGATAAAAATCCTCCAAAAAACCACTCGGCTTCTAACTCGTTTGGTAGGAAATCGGCGGAGTATCAAGGTGAGGCATCTAATCCGTTAGATAAAAATGTTGGTTATGGTCCGTTGGATAAAAAAGAATCAACATCAAAAAAAAAAAAAGGATAATTCAATGGAACTTATCACTTCGATTCCTGAAACCCTGGTAATACAAGAACAAGACATAAACAAAATGGTGGATTTCTATTTCTCTTTCAACAAATGTATGGGTATTCACTGTGATGATCCTTCATCAAGACTCTTGTGTAAAAATATGCTAATTAGACATAAGATGTCTGAATTAGAAAACCGGAAAAATCAAAATTACTACGACGGGATGGAGAAGCTGGATGTGGATTCAGTGGATGAAGATTGGTCGATGGAAGAACAAAGAGGAGCATTAAGTCCAAATAACGGAGTGACGGAATCTTCTGATGAGGTAATTAGTTCTTCTTCACCTGATGGCTCAGAGTCGATTGCTAGGGAAACCGTGGATTTAAATGGATCATAAAATCCTATCTTGGAATATTAATGGGTTAGGTGATGATGTAAAAATAACTGCAATTAGGAATGCAATTAGAAGAAACAACCCATCGATTGTTACAATTCAGGAAACAAAAAAAGAATTGATTAATGATTCCTTAGTGAGGGTTTTATGGGGGAATAATGGTTGCGACTTTGTCTATCTACCTTCTGAGGGTAGATCTGGTGGCATTCTTGTGATGTGGAATCCAGCAATTGTGTCCAAAGAAGAGGAACTGTTTGGAGCGTTCACTGTCACCATGAAATTCAAAAATACTTCCGATAACTTCAGTTGGTTGTTTACGGCTGTGTATGGGGCTTCAAGCTACTCTGATTATGACCAGTTTTGGCAAGAAGTGTTTGACATAAGAACCATTTTACATGATCCTTGGTGTCTAGGGGGGGACTGGAATGCAATCCTTTATCAGTCGGAAAGAAATCGTGCTGGGGGCTGTGTCACAAATAGAAAAAACTTTAGAAAATTCATCAATTATAACAACTTGGTGGACATTACTATGTCCGGAGGAGCTTTTACTTGGACCAATTCCCAGAATCCTCCTACTCTGAGCAGGTTGGATAGGTTTGTGTTCAGTGCGGACTGGGAAGACAGATGTATCTCTTTATCTCAATACAGATTAAGGAGGCCAATATCAGATCATGCGCCAATCCTCTTGGACTGCAATGCAGGTAACAAATCTAAACCTCCCTTTAGATTTGAAAACTACTACCTTTCTCATCCAGATTTTTTGAATCAAATGGAAACTTGGTGGGCTAACATAACCTTCTATGGGAGACCTAGCTATGTATTGGCAAAAAAATTCCAAGGTTTAAAGTTCTTCATTAAAAAATGGGGTAGGGAGGTTTTTGGTTCTCTGCAGAAAGAGGTCGACAAGTTGGAGGTTAAAATTGATGTCCTGGACAGCTTGGAAGAAATCTGTGGCTTATCTCAAGAAGACTTCATTGAAAGGGAGGTTACTAAATCAAATCACAGAAGTACTTCTCTAAACTTAGCAAGGAAATGGTTTGCAAGATCAAAAGGGAATTGGTTGGCTGATGGGGAGAGGAATTCAAAGTTTTTTCACAAGAATGCTTCTTACAATCAGAGAGTAAACTCCATTAACTCTTTGATCATTGATGGTGAGATGTCGAATGATAAACTTAAGATAGGTGAAGAAGCAAAAAAGTTCTACACAGAATTTTTCAGGGAAGAAAATGTAAACAGACTGAAGTTTGAAGGGTTGCACGTTCCATCTATTTCTGTTCAGAATGCTATTATGTTGGAAAAGCCTTTTGAGATGGAGGAAGTAAAGAAGACAATATGGGGTTTTGGCTCTAACAAATCGCCAGGCCCTGATGGATACACTATGGAGTTTTTTAAGGCGGTTTGGGATATAATCAAGCTGGATATTATGGCGGTAATGAAGGAATTTCAACAAACTGGTGCTTTGGACTGGAGGATTAATTGCACTAACCTTATCTTGATCCCCAAATGTGAGGGTGCAGTCACTATGAATAGCTTCAGACCTATAAGCCTAGTAGGTGGAGTTTACAAGATCATAACTAAACTGCTAGCGAATAGGTTAAAAGTTGTAATGCCGACTATTATTTCCGAATCTCAGGGAGCATTTGTTGATAGTAGACAAATCACAGATGGCATACTAATCGCTTCAGAGCTGATTGATTCTAGGGAAAGGGATAAAATTCCGGGTATTCTGGTAAAGGTTGATATCCATAAGGCTTTTGACAGCATTAGCTGGAGTTGTCTGGACTACACCTTATCAAGATTTGGTTTTGGGGGCACTTGGAGGAACTGGATTAAATGGATTTGCTCAGAAACAAGATTTGCAATGTGCATTAATGGGAATGCTTCATCCCTTTTCAGAAGTAGCAAGGGAATTAAACAAGGAGATCCATTATCTCCATTTATGTTTATTATTGTTGTTGAAATTCTTTCTATTCTGATCAAAAAAGCTGCTTCACTAAATCTTATTCAGGGTTTTAGGCCGGTTGCTGGTGCTGAGGCAATTAATCATCTGCAATTTGCAGATGATTTAATAGTCTTTCTGGATGATAAGGTGGAGCAGGTGGAGAATCTAAAAAATATCTTACTCGCTTTCGAGCTTATTTCAGGTCTGAAAGTTAACTATAACAAAAGTGCTATTGTTCCGGTGGGAGAGGCTCATAATGCACCAGACTGTACTGCTGTGATGGGTTGTCAGTTGGCGTCCTTCCCGTTGAACTATCTTGGAATTCCGTTAGGGAGTAAATCGAAAGCGGAAGGTGTTTGGGAGGTGATCCTTCAGAAATTTCAGAAGAAGCTTAACTCGTGGCAAAGAAAGTACTTATCTAAGGGGGGTAGGTTGATGCTCATTCAAAGTGTTCTGTCTAGTTTGCCGATATACTTCCTGTCCCTGTTTCAGCTACCGGCTTCGGTGGAAAAAAAGATGGAGAAGATTATGAGGCATTTTTTATGGGGGTCGTCAGTCTCAAAACCAAAGAAAAGCTGGGTAGGTTGGATGAATGTTACTCTGTCGAAGGAGGGGGGAGGTGTGGGCATAAAGAGGCTAAGACTTATGAATAAAGCTTTACACGCCAAGTGGATATGGAGATATGGGGTGGAGGATAATGCACTGTGGAGGAAAATGGTGAACCAGAAATTTGGTGGCAATGCTAATTCTTTTTATCCGAATCTTACGAAGAAACCAATAGGGAAAAGTCTGTGGACAGGGATTTTAAAGAGTAAACAAATGGTAGAATCATGTTCAACAATCAGGATCAACAGTGGTAACAAGAGTGTGTTTTGGAAAGACAAATGGGTGAATGGACATGCTATGAAGGATTTGTTCCCTGCTTTGTTTAAAATCAGTACTTCGAAAGATGCTACCATAAAAGATCTATGTTCAAATGAAGGTTGGGACTTGAAATTTGGCAGGGATTTAAAAGAGGAAGAAGTGGAAGAGGTGTCTCAGCTAATTCCTCTTTTACCACCAATAAATCCAGATGGTGGTGATGATCAAAGAATTTGGCAAACGGGTAACTCCTTCTCTGTTGCAAATTGCTACAAGGCTCTAGAAGTTGATGGCCTTATTTCATTCCCTCATAGGAGTCTGTGGAATCCAAAAATTCCACAGAAAGTTATATTCTTTGTCTGGTGCTTATGTTATGAAGCGGCTCCTACTTGTGATAAGCTGAAGGGAAGGATTGTAGTGAATGGTTGTCTGCTCTGTAAAAAAGATGCGGAGTCAAACAACCATATTTTTCTGCACTGTCAGACTTCAAGGAAGGTATGGTTATACTTTTTGAAAAGCTATGATCTTCAATGGGTTTTCCAACAGTCGGTTAGGAATACGCTGTGGGAATGGAACAGGAAGAAGGCTTCAAACAGCGGTAGAAGAGCAAAAATCTGGGATTTAATTCCCTTTGCAATATGGTGGGCGGTCTGGCTGGAGAGAAATAACAGATTTTTCAATGGGAAATACAAGACGATGGATGAGATTTTAGATAGCATCAAAACCCTGATTTATGAATGGTCTATCAACCTTAATACTTTTGAAAACATATCTATCAGTCAACTCCTGAACAATTGGGAAGGAGTTCTTGGCGTTGTGTAACACTAGCTCTACTAAAATTTGAGCTCTGTTCTTTTGTTTTTCTTTGGCTCTGCACCATTTCCTTAATGGTGAAGTTGTCTTTTCTAATATATTGCCCTTTTGAGTAAAAAAAAAAAGCATAAAACAAAAGCAGCCGCCTAAACTTGGTATTTTAGTTTATTTTTGAATCCCTAACTACTGTGAGAGAAGTGAAAGGAGAAAGACGTATTTGAGGCGAATGAAACCATTACCAATTGGAGGATAATTCAATCTTCTTACCAAGTAGGTTCTCTAACTCTTATACTTTCTAATTAATATTTTGGTATAATAAATCCAAAACAGGTAAGAATTGGAAAAATAAGGATTTAAATTTGTTTATGTGAAATAAGGATTTAAATTTGTTTATGTGAAATCACTCAAAAAAAAAAAACATCATGGAGGAAGGATCCGTAGACAGGGAAAGGAGGTTTAATAAACTTCAACTAGATTAGTGTGAACCAAACTAATCTAACTAACGTGCTTGCTTTTCATAGTGGAGGTTTAGGTCTGCAAGTTATTAGTCACGTTTGACTAATGCTTCTGTGTAGAATATGCATATGATGACGAACAGTAGCTTAGTATATATATTAGTGCTTAACCATAGTTAATTCATGGTTCCCTTGATTGTGTCATGCATGTACTAGATTTTCTTAGAGTTGGATTAGGATTTAGCATCTCTAGTAATTATGTGCCAGTGGGTAGTGTTAGTTTAAATGGTGGGATGGGTGTCAAAGGATACCAAGAATTGATGTGGATTATGTTTTTTTTCGTAGCCAATTATTATCTGTTGTGAGATGTTGTCTTGTGTAGCACAACCCGGGATCTCCCTTATGTGAGTATAGTTGACACTACTATGAACTTTTAGTTGCTTTGTATTACGGGCTAGTGATGGGTCTGTTTTAGGTTGATGTGTTATGGACAACTAAGTTTCATATACATTTCTGTGTGTATGACAGTTTGACGTCGATTCTGTATAAGACACCATTTTTAAAGATATGAATGTGTTTTTATTTTGGGTGTTTGTTGTCTGCCCATGCTTTGGGATGTCAAATAGTTTGGCATTTAAATGACTATGCGAGAGGGAATAGTTGTTCCTAGTTTTCAGACCGTTGCCCGTAGTTGGCTCGACTCCCATGGATTTTTAGGTGATGACCGAGAGGTTACCTAAAATATATGTCTCTATTAATTATCTTGTAATGAGATCGGCAACATTTAATTTCTCCGGCGCACGGTAGGAGAATTATTTGGACTACTCAAGTGTTATAACGGTGAGTCTTACAGATAAAGTAAAGAACAAGAGAGGGGTAGTCGGTTTTTAGAAAACGGATTTTGGGATGGTTAATTTTAAAGCGACATATTTTCACTATTTAAAACAACCAATTTTTGGCTAATACCGAGTCAATTCCCCATTAGTCCATTTTATTTCGATGATTGTGGTATTGATTAGAAAACTCAGAAATATGTTCTCCTTATAAATGTTTTACTTTTCGTAATTTTTATGAACTGTTGGGATTTGTTATATTATCTATAAAGACTATAAGGGTGCGAGAGCATATTTCTAGTTGGGGTATGACCCAACTTATTATTTTTTTCAGGAGACCGTGACCGGAGATCAACCTAGCTTGTAGATTGCATTACTGTTCCGAAAAGCTACTTCGTTATTATTTAAGGTGCTTAGCTAGATATTTTATTGAATTCTTTTAAAGACCAGACTTTGTTTCTTTTAAATAAATTCTTCGCATTTATTTTGGAGGCCGACCTGCGAGTCGAGGATTACTTTTATTTCTAAAAGATTCATTTTAAATTTATAACTTTCCTTATCAACTTATTTAAATAAATTCATTTGGATATGGATGGTTATGGTGTGCTCCATAAAATAACCCGATCTCCATTTGTTGGCTTGACGGTTTGAGTGTGTAAAGTGATCCATCAGTATGCCACACTTTGAGTTTTAGGGCGGCCGACCTAGAAATCGAAGTGGGGATGTTACAGTTGCTGAGTGTTGATTGAACTAATGGGTATTGTCAATCTAGTAATGAATTGCAGTTAATGGTGTTTATTGTTAAACTGAGTTGCAAGTGGAATGAAATGGTGATGTTGTTGGTGTGGTTTGTGTAGTTGGATTTGAAGGTGAAGATGTATTATAGTCTGTTGTGGGTTTAATTGTGATCTCCAGATGGCTTGTGGGTTGTAACTGCAGTTCATATTGCAAGTGGTGGTGAATTGACTGATAAGGAAGGAGGTTGTGATGGGTTGCTCGAGTAGAATCATTCAGAGGTAATTTTTATTCTTAGTTAACTTTGTAATGTTATCTATTTTCATTACTGAGTTTATGAGTTTGATATTTGAACTAAAAATTGAGATAAATGTGGTGATGCTACTGTTTTAGAAGGATTAATATTTAGATGAATGATTTAAGTCAAGATATGGAACTGTTGCAGTTGGAGTTTGGTTGTAGTTCATAAATAGATCCTCGGGCGATGAACGTGAAGAAGCTGATGGTATTGTGTGTATTGTGAATTGAAGTTTTGCATAGAATGAAGTTATGTTGGATGATTGATTGTGGCAGTGGAAATATAGTAGAATGTAGCTGTAGTTGTTATTGCAGAATTGGTGTTGGAGGGGGAAGTATTAGTGGAGCTGTGATTGTAAATTGTGCTGGTAATTATGAAGAACTATTATTTGTCTGTATTGAGAAGACTCAGAGGAGCAAGGATGTTATAATGTTGGTGGTGATGGATATGAGGTGTATGATCTGCATAGGTTAGTTCTGGCAGTGATGTGTGTTAGAAGTGAAAGTGTTGACTTGAGTTCAGCTGAAGTAGCTGCAACAGATGAATTGTGTTTGTAGGAAGAGTATGGCTTAGCACGGCATTGCAGGTAAAGCTTAAATTCCAGTTGTATATTGAATTCTTGAATTCTGTAAGATTGCTAGTATATATGTAATGATCAATTTGGATAGAATTTAAGTTAGTGAAACTGTATGAACTCCTGTTCTTGAGATCTAGGCTTGCTAGTGATCCTAGTCAGATGTCAGACTGAGTTAGTTTAGCTGACTCGGTGCTATGACTGAATTGAATCGGTATAGACTCGCCGAGTTCCCCTGTCTAGACCCGAGTTGACTTAGTTGACCGATTTAGACTTTATACTTTGACTATTTGACCCTGGACGTTGACTGTTAGTTGATCCTTGACCGTTAGTGACTGTTAGATGACTTTGATGGACTCGGGCGTAGGGCAGTTTTCTTAATTAGATGTTTTGGACCTTTTGTGGTCCGAATTAGACTTTGGTTTCTTCTACAAATTTTAGATATTCATAAGTGTTAGAGCATTGCTTGGTTAAACCCACCAAGCGTTGGTATGTCAAGTTTGGTTGTCATATTTTAGTGAATCAAAACTCATTTAAGAGTCGCTTGATTTAAATGTACTAGAGTCAACTTCGTATAGGTTAGCTTGAAAGTATTAGGGTGAGACATTACAAGTATTGCGAAGACTTGAAGAAGTGAAGAAGAACGGGGCTACAACCACAACATCATCCTTCCACTTGAGGTTAGTGATATTTGACTTGAACTGTTTCATTCCCTAACATATCTTTCAAGTCGTGCATATTGAAAACATAAAACTGCGAAGCATGAACACTCTAGATAGACATAGTATTAAGGAATACAATATAAAGTTTCTTGCTTAACCATTAAACTTTGTATATAAGACATCGACATAATCGTATGAATGTTATTGTGATTATGTATGGGTATGAGGTGAGGATTTCATCCTAGGGAACAATGTTTACATTGTTATAAGGAAGTAAGTTCATGATATGTGTTGTGAACCGAAAAGGAAATCGCCAAGCGTAATTGGGGCTGTTCTTCATTGCAAATCTTATGAGTGACCAATACTCACATGGAGGTAGAACCGTTAAACTCATGGTTTGTGATTGAGTGTTACTTGAACAATCACATAGTTCTTGAAAGTCAGATGAACCAATTCTAAACTTGTTTGGAAGTGTGGTAAATCGGTTTCAAGAGAGTAAGTATGAAAAAGGACTTGCAAGATTAAGATGTCGACACACTTTGAACATGGTACATTAATGCTTATTCTTTTTGTTCAAAGATATTCCTTAAAGGCTAAGAAGGAAGTAAATCCCAAGATCGTATTTAAATAAGTTAAGAATCTTTTTAATTATATATGGAAAATAAGAATTAGTATTGTACATTTGCTGATTTCGATCATAATTTTGGACAGTGCATTCGCAGGAACTATGGTAACCAAATTTGGTGTAGTAATGAAAAATATCTTGAGAATATTTTCGGTTTTTGCGAAGACTTGAAGAAGTTAAGAAGAACGGAGCTACAACCATAATATCATCCTTCCACTTGAGGTTAGTGATATTTGACTTGAACTGTTTCATTCGCTAACGTATCTTTCAAGTCGTGCATATTGAAAACATAAAACTGCGAAGCATGAACACTCTAGATAGACATAGTATTAAGGAATACAATATGAAGTTTCTTGCTTAACCATTAAACTTTGTATATAAGACATCGACATAATCGTATGAATGTTATTGTGATTATGTATGGGTATGAGGTGAGGATTTCATCCTAGGGAACAATGTTTACATGTGTTATAAGGAAGTAAGTTCATGATATGTGTTGTGAACCGAAAAGGAAATCATTATTTGGGCTGTTCTTCATTGGCATTATTTGGTTAAACCCATGGTTTGTGATTCTTCATTGAACAATCAAATCTTATGAGCGAACCAATACTCGGTTTCATGGAGGACTTGCAAGAGTAGAACGACACACTTTGAAAACATTTTTTTCTTTTTGTTCAAAGAACTAAGAAGGTTAAACCCATATCTTTTTAATTATATATGGAAAATAAGAATTAGTATTGTACATTTGCTGATTTCGATCATAATTTTGGACAGTGCATTCGCAGGAACTATGGTAACCAAATTTGGTGTAGTAATGAAAAATATCTTGAGAATATTTTCGGTTTTTGCGAAGACTTGAAGAAGTTAAGAAGAACGGAGCTACAACCATAATATCATCCTTCCACTTGAGGTTAGTGATATTTGACTTGAACTGTTTCATTCGCTAACGTATCTTTCAAGTCGTGCATATTGAAAACATAAAACTGCGAAGCATGAACACTCTAGATAGACATAGTATTAAGGAATACAATATGAAGTTTCTTGCTTAACCATTAAACTTTGTATATAAGACATCGAAGTTTCTTGCTTAACCATTAAACTTTGTATATAAGACATCGACATAATCGTATGAATGTTATTGTGATTATGTATGGGTATGAGGTGAGGATTTCATCCTAGGGAACAATGTTTACATGTGTTATAAGGAAGTAAGTTCATGATATGTGTTGTGAACCGAAAAGGAAATCGTCAGGCATTATTTGGGCTGTTCTTCATTGCAAATCTTATGAGCGACCAATACTCACATGGAGGTAGAACCGAAACATTTTTTGGTAGAACCGTTAAACCCATGGTTTGTGATTGAGTGTTACTTGAACAATCACATAGTTCTTGAAAGTCATATGAACCAATTCTAAACTTGTTTGGAAGTGTGGTAAATCGGTTTCAAGAGAGTAAGTATGAAAAAGGACTTGCAAGAGTAAGATGTCGACACACTTTGAACACGGTACATTAATGCTTATTCTTTTTGTTCAAAGATATTCCTTAAAGGCTAAGAAGGAAGTAAATCCCAAGATCGTATTTAAATAAGTTAAGAATCTTTTTAATTATATATGGAAAATAAGAATTAGTATTGTACATTTGCTGATTTCGATCATAATTTTGGACAGTGCATTCGCAGGAACTATGGTAACCAAATTTGGTGTAGTAATGAAAAATATCTTGAGAATATTTTCGGTTTTTGCGAAGACTTGAAGAAGTTAAGAAGAACGGAGCTACAACCTTAATATCATCCTTCCACTTGAGGTCAGTGATATTTGACTTGAACTGTTTCATTCACTAACGTATCTTTCAAGTCATGCATATTGAAAACATAAAACTGCGAAGCATGAACACTCTAGATAGACATAGTATTAATGAATACAATATGAAGTTTCTTGCTTAACCATTAAACTTTGTATATAAGACATCGACATAATCGTATGAATGTTATTGTGATTATGTATGGGTATGAGGTGAGGATTTCATCCTAGGGAACAATGTTTACATGTGTTATAAGGAAGTAAGTTCATGATATGTGTTGTGAACCGAAAAGGAAATCGTCAGGCGTTATTGGGGTTGTTCTTCATTGCAAATCTTATGAGCGACCAATACTCACATGGAGGTAGAACCGAAACTTTTTTTGGTAGAACCGTTAAACCCATGGTTTGTGATTGAGTGTTACTTGAACAATCACATAGTTCTTGAAAGTCAAATGAACTAATTCTAAACTTGTTTGGAAGTGTGGTAAATCGGTTTCAAGAGAGTAAGTATGAAAAATGACTTGCAAGAGTAAGATGTAGACACACTTTGAATAAGGCACATTAATGCTTATTCTTTTTGTTCAAATATATTCCTTAAAGGCTAAGAAGGAAGTAAATCCCAAGATCGTATTTAAATAAGTTAAGAATCTTTTTAATTATATATGGAAAATAAGAATTAGTAATGTACATTTGCTGATTTCGATCATAATTTTGGACAGTGCATTCGCAGGAACTATGGTAACCAAATTTGGTGTAGTAATGAAAAATATCTTGAGAATATTTTCGGTTTAGGAAATTCCTTGATGTCCAAACTTCCTTGTCTATAAATACTTTGAGTTTGCATTTCTAGCAAACTAATCATTCGTAACAATAAACCTCCTCTTTTTTCTTTGTTACTGGTGAAGCCGCCTATCGGAGAGGAGAGTAATATGATTAGGTGAAATCTCTTACGGCCGCTTAATTTAAAGTCTTCTTTGGGATTGAGAAGTTCTAGCGTGACCCGTTGGTGGGAAACTAGATATTGTGGATTATCTTTAGTTTTCATATTGATTTGATTGACTAACGGTGGTTGAACTTTGATTGCACCTAGTTTGTTTATGCTTGAGAATCTTCTATTATGATATAAGATTCACTCAAACTAGTTCAAGGTTTCGACATGGATATTTAGACTGTTGTTAGATCTAAAGACGATCTTGTGATAATCCATTGTTAATAGACTCTGTTCTGTGTGTGATTGATCACAAGAGATTCAATTAGCTGTGTGCAGGTGTTTATAGAAGATCTAAGAAGATTTGAAGACAAAGAAGAGATATAAGATTTCTGATTTGGTTTTATAATCTTGGGTGTGCACAATACTTGTTTTGGTAAAAGTGGATCCAATTAATAATCGGTTTATCCTTCTGGTATATTGGATTGATTAATTGAGAAGATCGGCATCAACACAGTTCTTTGGATTAAGAGTGTTGGTTGGCTTAATCTTACTGATTTCCCTTTGGGTGATTGAACATAAGATAGATCTTGGAACCTGGAAAAGTAGTTTATGTTAAGATAAACAAGGGAAATTTTGCGCAACTCATATCACTTGGTTGAAGATAGTTGATACCAAACATATTTGTTGTTCCTTTACTATTTAGAATACGAACTAAAGGAAATGGTCCAAGTACGTGACTTGTTTACAGGTTGGAGGCGTGGAAATACAGACGGAACTAGGTGAACTATAGGTTTAGTTGCTTGGTCTCAACTATAAGAAGTGATTTATTTTGTATAGCGGCTCAATCCTGAGAGTATTCAATTCTGGACAAGGTCCCGGGGTTTTTTCTGCATTTGGGGTTTCCTCGTTAACAAAATCTTGCTGTGTCATTTACTTTATATTTCCGCATTATAATTGTTTTATTATAATTAAAGTAAATTGCACAAACTTTAATTCTTATTTACTTGATACGTGAATCCTATTGTGTTTGGTTAAGTCCGAACCTTTGTATCAAGTAAACATACTTCGTTGTTGTATTGTCTCGATCTCGTATCCATAGACTATCACACGAAGTGTGAACCGATTAGTTGTATTATCTCGAATCAGTCCATAGATAATCAATTTCGTAGAAAGGACTTATAGGAAGGAAAAGTAATAGCTTGAGGTATATTTGGGTACCCTCGCCTTTTCAATTGGTATCAGAGCAGGCAAACACTAAAATATCTAACAATCTGTGTTTAGTGCGATCCATCCTATAAGAATTGAATATATGTCTGATTCATTTAATGTGAAACAAGATGAAGGATCAACATCTCTAAATGATGTCCCCTAATATATTGAAAAACCAGATACATATAATGTAGATTCTGGTGATTGGCAAACTTTCCTTGAAAAACATCTTGATGAAATGTCTGAAGAAGGTGACTTAGAAATCGATCAAGATGTTGAAGAAGACATGTCAGAATACTCTTCCTTACTGGATGTTATTTTTACAAAAAAAACTGACAACATCAAATGTCATTGAGCCCATTACTCTTCTTTGTAGAGAAAATAAGAAACTAAGAAAAATCTTCTCTGGTTTCTTCTATGGATATGAAAATTCCAGATATCTTCTTAGAGACTACAAAGAAAGTCTACACTAAAATACCCTTGAGTTTAAAACGCTTAACAAGAAACATTACTTGTTACATGAGAAACTAGTTGAGATAGAGGAAAAGATTAATTCTCAGCAATCAACAAGGAATGAACAACATGAGTCTGAATCCGTCAAGAAAAATCCTCTTGAGGATCAACTTACCGTGGCTCTTGAGAAAATCAAGGTATTAGAAGAGGAGGTTGAGAGGCTAAGAAAGCTCAATGATAGCTCAAACACTTTATCCTCGATGTTGGATGCAAGGAGAGGTCATGGCGACAAACGTATATTATGATATAATGGAGATGATGTGTTATCAATCAACAAGGAAGTGAAATTCGTAAAAGTTATTTTCTCTTCTACTCCAGAACAAGCCTGTACGCATGAGAAATCCAAGTGCTCTATTAAAATTACAACGAAAACCATCTCTAGAAGAATCCAGAGGATGACGACAGCTAAGGGTCAGTATAGTAACCGAATATCTCATAAAGGTAATTCAAAAAACTCTACACCTTTCAATAAGTATTGTTTTTATCGTAGAGATAAAGGTCATATGCAAAGGGATTGCAAAATTCGAAAGATGCAAAATGCTATATCATTTGTTTCTAAAAAATTGAAATGTTTCGTCTCCAAGAATCTCTCAGATCATCAGTATGCCGCAAGACAAACGAGTTATTATAATTCGAAGTCATACCCTAAAAGTAACATTCCTAAAAGGAAAAATAATAGAAAGGGTAACTTCTCTATCAATAGGGATATGAAATCTGATGTTTCAAGGTGGAGAGATACAATGGAACTAGAGATGAAAAATCTTTATTCCAGGTCAACCTGAAAGTGGATACCAAAATCCATAAAGGTATCAAAAGAGAAGTCATATAAAACCAATTCTAAGAAAAACAATTCAGTTGTAACCTTAGACAAAGATGACTATAAAAGTCTTATAATAAAAAGGGATGTAGAGACGTCCAAATATTTCGATGAGCAAACAACCTTCAATGATCTGTTATTGTGCAGAAAAACGGAAAAAGAGTTAACCGAAACTCCATGACCTACCAAAAACGTGTATTATTCTTGATTGTATTCAGGGTAAGTTTTTGTTTCTAGGCAAGCTTTCTTAGTTGAGTTTTGGTTCGAAAAAAGGAAAAAGAAGGGTATATAAATAGGAACGATCATGCTATTCTTATTACAAGAGTTGTACTGTAATAATTTATTCTTCATGCAAAGAAAATGATGAAGACCTAACTGTAAGTCTTCTAAAAGTGATCAACTCCTGCAAATCCTTACCCCGATAGAAGGTACTCCATTCCATTTCTTTTCTAGCTAAGGGTCAAGGTTGTATTGACATTATCTGTGAATTTTGTGTAGACATAATTGAAAACATTCTTAAGTCAAGCTCATTATATTATGAGAAAAGAATATATGAAATATGTTCCAATTATTGCTTTTCTCATATAAAGGCATGCCCTTCAGTCTATCCAGATCCGTACATGTGTAGTTGCAGAATAACCTACAACTACACCCTCAGTAGAATTAGTAAAACTTGAGAAGTTCTTGATGTTGAATGACAACTTTTTTATTAATTCTCTCAATTGATTACAAAGAAGTATCTAAATGAAACTAGAATAGTTACAACTTTCTCTATTATCTTTCCTAAGATAATTTCTAATACTCACTAAAAAGAACCTCCTAAATTTTACATTTGAACTCCTATTTATAATGAACTTTGTACAGCTGTATATGTGTTGCGAAGTATCGCAACACATCTTCGTACGATTATTCCATATTCACAAATCTTCATACTTCCCCATGCTTCCTCTATCTTCGTATTGTTTTGTAACTCTTCCCTCTTATATTTGTCACGATGTTCGTAAGTTAATGCCTTGTGATATTCGGTACCTACATCTTGCCTCTTCTCATGTCAATTCTGCGAAGAAGAAATGATCGTGAGAACATAACCGTTACTTAGTCTTTTAGAATTTGGACACGTCTTTTGTAACCGTCCTTTTCTAGTTATTCCCTTATATAAACTCTTTTATACTCTCTTCCTTTTCTTCTTCTTATTTTCTCTTTTTACTTCTGCAATTTTGTCGTCTTATCACACTCCCCGTTACCATTTTCCCCTCCTGTTCATATCATCATGAGTTCTCCAAGATAATTTTCTTCTATCTTCACGTTTTTCACTTGTTTTCCTCTTTGATTTCTGTATAATTTATTGTTTGATTTTGGTTTATTTCAGCAAAACTATTCCTCAAGTGAAATCTCCACCCAGAAATTCAAGCCCTAATCTTCGTAGAAGAAAATCCGAGAATCAAAAGGTAGTTAAAATACTCTGTCTTCTTTTTTGAACAATATATTGTTGCCTCAGTTTTTAATCTACATTTTGATTCGTAGGCTGGTGAAAAACCCAATCCCAACAAGAGATCTCGAGTGATTAAACCTACACCAATAATTTCAATTGATGACTTCCTTCCTGAGATGGATAAGGAATTTCCCTCTCCTCCTCGTGAAAATACTTCTTCGAAAATTCCTGCCTCTACTCCATTACCCAGTTTTCAATCTCCCACCAATGTCAATTTATCAACACTTCTTCAAGATCAACCCTCGCAAAATACTTCTTCAACATCTTCTCTTGAAAAGCCTATCTTGACTCCTAATCCTTTGAGTGCTATTGCTCCAGACAATTTACAACTTGCTCTTATTCCTTCAAATTCTTATCCTCTTCCTCAAGAAATTCGAGATGGAATTTATTCAACTTTTCGAATGTTATATGAGGTTTTGAATAATACTGCAAAGTCTACTAATGTTCGTTCACAATATGAGTTTTGCGAAGCACTAAATAATTTCATCAATCCTGATATTTCTACTTCACACCAATCCTTGGAAAAAAGAAGTTGAATTGCTTTGCCAATCACTGAAGTCTTCAAGAGCATAATGTGAGAATCTCCGCAAAGAGAATTATCAACTTCAGAATGATTTTCTTGATTGTGTGATCCTTCGCAAAAGGAATGATGAATTAAAAGGTATGATTACTATCTTCATATTTTCCCCTTTTTTTTACTTTTGTTCTTCATATGTTTGAAACACCCATTAAAACCCATTCCCCTTTATAGAATCCATCCAGAAATGTAGAAGATTGGTACTTCGCCATGAATCAGATGCAACAGAATATCAATCCAAGCATGAAAGCCTCTTGAACCAATTCTCCCATTTATCTAATCTTTATTCGTGTGCTCTTGATAATTTTGATGCCCTTTTTCTAGAGAATACCCAACTGATTTACGACCGAAATTTTTTGAATGATGACATATCTCAACTTACTTCTTCTTTAACTAAAGCCGGCTTGAGAGTAGAAACCTTATTAGAAGAGAACAAAACCTTATCAGAAGAGAAATGCTCGTACTTGAATACAATGATCGTTTCTTCGCAAAAATTAGATACTCTTCAGAATAAATGTTGCGATCAAGAAAATCTTCTTTCTTTGTTAAAAGGTGAACTTGAGGAATTAAAGAAGTCTTCAGATGCAGAGAGAAGCTCTTTTGCCGCTGAGAAGAAGTCCCTTATTAATAAGAATATAATCTTAAGTACTAAGAAGAATCAACTTGAAGAAGATTATTCTGAACTAAAAAGTCTTAATACCAAACTTGCGAAGGATAAAATTTTTCTTCTTTCTAAAGATCAGAAGCTTCAATCTAGACTTAAAGGATTAGTTGGTGATGGTTTTGATAATGCGATGGATCAAATGAAGAATTGTTGTCTATCTTTATCTCAATCTCTTATTTCTCAAAGAGAAGGTAGTCATTAAAATTTGACTGCCTCTGATGTATCTTTAAATTTTGTTATATTCGCAATTTTGACTCTTTAAATTTTGTTTTACTCGCAGAATCTGAGAACAACCTTCGCAATGCTAAGGCTGGATTAGAAGCCTCATGTTCTGAGCTTCGTAAGAAAAATGCTTTGCTTTCTACTCGCTTAATCAACTCTCGTGATCGTGCTACTCGGAGATTCAACTATCTTGCTTATTCCAAAGATATCGAAGATACCAACCATCAGAAAGCTATACTTCGTGAAAGTCATCTGAAAGCTCAAGTCTTTGTGAATAACATTCTCTTATCAAGATCCTTGCCTCCTGTGAAGATTACTCCTCTGGAAATATCTGATGATGAAGTTATTCGTGATCCTGATAGTGATTTTGATTATGAGAGTGATGATGAAGGATTTGATGGTGAAAAGGAATCTGTTCCTCAAAGAGATATTCCTGTTGCAGACTCTACAAAGGATGATATTTCTCAAAAGTCGAATGCTGCTAATGACCCTGCTCATCTTAAAGACCCAGCACAGAGTGTTGATGAAGCATAATAATATTCTTTCTCAAATTATCATTGATTCTCTTGTTTTCCTTTCTTTTGAATTTTTTCTCTTAGCTACTGTTGGTTCTCTTTTTGCAAACAATTCTCGCTTGCTTGTTTTTGTTCTTTTAAGATGTACATTTGATATTTTGCGAAGATGATTTGGCCTTTCTTAAATTGAATGCTTTCCTTCTTTGCATCATTTGATCATATGAAGAGAAATAATATAACTTAAAGACTTAGCTTAGTATCTCCTTTCCCCCTATTATTGCTCTTCAGATGATTAAACATTGTTGGAAGTTTTAGAATATCTGCTCCAATTTAACCTACGAAGCTTCTGTTTGTTGCGATTGTGAATAAGAAATCCTCCCTTTGAAATATAAGAATGGATTCTTATGAAATATCCTTAAAAAGTATAAGAAGTATAAAATATTTTTGAAGAAGTATTCAATCCGTAAAGAATTATCCAATGTATGAAGAAGTATAAGAATTATTCAATCTATGAAGAATTACTCAATGTATGAAGAAGTATAATAAGTACTTTAACCTTCGCAAAATGAAGTATCCATTTAAGAAGTATAATAAATATGGGACGTTCTTGAAGAATTATAATAAGTATTCAAGTTGTGAAGAAATATTCAGTATATGAAGAAGTATAAGAAGTATGTAATTCTCGTAAAATTTAATGAAATACGAACTATCTGTTTTTGATTGCGAGCAAAATCGCATCTTTTGTTATATCTTCATGAAAATTCTTCAATAGGGCTGTCTTCTTTTTAGGACTTCATGATTTATATTCTTGTAAAAATTCTTCAATGATATTGTGAGCTGTCTTCTTTGTCAGAACTTCATGATATATATATTCTTGTAAAAATTCTCCAATGATATTGATGGAATAATTTTCATTAATTGCTGTGGTCTTATCATGCCTTCCTAAGTAAAGGTCTTATTTTTCCACCTCTTTTGTGATAATATTTTTGTATTTGCGATAATATGACAAGTTTGAACATTCTTGTGAATATACAACCTCGTGACATTATCATCTTGCGATGAAATCGCAGGACGTTTTTACACTTTCATGTAATAACCCATTGATCTCATCTTAACTTCTTTGTTATGTTCTGCGAGTTCTCTTTGTATATATATATATTTATTTATTTATTTATTTTTAGAATGCTCGCAGAAATTCAGTTGTTGCACAAATATGACAAGCCTTTATGTTTTTGCAAACAAGAAGCCTCGTGACATTTGCGTCTTATAGCACGTATCAGCTCCCTAATGGAGGGTGCTGCCCTTTATCGTCCCCTTGGATGCCCCTTCAAGGAAGCGTACATCGACCATACAAGGTTAGCTCTTCCCATCCGATTCTGCAAACAACCAGCTTTTGATCGCAACCTCTTATCCTTTTTGCCTATAGGGCTTATAGTTACGAGGTTGCACCCTATGGGGTATCTTTGGGCCAAATGCATCATTTGCCAAGACTTGTCAAAAATGGCAGATGTGCTTCAAGCTCACCCGGAACTCTTGACTCAACCGTGTACCTCGGCGCCTTGATCGTTTTCTGCACTTCTTGGGAAAGACAGTATGCCTTAGTCGCCTAACCTAAATCATGTTACACCGCATAATATTGCGTAATGTCGCAAGATTAGGTGAGAATCCAAGGTGTCTAACCCGGATAGGTACCCCTCTATTGGGTTGTACCCCGTAAAGTTCCATGTACTCAGGTGCCTTGGTGGTGTTCCGGTGTCCCTGAGCCATGATTATAGGTACCCCATTAAATGACGTACTTTAGGACTTTGCCTCTTACTGAAATGTTGCTTCGCGAACTAGGTTGTACGCCACAAAGGTTTGCTGTGTAATATTTCTGCGGCTTTCTTTCTTTTTGAAAGCTGATCACAGATTGCGGTCTTTTATTCGCAAATTGCGGTCTTTTCTTCGCAAGTTAATGTGTGCGTCTTTCTTTAATGAAAGTTAATCGCAATAAAAATTTTGAAATTCGTAATTTTTGCATATTTCCTGCGAGCAAACAATATTCGTAAAATTTATCATGAGTTTTATGGATAATACCTTTTCAAATACAGTCTATTCCAAGGTCTACCAAGTCTCAAACCCATGTCTCTCCCTTCCGGATCCATCACCGATAAGCTCCGCTTCCCACAACCTCTTTGATAACATATGGTCCATCCCATTTTGGTGCTAATTTTCCTCCATTTTCTTTCTGATATGGAGGTGTTTCTCGCATGACCAAATCACCTGGTTGATATTCACGTTCAATGACTCTCTTGTTTTATTCTCGAGCTAATCGTTCCTGATAAATTTTCATATGGTGCAACACCTTTTCTCTTTTTTCTTCCAAATCATCCAATTCACTTAAATTTCTTTCCCAAGCTTCTTTCTTTGTTGTCGGAATTACAACCTCTGTTGGTAATACTGCTTATACTCCATATGTTAAGCAATAAGGAGACATTCCAGTTGCCTCTCTTCTAGTTGTATTGTATGCCCAGATTGCACTAGGTACTTGCTCGCACCACCCTTTGAGATGTCCTTCTAATTTCTTTTTGATTGTATCTGCGATTGTTTTATTTGTTGCCTCTTCCTGTCCATTAGCTTGTGGATATAACGGAGTTGATTTCCCACATTTTATCCTAAAAGCACTTAGTAACATCTCTATATTCTGCCCTTCAAATTGTTTTCCATTATCAGATACTAACTGTGCTGGAAATCCGTATCTGCAAATGATGTTCTCAAATATGAACGTAAAAACATCTTTATCACGAATATGTTGTACTGCTTTTACTTCTGCGAGCTTCGTTAAATAATCTGTTGCGACTATCAAATATCGCCTTTGTCCGGATCCATGCAGAAATGGTCCAACAATATCCAACCCCCATTTCCCAAAAGGCCAGCAGCTTGTTGAAGAAGTTAATGTTGCCCCTGGTGCATGAATTCTTTTACCATGTCGTTGACATTCCTTGCATCTTCGTACGAACAATTTTGCGTCTGTATGCATATAAGTCCAGTAATATCCTTGTATTTTTGCTTTGTACGCTAGAGATCTTCCCCCACTATGATTGCCAGCTTCTCCTCCATGTAACATCTTCAATATCTTTTCTCCTTCTTCACGAGTTAAGCACCTGAGAGGTGGTCCACTGAAAGATTTTCTGTATAAAATTCCTTCTCGTAGCTTATAGTTTGTTGCACGACTCTTTAATTTATGTGCTTCTAGTCTGTTCCTGGATACTTCTCCTGTTGCGAGATATGCATGAATTTATTTTCTCCAATATGCGATGTTATTTGGTAATTCTCTTTCTACTTCCATCGCAACTGCCTCCTCATTTCTTCTTCTTTGTTCACCGATGGGTGTTGAATCGTCTGAATTTTGATATTTCTTGTATTAGGATTTTTCATCATACTTGGAATGAATGCAAAAGCATCTGCGATTCGATTGTATTTACTTGTTATATGCCTCCACTTTAATTTTGGTATCTTCGCAGATAATTCAGCAACAAGTTTCTTGTATTTCTTCAAGGAAGACTCATTTGTGGTATATTCCCCTTTAATTTGAAAAATTACCAGCTGCGGATCACTTGTTATCCTTATACTTTCAAGCTTCTTTTCTATTGCGATCTTTAATGCATGCACTACAGCTTCGTACTCTGTTTCATTGTTCGTGGATGGAAATTCTAGTCTGAATGAGAATGTTGTTCTTTCTCCTTCTGGTGAGATCAACACAACTCCAATTCCATTCCCATCACTGTTGGATGAACCGGATACTAAAATTTCCCATCTATTTGGTTGTGTTAACAAGTCTTTTGGATTCCCAAACTCTTCTTGCACATCCATCATTTCTTCTACTGCTTCATCTTCTTCCAAAGGAAATTCTGCCAAGAAATCTGCGACAACTTGTGACTTTTGCGATGATAATACTTCGTATTTTATCTTGTAATGGTTTACTTGTGCATTCCACCTTTCTATTCTTCCTGACCTTTTGGTGTTCTTCATAACTGATTCAATTGGTACCTTGGTTACCACTTTTATCACATGTGCTTGGAAGTATATTCGTAACTTGAATGATGCATAAACCAGGGCTAAGATTAACTTCTCCATTTTAGAATAATTTCTCTCTTTGCGTTAAAAGTTTTTACTTGATGTAGTAAATGGGCCTTTCTATTCTGCGTCTGTTCGCAATGAACTCGCTCTTAGAGCATATGGAGTTGTTGCGAGGTATACCAATAATTCTTCGTTTTTCTCTGGTTTCTGTAATATGGATGTATTTGTGAGATATTCTTTGATTCCTTGAAAAGCTTTTTCACATTCATCAGTCCACTTGAATTTTGCTCCCTTCTTAAGTATGTTGAAAAAATGTTTGCACTTATCTGAAATTCGCGAAATAAATCTTCCGAGTGAAGCCAAGAGTCCATTTAGCTTTTGTACTTCCTTTACTGTTGCAGGTGTTGGAATGTCACGAACTGCTTGTACTTTTTCTGGATCAACTTGTATTCCCTATTTTGATACTATATATCCCAAGAATTTTCCAGACGCAACTCCAATTATACATTTCTCAGGATTTAATTTGATGTTGAACTTTCTCATTTGTTCAAATATTTCCTTCAAATCTTGCACATGATCTTTGGCTTCTTTGCTTTTTATCAACATATCATCTACATATACTTCCAAAGTTTTATGTATCCACTTTGCGAACACTTTTTCAACCATTCGTTGATATGTAGCACCCGCATTTCGCAAACCAAATGGCATCTTCACATAACAATACAAACCTCTTGGAGCAAAAAGGCGTATGTTCTTGATCTTCTCTCGTGAGTGATATTTTATTATACCCTTTATATCCATCAAGTGAAGTGACTCTATCATGTCCTGCATCTGATTCCACCATTTGTGGTATGTCTGGTAATGGAAAGCTATCTTTGGGGCAGGCTTTGTTTAGATCAGTGAAATCTATACAAATTCTTATCCCTTTATTCTTTTTCGGAACAATGACCATATTCGCAATCCATTCTGGGTATTTTTCTTCCCTTATGATTCCTGCATCCAGCATCTTTTGTAATTCTTCTTCTATCTGTGCATGATAACTTTGTGATATCTTCCTTATTCTCTGTTTGAATGGTCTTACGTTTTTATCAATGTTCAATCTATGACACGCCACTGATGGATCAATTCCTGGTATCTCATCTACACTTCCTACGAATATATCTTTATATTCTCGTAAGAGATCAATAGTTCTATTTTCTTCTTCTTCATCCATCTTAGTTCCAATTCGCAAGAATAAAGGCTTCTCTTTACTTCCAATATTTACTTCTTTAGTTGGTTCAGCTGCAACATAGCTTGGACTTTGCTCCCCCATAGGTGTTGGTTCTTTGATTATTTTTGCTGGTTCCCCTTCTTTTTATGGAATCTCACTTGGTATTCCTCTCCCTTCCTTTGCTCTTATTGTATACACTCTAAATTCTTCTTCATTTTTTACCTCCTTCGCAAGTTTTCTACGAAACTGTTTCTTTCTTGCTCTTCCCCCACACTGTTTTACTTCAATCTGATAACAAAATTTTGCACTATCAAGATCTCCTTTTATTTCCTATAATCCATTTGGTGTAGGAAATTTGATTTTCTGATGTAATGTTGAAGCAACAGCTTTGATCGCATGAATCCACGACCTTCCTATCAGCATATTATATGGAGATTCCATATCTATCACACATAAGACTATATGTGTTTCGATTTCTCCTAGCAATATTCGCAGTGCTATTTCCCCTTTAGATTTTGTTGTAGATTTTCCTAATCCATGAATGAGACATTTTGAATTTGTGATTTCTTCATTTTTAATTCCCATCCCTTTAATTGCATGATAGAATATGATATTAACAGAACTCCCTGTATCAACCAAGATTCGGTTTAATTTCCATTTTTCTATAGCTTTCTTCTCTTCTCACATGACTGAAACTGTGATCACCAATGGTGAAGTGTGGTTCAAGTCTTCATTTGGAATTTCTGCTACTGAAAATGTGATTTTCTGTTTTTCCCATTCTTCTAAAGTTGTTATTTTCTCCTCCTCCATGATCTTTTTTCCTCTACAATCTCGCTTGTATATCTTTCCCTTCATGTTATTATGAAATTCATCAATCATTGTCTTTGTGATCATATTACATTCTTCTTTTTTGCAATCTCCATCCACTGACTCCATTTGATCTTCAAATTTTCCACAATTCCTTCAAATTTTGGCTATCACAATCCTCAAGTTCCCTGTTTCTAGCGCCAATTATGTAGTTGCAGAATAACCTACAACTACACCCTTAGTAGAATTAGTAAAACTTGAGAAGTTCTTGATGTTGAATGACAACTTTTTTATTAATTCTCTCAATTGATTAAAAAGAAGTATCTAAATGAAACTAGAATAGTTACAACTTTCTCTATTCTCTTTCCTAAGATAATTTCTAATACTCACTAAAAAGAACCTCCTAAATTTTACATTTGAACTCCTATTTATAATGAACTTTGTACAGCTGTATATGTGTTGCGAAGTATCGCAACACATCTTCGTACGATTATTCCATATTCGCAAATCTTCATACTTCCCCGTGCTTCCTCTATCTTCGTATTGTTTTGTAACTCTTCCCTCTTATATTTGTCACGATGTTCGTAAGTTAATGCCTTGTGATATTCGGTACCTACAACATGCTTGAAGGAATAATGGAACTTATTGGAAGAAAGGATCTCTTCAATAATGATATTATTGCATCAAAGAGGGAAATCTCATGTTATGAACAGTCTATTGCAAAATATAGATGGCCCGAAGATCTTGGTGAATTCAAAGGAGGGTTAGAATACTGTAAAAGGATCTAACAGAAACTGAGATTAACTTAAAAGAATTCTCCAACAAGGCTTGTAAAGCCAAAATAAGATTAAATTCTTATCTGAAATTAGGCTACTTTATGTAAAGTCTATTTATGAATAAAACTATTACGAATAAAGTTATTTGATTTATAATTTTTCTTGTGATAGTTTTTGATTTACATAGCCGGTGCTTTATTGCTTTATTTTATTTGTTATGTATGTTTATGGGATGTTTGATTTCGGTTTTATTACCTTGATATTCAACCTTATAATATGTTGTGAACCCTTGTGATTTGGGTGACTTTTTGATTTAGCAGGATTAAGTTCTAGCCCATGTTGGTAGGCTTTATCAAAGGATCATGAGGGGTTCCCGTAGAAACAATATGTGAAAAAGTCACAATATGTTGAATCAGTTTTGGTTTAGCATAAAAGCATATGTGTTTCTGTAAGGACCCTCAAGCTCGCCAACGCTATTTGACTGGTCTAGCGATGATCAAGAGCCGATTTACCCGCTAATGGCTCGATTAGTTAATATAGATTTTAATTAATAGAAATTAATCTAACAACGATTTAGATACGAAATTAGTACCATTAGTTAGATCTCGAAAAGTTACGCACAATGGGCTACTCGAGCATGTCATTTGGATACCGGACAAAGAAGATATCATCAAATAAGTATGAAGTGGACCGACCTGGATGCCCATATCCAAGTGATGGGTGCCTTTATCAATTGTCGTTGGTCTTATCCCCAAACCGAGAAGATAAACACGATCTGTGTTCATTTTCTTCTTTATTCTATTTTTCTTCTTCTCTTTATTCTCTTCTTCCTGTGCTTCTTCTGTGGGTGGTTTGAAGATCGAAACTATGAATTTGTGATCGAGATAAGAGAGGAAATATTAGGTGATGATTACCGGTGATGTAGTTGAAGTTAGTTTATTGTTGGATGAAGAAGAAATGATGGATTGATGAGAACTGAAGTTAGGGTTTCTGTGAGATGAAGTTATGGAGGAATTGATTAATTGAAAGAGGATTTGAGTAGTTGGTGATGAAGAACAAAGGGGTTGGTGTTTAATTGAAGTCTGAAGTTGATTCAGCGATGAATTAGAGAGTTAAGTTTTCATGTTCTACTTCAAGTTAATAACTAAGGTTTCTGAGATTTATTGAAGTTATGATTGGTGTTGATTAAGAGGAATTGAAGGATGGGTTTTGAAGATTATGAGATAAATATGAAGTTAGTGATGTGGATTTGAAGGTGCGGTTATAAAGAAGGTTGGGGGGATCAAATTAGGGTTCTTATTCTGAGTTCAAAATAAAGAAGAATCAGAGATGAATTTAAGGGTTCTTAAGGATGATGGGAAGTGGGTTTGGCTCTAATTAGAAAGTAGAAGATTGAGAATTTGTTCTAGAGTTTTGAGAATCAAAGATGATGATTAGGATCGAGGGGTGTTGTGGATAATCTTGAGCCGAGTTGATGAATTAAGATAAGTGAAGAAGAAACTGAATCCAATTGCCTGAACAACATAAATTTGAGGTAATTGTTCTTCTCAGTGAATTTAGTAAAGCTATTGAATTTAATTGATTATCTATAGTTGATAATTGGATTAAGATATGTGGTATGATTTGTAATTTTGGATAAATTATATTGCTGGCACAACAAGGTGTTGTATGTATGGCGTGGTTTATTGTGGAGGTGGATGTCTGTGTGTTATTGAATTACATGGGATATGAGTGAGCTAAGATTGGGCTTAGTTTGGATGGATATGTTTTGATGGATGTGGTGGTGGTGGCTGTGTATGATTGTATTACAGTTAGAGGTGCAAGTAGTGGTGCTGGTATTACATCTCATGAGGTTGGCAGTGAGATGATGAAGTTCAAGGGATGTAAATGAAGTGGTGTTGCAGATGTATTGGTTTGGTTAATTAGTATGAATATGATGGGTTAAGTAATGCAGAGTCTTGTTATAAGGAAGATTGATACAGAGGAGGTTACATGTGGTGGTTAGTGTGGTGAATGATGTGTTCTGCCTAAGTTATTGATGAAGTTTTGGCTGCCTGAGATGTATGAGCTAAACTTAGTGGTAGGACTATAATGGGTGATTTAGGCCTGCTGTGTGTAGCTGATAATGAGGGTTATAGGTTATAGATAGTAACTCAAGTGGAGACTTGTTACTATATTTGCAGGTAATCTATATTGTGTTTGTAATTCATTAAATTATGAATTGTTTTGAATGAATGTAATGTGTAGTTTTAGTTTGGAAAAATTGAAATATAGTTAAGAGTCTTGGTGTGTTGCACCATGATTGTGCCTTAGTGTTGTTTGGCCAGAGCAAGGGCCTTAGTTTGTATAAACCTGAATCAGTCTTGTGGACTGAGTTAACTCACTGAGTTTTGTTATATTGACCTGGGTTGGATCGTTAACCGATTCTTATTTGACTTATTTGACCATTGACCATGGACTTTGACTTGATGTGGACTGTTAATAGACTTGTGACGGTTAGTGACCGTTAGTTGACCCGAATGGACTGGGCCTTAGATTAATGGGCCGGGTTAATGGACTTGGGTTTAGACATAGTTTTTTTTTCTTTGATTGTTTGGACCTTTATGGTCCGAATATAGTATTTGGTTCCTTCTACAAAGTTGTAGATATTCATAAGTCTTAGCTATGGACTATATAATCAATATAATTGGATGAGTAAACTCTTATTTATACTAAAGATATAGAATACGATACCATAATGGACTTAGAATGATTAGATATAATTGTATGATTCTTGTGTGAGCCTTTTGGATAAACTCTTAGAGTTCTTGTATGATTAATAGTTAGACTATTAACAACGATCGATTCAAAGGATGAATCAGTTGATCGTGGATCTCGACGTAGGCGTGGCTTGTCATCAAAATAGGTGGGAATACTTTAACTCTTTTGTAACCATTATTGTTGTTCATTTTTATGTTTAACAAATTCATGCATTGTCTGATTGTGTATTCCTTGCATTGTTTAGTTTTAAATTCCGAAAGTTCTGTTATCTCTTTTAATCTTTCCAGGGCATGAAAAGGAAATGTAATGCTTTGTTTTTCTTCATGATTGTCTTTGGGAAATGAGAATTTCCAACTATGGTATATCGGATTTGCTCCTTCACTATTTTACTTTTGTGCTTTAATCGGTGTGGAATTGGCATCAATATTACGGGTGTGTACATTCACCCACAGACTATCTAGGTGGTATGCAATGGCCATCAGTATTACGATGTGTAAATGTCACCACAGAAATTATCAGGTGTGTAAATGTTACCGCATAAACTAAAAGAGGAGTTTAGGTCCATATACATGATTGTTTATTTCAGTGGTTCGGTTGTCTTTTAATGTTTGGGAAAAAATTATTGTTTTCCAAATCATGCCAATGATTACTTAAAAGTTAAATGTTATTTCTACTAGGCACCCCTTTTATGGATGATGTGCTCACCCATTCCCACTTTCAGTTTCAGAGACAGATCAAGATGTGCACGAGACGATGAAAGCTTCGAAGAATTAGTTACATTAGTTAGTTATCTTCCGTTATGTTTATTTGGCATTTATATTTTATTTGTAAATCAACTCACTATTGAATATGTAACCCTTGAGAGGAGTTCTTGTATTTATTTCGGAGAGGATTTAGATTCGGGTTAATCTTTGTTTAGAACTTTGTTCTTGTTGTTTTAATAGAAGTTTTAGATCCTTAGTGCCTCTTTATTTAGTTAATCTCTTGGATTAGTCAGCTGCTAGCTTAGGGGGCGCTACAGTTTCGACGGTTTTCAACTTTTGCTTGCAACTGTTAAAACCGATTTTCAACCTTTCTCTGGTAAAGGTTGGTTGTTGTTATTCTTTTATTTTTGGCATGAGAATGACAACATGATGGTATTTCGATATCAATTCTCCCGGAAGAAGAAAACGATGCAATCATATTTGGAGAAGTTGGATGCGAAATTGAGGTAACAATCTTGTTAGTTAATTGTTTTCCTATTTTAAGAAAAACCTATTTTTATTTGATATATATATATTGCTTTTTCTTAAACAAAATTGTTGGTACAATTGATATGTTTATTCCATTATGTATGTGTGATTCAATTGGTTCCGGTTAAGTAAAACTATTGTTATCTTGCTTTGTTGTGTGATATCAATCGTTTAGGCTTAGGAAAGTTTGGTGCAATTGCGGTGCTTTAATGTTTATGTTAATTCAATTGCTTCCAATTAATTAAAACAATTGTTATTTTGCTTTATTTTATGGTATCAATTGTTTAGGCTTACAAAATTTGGGTGCAATAGTGAAACTTTGATATATTTGTTGTTTCAATTACTTCCAGTTGAGGTAAATAATTATGCAAGTTGATTTATTGGTTTGTATGAATTATTTATGCCTTAACGAATGAATATGTTGACGGGATGAGTTTTTTAGTCCAATTAAATTCCGGATAAGATAAACTAAGTTAATTCTGATCTTAGTTAGACTTATCAAAGTGGAGATTTCGGTTATTCAAGTCTAGACGAAATCCTAAACAAGGAAATCCTAGTTAACTAACCTAGTATTTGGCTTGTTTAAAATCTAAAGGTCTAAGTTATATGGATAATTATAACCTGATGAGAAAAATGGAGTTTATCTTTGTTTTGGTCTTATCAAATGAAGCGGTTGTATTTATACAATCGGTTTAGCAAAGGAACTAAGTTGCTTAGTTGATTTTTGGTTTGATAAACTAGTTGGGAAAATTGCTTCGGGCAATTATTTCCATGATAACATATCAAAACGTAATTACTTGTAGTTTCGGTTTTGATATTGGTTATCAAAAATGGTATGTGGAACCCTCGTGCTTGACTCAACAGGTTGCAAGTCTATTTTTAGATTTGTAAGATCCTTTTCATGTTGTCCTTTATTTTTTTGTTTCTTTGTCATTTTTGTGACAAAAGGGGGAGAAATATATGGAGTAAACAGGTGATACTGGTATCAATTTTATGTTGATTGGTGTCACTAGGGAAGATGACAATGATGCTTAAATGTTTATGTTAGAGCATTGCTCGGTCGAACTCGTATGCGTTGCTATCTCAAGCATGTTTGTCAATATTAGTGATCAAAACTATAAAGTATTGATTTCTAGTCTACTATAGCTAAGGTTTCGGACTAGGATAGAAAGTGTAGTTGATCTCAAGAACTCAATGGAAATCATTATACAAGATGAAGGACTACTCAAGGAACCAGTGGATCTTCATCGACTAAAAGGTATGTGGAGACTTGAACTTATCTATCACTCAAAAGTCTATCTACTTTATCTCCTATCATGAGACAAAAGTCGTATTACTATATAGACTAAGAATATACACACGTGATATTTCGAGCTGAGTATATCTCGTTTATCTATTTCTCTAAATATGTGTTGGTAAAGATTTCACTTTAGCCAAGTTCATCTTTACCTAGTGACGAAAGTCATGTTATGTTTCAATCACTTTGGAAATCGCTCTGACGAAAACTAGTTTGTGAATAACAACTATATGACGTCCTCTGAGAATGTTTCAATGGTTGAAATGAGAGTTTAGACAATATAACCACTGGGGGATATAAACATTGTTGTGGTAACACATATATGTATAAGTCCTTAGCACTTGAACCGAAGTTTGCGAACTTTGTTGATCAAGTGAAACTGGAACTTGAGTAGTCAACCCAGTCCGCGAACTCAGTCCGCGAACGTGCGTAGTTCTCGAACCCGAGAATTTATGCTGGAGTTTGTAAACTCCAACTGGTTAACTTGAGTCCGCGAACCCAGTCCGCGAACTTGAGTGGTTATGTCTAAAAACAATGTTCGTGAACTTATCTAAATTATCTAAGGAATGCTATTGCAAACCGTGGATTTATAGTTCATGAATCAATTCGAGTGAATCACATCGTTTTTTCTTCAATTGTGTCTTGTGTAGTACATGATACCTCATAGCAATTGAACAACTCTCTAACTAGTTCATTTGAGTCATTTGGACTAGTTATGGTGAAGAAGAATATGGTTGATATGAAAGTTATCATTTGGATAACCATTTGGTTGACTAATATTGAACCAACTATTGTACATGTTTGGGTATGGTTACACAAACCCAAATCGTCAAGTACATGTGTGTATGTCAAGCTAAGTTTTCTATCTAACGGTTGAGAGATATTAGCTTGTATCTAATCAGGTTTTCATCTAACGGTGAATATTGAATGCGTTGTTACTAATCTAACATTGATTGCAAACCCTGATTTGAAATACTATATAAGGGAGAACTATAGCAACTGGGAAACCTAATCCCCACACATTCTGTGTGATACTAGTTTGCTAATCTAGAGTCGATTCTCCTTTAACCTTTGGTTTTCTTTTTCTAAAACCAGGTTAATGACTTAAAGACTTCATTGGGATTGTGAAGCCAGGCCGATACTACTTTTCTTGTAGTTGTGTGATCTGATCTTGATGTTTCTATCGTACAAGTACAATCGTAATAATTTCCTTGAGATTTCTATCTCCGATAGGCAAGATATAAAAGTAATCACAAATATCTTCGTCTCATCGTTTGTGATTCCACAATATCTTATTTCGTTGCGTCGATTAAGACTATTGTGAGGTGATTGATAAAACTGAGCTGTTTTTCTGGAATATAAGTCTGGTTTTATTGATTGGTTCATGTTCACCTTGATTTATCAAAAGACGTAACAAAACTCATAGGTTTATTCGTGGGAGAAGAATTTATCTATCTTGTAGACTTTTCTGTGTGAGACATATTTGTTTATTAAAGTCTTCTACTTTGGGTCGTAACAACTCTTGGTTGTAGGTGAGATCAGCTAAGGGAATCAAGTGCGCAATATCCTGCTGGGATCAGAGGCGTAGGAGCATAACTGTACCTTGGATCAGTGTGAGATTGATTGGGGTTTAACTACATTCCAAGCCGAAGTTAATTTGGAGTAGGCTAGTGTCTGTAGTGGCTTAATACAGTGTATGTTTAATCTGGACTAGGTCCCGGGGTTTTTCTTCATTTTCGGTTTCCTCGTTAACAAAATTCTGGTGTCTGTGTTATTTCTTTTCCGCATTATATTTTTATATAATTGAAATAATACAGGTTGTGCGTTGTTCAATCAATTAGAATACCCAACCTTATTGGTTGTTGATTTAAATTGATTGACACTTGGATATTGGTCTTTGGTACCATCCAAGTTATCTCTCTTTGATTAGACTCACGAATCATATTTGCTTGAGTAAATCAAATTGAGAGTTTGATATAATAACTCCTTGAGTATTTTCTATTGATTAAGTCTAATTGATTCTCTAGAAAACAACTCGGAGTTGTCCATACAGATTGCTAATCGAAATATTGGGTGTGGTTGTTAGACCACCGCTTTTTCAGTTTATCTAACGAATGAGGAAAAACATAGATTAAGGGGGAGTAACATATCATATGATTGGGATAACAAAGACGTGCGGATTGAAAATCTACCTATCTCACATTTAGGGGGAGTATAAGCTTTGTTATTATAGTGCAGCTGCTGCATTTTTGAGGATTGAATGTATGCAGGTTATATGATGTGGATTCGGGAATCAAGCGTATGTGTAATGAATTCTTGTAATTTGTTTATCCATATGATTGTAAGAGTTTTGTCACTAAAATTGACAAAGACGGAAATTGTTAGAGCATTGCTCGGTTGAACCCACCAAGCGTTGGTGTGTCAAGTTTGGTTGTCATATTTTAGTGAACCAAAACTCATTTAAGAGTCGCTTGATTTAAATGCACTAGAGTCAACTTCGTATAGGTGAGATTGAAAGTATTAGGGTGAGACATTACAAGTATTGGGAAGACTTGAAGAAGTGAAGAAGAACGGAGCTACAACCACAACATCATCCTTCCACTTGAGGTTAGTGATATTTGACTTGAACTGTTTCATTCCCTAACGTATCTTTTAAGTCGTGCATAATGAAAACATAAAACTGCGAAGCATGAACACTCTAGATATACGTAGTATTAAGGAATACAATACTAAGTTTCTTGCTTAACCATTAAACTTTGTATATAAGACATCGATATAATCATATGAATGCTATTGTGATTATGTATGGGTATGAGGTGAGGATTTCATCCTAGGGAACAATTTTTACATGTGTTATAAGGAAGTAAGTTCATGATATGTGTTGTGAACCGAAAATGAAATCGCCAGGCATTATTTGGGGCTGTTCTTCATTGCAAATCTTATGAGCGACCAATATGTGTGATTAGTATAACCACTCATGACCTGTTTGTGTTCTTGGTAAAACTATTCACATGAGGCATGACTTATGTATTGGTATGACTTTTATTAGTGAAACCGGTCTTAAGTAATCACCTGTGGTATGATCGGGTTTGTGAGTGTCTGACAAATATTGGGAAAGGGAAACCGATCCTAGTAATAGGTGCAGTACATCACAAGGGGAACTGATCCTTGTATGAGGTGTAGCAAGGTTTATAGAATAAAGGGGAACCGATCCTATGAACATGTGCAACACGTTTTTTGGCAAGGGGAACCGATCCTATGGACATATGCAGTGCATACAAGTTAGATACCAAATATATGTGGGGAACCGATCCTAGTACCTAGTCAGCCATATCTTTGATAAGCTAGTGTAACTATGCACAGTACTCACATGGAGGTAGAACCAAAACTTGTCTTGGTAGAACCGTTAAACCCATGGTTTGTGATTGAGTGTTACTTGATCAATCACATAGTTCTTGAAAGTCAGATGAACCAATTCTAATCTTGTTTGGAAGTGTGGTAAATCAGTTTCAAGTGAGTAAGTATGAAAAAGGACTTGCAAGAGTAAGATGTCGAAACACTTTGAACACGGTGCATTAATGCTTATTCTTTTTGTTCAAAGATATTCCTTAAAGGCTAAGAAGGAAGTAAATCCCAAGATCGAATTTAAATAAGTTAAGAATCTTTTTAATTAAGGGTTTTTAATGGTATATTGAAAATAAGAATTAGTAATGTGCATTTGCTAATTAAATATTTTCCAAGGAGATTTCGATCATAATTTTGGAAAGTGCATTCACAGGAATTATGGAAACCGAATTTGGTGTAGTAATGAAAAATATCTTAAGAATATTTTCGGTTTTGGAAATTCCTTGGTGTCCAAATTTCCTTGTCTATAAATATTTTGAGTTTGCATTTCTATCAAACTAATCCTTCGTAACAATAGACTTCCTCTTTTGTCTTTGTTACTAGTGAAGCCGCCTATCGGAGAGGATAGTAATCTAATTAGGTAAAATCTCTTTTGGCCGCTCAATTTAAAGTCTTCTTTGGGATTGAGAAGCTCTAGCGCGACCCGTTGGTGGGAAACTAGATATTGTGGTTTATCTTTAGTTTTCGTATTGATTTGATTGACTAACGGTGGTTGAACTTTGATTGCACCTAGTTTGTTTATACTTGAGAATCTTCTCTTCTGATATAAGATTCACGCAAACTAGTTCAAGATTTCGACAGGGATCTTTAGACTGTTGTTAGATCTAAAGACGATCTTGTGATAATCCATTGTTAACAGACTCCGTTCTGTGTGTGATTGATCACAAGAGATTCAAGTAGTTGTGTGCAGGTGTTTATTGAAGATCCATGAAGAATTGAAGACAAAGAAGTGATTGAATATTTCTGACTTGGTTTTATAATCTTTGGTGTGCACAATACTTGTTTTGGTAAAAGAGGATCCAATTAATAATCAGTTTATCCTCGTGGTAGATTGGATTGATTAATTGACAAGATCGGCATCAACACAGTTCTTTGGATTAAGAGTGTTGGTTGGCTTAATCTTACCGATTTCCCTTTGGGTGATTGAACATAAGGTAGATCTTGGACCTGGCAAATGAGTTTATATAAAGATAAACAAGGGAACCTTTGCGAAACTCATATCACTTGGTTGAAGAGATTTGATACCAAACAGATTTGTTGTTCCTTTACTGTTTGGAATACGAACCAAAGGAATTGGTCCAAGTACGTGACTTGTGTACAGGTTGGAGGCGTGGGAATACATACGGAACTAGGTGAACTATATTTTTAGTTGCTTGGATTCAACTATATGAAGTTGATATATTTTTTATATAGCGGCTTAGTCCTGAGAGTATTCAATTCTGGACAAGGTCCCGGGGTTTTTTCTGCATTTGCGGTTTTCTCGTTAACAAAATCTTGCTGTGTCATTTACTTTATATTTCCGCATTATAGTTATTTTATTATAATTAAAGTAAATTGCACAAAAGTTAATTCATATTTACTTGATACGTGAATCATATTGTGTTTGGTTAAGTCCGAACCTTTGTACTCCCTCCGTTCCATTTTACTTGATGTTTTAAGGGTTTTTCTGTGTTCAAAAATAGATGATAGTTTTAGTATTTTTCCCATATTCTCACTGATTTTCCCTTGCTTTGAAATCATACAATATCATTAATTTTTATTGTAATCAGTACTATAATTTTTAAATCTCCTATAATATTTTATTATGTTCCAAAATGATGGAGAATTTGGTAGCATATCCCAAGTAAATTACTATGGGATTGATAACTTTCCTAGAATTTGGAAACTAAAAACTAAGTCATTTAAATCTTTAAGAAGGAATTAATATGGGTAGAATTGGAAAGATTTTACTCTGTTTGATATTTCTTAATCTCCGTGAAAATCTCTACAACGTAAAGTAAATCGGAACGGAGGGAGTATCAAGTAAACATTCTTCGTTGTTGTATTGTCTCGATCTCTTATCCATAGATGATCACACGAAGTGTGAACCGATTAGTTGTATTGTCTCGACTCAGTCCATTGACAAACACTTTCGGAGAAAGAACTTATAGGAAGGAAAAGTAATAGCTTGAGGTATATTTGGGTACCCTCGCCTTTTCAATAAGACTTAACTAATAGACTATTTAATCAACCTAATTGAATTAGTAAACCTTAGTCATGCTAAAGATAGAGAATCAAAAGGTGTAAATTCATAAATGGGATTAGAACCATTAGATAGACTTGTATGATTCTTGTGTGAGCCATTTTGGCTAGATTCTTAGAGTTCTTGTGTGATTAACAGTTAGTCTATATTAACAACGATCGATTCAAAGGATGAACCAATGGATCATGGATCTCGAGGTAGGTGTGGCTTGTCATCAAAAGAGGTGGGAATCTATATTTAACTCTTTTGTGATTATTGTTGTTTTCCTTTACAAAAGTTTATATTTAACAAATTCATGCATTGTCTGATTGTATATTCCATGCATTGTTTTATTTTAAATTCCGAAAGTACCGTTGTTTCTTTTAATTTTTCCATTGCTTGGAAAGGAATTATAATGCTTTTATGTCTTCATGAATTGTTCGGGAAATAAGAATTTCCATTTGATTGTTTGGAAACTGAGAGTTTCCATCTGTGGTATATAGGATTCGGCTCCTTCATTTATACCTACTTACTTTTATTGCAATAACTAGGTGCGGGACGAGTCACCATATAGCTATCTAGGTGCGGGATGAGTCACCATAATAGTAAATTGTTTGGAAGGAGTTAGATCCGTATACATGATTGTTTACCTGTGTGAAATTGGTTGCGTTTAGTGTTTAGGGAAAACATGAATTGTTTTCAAATCATTTGCAATGATTACTTGAAAGTTAAATGTTATTCCTACTGGGCACCCCTTTTGGGATGATGTGCTCACCCATTCCCACTTTCAGTTTGAGAGACAGATCAGAGTTGCGCAACGGAAGCTTCGAGGAGTTGAGTTCGTTAGTTTGGTTAACTTTGGCTATGTTTATTATGCTGCATATTATGTTTGTAAACTAAATGATTATTGTATATGTATCACTTGAGAGGACTTCTTGTATATCTATATTTCTGAGCGGAGCTACTTTTGGGTGAAGTTTTGTACGTGGTTTCTAAATTGTATGTTTAAATAATTGATTTTTATTCTTAATGTCTTTTTTTATAGTTAATCTCTTGGATTAGTCAGTTGCTAGCTTTGGGGGCGCTAAAAAGTTGGTATCAGAGCTCACTAATAGATCTTATATGGGAAACAATAGGAATAGCCAGTGCCAGTTAGTGAATTAGATTACTTTAGAAATGGGTTGGGTTGTGAAATAAATCTTAATCACTAAAAGCTATCAATAATTAAAATATTTATTTGATTGATTGAATTGTTTGTTTGGTTGTTTATATATGTAATGAGGTAAAAAAAAAAATTGTAGGGTACACCAATAACTTTAGCTAATAAGGATTTGAGAATAATAAACCTAAAAAGTATGAACACGTAAATAATTTAATACTAAAAATAATAAAATTAGTATTATTGATAAATCTTGAAAATCACATTGAATTTTATTGAGTATCTTGACCTATATGAAGAATCAACAGTTTAAAATTACATAAGTAGGATTCAGTGTTAATAATAAAAATATCATAAAAGTTATTATAAATAAAAAAAATTATATAAATTTTTTTTTGTTACATGTCTACAAATATCAAAAACTCTTATATAATAAAAATATTTTATTCCAAATTTTTTCTTACCTACTTAATTTGTCTAAACGAAATATAGATTAAAAGTTTACACAGGGCTTTTGGTTGGCAACCTAGCAACAATCTGGGCCCCAACACCTCTTTGAATCGTAACACCTAAACGATAAAAAATAAAACTACCAAAGCCACTACTAGCGTCATTACTAACCAGACAGTTCCTTAGACGCTTAAAAAAATCAAAGTGTCTTCACCAAACTCCCCTAAGGTAGAGAAGGCCAGCACACCCAAACCATAACCATGTGCAACGCACTTATGCAAGTATTTGGTGCGTTTTCGTGAAACCGCACCAGAAATAGCCTTACCAGGGGCGAAGGAGCGAACACCATCACCAGTAAAAGGAGAAACACCTGTAACGTCCATACAAACATCTTGCCCATTCTCCCAGTTGAGGACGAGGATATCAGCGGGTTTTAGATGTTACGATTGTAGTAATAATATTTTTTAATAAAGTAATATTAGCATTTATCAACTAGTATCAAATTGAACTTAAATTAACTAAAATTTAAATAGGGATATATAACGATAAAAATAATAATTATAATTAATTAAATAGTTATGGAATGTTATAAACCAAGTTTATTTACTAAGATGCCCTTCGTGTCTAAGATTAGGGTTTACATATCTTGGGAACCAAGTCTTCTATCTATATAAATAGAGGCTTAACCCATTGTAATTCTACACACATTAATAGAATTTTTCCCTTCTTCTTCCCCTCTATTTGTGTCTCCTTCTCTCCTTCTCTAGTTCACAACACGTCATCAGCAACGTAACTCTAATCACTGAGCAATTTTTATTACAATTTTTATTACAATTATTTTATTTATTTTTCATGAGCGATGATTTTTGTAAAAATTATTAAACCCTATTTAATTAGGTCTTATTATATTTGCTTCTGAGCTCAAACGGTGACATATACTTAAGTATATTGTTAGTTTGGCTTTGTGATCATATGTTTGAAATTGTCAAATATCTTGTTTTGGATTTTATTAAGTCTTATGATTTTTTTAAGATTTTGTAGTTGCATCTGTGTATCCTCCATCACATCACCGGTGCACTAGGATGATAATCTACTCATAATTAGTTATTAGCCCTATATCACACACTTTGATTCAAAGAGTTATAGACTTACCGTTGATCAAAGAATTTTCTTTAAACCACATGCATCTTATCTTATCTCACTTTGTTTATTTTATGAAAGATTTTAATCTGGCCTATTATTGATTTGATATGGTGCAGTAAATATGTGAGCAAGTCATACAACTCTGGACGGTGGTGGAGTGCACAAGCACATGAGAAACAGACCTAAGTCCTCTTTGATGGTGGATAATCCAACCACAACTTGTGACTCCCGTATACAAAGATTGATCTTGGTTATATTTTAGCTTTCTTACATGGAGTTAAACTTACCCAGGGCGAATATAAGATTTTGGTGATGTACTATCTCAAGTTACGACACCAAGCTATACGGATTAGCATCAGTTGGATTGATGTCGTGATTATCTACCTAAAGTTTCCGAGCTGAGAGGTAAGCTATAATACTCTATATCCGGCTATTTTTCTTATTATATATATACCTTGTGGGTAATCAAATTTACTGTATAAATTGATTTCCCGTTCTTCTCTAATCCCTTCTCTAGAGAAAAAAAAAAAAATCCATCAATAGATGGTTTATAGTTTCTATCCTTCTAAAAGAAACTATAATCATCAAAATTGGTGTTGTCGCAATTGAAATACCTTTACGGTAATTAATCACGTGCATGGTTGAAAAACCTCCGGCCAATTATTTGGTATTTTTGTCTTTTAGACAAGGATCATGTGATTTACATATGGTTTCTATTTTTCTTATATGCAAGAAACCATCTGTCAACCTAAAAATAGGTTTCCTAAGCGATAACTAAAACGACAATATTTTTATTTTGTCAATACGAGTTTGATAAATCGTAAAAACCAATTTTGTGAATTTTCTCACTGGTTTTTATAATACAAGAGAAAATAGACTGGCATATTTTCTAAAATTTTGCCAATAATGGTTTGATTTTTTTTTCCCCTAATACGGAAGATTGATCGTTTCAAACAGATTTTTATGATCAAATATGTATGGTTTTATCTAATAATAAACCATTGGTTTCTATTTTCCTTTACATGAAACCATTCATCAACTAGAAAGAGTGGATTTTATCTCTTTAAAGAAAAATAACGATAAATATTTCTTTATATTCTCAAAAAGAAACATATAATTCATCTATATCGATCCCTAAATGATGAAATATCGTTATTATGGTATAAGCCGATCGTTGAATACCGATGAACGAGAATTTGCTGCATTCTTTTAAGATATTGAGCAATTTTAATTTAATTTATTTTGTATTTTATTTTTATTTTTTCGGTAATAATCTCCAAAATTCGGAATATTCCACTTGTTGTTGGAACACCGAAGGACACATAAGATCAAAGGGTGCACCCGGCTTATTAGCTATATCATTAGTCCTTGTTGTGACTATATCGATCTTGATATAATTTTCTTTTGATAAAGAAGTGTCCATAATTTTATTCTAGTTCATTATCTCGTTGATCCTTGAGGTCATGAAATTATTTTGGAGTTTTATTTGTATATTTTGGCTGTAACTAATAAAATCCATGGTTGATCTATAATTTATATAAACTACAATATTTGTGGACATTTTTTTATGGCTCTTGGAATCAGTATCTACTGTCCCACCTGGTATTATTAACATCCAGAAATTATTATAAGTATATGTCCTCGAATTAATCGGATAATACTTTACGAAATTTGTTTTCGTTTTTAAAAGGTGAAAATATTTCCGCCATAATCAGGGGGAGACTATACACTACTAGCAAAAGTTGGTGTTAATTAACTTGAATGTTATATCAGTTTCTCTCCAATCATGATCAAATTAAAAAAAAAAAAGGGTTGCCATTGACTAGGCGTGAAATATCATATTTGCTTTTGCATAAGCGTTTACCTCTTTAAGAGGAAAATCCAATCACATCTTGAAAAATAAGTAGCGTTCTATAATAGGCTACTGGTAGTGCTCCAATTGAGTGTACCAAAAACACAATTTTCATTCTCAAAGTTATTATCTCCTCAATTGAATAAGAGGAGATTATAATGCCCGCGGGTGCTGGTACCAATAATTCTATGAATTTTTCAAGATATGCATACATTTGAAAATTGTGTGGGATCATAGTTAGTTAACATTGTCGAATATTCATATATAGTAGCTACTGAAATAAATGATGGTGGTTTTCAACCCCTATGCAAAGGAATATCGACACATGTGATTGGTTGGCATACAATCCAATTAGGTTGGATTAATTTCTCAGTTAACGCAATTTTGGATCCAAGACTTAACACTTTAAATTGCCAAGCTTATTAATTAAAGGTTGGTGTAGTCATATTGCGTATTAAGAGAAATAAGTCATTTTAAGAACGACCGAGGGTTATAAGTTCAAACCCGAGGATTGGTTTAATACTATATCGTTCTCCCTATATGATGCATTTTGCGTGGTAGTCTTGAAAGACTCGTATTGCATTCACACAAGTGATTTTCTTGGAGAACATATTCAAATTTGTATTCTTTAGAGGATTCAAATTATATTTAGACAACCACTTGACTCGATTATGTCAGGTTTAACAATCCTGTATGTGTTTTTATAAGTTTGTTACCAAACCGAAAATCCGGATTAATTAGTTGATGATATCAGCTTTATATATAGGTATCTTGGGGAGTCCATAAAAACACAAAAATCCACGCTTTGGGAGCATAAATTCTATTTTCTTAAATCTGCAGTTGGAATTATGATAGCTTAAACTCTTCTTTAAGATAGACTAGAGTTATTATTTTGATGCTTTTCTTTTGTAAAACTCATATAGTTAGGTTAGCATCCATATTTACGTCAAAAGTTGTACTCTTTTCCCTTCGTTTCAGGTTTTATCCCATGTGGTTTTCCTGACAAGGTTTTAACGAGGCAACATCTCATTGACGTTTGATTTTCTTTCAAAAATGTTGATATTTGTGCTCTTTTTCCTTTGTCCAAATTTTTTCCCATTAGGTTTTATTGGCAAGGTTTTAGTGAGGCAATTTATTCAACATGGTGGTCATCCAAGGGGGAGTTGTATAATTTTGGTTATTTGGTGGATTCCCACCATTAACTAGGTCATTCTGTTTTATTAGAACACATCAACATAAGTACCCTTAGGAATTTGGATATCAATCTGATCCATATATGGTATGATCACAAACTTTACTCACCTATGGTACATAACTGCATATTGGCACTTTGTTGAAGAAACTACATCAACTACTTTTGCAAATCATCTCCGAGAAGCTAGGAATCCAAGAAGCAAGTCCTCAATGTACTTAAGGAAGCGTGAAGACTCGAGAACACTACCATTAGAAGACTAACACAAAAGAAGACTTCATCAACTTGGAAATTTTTCATGAAAGCATTGCTATCTCCTGCATTCAAGAAATTAGTTTACCGAAATTGGATCGACTGAAAGATTTGCAAGCCAAGAATTTACTGAAGTACTCATTAGGAAGAGCATCGTAGTTATTTTACTGGATTATTACGTTGTACTCTTTTTCCTTCGTCAAGGTTTTGTCCTACTGGGTTTTTCCTTGTCAAGGTTTTAACGAGGCAACATATGTGTCCAACACTGTCCAAGTCTTTACATACTTATACAATTTCAGGTTTTTCTCTTTTGAGTTTTCCTGATATGTTTGTAATGACTTAGCCACAGTGGTCATCAGGGGGAGTGTTATAAACCAAGTTTATTTACTAAGATGCCCTTCGTGTCTAAGATTAGGGTTTACATATCTTGGGAACCAAGTCTTCTATCTATATAAATAGAGGCTTAACCCATTGTAATTCTACACACATTAATCGAATTTCTCCCTTCTTCTTCCCCTCTATTTGTGTCTTCTTCTCTCTTTCTCTAGTTCACAACATGGAAAAATTAATAACACTTATTTACGATTAAGTTTTGTAAATTAAACTAATTACAAATTAGAAATATATGTTTTGCATTAAAACTAAATAGTTAATATAATACTTATTAGACATTAGACGTAAAAAGATAAGGATATAATGTATAGAAAAAAAGAAGACTCAACTTGTTAATAACCATGTATCATAATTTTCTTTAGTCTAACAAATGACCTAGTAAATTTTTAAAATGAAACAAATATATATGAAGTAGTAATAATAGCATTCAGATACTTAGTGTAATATTAGAATTAAAAGAAAATAAATTTGTAATTAATAGGATCCTTCTTCATAAATAAATTCAATCATCTTTTAAATGGAAAGTCAGTATGACAAACTTAAACTGTTAGAATTTAAATTAGTTTTATATTGAGCATAATTGAAATTAAAATCTCATTAACAAATATATAGCGATAAAATAATGATTAGGATGGAAAATTATTAGTGCTTGATTACGGTTGAGTCTTGCAAAGTTAATTAATAACAAATTAGAATTATATATTTTGCGTTTAAACCAAATAGTTAATTAAGATAAAGAACGCGAGGTCATATAATGAAAAAAAAAAAAAAAGATTAAACTTGTTAACGGTCTTATACCCAGATTAATTTTAGTCCAATAAATGATTCACTAAATCATTAAATTATACACTTTGTATAGTACTTAAATGCTTAGTACAAAATTAGACTTAAAGGAGGATAAATTTACACACGAACCTGTCTATCTTTTAAAGACGAAGGTAGTATTAATACCAAAATCTAAAGACTATTAAGACATTAAAACTTTTTACAAACTCAAAATTTGAATCATATTAAATTACCAACGCCAATAATTAACAAGAAATAGTACACAAATTCAATCATATTAAATTTCCAAACCCTAGTTATCCTTCTTAAAACACAAGAATAAATTCTCATAAGAAGTTTCCTGGACATAAATAAGAAATATAACTCTGAAGAAAAACAAAATTGAAGGTCTTCAGACATAATCAACAACCAGAGATCGAACAAAAATAAGTTCATCAGTTGCTTTCTTCAGTTCGGTTCTCAGAAAATCAAGATTCTTTGTTGCAATTTCAAGTTGTTCACGTACAACCCCAAAATCTCGAAGAAGATTTCCCACCAATTGAGACGAAATCTGAACTGGCGAATCTTTGTCATAATCAACTACATGAAAGAAGGTTATGGAGAGAGGATTTTCGTGAAACTCAATAACTTTGTTGCCTTCAACATTGTTTCCCTTTTCGCATCCATCCATTGCGCACCAAAATCTCATAGGAGAAATTTTGACGTTACAGAACGAGTATATATCAGAGGAAGAGTTCATGATATAAATAAATAAATAAATAAATAAATAAATATATATATATATATATCTGTGTGTGTGATATATTCATAGGGAACCCCTAGGGTTACTTGTTTACGTTCGGTAATGGATCGGGTGCACGTACGCTCGCGGTTATGAACCAAGTTCAAAACCAAGAGAACAATAGAGCCTAATTTAGAAGTAGTTTTTGATAAGAATCAAAAACAATTTCTAAACATATGACGGGAAATCTTAGCTCAAAAGAAAAGAACATGAGATAATTGTTGGTTGACAACAAATCAACTGTCATTAGGAAGAAAAACGAGGGTTTTCAAAGTGAGCAACAAAGAAAATTTTCTCAAGAATTAATGATCAAATATATTACATATGTAATAATTAAACGGAGCAAGGATCAACAGTAAGATGATCATTTTATTTTTAAACGAAAAATAGATACAACAGAGACCACTTTGTCAAGAAGAAGAGCTTCTTGAGAATTATGATCATCCTCACACGGTCTCAAAGAGGATGCTCATTCGTAAGCAGTCAAGTTATAGTTTGACAAGCATATAGCTCATCAAGGGGATTGATATTTTCCATTTTTATTTCTTGACTAACATCTGAAAAATCATAAGAATTTTCAAGAGAATTAATAAGAGGAGAACAAGTATTACTTGATGCAATAGATTTTCTCACCTTCTTAATATTGCGTTTGAGTCTATTAATACTGGTCTTGAGCTCCGAGACTTAATTATTGATGTGAATATATTCGGGAGCAGGCACTTTAGATTCAAGACTTTCTTTAGTGAGAGACGAGGAGTTTGAAAATTTCTTCTCCCTTCGAAGACTTTTTCTCTTTACAGAGCAATCTAGAAAGTCAGTCGTCCATATAATATTCTTCCCTTTACAATTGTAAACAAAATTTGTGTCATATTTACACCAAGAATTGTCCCATCATAACACTTTTATTGATTACGGACTAGACTTTTAACACCAGCATAATGATAAGCATGTTTGATTACTTCTTTAGACATCCAGACATGAACGTGATGAAGTCTTTCATTCCGTAGTCGAAAATGGCATCTCCTTTCAAGGTGACCTTTGTTTCTGCAATAATAACACTTGAAGGTTATATTTTTGACTGTTCTCATATGAGTTGTTTTTGAAGGTTGACAATATTTGTTATTAGAAATATCAGCTGCAGAAGGTAGTTTTTCACTTTTGATATCAGTGAAATTTTCACTTAGGAAATTGTCATTAGCACAGACAAAATTGATCTTTCCAACACTAAGAGCGTCTATTCCTTTATATCCCAGATCACGTGTATCACGATGTTCTTTACATGCTCCCAGCATAGTGGATAATTTTGTAGAGCTAGCATTAAATATTTTCAGATTCTCTTCCAGTGATTTGACCTTATCAAGAGCAGCAATTAGATTAGCCTCCAATTGTTTTTATCTGGCGAGAAAGCCGATTTTTCTGTCATTAAAACATTTTTATTAAGAGTCATATATTGCTTCAGTTTCTACAAGTCTTTCTTTCAATACAAAGATATTTTGAAGAAGATTATCACGTTCAGTATTTTTTAACGCACATCTTCTTCACAATCTTTAAAAAGAGATTGTAAGAGTTTATAACCACAATCATATCCCTTAAAGAGTTTTCTCAATTTACTGTATCTAGATAGAGAGGAGTCAGAAATTCAGCCAAGCAACTTGTTGACTTCTTTTTCTTTATTAGATAGTCGAAAAGCTTGATATATTGTGAGACTTCCCCATCAACATCTTGTCCCTTATCAGAATCACTTTCATATGAAAGATCATCCAACTGTTTATCTAGGCGTTTTCCCCAGTTATACACAGTTTCATACAATGGAAAAGACGTGAGAGATTTATCAGGAGAAATAAGGCTTTGAACCAAGTCAGAATATTTCTGATATGGTGATGCATTGTCAGAGATATCACTACTGTTAATAGAGTCAGATCGCTACAAACACAGACTTATAAGGTCTTAAATGTGTTTGCCTGCTATGATACCAATTGAAAAAGTTGGGGTCTAACAACCTCACCCAATATTTCGTTTATGCAATTTGTATGGACAAACTCCAATATAATTCCAAGATAATCAACTAGACAGTCAGACTCAATCAATGAAAATATATCCAAGAGTTGTATCTCTGTTTCTTAATGTGATCAGCAAATCAAACAGATAGAATCCGTGAGCCTGCTTATTATGAGAAACAACTTGAACGGTACCAAAGACCAATGTTCAAGTGTCAATCAATTTATATCAACAACCAAAGGTTAGATTATCTAATTGATTGAACTACGCACAACCTATGATATTTCAATAATATAGAAAATATAATGCGGAAAATAAATAACACAGGCACCAAAAATTTTGTTACGAGGAAACCGCAAATGTAGAAAAACCGCGGGTCCTAGTCCAGAATTGAACACCACACTGTTTTAGATGTTACAGACACTAGCCTACTCCAACTTAACTTCGGACTGGAAAGTAGTTGATCCCTAACCAATCTCATATTGATTAAGGTATAGTCGCGTTCCTTACGCCTCTAAATCCTAGCAGGAATCTACACACTTGATTCCTTTAGCTGATCTCACCCACAGATAAGAGTTGCCACGACCCAAAGTCAGAGACTTGATAAACCAATTTGTCTCACACAGAAAAGTCTATTGAATAGATAAATCTATCTCCCACATATATACCTATAAGTTTTGTTCTGTCTTCTGATAAATCAAGGTGAACAAGAACCAATTGATACACCGAACTTATATTCCTGAATAACATCCTAGTAATATAAATCACCTCACAATAATCTTAATCGTATTTTAGCGAAACAAGATATTGTGGAATCATAAATGATGAGACGAAGATGTTTATGACTACTTTTTATCTTGCCTATCGGAGATTAAATCTCGAGCAAATCTTAGAGAAGATAGTACTCAATACAATAGAATACAGCAAGAGCAGAACACGCAATTACAAAGAAAATAGTTGGGTCTGGCTTCACAATCCTAATGAAGTCTTTAATTCGTTAACCTATAATGGTTTTAGAAAAACCTAGGTTAAAGGAGAATCGACAATAATCACAACTAGTATCACATATGAGGTGTGGGGATTAGGTTTCCTAGTTGCTAGAGTTCTCCCTTATATACTCTTCAAATCAGGGTTTGTAATCAATGTTACCTTGGTAAAAAATTATTCAATATTCATAGTTAGATGAAAACCTGATTAGACTCAAGCTAATATCTTTCAACCGTTTGATCAAACTTAGCTTGTTACACACAAATGAAAAGTGACTTCATTTAGATATGGGTAACCGTACCTAAACGTGTGTACCTTGTTGGCTCAAAAATATTTAACCGAAGTTATCCATATGAATACTTTCATATCAACCTTGTTCATCTTAACATAAATAGTTCAAATGACTCAAATGAAACTAGTTATAGAGTTGTTCAATTGTTTATATTCTCATAGAAGTATACAAGACACAATTGAATCAAAATCGATTTTGATTCACTCGAATCAATTCATGAACATTATAGCCACGGTTTTCAAAAGATTGCATTCCTTAATTTATAAATGTATTAGTTCATGAACAAACCGATTTTAGAACATAACATACTCAAGTATGCAAACGGGTAGGCATACCTAAGTGGACGGACTTGGGGGTTCTCTAGTATGCGAACGGTACGCATACCTCCAAAATCAGTTGAATTCCCGGACTTGAACTTACGCTGGTATGCTTACGGGTATGCATACTAAGTTCCCGGACTTTCAACTAACCAACCAGTACGCATACGGGTATGCATACTATGGTTCCCAGACTTTGAATAACTTGCAATAGTTAGCATACAAGTACGCATATTGTGCTATATCCAATCATGGTTAATTGTTCTAAACTCCCATTTAAATTATTGAAACATTCTTAGAAGACGACAATAGCTATCTCACACAAACTATTAGCTTCAAATCAATTTTCAAGTGATCGATAGATCAATACGAAACATTCTGAGTCTGCATCAAATGACTGTCTCACACAAATCATGTAAGATGTTACCAGATGACTTTTACATGATTATCTTTTGACTTTTGTCAAGAATATAAGATGAACTTGGTTAAAGTGAAAGCTTACCAACATATATTTCGAGAAATATGTAAGAGAGTTAAACTCAGCTCGAAATATCAAATGTGTATAATCGAAGTTTATATAGCTATACGACTTTTGTCTCAAATAAAAGATAGAGTAGATAGACTTTTGAGTGATAGATGATTTCAAGTCTCCACATACCTTTTTTTGATGAAGTTCCACAAGCTCCCCTTAGTAGTTCTTCGTCTTCAATCGATGAACGTTGTGAAGTCTAAAGCTCAACTAAACTTTCTATCCTAATCCGAGACTTAGGTATGAGAAGACTAGAAATCAAGACTTATAGTTTTGGCAACTAAACTTGAAAAACAAGCTTGAGATAGCAATGCTTGCGAGTTCGACCGAGCAGTACTCTTACATACATTGTTGTTAGTCTGATACAAGAAGAAGACATTGTTTTTTCTTATTTGTTGTTGTGTATTTTAGTTTGAAGACTGTTTGTGTGGCTTTGTAGTTTGTACTTTCTTTTTCATGTGTGATGTGTGAGTCTAGGAGACTAGGATTAATGTTTGTGTGGGTTTGTTTTTCGATTTCAATGAACATTTTGAACTTGAAAACAAAAACTCTGGTAAATTTCAGTCTTAAGTTTTTTTTCTCAGAAACCGGATTTTATCGGTAAAAAATCCGATATCCGATAACTTAGCCTAACGGAATCGGATTAGGTTTTTTGGATTTTGTCAGATTTTATCGGATATCAGATTTCCGATAATACTAAGCTTAACCTTAACGAATTTGTCAAAATCCGACGTATTTTTATCCGTTGACACCCCTGATGATTAATAAGAGTCGGCAAGCTCTTTTTGTTGACCTGTACGTGGTTGTTTATGCTAGTGTGAAACCAGTGGTAAGGAAAATTATTTGGTATCAACTAAACCTTGGAATGAGCTTCTTAGATGGTAATTAATTTCAACTACATCCTAAGGTTGGAAGTGAAGAAAGGTTGTATTATTTTTAAAGTGGCGTTATGAATAAGTTTCATAATTGGATGCATGATAGTAGTCTTTCTAAAGCTAATTGATAGGTGTCTAAAACAACTTACTATTTACCTATTGTTTATGCTTTCTTTACGAGTTTTCTTGTAAATCATGTATCTTATGTTTGCTTTTGAGTTTTATAGGTGCAATGGATTCATTCGGAGCAAAAGAATAAGAAATCATTCATTTGGAGTGTAAAAGGAAAAAAGGTAAATTTACATGCGAGCTATACTTGGAGTCGGTTAGGTTGCACAAGAAAGAGGTGATGAAAGTGATCGTTATCATATGCGTCAAAAATAATTTCACTTTCTCACTTAACTAAATTTAAATGAAGTATGTGGAAGAAAGAGTTCGTTCCCACAGAGAGGCAATTGTTGTTATAAAATTCAAGTTTCTTAAGTAACCAAGGGGGAATTTGTTTATATCAAAGCAATAAAATAAAGCAAAGCAAAGTAATAATTGGAATAATCAATAAGGAGAAGATATTGGTCACGTGATAGTATCATTCACAAATATGTATTTTTATCAATGACTAGGATTGGTATTTTAATCTCTCATTTACTAAAAGTTCTAGGATACCTTGATCACAAGTATATCCCGCTAATTCCCTGATTTCATCACAACCACATTAAAAAATGTATATGTGAATTCTTCTTAGAAAGCAACCTAAAATGTAAAAGCACAATCAAGTTTAACTCCCTAAAAGTACTAAGCTCTATGGAATAAGACTAATCAAGGCAATCAAACGTGTAAATGCACTGATTCGATTTAACTAAGGTTATGATTCATATATGATTATAGAGATGTATCTCTACAAGTAATAACCACACTATGCTACTTAGAATCAGGGACAAATAACTTTTTCGTATTGAAAACCCTAATATAGATTTAAAAATGAATGCAAATCGAATTGATTGCGGACTCAACCAAACAAACAATCAAATCAAATGACTATATAAACCATGAATCATAAACAATAAATTACTGAGAAAAAACTAATTCATTGATGAAAATACCATATTTGAGAAATCAATTGTATCCCATAACCAATATTGTTTGTTTAGCTACTCATAGATTTTGAGTTCATCTTAATTAATAATAAAAATGAAGAAGATGAAAAATAAATAAAAGAAAACCCTATCCGCCGCTCTCTCCCAAAAGCTCCAAGTAGTAGTGGAATACGTGATCCCCTAAAGTTGTATAATACTTTTCCTTTTTGTAGATTTTTCTCTTTCCAAAACTAGGTCAATCCTCCAAAAGCCCATATCCAATGTGGTACACCAAGTCCATACGAAAATACCCATGTAGAAAATATGCCCCAAAAGGGGTCGCCGTAAAACTGGTAAAATGGCCGGAGAAGTGATCGGAAAAGAGCTCAGGTGACAGGCAAAGTCCACCCGGTTACCGGTCAAACATAACGGCATACCGTTAAAAGTAACGACTGACTAACAGTCTTACTTAGTCAGGATCTAAATCATTCACTTAGCTGAGTAAGTGTCAGAGTAGGAACTGAGTCAGGATCTGAGTGACCTTGGCCTAGGACATTTGCACAGGTTGTTGCTAGAGTGCACAATGATTGCGCTTCACCAGTTCAACTCTAGCTATGATGGTTGGTCTCTGTAACTTTTCCTGCTCACAATATCATCAAGCTTCATAATCTTTCCTTCATTGCAACCACAACACATGTTCAAGTTCACTCCTTCAAACTTAATTTGTAATGTTCACCACCATTCCATAACACCCATCACTTGCAATAGTCACTACTATCAACTGCAGCATCATTTGCAGCTTCCATTCAGCTTTACTTATACCATAATCTCACCGACTCAGCTATTTGGAACCTCAACTGCAAAATCCATTTCCTGATCTTTTCGATCTCCAGTTATCATCACCACCAATTTTCTTTTCTGCATTGCTTCAGTTCAGCTGAACCTATTTCCACAAGACTTTAGGAATTATAATCTATCACTGCAAAACTCCACAACAACACTAACTCCCATTCTCTGCACCACCCGAATCATAGCCTTGGGCAAGTTCAATAACTTCATTCTCACATTCTCTGTTGTAGCTCCTGCAACTCAATCAGCCTCTGCAATTCCACACCCTCGCAACCTAGGCATACATTTATTCTTTTTGCAACACCACCAATGCACCTTGAGCCATTCTGTCATCTCAGGCCAACCGACACCACCTGAACCAACACCATCTCAGCTTCTGCCTTGCACAACCTATAATATCTCAGCTCTTGTACAACCATCACCATAACTTGAGCACCAGAACTGTCTCCATTGGCATCTGAGACTGCCATTTCAGTTCACTGTAATGTAGCTCCATGTCACTCCAAACTCCACACTGCAGCTGCACCAGTTTGCAAATTTATCTCTGGCAGCAACACATATTCAAGACCAACCACCAACAAGAAAAACATCACCATCTGAGCTGCAGTTCAATTCAAAACCAAACATTCTCAATATTGCAGTTACAACCCCTGCAACTCTTTCCTTCTACCAACAACAACACCACCTGCAATGCAACTTCTACACGACCCTCAACATTAGCACCAGCTTCTCTGCTAACTCTTTGCAGCATCACCTCATCCCCTGCAATCAGTTAAGAACAAAAACCACTACAACTCATCCTGCTACTTAGTCTCATCCTTTCCCTGTAACACAACATAATCCACCACTTCCTTCCTTCCAACAAAACCCTAACTCCAGTTCAGACATTAAGAAATTTCAGAAACATCAATTCTTCTCATGTGTTGTTCTTGACTCAAAACCCATTATTCTTCTAAGATAAAGTCTTATGGTGGAATCCAACCTATTACAAGTGTGGAAAAACCATGAAATGTCAAGTCTAGTGGCTTCCAAGTTGGGGTCTTCCACAAAAAATCCAAGCAGGGTTCCACGGTTTCGTGGAAGGGTCCGTGGAATCCATGTGAACGCCGATAAGAATAGAGCAATAGAAGACAAAAAACGATATTAAAAATGGCACAAAAAACAAAAATGCTATTAAGAATGGCACAAAAAATCTGTGGAATTGTTGAAATCTAATGGCTGAGGAAAAAAACGCTATTCTTAATAGCACTGAGTGCTATTCTTAATAGCATTTTTTTTGTGCCATTCTTAATAGCGTTTTTTTAGTGCTATTAAGAATAGCGTTTTCACTATTCCACCATTACACTTGCGCTTCCATCCACAGTTCCAAGTGCTGAGGTGGCGTGGAAGATGGAAGATGGATGGATTCCACCATAAAACTTGCTCTCATACTCAGTTCATCTGTGACACTACTTCCATTTCTTCTCTTTTTCTCAAATCAACATCAAACCATCTTCTAATTCATCACCAAAAGCTGCAAAAGTAAACCCATCACCATATTTGAGTAGAAACCCTACATCAACTTCAGATCCCTATCTCAAACCTTAGCTTCTCTGGAACTCGAATTCAGATTCATTTCTCCATTTCTCTGTGTTATTCACTCGAGCATCAGCAGAAAAAATTGATCATGATTCAAACCCTCATCTTCTTTCTCTGATTTCCATCAACACCTTTCTCAGATACCCTAATTATTTGATAAACTCCCATCCGGTCTTCACAGTATCAGCAAATCGCATTTGTTTCCTTCACCAGCAGAATTATCTTCTCGAGCTCAGGCATCATCACCTCTATTTCCTCTCTTACGGCAGCCGCCATGGCTTCTGCTCTGATTTAGGGAATGAATGATTGAGAGAAATTAATTTCTCTTCTGAATTCTAGGGTGTGGTAATGATAAGAAGTACTACAGGCACCCAGAATTCTGATAAAGGTTGTCCAATTATTATTTGTTCTTCAATCCTTCTTGCGACCTTAGCCGGCTCCATGTATCACTGACGAGGTGTCAACTCGCAAATAATATTTCTCTACTTCTCTTTACACTAGTGAGTAATATAATGGAAGCAGGATCGTCCCAAGGGATGTATGAAGCAAAAGTTGTTATGCAAATACTCTTAGCAAAGACAATATTATTGTAGAAATTCTGAAAATCACAAAGTTGTATTCAAATATGAGATGAAATTGATTAAGGATTCATTATAGACCACGGAATATAAACCTAAATGATATATAGCCAAGTTCTTCGCATTATCTCGTTACTAACAACCCTAGAATAATTAGTACGCTAAGCTATCCGTTATTATCTCCTAAGCTCACCGGATATGGAAGCGCTCGACTACCGGTTTCTACTTGTCAAGTTTCCTAGAGGTACGCTTACTAGGTGTGACTTAAACAAATGCTTTAAATTTTATGAGATAAGGTTGTTCCTAGTGATAAAATCAAAGGCTTGAATTACCTACTAGTATCTATTTCTACATATGGGTACTTAACAAAGTCCCATCATCAATACCCATATATTGCTACTTGTGTTTATCTTCTCTAGACAATTACGGGTCGAAGAAAATCTAAACTAGCAATAAGATTGTGACATAACTATTTAATTTCAAACTCAAACAATTAAGGAACAATCCATAAGCATTATTAGCAAGGTAGAAATCGAACAATAACGAAAATAAATGCAGGAGAACAAGTTATTTCATATCAATTGTAGATTCATATTCCGGGCTTTGAAATCACCCTTAATCAAAAATAGTTTTAGTTACTCATAAGTATGGAGTTCATCATCATAATAATAATTGAAATAAAATAAAGAAGATGAAAGATAAAACCGAAAGCAAACCCTAGTTACGGCTCTCTCCAAAACTCCCAATACTCATAGAGAGTCTCTCCGGATACTTGCCTAATACCACAAATCTCCTTGCGAATCACAACTGCTTTTGATGCTGGAAATACTTCTCAAGGAACAATTTCTTCATCCCATTCCATGTGGTTATGCTTCCAGCGGGTAAGCAAAAGAACCATTCTCCTGCAGCATCTATAAGGGAGAAAGGAAACGCTGTCATCATAGCCATATCGGCGTCTGCAGTTGCTTGCTTCATACTAGTCACAACATGATGGAATTGTTGCAAGTGACGATTAGGATCTTCTCCCACTAAACCTCTGAATTTGGGCAGCAAGTGAATCAATTGCGGCTTCAACTCAATGGTTTCATTCAGCTGAATACATAAAGGCTGATGGTCAAGGTTTGGAGAAGTGAGCTCCTTGGGTGTTCTTGGAGCAGGTGGTTGACCTTCCATTATGTTGCCTTCCTCTTCGTTCGAGTCTGAGAATTCACTTGGTGAAGAACTAGGAGGAAGTGGAGTATTCACTGCTCAAATGAAATCTTTTAGTAAAGTGCCCGAATGAAGACGTATACCAATAGGACTTGGTATGCCCTCTCCACTCATTCACCAAAGAAACAATACACGAAAAGAGATTTAAGAGATTGAATTGTCGAAATTTAACCAAAAGCAAAAATATAAACTAAGAATAAAAATAACAACTAAACTTGCAAATATGAGGCAAAAACAAATTCCTTACTTCTCTTACACTAACTAGTAGTACAATGACAAGCAGGTTCGTTCCTAAGGGAGAGTTGAGTTAAAGTTGTCGATTCAAATTCTGAATATTAATGCAAATATGAGGATGAGAATGATCAAGGACTATTTCTCAGTCACGAAACATGAATCTTATTGAAATAGCTAGTTTCTGCAAGGTACATTGTTACTAATAACCTTTGAATATTTAGTACGCTCAAATATTCCGCAATCTCAAATTCATCGAACACGGAAGCGCTCGACTACCAGATTCTACTCATCAAGTTTCTTAGAAGTACGCTCTCTAGGTGTGACTTAAACAAGTGCATTACGTTCCGTGAGATAGGCTATTCCTAGTGACAAATACATAGGCTCGACTCATCTACTAATGTCAATCTCTACATATGAATACTTAACAAAATCCCGTCGTCAATACCCATATACTACCACTTGTACTCGGAACATCTAGACAATTACGGGTCGAAGAGTTCTCGAATTAGCAATAGAATCATCCATAAACCAATTTAATTTGCAACTTAAATAATTCACAAATAACTCGTAAGCATTATTGGTACCGTAGAGAATAAGCAATAACAAATAAATTGCAAGAAAACAGGCAGTTTAAATATCACTTTGAAATCAAGTTTCGGACGTCGAAATCGTCCCTAATCAAGATGCTTAGCTACTGGAGTTCATGGCAAACAAAGAAGCAAATAAAACAGGAATACAAAACCAAACAGCAGCAGGTGGAGTGTAGATATGGACTGATGGTGTTGGCGAAGGTATGGCCTGGTGATAATGGAGTGGTGGTGACGTGCGCGAACTGCTGCTGCCTTGGGGCTATATTATCTGTGCTCCTTGCTGCCTTGGTGCTGTGGAGATGGATGTGCAATATGGACTGGTGGTACGCAAGCAACGACTCGAGGTTCTCCACGTACATCCCTGATGGAATGGTGATAGTTGTGACTAGTGGGAAGGATGGGATGAACTGGAAGTGGTGTACACAGGTGCTGGTGATAGACTGTAGGGAACCTGATGTAAACTGTTGGTGATGGATATGCAGGTGGGGATGGAGGGTATGCTGATGGTAATGGAGATGCAGTATGAGATGGAGATTGTTCAGCGAGCAAAGCTCACTGAAACTAGGGTTGCGAGCAGTAAAAGGGGGTATGCGATGATTCTCTGTAACTTTCTTCTCCTTCCTTTATAGCCAAGTCCTTCCTGCACCGACTTCTTTATGTCTTCTCTGCCCTGTAAAATCGCAACCTAAACAGCCTCCAATAATCCTGGCCATTCACAGATAATATAGCTTCTAAATATCAGCCATTCAACATTCTAAACCAATGGCCACATCACCCTTGCTTAACTGTTTTCACGGTCCCAAGCTTTATCCAATGCCGAGACTGATTGGTGCCCAAGTTTTTTGTCCCTGTAAGATTCTATTGCCTTTTATATCTGATCATAGCCTTTGCCAAGTATCCTTCATATAGAGCCATCGAACCATGGCAGCAACACACATCTTTCACTGCCAGATCTCAACCAAATTACCACGGAACTGAGCCACTTCTGATGTTCATACAACTCGAGTTCAACACCCTGAAAAGCAATCTCTTCCCTCACTAACTTCAAAACCTTCTCCAAACCCTGTAAAACAATAGCAACAATGCTCACCTGTTCACTGTTTTTAGACCCAGATGCGCACAAACTCCATTTCAGCTTCTTTGTAGTCCACAATCTCTCACAAACCAACAGCATGTCTCCATTCTTGCTTTAGTTCAAACCAATAGTAACCTATCCATATCTTCTCCAAATCGAAACCAACTTCTCTGTCTCGGTGTTGCTCCCTGGACCCTTGATAAACACCACAAGAACCATGGCTAACAGATGTAGCGAATTAGACTGGAACAACACTCAGCCATTTAGGCCTTTTCTCGAACACGTTCTGTCTGTGTTGCAAACTGGTGAAGCCTATGTACCGTTTGTATAATGGAGGTTGCACAAGCTCATTCCCTGCAAATCGATGATTACAAGCACATTCAATCACACACATTCCATTCATTCATTCATAATCTCTGAACTGTACTTCAATCTTCTCTATCCATCACGGTTTCTTAATGGAAGTTGCAACAGCTTCATGGCTGATTTCTTGATGAAGTCTCTGTCTACATCTTCTTAACGTTCTTCCTTGTATCAGATTCCACCAGACCCATCTCCTAAATATCCTTCGTTCATGAATTATTCACCTCCAATTTCAGTGGCAGCAGTATCAGTTTTAGAACTGATTTTTCATTTGAAAACTTCATATAATCTCTTGGCATCATGTACCCAAGTTTATTCCTTGTCTCGACTTTGAAAACCAGCTTAGCCCTTGGTAAGTATTCATCAATCCTGTGGCAATCGGAGGCAGAGCTTGGTGTACCGCAGGTTGAGCTGAAATGAGCTGGGACTGAATCGTGAATAAAATCTCGATCTAGTTCTGTAGATTAGGCAGTTAGAGAAACAGGTGGCCCTTAGCAAAGATCTGGATGTATTTAGCAGTCTTCAACTAGAATAAGTTGGCTGTTTATTGATCTTCCATGAGCAGTAAATGCCCAGTGCTCCTCTTTAGAACACAATTGGTTGCCCAAGTTGTGTGTAGCTGCTTCAAAGCCTCGGTTCCTTGTTGTGTGATGAACACATTTATGTGTATAATATGATCTTAATTGTATGTATTGTTAGTGCTCTATTTCGTATTTATTATGGTTATTTATGTCTTTGTAGGTGTTTTTAGAGAAATAAGCTTTTGCGGCGAAATTGACTCGAAAAGTTGATAAAGGTACCCGTAGGACACTTGATATTCAGATCCCCGTTTTGGATAAGGGGTACCCTAGTGATAAGGGGCATCCACCGCTATTTGTACCCCAGATTCACTGTTTGCACCCACTTGCTATCGACATACCAGAATTTGCTTAGGGGCACACCCATTCTTCACGAACAGTTTTGGCGGGAAAATGGAGTTTTCACCTGCGAGATTTGTGAAGAGGATTTGGCCCATGTTTTCGGTGATTTCTTTGTGGAATTGGCTTGGGATTGGCTATTGGAGTTAAACAGGGAAGGTAGATGATTTGGACTCGATAACAAAGTAATATCCAACGATTCTCGGCAAAACAGAGAGGCAACTATTCTCGGGATATTTTTCCCGAGTTATTTATGGGATTTCCGTGGAACTTAAGAAGCAATAGTCTCATGTGATTTGGGTCTATCAAGTATTTAGAGAAAGTAGTTGCAGGGACGCATAAAAGAAAGAAGAAAAATGAATGTTTTTGCTGTTTTTGGCAACTACGTAAGAGAGGAAAAATAGGGGATTGGTTGGGAAGTTACGTGAAAAGAATAAGAAATATTACTCTTTGTTGATTTTGTGTTATCCTTTAGAGATTCTAGGACGTCGGATTGGACTAAAAGACTCGTAAAGAAAGCTTGAAGAGGATTATTCGCAACTTGGCAGCGAAGAAAAGAAGAGAAGAAAACAAAAGATTCACCGGAGATTTTATTGGCCCGTAGGTGTATATAAGAGCTGCTTAGGGATCACAAAAGGGGTGTCGATACTTTGGGGACCAACAAAGGTACAGAAGAGAATAAATCAGAGCTGCAGGAATTGTTGTTGTTGCTGCTGCAGTTATCAAGAACATGGAGAACATTGGACTAATGGAGTCAGTCGCAGAGCAGTCTTATATTCTACAGCAGTTTGCTTTTATCGTTTTCTGCAACAGTGCGATTGCAACACCTATAAACTGTTGCAAATTTCTATATTAGCACTTTTCTCTTATTTTTCACCTATTTGAGCTATGAATACCTATTTTGAGCACGTGAATAATATGAGGAGCTAAACCCCATCGCTGGGACGACGGAGGAAGCCATTCTCTATGCGTGTGGTAAATCTATTTAATTCCTTTATGACTTTTGCACTATTTTAAATCGTTTTATGATTTTTCTTAATTGATTGTGATTTTGTTTGATGACGTATGCTTGGTCTTAGTATTTTTGATACATCATGCTTGTGATTTACAGTCAATCTTTTATAAAATCTACCTTGGCAAAGAATAAAGAGTCAATATTTATTATGTTATGAGCTATAATTGTATGGAATTGATAGTTGAACCACATGAATATGAGAATTGGTGGAATCCCGAGTCTCAATACCTCTCGATATTTGTGACATCTTGTGTGTATATTTTTCTTTGTGTTTAGTGTTTTCCTAAATCAAACCTTTACAAGCCCGAGTGAACGACAACCTTATTTACTATCTTTCTTACCACTGTAAAAACTACATCAATTTTTGGCGCCGCTGCCGGGGACTTGTATTTAGGTTTAGGTTTTAGGTTTAATTTTATTTATTTTTAGGTTTTGTATTTGTATTTGTATTTTTATTATTTTTTTAGATGTTGTTTGTTCTATTTTACGTCTTTGGTATTTTTTTTTGTTGTTGTGCAGGATTGACTCAAAGCTAAAGGTGGAAAGTTGAGCTTGCCAAAAAAAAAGGAGGAAACCGAAGATATAATTTTATTTGGACTTTTATTTTTGTTAGTTTCTTTATTTCTTATTTTGGACTTTTATTTGTTTGTTTATTTTCAGTATTTTATTTATTGAAAAAAAAAACACGCACACACCAATTGCATTCTTGTCCGGCACCGATTTTAGGAAAACAAGTGGTTTAGTACGGTGAACCCTCTGGACGTTATCATCCAAAACACCACAAACCTCAACCTCGTACCTTTGGGTATATTTTTTTGTAGGTAACCCAAGCTTACCTAAATTAGTGAGCCCAGCATTTGCATGTGCACAAATTTTTGTTGAATTCTTGTGTATGCCTGAACGTAAGAGAGACTCTCTAGGACGGTTTATGCGTGAAAAACCTAGAAGTGATATTTTAGGAAACAAGAGTCTTGATTACCTTAATATAGAGAGTCCTATTTTTGAACGTCCTGATTTTACTAAGGAAAAAATCCCTATTACTCAGATAGAGCTAGAAATGGCAACTTTGAAGACCTTGTTGAATCCGACTAGGACTACTCGTCCCTCGTGTATTAGGTTAGCTGAAACAGAAGAAAATTATGAACTTAGACCCGGGACCTTACAAATGCTCCCAATCTTTTTAGGGAAAGAAAATGAAAACCCCTATTTCCATGTTAGGGACTTTGAGGAAATTTGTAGTACCGCTAAAGATTAGAAACCTTGATGATGATGCTTTGAAACTTAGGTTATTCCCTTTTTCCCTGAAAGATAAAGCAAAATCGTGGCTATATAGTTTGCCTTACGGGTCAATTGAAACATATGAACAACTTACATCTTCCTTTTTGAACAAGTTTTTCCCTAAGCACAAAACATCGTCTATTAGGACGTAAATCTGCACGTTTTCTCAACAGGAGGGAGAATCTTTGTATAGGTATTTGGAAAGGTTCAATGATCTATTAGCCAAATGTCCTCATCATGGTTTAGAAAAGGTTAGGTTATTTCATATCCTTTATGAGGGTTTAGATTATTCCACGACAACCACAGTAAAATCTATGCGTACAGGTGGGTTTGAAAACCAAACAGTTGATGATGCGATGATATTTTTGAATGAAATCGCCGAGAAAACCCAGCAATGGGAAAATAGCAAGGAACCCCCGAAAAAAATTCTTATAACTAGAGGAAACGTTAATAGGGTAGAAGGAGGCTATGAATCAAATGCCAAGATTGCAACAATAGATAAAAGTTTAGAAGCTTTAGAATTGGGTCACGCTAGTAGTCGGGTGGAGCCTTTTTGGGAAGGCCATACTATGGAAGAGCAAGCCAATTCTCTTTACAATAACATTAGATTCGATAAATCTCAGAAGTTCGACCCATATTCAGAAACTTATAACCCTGGTTGGAGAAACCATCCGAACCTTTCATGGTCTAAGAGCCAGAGTCAATGTCGGTTTAGTAATTATAATCCTCTCACAGGTTTTGGCTATAATAAGAATGCTTCAGGAATAACTCAATTTCAAAATCAGTACGATAAGAAAATTTCAAGTCTAGAAGAAACTCTCATCTCGTTTATTCGAAACACTGATAAGATTCACCAAACGCTTTCACAAAGCATAGAAGAAAGTAAAAATATATGCCAGGCTAATTCTCAGTCTATTTCCTAGTTAAAATACCAGGTTAGTCTGATAAATGAATATTTAAGAGAAAAAGGTAGGTTCCCTAGTCAAACACAACCTAACCCTAGAGGAGTTCATGAAGTAGGCGCGAAACCATAACATCAATTGAATTCAGTTAGAACCCTTAGGAGCGGTAGAGTAGTAGACAATCAGGTAACCATGCCCGATAGTGAGCATAATATAGTTCACCCCTTAGGACCATCCATAGATGAGGAGACTGATAAAATTTCTGATGATGCCAATTCGGTTCCTGAGAGGCCCTATTTTATGCCTAGAGCCTCATTTCTACAGTTACTAGTACCAAGAAAGAGTGAATCCAACTTTAATGACATAATGGAGGTTTTTAAGAAAGTTACCATAAATCTTCCATTGTTAGAAGCAATTAGGCAGCTGCCGGCTTATGCCAAGTTCCTTAAAGATATGTGTACACGAAAGCGCAAGATTAGTGTCCCTAAGAAATCCTTTTTAGCCAGTCATGTAAGTTCGATCATTCAGAACCCCACAACTCCTAAGTATAAAGATCCAGGTGCCCCTACCATTGCTTGCATGATAGGAAAACATTGGGTAGATAAAGCTTTACTTGATTTAGGAGCTAGTGTGAACTTACTGCCGTACCATGTGTACTTACAACTAGGACTTGGAGAATTGAAACCTACCAAGATAACATTGCAGTTAGCTGATAGGTTGGTTAAAATTCCTCGTGGAGTGATAGAGGATGTTCTAATTGAGGTCGACAAGTTTATTTATCCTGTGGATTTCGTGGTTTTAGATACCCAACCTGTCCCTGACCTAGAGAACCTGATACCTGTGATTCTAGGTCGCCCATTTTTAGATACGTCTAATGCGATCATAAATTATCAAAATGGTATTATGAATCTATCTTTTGGTAATATGACTATTGAGTTGAATATTTGTAATGTCAATAAGATACATTCTGAGCTAGATGACACGTGTATTGAAGATGTGAACATGATAGGAACCTTAATTCAAGAGTCATTAACAAACATCGTATCGGAAGATCCATTAGAGTGTTGTCTAGCCCACTTTAGCATGGATTTCGACGAATATAACAACATTGAACAAATAAATGCTTTGTTGGATTCTATTCCTATGTTAGATATTGATAAATGAAAATCTAGGGTCGAACCATTACTAGATTCCGGATCTACCTTAATCCCTTATTTATAAGAACCTCCTAAGTTGGACCCTAATTATGCATTTTTAGGCCTGTCTGAGACTTTTCATGTGATTATAACTTCCGATCAGGACAATAGGACATAGATCGTGCTTCAAGACGATAAGAAAACTTTAAGGTTGACCATAGAGGATATGAAATATATAAGTCCTACAGTTTGTATGCCTCAAATGCATTTAGAGGATGAACCACCTGATTACAACTTAGAGAAAGCAATTGACCTTTTTCAGGAACAAGATGGTCTAGAAATTAGGAGCATTGTGACTAGTCTATCTAGAGATACCCAAAATTCAAGTTTGGGGGTGGTGATCGTCAAGTTTCCCCATTAGAAGTCCCTAACTTGGGAATCGAGCCTAGTGTGCCTGAAATATTACCCGAGTCTCTTCCGACTCCACAACCTAATCCTCCTGATACTTTCAGGGAGGAAATACATGAATTAGAAACCCATAGTTTAGAAGAATCTGTTTGTTAAGACACTCATATGAAGCCCAAGTGGGAACGAAAGAAAAACCCAGTTGTCTTGCAGGAAACCTTGGATGAGGATGTGCTCTGTCTGTTCATTTTTTTGATTTGGTGCAGTTGTCTCATAATTGTGGCAGTTTTATTTGGTTTTGTTGACCCACAGTTGTTTCGACTATTGATATATGATTTGAAAGTTAATTAGCCATTTTATGGTATACGGATTCTGGCTGAAGACTTTAAACTTAGAACTTCTTGGGAGGTAACCCATACTCATGCAACAAGGTAATATCTTTCCTTAACTCTTTTGCTTCAAATGGTAACAATTTCTCCTTGTTCATGCATTTAATTTTATCTTTAGAACATTGAGGATAATTTTAGATTTAAGTTTGGGGGTATGGGAGAAACTTTTTGTTAGTTGCAATAAATAAACTCCAGAGCCTAGAAATTTATGTTTATTAAGGATGGCACTAACTAATCTAAATGGATGGAAGAATCTTGGTTGTAGGAGTTGAGGAACCAATCTAATTAGATGGAAACATCTAAAGAGTCTATTCATAAAAGCACAGAGCTCATGTGTTAGAAAAAAAAACATGGTAGTTTCGCCATATCTCGTTGAATCCTTTTCACTTCTGTTTTTATTTTGTTTTCTTTAAAATATGTTTCACTAAGTGATTAGGTGGGGCTCATTCAAGTTGTTACCACTGCTAGGGTGAAATAGACTGATTGAGATACCAAAAAAGAAAAAAATTGAAAGAAAAAAAAAAGAAAAAAAAATTGAGACCAGACCATCAGACCAACCAGAATAAATTGTTCAATAAAGTCGACCACTAGTACCCTTGTATATGCCAGCTGTGTTGACCTAGAGTTAGGATTATCGACCACTGGTTCCTTTGTATATTCCAGTTGTGTTGATATTACTCAGACCGGTATCTCAGTCCATTAGGATAGGTTCATTTTGGCAGTGGCCTTCAGACAGATATGAGAAACACCGTTCACCTTAGTCAACATCAAAACCATCTATGTTTTTCTCTACATCCATCTTCTTAATCTATCCATGTGATTGGTCGACTCCAGTTATGATGTCCAGAGACTATCTAAGTAGATCTCTGTCACTTATATATGAATTTTAGTATGCTTGAGTGCAAACTCGTGTACATCAATTGGAATTTCGCATTAGGGTACTTCCTCTTGTAATCAATAAGTATGCCAACCAAGGAGATTCTTTAGTGCATTCCAAGGTTCTGCGTAGATAGCTAGGGTTTGGAATGTAAAGGTTTTGTGGGTATATCTTTGGTAATCCCTCCCGAGATTATAAATCGTCTACTAGGGCCACCTAGGGGTTTAAAGACTTATTGCATACGCTAAATGCAATCGACGATGCATGCGACAGTGAGTTAGGATTTTATTTTCTATTTTAGATTTGCTCGAGGACTAGCAAACAATAAGTTTGGGGGTATTTGATGGACACATTTATGTGTCTAATATGATCTCAATTGTATGTATTGTTAGTGCTCGATTTCGTATTTATTATGGTTATTTATGTCTTTGTAGGTGTTTTTGGAGAAATAAGCTTTTGCGGCGAAATTGGCTTAAAAAGTTGATAAAGGTACCCGTAGGACACTTTCTATTCATATCCCCATTTTTTATAAGGGGTACCCTAGTGATAAGGGGCATCCACCGCTATTTTCACCCTAGATTTACTGTTTGCACCCACTTGCTATCGGTACACCAGAATTTGCTTAGGGGCACACCCATTCTTCAAGAACAGTTTTGGCGGGAAAATGGAGTTTTCACCTGCGAGATTTGCTGAAGAGGATTTGGCCCATGTTTTCGATGATTTCTTTGTGGAATTGGCTTGGGATTGGTTATTGGAGTTAAACAGGGAAGGTAGATGATTTGGACTCGATAACAAAGGAATATCCAACGATTCTTGGCAAAACAGAGAGGCAACTATTCTCGGGATATTTTTCCCGAGTTATTTATGGGATTTCCGTGGAACTTAAGAAGCAATAGTCTCCTGTGATTTGGGTCTATCAAGTATTTAGAGAAAGTAGCTGCAGGGATGCATAAAAAGAAAGAAGAAAAAGGAATGTTTTTGTTGTTTTTGGAAACTACGTAAGAGAGGAAAAACAGGGGAATTGGTTGGGAAGTTACGTGAAAAGTATAAGAAATATTACTATCTGTTGATTTTGTGCTATCCTTTAGAGATTCTGGGACGTCGAATTGGACTAAGAGACTCGTAAAGAAAGATTAAAGAGGATTACTCGCAACTTGGCAGAGAAGAAAAGAATAGAAGAAAACAAAAGATTCGCCGTATATTTTATTGGTCCGTAGGTGTATATAAGAGCTGCTTAGTGTTTACAAAAGGGGTGTCAAGACTTTGGGGACCAACAAAGGTACATAGGAGAAGAAATTAGAGCTGCAGGAATTATTGTTGATGCTGCTGCAGTTATCAAGAACACGAAGAACATTGGACTAACGGAGTCAGTCGCAGAGCAATCTTATATTCTATAGCAGTTTGCTTTTATCGTTTCCTGTAACAGTGCGATTGCAACACCTATAAACTGTTGTGAATTTCTGTATTAGCACTTTTCTCTTATTTTTCACCTATTTGAGCTATGAATACCTATTTCGAGCACATGAATAATATGTAGAGCTAAACCCCATTACTGGGACGATGGAGGAAGCTATTCTCTATGCGTGTGGGAAATTTATTTAATTCCTTTATGACTTTTTCACTATTTTAAATTGTTTAATGATTTTTCTTAATTGATTGTGATTTTTTTTGATGACATATGCTTGGTCTTAGTATTTTTGATACATCATGCTTGTGATTTACAGTCAATCTTTTATAAAATCTACCTTGGCAAAGAATAAAGAGTCAATATTTATTATGTTATGAGTTATAATTGTCTGGAATTGATAGTTGAACCACATGAATATGAGAATTGATGGAATCCTGAGTCTCAGTACCTCTCAATATTTGTGACATCTTGTGTGTATATTTTTCTTTGTTTTTAGTGTTTTCCTAAATCAAACCTTTACAAGCCCGAGTGAACAACAACCTTATTTACCATTTTTCTTACCAATGTAAAAACTACATCATTGCGCTTCGAGTAATTAGCAACTAAGGTTGCTAAAGCACTGGATTAAGCTCATAATTTCTTTGTTTTCGGTCACATGACTCCAATATACCTGCAAAATACAAAATAAAGCGGAATATACAAAAATACAAAAGAAATAGTAAAAAAAAAGTAAAAGAAATTGGCATTCAAAAGATGTATTTTAGGCTCCTATCAATCACTATCTTGTGAATTGATCTTTTTTCGTTTTACTCTCCAGATGGAAGATTTCTCATTCTTTTGCTCCAAATGACTCCAAAGTACCTAAACACTCAAAAGTGAACATAAGATACATATTTTATAAGAGAAATAACAAAGAAAACATAAACAACAAATATGAAATCAAGGTGTTTACAACACCTATCAGAAAGAGCTATCAGTTTCCCAGAATTGATAGTTAAGCAAGAAATAGTAGGTTGTCAGTTATCTGGAATTGACAGGCCAAATATCACTTCGGTGGCCCTCGGGTCCAATATCAATTCTAATTCCTACACAAACCTAAAATACAGAGAAGATGTAATTTTTCTCATCATTACCTTCTTTACCTGAAATTGAGAGAAAGTGTGGCAGCTCCATTGGTTTCCATTAAGAGGAATTAATAGGAGGAATTATGGGTTCGATTCTGCTTCTGGTAACGAACTATTCAAGCGCTGAGGCTAATTCAGTGATGGAGAAGATTGAGATCGATGGGAGTCTATAACTATTGATTAAAGCATATTAGATCTGGGACTGAGGAGGAGATTGAATTGAGAACTCTGTTGAATAAGGTGGAGATGGTTGTTGCTTCTGGTGAGAAGGATTTCAAGTGATTTGATACGGGTTAGTGCTTGAATGCATTTGAGTTGATGAATTGAACCGAGATAGAAGAGATGGTAGTGAATCTGAGAGAAGACGATGTTGCTGTATCAAGAATTGAATCTGAGAAGAAGGAATTGGTGATAGAACTGGTATGGGGTTGCTAGGAAATGATCGAATAAGGTTTGATTGAATCAGAAACAAAGAAATTGAGGGTTCGATGTGAATCCGGAAGTTAGGATTTGATCAATTCGAGTCAGGAATGATTAGATGTTGTTGTTGATAAATATGTGATGTAAATAAAAGCTTAGAGTTTTGATCTAATGGGTTTGTTTCTGAATCTGAGATGGTTTTGAAGATGAATATGCTGGTGAATTTAGTCTGGTGGTTATTGAACTGCAGTCAAGTTATTGTGAGATGATTTATATTTCTAGGCTGTTCTTTTGGAATATAAGACCGGATTATCAATTGGTTCATGTTCACCTTGATTTATCAAAAGACGGAACAAAATTTCGTAGGTATTTCTGTGGGAGACATATTTATCTACCAGAATAGACTTTAATGTGGGAGACAAATTTGTTTATAAAGTCTTCGACTTTGGGTCGTAGAAACTCTTAGTTGTGGGTGAGATCAGCTAAGGGAATCAATTGCGTAGAGTCCTGCTGGGACCCAGATGTGCAAGGAACGTGACTGTACCTTAATCGGTGTGAGACTTGGTTAGGTCTCAACTACAGTCCAGTCCAAGTTCATTGGTAGTAGGATAGTGTCTGTAGCGGATTAATAAAGTGTGGTGTTCAAATCTGGACTTGGTCCCGGGGTTTTTATGCACTTGCGGTTTTCCTCGTTAAAAAAATTCTGGTGTTTGTGTTATTTCTTTTCCGCATTATATTTTGTTATATAATTGAAATATCACAAGTTGTGCGTAGTTCAATCAATTGGTAAATCCAACCTTTGGTTGTTGATTGACAATTGAACATTGGTCTTTGGTACCGTTCAAGTTGTTTCTCATAATAATCGGGCTCACATATTCTATCTGTTTGATTTACTGATTACATTGAGAAACAGAGATATAACTCTTGGATATATTTTTCTTAATTGAGTTGGAATTATATTGAAGTTAGTCCATACAGATTGCCTAAGAAAATATTGGGTGTGGTTGTTAGACCCCCGTTTTTTCACTTTTTTCAACATCTATATGACTTTTCTTTTTCTTCATCAATCCATCTTGTACTCCCACTCCCTAGACAAAAAAAAAAAAAAACAACAACAACAACAACAAAAAGAAAAATCGAGTTCACTACCACCCATGAAACACACAAATTAGACATTAAACATAGTATCATGACTGAAACCCGAGTTTCCATGATCAATCCACAAAATATTTTTACAAAGTTAAGATGATAAAACATTATTTGCAAAGGATTAACACCTACCCATTTCATATCTTCTCATGAATTAGAGATTACACCCAAGTTATGAAGTAATCCCGAATTTTGATCAAAACCTTAAAAAAGGAGAGGGTAACTAGTACACCACCAATGTTTTCGTTTGTGAACCTATATGGACAATCCTTGTACAATATATATGTTATGTTACAAAACTATATTTAATATTGTTTTAACAAGGTAAACCTAATGTATACTCGAACTTTTCACGAACCGAATTCCAACAAGAACAAGTCTTGTCATCTATATTTCAAGATACTAATTCAAGAAGAACGAGTCTTGTAGGTTCTTTACAATTGAGTTAATACTGTCTAGATTTAAATACGTACAACTTGTGATATTTCAATTACAAAGATAAAAAAATATAAGTAAAAGAAGTAACTATGTGGTCATTACTTATCTCTATAAGGATTTGGAGATAAACATATTTACTATTTGATAACCTTTTTTCGCCCAAATCAAATGACTCTGGACCACAGAGTAAGTTTTCAATTAGATTGGAATGTTCACTTGTGAATGGAAACAATCAGGCGGATTTGGTATACCCGTCTGAGTGACTATTTGATTGGGAAGGGATAAACAAGTAAGGTATTTTGCCATGCATACTCACAAAGAAAGTTCCTGAATTGGAATTGTAGCTATCTATGTCGATGATTTGGACATGGACGTACTCTTAATGAAATAAGAGATTTTACAAGATGCTTGAAATTCGATTTTGAGAAGAAAATATGGGAAAAGCTCGATCGAACACCGAACTTGTGGTATATTATTCCACCAGTTTGCATATATCCAAAGTTGTCAGGAAATTTAACAAGTACATGCATCCTGATAGCACTCCCATGATTAGTGGAAGTACAAATGTAAGTAAATGATCATTTCGTCTAAAGAAAGATGACGAAGATGTGTTGGGAGATGAAATTCCCATATCTAAGTGTGAAAAAGCGGGGGTCTAACAACCACACCCAATATTTCGATTAGCAATCTGTATGGACTAACTCCGAGTTACTTTATAGAGAATCAACTAGACAGTCATACTCAATCTAGATAAAAATATCTCAAGGAGTTATTATATCTCTCTTGATTTGATTTACTCAAGCTAATAGAAATCAGCGAGTCTTTAATCAAATACAAGGAATAACTTGGATGGTACCAAAGACCAATATCCAAGTGTCAATCAATGTAAATCAACAACCAAAGGTTGGATATTCTAATTGATTGAACTTCAACGCACAACCTGTATTATTTCAATTATAAAGATAAACAATATAATACGGAAAATGAAATAACATAGACACCAGAATTTTGTTAACGAGGAAACCGCAAATGCATAAAAACCCCGGGACCTAGTCCAGATTAAACATACACTGTATTAAGCCGCTACAGATACTAGCCTACTCCAAGATAACTTCGGTCTGGACTGTAGTTGAACCACAATCAATCTCACACTGATCCAAGGTACAGTTATGCTCCTATGTCTCTGATCCCAACAGGATACTGCGTACTTGATTCCCTTAGCTGATCTCACCCACAACTTAGAGTTGCTACGACCCAAAGTAGAAGACTTTAATAAACAAATCTGTATCACACAGAAAAGTCTACAATAATAGATAAATTCGTCTCCCACGAATGAGCCTACAAGTTTTGTTCCATCTTTTGATAAATCAAGGTGAACATGAACCAATTGATAAAACAAGACTTATATATTCCCGAAGAACAACTCAGTTTTATCAATCACCTCACAATAGTCTTAATCGACGCAGCGAAAAAAGATATTGTGGAATCACAAGCGATGGGACAAAGTGTTTGTGACTACTTTTATATCTTGCCTATCGGAGATAGAAATCTCAAGCCAATTATTACAATTGTACTCATACGATAGAAACAACAAGATTAGATCACACAACTATGATAAAAGTAGTATCGGTCTGGCTTCACAATCCCAATAAAGTCTTTAAGTCGTTTACCTGGTTTTAGAAGAAGAAAACCAAAGGTTAAAGGAGAATCGACTCTATCTTAGCACAACTAGTATCACACAGAATGTATGGGGATTAGGTTTTCCAGTTGCTAGAGTTCTCCCTTATATAGTCTTCAAATCAGGGTTTGCAATCAATATTAGCTTAATAACAAAGCATTCAATATTTACCGTTAAATGAAAACCTGATTAGATTCAAGCTAATATTTATCAACCGTTAGACCGAAAACATAGCTTGTTACACACACATGTAATGCATGTTTCTAGGCTTGTGTAACCGTACCCAAACTTGTACATTAGTTGATTCAATAATAGTTAACCAAATGGTTAGCCATATGATAACTTTCATATCAACCATATTCTTCTTCACCATAACTAGTTCAAATGACTCTAATGAACTAGTTAGAGAGTTGTTCAATTGTAAGGAAATCTCATGTACTACACAAGACACAATCGAAGAAAAAACGATGTGATTCACTCGAATCGTTTCATGAACTATAAAGCCACAGTTTGCAATAGCATTCCTTAGTTTATTAAGATAAGTTCAAAAACATTGTTTTTAGACATAACCTACTCAAGTTCGCGAACTTAAGTTCCCGGACAGAGTTCACAAACTCCAGCAGAAATTCTCGGGTTCGATAACTACGCCAGTTCGCGGACTGGGTTCAGGGAATGAGTTCACGGACTGAAGTTAACATACTACTCCGGTTTCACTTGATCAACAAAGTTCGCAAACTTCGGTTCAAGCAATAAGGACTTATACCTATATGTGTTTCCACAACAATGCTTATATACTCCAATGGTTATATTGTCTAAACTCTCATTTCAATCATTGAAACATTCTGAAAGGGTATTATATAGTTGTTATTCACAAACTATTTTTCGTCAGAGCGATTTGCAAAATGATTGAAACATCATAACATGACTTTCGTCATCCAACGTAGAAGTTAAGGTGGGAAATCTAAAATGCAAATAAAAATAAAAGATAGAGTAAAGGGAACAAATATGATGGTTGACTCCCATGAAGCGAAAGGTATTTGTTTCCCTACTTGTGCCAGTAAACAATCTCAACAAAGTGTTGATACACCAATGTAAGCTGCAAGGCATATATAGTCTGAAAAGCTGGGGATCAATCCAACAAATCAGGTCAGCTGCAAACATGAACCTGCAAACACTATACACTTCCAAAAAGATGTGTAAATCCATTCCCAAAAGAAAATTGTCCTTAGTCGAAATAAGTAAATAATTAGTCTCTATTTGGGAAACATGCTCTAAATCAGGCTCAAGATCTGCTGAAATAACTTCCGTCGACACAATATCTTCACTAGAAACCAAAGGAAGCGATGAATTGACAATGTCAAAAGGAATCGAACCATCAAACTCAACATAATGATCCAAACATGCATTTACAGGTTCAAGATTATCAATATCAATAACTCCTAAATCTGTATCCAAGTCCGCGGAAATAACTTCCGTTGTTGAGTTACCTTGAGTAACCATTGGAGGATGCAATGCATGACAATATCAATAATCATAGGGTCATCGGAATCAGAGAAGTGGGCTAAACAAACAGATAAAGGCTCAAAATCATCGACACAAGTTATCTGACCAATATCAATATGTTCAACATTCACATTAGCATTCGGAAAATCACAAGATGGATCAGAAAAACAAGAGCACAATGGAGCAACAATATCATTAATAATCGCCTCATCGCTATCTGCAACTAAGTGACTTATAGGAAACTCATTATTTGAATGATTAGAAAATATCTCATTATGCATGTCTACTGTATCCAAGTCATCGGACTCAACAATAGTATCTTCTGTAAAAATATGTTCTTCTAAATCATCATTATCTGAATAAATGGATGCTCTAACACAACTCTCGTCCTTTTGAATAGACAAATAATCAGTTAAATGATCATGAGTTGGGTAAGATACAATAGATTCAGATATTATATCGGTATCATAATTCCTAAAATCACTTCTAGTGTCAAGTTCATTTTCACCCTCATGGTATTGGGGTTGATACTCATCTAAATAACCACCCATAGCGAAATTATGTGGATTCCAAGTTCCATACCGGAGGCGATTATAAGCAAGAACTTCCTTATACCGTGACCCGTACATGTATTCACCTAGCGTCATAGAAGACGTCTCCCGCAAAGCATTCATCGTTCTCAAAAAGGTACCTGAAATAAAATTCTAAAATACGAAACAAGTCAAAAGGAAAAAAGAAATCCTAAAACTGTACAAAAATAAAATAAATAAAATAAAAACCAAACTATTTACAAATCAAAAATACTAATTACAATATTACACAGCCGCTCCCCGGCAACGGCGCCAAAAATTGATAGGCTTTCGGGATTGCCTATATGTAAACCGCAATCGCACAGTGTCCAACTAGTAGACAAAGGAAAGTACGGGTCATTCCCACAAGGAGCGGTGGAAATACTGTAACCAAAATTTCTAATTGACTAACCAAAAATAATGTTTTTGTGTTTTAAAGAAGAATAAAAACGAATAATAAAATTAAAGTAAACTAATAAAAAGAATCTAAAGGAAAAGTCAATAACCAGGGTTTTTATCGTATCCACCACTATATCTATTCAATTACTGAAATGAAACATAACTCATGAATATTTGTTTATTTTTCGTTCTATTGACATCACCTATTATATATATTAGAGTCACAAATATCACTGGTATACCCTAAGCATGACACATCAAAAGACTAAATCCAAGCATGAACCATCAAATTGCATCAGCGAGAAAGTTATACGAAACTAAATATAGGTTCACAAATTCTATATGGCTTTTCTAAGCATAACCCATCAAAGTTTTTAACGAAGCATGGATCATCAAATAATAAGACAAATATATTTGAAACACTATCAATTACGCACATAGGTTCTAAAACCGGTGAAGCAACAACTTATTTATTCGATCAATCAATAAACATTATTCAAGAATTAATCAATCCAAATCATAATGGTCTAATGCTATATAATCATTTCAAATTAGCCTAATACCCAAAGTGGCATCAACCCAAAAACCCTAGTTACAAAAGTCTAGCAATACATGGCTTTTTCAAAAGCCATAAACATGTAAGATAAAATCACCAGCAAAACCAAACAAATCGAAACGGAATTGGAGAATAGAACTGCAAACCCTACTCCCGTTTCCGTTTGTAGCCGCAGCTCTTTCTGTCCGGCCTCCTCCTTCTCCTTTTTCTGTACGTCTCTGTTGAGTTATATAGGTGCTGCAAAAGACTCCCATTAGGACCGAGCAATTCAATTGGCAAAAGCCCAAACTAAAACCCATACACCGTTTTCCAAATTGAGACCCATTAACACTTTCTATCGCTGTCTGTCTTGGCCAATGATTACATACAGCTTCTCTGACTTGAAGCTCCTAAATTTCGTCTTTACCGGATGTACGAACTCAGCCAAATCTTCCCAATCTTCAGACTCACTCCACTCGAGCATTCCATTCTCTGAACTTTCCTAAATCCGACCAACACCAGTGTCTCAACTTCTTTTTCCCTCACATTCACAATAGCTCCTTCTCGACAGAAAACATCTCCCCACCAATAACCGCCAGTGCCCATCTCCACATTCTCCATGTTTCTTCGCAAGCACAGCATCAGCATCTCCACCAGTTTGTCTGTAGCTTCTGCAATGATGACCAGATAGTTCTCTGGCTCTGTTTACTCGAGCTTGTCTACAACACCGGCAGCCATAACATCCCCGAGATCAGTCACCACCAGTAATGGCAGCAGCCAAAACTGCATCTCCTCTAAGCCCAGTTACAAACTCGTATACCGGCAATCATCAGCACTGCTCATCGATAATCTCAGAAGCATGCAGCATAACGGTTCAACCTCCTTCATTCCTTTATTACCAGCGACCACCATCAAACTATCTCCATCTTCTCACCGTTTACGATGAACCAACACCAGCAGCTCAAATAATCTGTTCGATGCCGATCATTAATTCGCTGGCTATCCTCCAAGGCTTCACAGACGAAACCCTTTAAACCCGCAGCTGAAATGAAGGTTCACTCCATCTCTATGTACGACTGCTATCTGCCACCACGATTTACAGCTCAGGCCACCCATTACCATTTGCAGTCCGCGTAGCAGCTTCTTTCTTTCAATCGAACTGCCCAAAAAAATCACGCCAAAGACTCGAGTACACCATCCTGCCATTCATCACTCCGAGCACACCTTCATCAACTGTAAATAGCTTCTGCCGTTAAAATGAATTCACATACAATAAAATCACTGAACCATGACCCAGCTTGCCGTTTGCAAAAGCCAACGCTGAGTTACTCCAATCAATGATGCTACCAATTGCTTTCAATCTGAGTTCACGAGAATCCCTGAACTAGCGCCACTCTCCATCTTCGCTGCTGCACTTGAACCCAACAGCACCTCACCAAACGAACAAACCACAAATCCAGTTTGTCGAACCATGAGAGATTTCCCACTTTCATCTCGACGACTGCCCAGCTAACTGAAGTTTCCGTGCCACCTGATTTCTCTCAACTCCTGCAGTTCCTTTTCATCTCCATTCACCATTAAATTCACTCCCAGATTCATGCCAAGAAAACTCATACGAAACCCATCACTGCCGGCTTTGAGAACTACAATTTCCTTTCATTTTGATGAAGGCTGGGACATGCCTTGGATGCTTTAGATATTCTGTTGGATATTTTCAATAACTTAGAAAATAAAACTGTTTTCGTTTTTGGTTTTTCACTATGATGGGGAAGTGTTCTGTGTTGGATAAACACAATGGATGTTAGTTGGAGATGAAGGGACACCTCTAATAGGTGTGATGGTTCATAAAGGACACAACCATTCCCAACAGACACCTTATGTGTCTTTTGGAAGTGAAGAGGCATCTCCAATAGGCATGAATAACCCTATAAGTAGTGAAGGAATTCTCCCATTCTTGAGTATGAATTCAACTTTGTTTTCTCTCCATCTAAAGCATCATCGAAATCTCTCTCATGTGTTCTTGGTTGGGTCAAGGGGTGCAAACCTTGAATCCAATTTCTGTTGTAGGGCTTTCATTGTATCTGAAGGCATTATTTCGCATACCTGTTGCAATCGCCAATTTATATTGGGAGGGTAGAAATAATCGTCTAAAAGAAATCACCCGAGCCTTGAAAGCTTTTGAGTACAACAACAATTTCTTTTAGTGTTATCATCCTCTGTTTTATACCCAAAATTTCCAACAGTTTTAGACGATTATTTCTCGAGACAAAAGAGGGTGGAACATGTAGTCATGTTTTGAGAAACATATTCTGACGCGTACCGAATGGACTGCATCTTATGGAGGATTTCGCCATGGTTGTTGTGATCTGTGAACAAAACAGATAAGTTTTATTTCTCGAATTTTAATATTAAATTTTCATGGCATTTTGACTACTGGTGTGTGCGATCAAAAATTTTGCTCAGTGTTTTAGCATAAGTACTGGGAAATTTTCGTGTGCATGTGACTACAGTATGCACTTTGGAAGAATTCTGAAATTCGCATGTACATTAGTGTCTATATTTATCTGCTTCTTGATGTCATGCATACTTGTACTCTTCAGGTTAAATTAATTACCTACTGTATGTTAGTTTGGCGTCAGTATGCGGTTCCATCATTTGAGTTAATGGATGGATAGTTTTATGTTCATGATATATATTATCATCACGCACTTACGACTTGTATTCAATATATTTCGTGTTGTATCTTAACACCATGAGAAAGCATGATTGGTTAAAGTATCTTTAGAATTATTTCCCGTTCAAGTGGCTGATCACGATAACTTCCCTTGTGAACGATAAGTTGGACATATCAATGACCTGTGATTCATGGATCAACCATAATTCCAACACGCTGCTGGGAAATTTCTGTATGTTGTTGCATGTGTAAGCTGCGATTTCATGGTGTATGTGTTTGATAATTTTGAAATGTAAGTTTGGTTTGTAGATACAGGTTCTACAACATTTGGAAATTTCAAAATCTTTAGATGCCATGCGAACCAAGATTTTGAAACGGTGTCTATTTAATGCGTCGGTTCATTTCAAATATGAACACATTAAATTTCCAGTTATGCATTCTGACCATGTGAAGAATCTTCTACCGGAAGGGATGCAGTCTTTCTCCCTAAATATGTGGATTTGATTTGTCGAGTCTCAGGGATTCTAGATTTGGGTCAATTCACGGCAAGGTCGACGTTAATAAGATGTCATTATCGACGGCCCTAGGAGAATACACAAATCAATTCTCAACAGTGCTGGTGGTTTCATGACATTTATGATGATCATGAAATGTGGGGGAGAAGGGGCTAGTAGAGTTTCCATGGATTTCAGTTTAATTAACCGTTTGTGAGTTCGATCAGTATATGTGGGAGTTAGAGGGTACAATCTAAGATTTTTGGTAAAACGTTTCATTATATTAATGAAATATTGGATGAGCGGAATGCTATTGTTCCTACAAGGATGAACATAATTAGCATTAGTCCAAAGACTTGCGTACCCTGTACATATATTACATGGATGCTTTGGATAATGATAATTTTCCATCATCTGAAGATAACGACATCAACTAGCTTCATGAAATTGTTATAAACCTTTGGTATATGGTGTGTGTAGTTCGGATGCCAATCGCTTCAAGTGTGGGGGCTATGGATTCCATAGTACTTTGATCAAATCAGATTTTCAATTGCATGAAAGATTGTTTGAATTGAAATATTGATCATGACTTGGAGAAATAAAAGGAAAGTGGAATACCGGTGAATATGTAATGAGTTGGAAGATTGGGCGCGCGACCAAATATCCAACGATGAGGTGTTACGATATTACCGATGCATAAATTATGAACATTTGCATTACATAATGTAGAATGTTAAATAGACATTGTCTACGTTTTTTTGGGTATGAATTTGTAGGGGATTGGGTATGAGTAAAAGAGTTACTCATCAAGGTATTATATTTGTTGAGATAGCAAATATATAAGTTGCCTACAAATTTTCTATGCCTCTAGTGTATGCAAGTCTATAATGACTTCTTGTGAATTAACCGTAAATGTTAATTAGGATCACTAGAGAAGTTACAATTATTTTGTAAAATCAAAGAGGAACATTTTTTAGTAATGTTTTCAGAATTGATTGCATTAGTAGATGCAATTAATGAGAAGAAATGGCTTAAAACCTAACTTGTAGAGATCCTATTTTGGAAGAAGCCATCTCAGGAGGTCTTTATTAATTGTGAATCAGGATATGATCTATAACGTCTTTAACAAGACTTATAATGAAAAGTCAAGACATACAAGTCTTAGAAAAGGAACGGTAAGTCAATTACTCAAGAAAGGAGTAATTGCAGTTAACCATTGAAACGGAGAAAAGCTTGGTAGACCTACTTATGAAGAGTCTCCCAAAGCAATTAATTTCAATGAAGTATATAGAAATGGGACTAAGGTCTGTGAAGGAAGGTTGATCTCCCATAGCAGAAACCCAACCTATGTTTTGAAAAAGATAAACAAGGTTCAATGTGGTACCAACAAGTTATGGTTGTAGATTATGGAGCACTAACATAAAACTTCCCATTTCAAGTTAGTCTTTGGTTTTTCTGCAAGAAAATAGGATGGATGTAAATCCTTAATGAGTCTGTGATTAGTAAAAGGTGTCTCGCGAAACACCTTCGAGACTTACCTATATGAGTATGGAAATGTGGGCGTTTCCTAAGAGAAGAAGACCGTTCTCTAAAGAAGACTCATGAATAAGGATATAAGCACAAGGCCTTTATAGTGCTTGGCTCAGAACACATGATTTATGGAATCAATATGTGTGTAGACTCCGGTTTTATCATAAGGGATACTTGGTTCAAGACTGGTTTCACCATAGAATCTCGATAAGGCTTTGAGTTTCTTACACTAAGTGAAGGTTCAAACCCAGAAGGTACCTATCATTTATGTATTGATTTCAGCGATGATGCTTAGTCCAAATTTTGCTTGAACTACGTTGGCTTGATCCCACTGGGCACGAGGCGATCACTTGAGTGATGCGGCCACTAGGTTTTATAAGTTTTATTTTATTTTATGTTTTTTGGTTTTGAAAATAGGGGGAGATTGTTGGATATTTTCAATAACTTAGAAAATAAAACTGTTTTCGTTTTTGGTTTGTCACTATGATGGGAAGTGTTCTGTGTTGGATAAACACAATGGATGTTAGTTGGAGATGAAGGGACACCTCTAATAGGTGTGATGGTTCATAAAGGACACAACCATTCCCAATGAGACACCTTATGTGTCTTTTGGAAGTGAAGAGGCATCTCCAATAGGCATGAATAACCCTATAAGTAGTGAAGGAATTCTCCCATTCTTGAGTATGAATTCAACTTTGTTTTCTCTCCATCTAAAGCATCATCAGAAATCTCTCTCATGTGTTCTTGGTTGGGTCAAGGGGTGCAAACCTTGAATCCAATTTCTGTTGTAGGCTTTCATTGTATCCCGAAGGCATTATTTCGCATAATTTGCAATCGCCAATTTATATTGGGAGGGTAGAAATAATCGTCTAAAAGAAATCACCCGAGCCTTGAAAGCTTTTGAGTACAACAACAATTTCTTTTAGTGTTATCATCCTCTGTTTTATACCCAAAATTTCCAACATATTCCACCACCAAAATGTAATGGAAATGTAAGTACATATTTCCACCACTCGCCACGTGTCTTCGGATAAACACGTGGATGGCATGTGACGTAGGGCATCAAAAGATGATGCCACCTTGGTATAGCCAAGAGACGTGTACCAGCAGGAAGGGACCCTCGTCTCACACATCCAAGGGCCACACACCAAGGGGCACCGAGGTAAGGCATCACTGCGAAGGACCATATACGCCCTCGGATCTACTTTATCCCATCTCGAGAAAGACCGAAGATCAACGGTCAGGGATCAACTAGCTGACACAGACATGACAGGAACAGAAGACCGTTCCCTGACGCGTGCAGAAGGCCCAACTACCCGCATTAAACACCTGAGACACGTGTCAATCAACCGACGGAAGATAAGACCCTACCTCTTTGGAAATAACGAAGGGAACGAGGGGGGATCGTAGCAACCGAAGATGTCCGCGTATCGGCACAAAGCACAAGACGATAAGATTTCAACGGCTCATTCCGTGGACCCCACAACAGAACTCCTATAAATACCCATCCCTCCTAAGAGAGAGGGGCAGGTTGAGAAGAAGGGAAGAGGAGGAGAGAGAGTTAGGAAGAGTAAGTAATCCCGCTGCCTCAGTGAGAACCCCTAAAGTCATTTGACTAAGTTTGTAATCAATCAATACATAATGAAACCTTTCTTTTACCCCGTGGATGTAGGCCTTAGTGCTGAACCACGTAATTATTTGTCTCCTTTACATTACACACTTTAAATTACGCACTTTATATTGTGTTCTTTACATTATGCAACCTACGTTATACTCTTTACATCCCGCACTTTACGTTCGTTCCATGGTTACTTACCATTTTCTATGCACTCTGTGTTAAATACTCGATAAGACAAGGACAAGTCCGAAGACTCAGAGTCGATGAATCGATGTACACACTATTTTTCTATATACGATATATCCAGCCCATGAACTTCGGTGCGTACGAACATTGTTTGTGGACACGTAGATACCTGCGTATTTTACGTGTTCACAATTTGGCGCTAGAAACAGGGAGTCTTTCCCGGTAAAAGATTTATCTTATCCTGTGATTTCAACACTATGGCTTCCCTGAGCACCGCTCTCTGGAAATAGCGGTGCTTGGAGCATTTTTGGGTTTTTTTACACCTATTCGCTCAGTAGATCTACTTCTTCGAAATAATTTCCAAGTTTTCACCTTTAGAAAACCAAGCGTGTGGACATACACACGGATTTTTTCAGTAGATCTACTTCTTCGAAATAATTTCCAAGTTTTCACCTTTAGAAAACCAAGCGTGTGGACATACACACAGATTTTTTCAGTAGATCTACTTCTTCGAAATAATTTCCAAGTTTTCATCTTTAGAAAACCAAGCGTGTGGACATACCCACGGATTTTTCAGTAGATCTACTCCTTCGAAATGATTAATTTCCAAGTTTTCATCTTTAAAAACCAGGCGTGTGGACATACCCTCGGATTTTTCAGTAGATCTACTCCTTCGAAATGATTTCCAAGTTTTCATCTTTAGAAAACCAGGCGTGTAGACATACCCACGGATTTTTCAGTAGATCTACCTCTTCGGAATGGGTTTCAAGTTGTCGTCCTTAGAAAGTCAAGTGCGTGGACATATCCACGGATTTTACAATAGATCTACATTCTCGAAAGCGTTTTAAAACAAATATACACCTAATGGTGATCTTATTTCACATCACAAGCTAACGGGTTCCCCTTTGGGCCAATCTTTTCTTGTGTACATCATAATCGTTTTCAGAAAAAAAAAATCAAAAATGGAGAAGAACAAAGATGCAGGAAAAGCGAGAGCCTCATCAAAGGAAACACCAAGGACAACTCCAGTAATGACTAGGAGCAAGCAAAAGGGCGAAAAGCTCAAAGCCACAGACAAAACGCAGAATAGAGCGGAGAGCTCGAGGCCTTTGGATGCAACCACTATTGCAGCGGAAGCCCTAAAGGCCGCGGCCGCCAAAGCCGCATCATCAAAGGCTGGGACATCCATAGGAGCGACCCCCAAAGTAACCGCTGCCACCCATCGACCATACGAACCGCGTGAAGGGATGGCAGAGTCGGGTTTGCAACAGCCTTTCTACGGGATGCCTCGAACTGACTAATAGAACGCGCCCCCACAAGTAAACCAACCGCTTCTGATAGAAAGCGTACACGCACCTCAGCCAGCGGAGCAACTACATCCGCAGGCAGATCCCCCATAGCCCTTGATTCAAATAGTGGACGAAGATAAAACGATAGCCGCGGAAGAACAATTGCCGGAAGGAACTCCTAATCAAGGATTAAACCAATCTGCCCATATGAGGGCAGAATTAGAAGAATTAAGGAGAGCTCAAAAGATATACGCGGAGGCGGTAGCTCTGTTGGCACAAGAAAACTAGCAACTCAGAGCTACCCGTAGTAGAGACACGGGAGTCCAGCGCGACGAAGCCAGCTTAATGGCACCAAGACCAAATCAGGATCGTAGGATGGTACTGGCCGACAACCCAGACCCTATGAATCCAAGAGATACGATAAGAAGACGAAGATCTGACCTAGAGGATAACCCACACAACGCAGACTACTTCGAAATCGGTCACCTACGCACGGGGCAACCTTCTGCCCAGGAAGAACATCAGCGCGCAATGGAAGATCTCCGCGCCGAGATGATGGCGGAGATCAAACAACTGAAAGCTAGGAAAGGGGGGTGGGGGAGACTGGAACAAATAATGAAGTAAGTGAGAACTACCCCCTAACACCGCACCTATCCAAGTCTCTCATCCCCCAGAAGTGCCCAGTCCCGTCCTTCGAATTCTATGACGGATCTAGCGACCCCGCAGCCCATCTTCGATATTATAATCGAATGATGGCACGATGGAATTACGACGAGGCCATATTATGCAGATACTTCCATTCAAGTTTGAAGGGGTCGGCGCTCTCATGGTTCGATAACTTGCCACTAAATTCCATCAACTCATACGATCAACTTACTGAAAAGTTCTTAACAACTTACATGTACAACAAGGTGGTAAACACCGAAATGGATAAGCTCTTCTCACTAGCAGTCCAATACAAGGAAACAATCAGAGAATACACAGACAGGTGGCACAAGATCTGCCAAGCCATCGGAAACGTAGATCCTGTGGTCAGCATCAACTGCTACAAGTGGGGGCTCGACAGAATGAGCCCTCTGTTTGTCGAGATCCACGGAATCATTCCTGCAACAGAAGGAGACCTTCGAGTGATCATAGAAAAGCATGCCAGGTTAGAAGAAATACAATGGGAAAACCCAAGGCTCTGACCGCGGACCAATTCTGCGGAACAATACAGCAGACCTATGGGGGGTGACTTGGGTGAAAAACCTAATGAAGATAGAAGAGAACGCAAGGATGATCGACGAGGAGGTACTAGAAAATTCGAAGATCGAGTTTTCACAAAGATGAAGGCCAGCTACTCGCGTATCCTGAAAGAAATCAAGGGCCGCGAGAAAATGGAGTGGCCATGGTCTAAGGGGAAGCAACCCCCTAGATCCGAGCATGCCAAAGAATACTGTGAAAATCATTATTTCAATGGTCACTGGACAGAGAAATGCACGAATCTAAAAATAATGATTCAAAAGCTAGTAGATGCGGGAGACCTCCAACAATTTGTGTACAAGATAGGCGAGGAAGATAAAGCTAAACGAAGCAAGCAAGTCCAACTACCTTAAGGCAATCGTACCCTCAACACCATCTCCTTTTCTGAGTCCGTGGGACCTACCCTAACGGCTCAGATAGGTAAGAGGTTGAGGAAACAGTTTCAAGATTACTGTGAGCTTTATATAATCGACGGGAAGGAAGTGGACGAACACGATCAATAGATGCACGCGCCCCTAACTTTCGACACGGACGATGTAGGTGAAGATATGGAAGATCATAACGATCCACTGGTTCTCACACTACCAATTGCAGGATGCAACATTAAGAAAGTCCTCATCGACGGGGGAAGCTCCGTAAACGTTCTATTTTATGATACATTCAAACGAATGGAACTCAATGATGAACAGCTGCTATCTTAGTACTACACCATCTACGGATTCAATGTAGCATCCACAAAGCCCTTAGGAGACATTATCTTGCGAGTTGATGCAGGACCATTGAAGGTTGACACGCGATTCATCGTGGTGGACGCGCCCTCACCATATAATGCTATAATCGTCTGAAGATGGGTGCATAAACTTAAAGGGGTGGCCGCTACCTATCACCAGTACCTCAGGTTTCCAACGCCCCAGGGGGTAATGGAGATAAAATATGACCAAGCCTTGGCACGAGAATGTCAAAATCTACAAAATAAGCTTAACAACGAACAAGATTAGCAGAGGAAGAACCGAAGATCGCGAAACAAGGAAAACAAAAAGGAAAAATCAATCAATGCTTACCTAGAAGAAATCTCCGGAAAAAGCTTTCCAAAGGGACACGTGGCGGGAAACACGGAGGAAGGTACCTCAGCCACAAAACAAAGCGAGGAACCCGTCAAATAACAATCAAAGAAGATTCCTCTCCTAGGGGAATCAAAGCCCACGTTTACACCTGTAGAAGCAGTGAAAGAGGTAAACGTAGGAACAGAAGAAGAACCGAGAATGATTAAGATCGGAACACTGATGGATAAGGAGCGCGAGGCATCTTTAATAAAGCTGCTCACCGAGCATGCGAATATCTTCGCATGGAAACTAGGAGACATGCCCGGCATCGACCCTAAGACGATCCAGCATGAGCTTCGCATAAAACAGGGCACACCGCCTTTCAGGCAGAAGGTGCGAAAAGTTGCTTCAGAGTACCACAAAGCCGTCGAGACGGAGATTTGTAAATTGCTAGAAGCCGGATTTATCAAGGAAGTCAAATACCCGACATGGATATCAAACATGGTCATCGTACCTAAAAAGAATGGCGGGGTGAGGATATGCAGCGATTTCACCAACCTCAACAAAGCTTGCCCCAAGGACAGTTATCCTTTACCAAGCATCGACCAACTGGTCGAAGCGGTCGAAGGATACGAAGAGATGTCCTTTATGGACGGATACTCCGGGTACAACCAAGTGTTCTTATCAGAAGAAGACCAACAACACACAGCGTTCTACACACCGCATGGACTCTACTATTATGTAAGGATGCCCTTCGGACTTCGAAACGCAGGAGAAACGTACCAAATGATGGTTGACGCCATTTTTAAGCCATGGATCAGAAATACCTTGGAAGTCTACGTGGACGATATGTTGGTCAAGAGTAAGCTGCGTAAAAATCATCATCAAGATCTAAAAGATATCTTTCAGGCAATGAGGAAACATAACATGAAGGTAAACCCGGAAAAATTCACATTCGGTGTTACTTCGGGGAAATTTCTCGGGTATCTAGTAACAAAATGAGGCATCGAAGTAGACCCTGCCAAAATTCAGGATATAGTAGAAATTCCCTCTCCAAGGAACCTGAAAGAAGTCCAAAGGCTCAATGGTTCCCTAGCAGCGCTAGGGAGGTTCATATCCAGGTCTTCAAACAAATGCAAGCTCTTTTTCAACATCCTTAAAAAAGGGACCAAATTTGAATGGACGGCAGAATGCGAGGAAGCATTCAAAGAAATCAAAGACTACCTTGCTGGGATACCCATCTTGCAAAAGCCAGACCCCGAGGAGGTTCTGGCCCTATACATAGCAGCAACAGAGGATGCAGTCAGCGCGGTGTTGGTAAAAACCAACACGAAGATAGAGCATCCCATCTACTACGTCAGCAAAACTCTCAACACGGCGGAAAGAAACTACACAAATATCGAGCAACTCATCTTGGCGTTAGTATGGGCTACCCAAAAGCTAAGGACCTACTTCTTGACACACTACATCCGCTTCCCCTGCAAAGCCCCGCTAGAAGCTTTCCTCAAAAGTGCGGGAAAAATAGGGAGAATCGCAAAATGGAATACCCATCTCGACCAGTACAACATCATACACGAGCTCCAACATTCCCAGAAGTCCCAAGTTCTAGCAGACTTCCTTGCCGACCTACCACTGGAAAACGATGAAGAAATCCGCATTGAAGGGATCAATACAGCGGGATTACCAAAGGGCAGCAGAAGCAAAGATCCCGTCGATGTCCTCAAGCCGGCAAACCCAAGACAGTGGTAAATCTTTGTCGATGGCTCGAGGAACAAAGAAGGAGCGGGCATAGGCATCGTAATCACTACCCCCACGGGAGACCGAATTATCCATGCATTCAGACTAGAGTTCAAAGAACACACCAATAACATCGTCGAGTACGAATCCGTTGTACATGCTCTACGTTTAATAATAGAAATGGGAATAAAAAATGTACGTTTGACTAGTGACTCACAACTGGTCATCAAGCAAATAGAGATGGAGTATAATGTGTATGACGAGACCTTGTCGGCATACATGACTTTAGTCCATACACTGGCACACCAAATACCAAACATCATATTCCGGCACTTAAGCAGAAAGGAGCTCAGGCACGCGGATGCTTTGGCATACATCTCATCTATGTTGAAAAACAAAGATATATAAGCAATCAAAATCACCAGAGTTTACGAGCCATCAATCCCTCCACGAGAACTCTGCGCTGCAAGCAGGAAACGAAGCACGGAGGGAGACGTGACAGACGATAATGTGGGAGAAAACATCACGGACGATTTCCAAGAAGATGACATCATGACAAGAGCAGATGAAGACGAGGACTTCAGCAGAGAAGAAGACTGGAGATTGGGTATCCACCAATTTCTAGAAAGAGGAACATTACCCAGAGACCGAAAGCAAGCTAGGAATATTCAATCAAAAGCAGGAAGGTACGATTTAAGTGGAAAGATTTTATATAGAAAATCTTTCCTCGGGTCTTTGTTACGATGCTTGTCCAGATCAGAAGGCCACTTAGTGCTAAAACATATCCATCGAGGAGACGCGGGGAATCACAGTGGGATGAGATCCCTAGCCGACAAGGAAAAAACACAAAGGTATTATTGGCCAACAATGATACGAGATGCTGCAAGGATGTCAAAAAGATGCGAAGAATGTCAGCGGTTCGGGAGAAGAATCCACGCACCAGCAACAATGCTAAACTCAGTAGATAGTCCTTGGCCATTTTCAAAATGGGGCATAGGCATCGTAGGACCCCTGACCGAAGGGTCAGGAAAAAGAAGATTTTTGATAGTGGCCACAGACTATTTCAGTAAATGGGTAGAATCCAAAGCTTTTGCCAGAATCCGCGACTCAGATGTCTTCACATTCATCTTTCAGAACATAATCTGCCGGTTTGGAATCCCGGCGGAAATTGTCTCTGACAATGGTAACCAATTACAAGGTAAAAACATCGATCTACTATTTGATACTTTCAAAATCCGAACAAATAAATCGACACCAATATACCCTCAAAGAAATGGCCAAGCAGAGGCTACAAACAAGACCATCGCTCTTATTCTCAAAAAAAAACAATTAGACGAGCACAAAGGACGATGGTGTGAGCAACTACACAATGTCCAATGGGCATATCGAACTACCCGAAGATCAGCTACAAGGGAATCCCCTTTTTTGCTGACTACGGAGCAGAAGCCGTTATCCCCACGGAAATCATCATGCCGACAACAAAGACAAAAGCGTGGGAAAAGAACCTAACAACGGACATGATGCTGGAAAGACTCGACAATCTCGAAGAAAGAAGAGAAGCAGCACTACAAAAGATGGAGAATTACCAAAGAATATTAGCAAGGGAATACAAAAAAAAGGTTAAACTTAGGAATTTCGTGGAAGGAAAGTATGTGCTGAGAACCATACCCCAATACCAAAGAGAAAAGAAGTGGGGCAAGCTGGCACCAACATAGGGAGGACCTTATGTCATACAAGATGTAGCATGAAACGGATCCTATTACATGCGCAACCTAAAAGGGGAATTCCTCCGCCATCCATGGAACGCCAAGTACCTCAAGCCGTACCATCCTTAAATCACAACGTAGCGTTGCAACTACGTAAAGAATACCAGAAGAAGAAGACGATGTTTTTCGATATGTTTCTATCTCTGGGCGAGGAATAGCAGGCCTAAATAAATCAATGAAATAAACTTTCTTGCATATCTATGAAAATAAAATACAAGGGTAAGACATCCAGCAAAAGGAAATCTCCAACTATTCTAAGTCAGCGGGTCGACGGAATGAGGGACATGTACATAGTAACACCCCATATCCTAGAACGCTGCATCCACCCCCACCGTTTGGGAATCCTCTGATCAAGGATTAGCCATCGGGGTGAGAGGTCTCAAGATGTTCACGAAGGTACACACCTTCGGCATCGCACTCAAAAATTAGGTCAACGGGTCGACGGAATGAGGGACATGTACATAGTGATACCCCATATCCTAGAACGTTGCACCACCACCACTGTCTGGGAATCCTCTGGCCAAGGATTATCCAGCGGGGTATCTGGTATCAAGATGTTCACGAAGATACATACCTTCGGCATCATACTCAAAAATAAGGTCAGCAGGTCGACAAAATGAGGGACGTGTACATAGTAACACCCCATATACTAGAACGTTGCACCAACCCGCACCATCTAAGAATGATCTTGTTAAAGGGTTAACCAGCAGGATAATAGATGTCAAGATAATTAACAAAACTAACCAACAAACGATGATCCATTCCAGAAAAGTTGATTACAAGCTCGATAAGATAAGCAAAAGAGAAAAAAAACAAATTAAGCAAAAGAAGTTCGACAGACACAAAAAGAACTCTATAATCAACAAGGATCAACTTTCTACAACTAAATAGAAGAATCTACTTGGACGATTCTGTGCCACCAGTAGGGCTCTCCCTCTGCAGTGAAGGACCGCTCCCACCTGAAGAAGGACCCGAAGAGCCATACGGGGCCGAAGGTTTAGGACGACGAGGATAGTGCTTTTCAAGACCATGCTCGGTTAGGAGGTCATGCTCTATCTTGGCCAGCACCTTGTTCGTCTCTTCGGTTAGATGGCATCAAGCTTTGTAAGTAATAGTGGTGTTATGCATCTCAGCCTGAGACAACAGGGTAGACAAACAGTTCACTTCCAAAGAGGCCAACTGAGCTTTTTGTTCATTAGTCGTAGACAAGCCTTTGAAATACGAGGACTGACCCTCCTGTTGCACCAAGGCAGTCTGAGACTGCTCTAGATCAGATTGAGCCTTGTTAAGTTTTTCATTTGCAGCGAGAAGCTGTCCCTGGAGCTCTGAAAAATAAAAACGAAGGGTTAGACCCGCGAAGCACGAAAATCACACCCAGCAAAGCAAATATATACCTTCGACTCAAGAAGAAGCTATTTCATACTCGTTAACAACCGCATCCCGAGCATCGTCAATAAATTCATACTCATCGGATATTTTCTTATAATCATTTTGAAGAAGGGAAAGAGAAAATTGACTAGCGTCTAACTCTACCTGCTTCATTGAATCCAAATGACGAAGATGATTGACTTCGTTATTTAGCTTCTCCATTCCTTTATTAAGTCGGTACATATTAACTTCAAGGTTTCTCTCAGACTCGGCTTGACGAGCTACGTCGGCCCGAGATGCGGCTAAGGCTTTTCCAAGGAAAGAGGCCCCGACACGAGCATCATCTCTTTCTTTAACAAGACGTTGAGTACACTCCCGTACGTTGGAATCTCGGGAGGAACGAGCCTAACGTAGCTCTTCTTCCAGGAGATTCATCTTAGCCGACAAAGACGAAGCAACCTCGTGGGCTTCACGAAGGTTATCACGTGTCCACGTCAAAGTATCATTAAAAAGACGACGGTCTGCTTTATACTTATTTTGCATATCAACTATCTGGGTATGCCTTAGACGCCATACCTCGGCCTTGGCATCCCACCTCTCGGCCTCACTCTTAAGTTGTTCCACTAGTTCGGCAATATGGGTCTTCTGCCGCTCTCTCTCATTTCGAAGCCATATCATCTCAGGGACTCCACCCACTGAAGATAGGGCGGGGATACTCAGACGGAACATGAATTACTAAAAAGAAAACAACGATAAACATGAACAAGGGACAAACTTGTAAAAGAAGAAGCACTTTTTCGAACGACCTCCAACTCGCTACACACCATAGCAAGCTCCAAACGAAGCCTCTCTTCTTCGGCGCCCAGATGCTCCTTCCCCTTAAGACGATCCTTCATCTCACTTATATCCTTATCTCTGGCAGAGATTACAGCCTCCGCCATAGCCATCTCCTCCTCTCTGTGACGAAGCTTACCTTCTAACTTAAGAGACTTGGCCTTAAAAAACTGGTACAAATTATGATTGCATTATTCACTTTGCATCACCTACGAAGAGCATCAGGTCAGAATGCCGCGGAATGGCCACAAAATACAAAACAGTAAAACACGACGTACCTCCAACATCCGCTGGTGGGGGTAACCATACTGATAACCATCATCTATGGCCATCATATCAACGACGGTGGCTGGAGGGTCAACCACTAAGGTAGCCTCCAGTGACCTCAAATTCTTATCCCACACCTCCGCGACTCGATCTTCAACGGATAACTGCATCATCTTTCGGGTATAGGCGTCGGAATATTTCTCCCCAGGAACCACGGGTGCAGGGTTCAGAACGAACATCAAATTTTTCTTCTTCAGCCAAGCAAGAACAACGTCATCACCTTCCAACATCAAAGATGGCGAAGGGGACCGAGCTGAAGGTTCCGTGCCCAAAAAAACCTTCTCAGAGGTATCAACATGCGCGGAAGTCTGCACCGCAGCTTTCCATTTACCAGATGTATCCAGTACGTACCAATCATTATTTGGGGAAAGCAGAGAAAACTCATCAGCAAGACCCATGGTAGCACTCACATCAAAGGACGGCACTGCGGATTGGACCCGACCAAAAGAAAATTCTGTACCAACAGGGTCCCCACCAATACTACCAGCAGTAGGAGTGCCCTCGGAATCAGCACTAACGGGGGTACTCTGCGTACAACCACCAGCCGCGGTAATTTCCGCAGTCTTCCCAACAAAGGGGGTACCCTTTGCACCACCAACATCAGAATCCTCACGAAGAGGAGGAGAAGTTTCAGTACGTTCCTCTCCATCAGACATATCTTCATCTTCCTCGAAATCATCATTAGCAGGACTAGTTACCTCCTCTTGGACCTCTGCCTCATCAACAACAATGGTAGAAGAGTGCTTGGGGACAATCCTCCTTTTCTTTGTCCCCTACAGAGAAATAAGAGAATCAGATCGACATTCTTTCCTTCACTCAAAAGATTTTTTTTTGAGTAAAGAAAAAGAAGGGGCAACTAAAGGAATAAAGGATCCGCACCTTCACAGCCGCAGTAGCAACACCCGAACTCTCCTCGTCGGCATCAACAACAACGAAGTCATATGGAAAATTCATACCTTCAAAATTCAAATACCAAGGGCAGAAATTTCCATAACGAAGAGGAGGAACCTCACGAGGAACGCTATCAACAGTAGGACGCCACCCTTTGGGACCTGGAATCCAACCCCAAGCCCACGGACCAACAATCTCGATAAAGGTGGCATGCCACTCATAGTCATGATCGCGCTTTATCCTCTCACGAGAATCAAAAAGTTTCTTATTAGCATACCCTTCAGTACCAGGAACATACTTAAACTTGGCATCGCTAACCTCGCTCAAAAGACGAATCTCGCCGCGGGAGGCAGCAATATTACGAAGGCTCACACTCCACGACTTACGGTTCCTGCTGTTGACATAATCCCCGAAAGAATTGTTGAAATTCTGAGGGGTATACCACTCCCTCTCAGCAGGATCAGGGGTATAACAAGTCATCACCGTCTCTCCCTTGCTACGAAGATAGCACTCCTTCAAAGCGCGGATATAATTCCCAGTCAACTGGGATACATAACGACTATGGGTATTTGTCGAGGAACCTTCGCGACCAGCCAACACGTCATAGTAAAAAGAATCACCTGAATTGTACAAAGGCAGCATAAGACCCGCTTCGAAGGCCCCCACAGTAGTCAACAAATGAAACTCATCGAACTGGTATCTCGAGATAAGATCATAAGTAATGTCATCATCAGGGGCATAGAAGCGGACGTCAAAATCTTGGAGCTCATGCTTCTCCTTAAACACTTCCAGATCAACGTGTTTGAAGGTAACTCTTTTCTTCCCAACCAAGACGCTTCGAATAACCAGCGAAGCATCCTCCTCATCGAGATGATCCCGCGCGGAGTCCTTTGAAGGGCTCGTTTCCAGGACCTTCCTCTTCGAAGGCACACTCTTATGCGGCTCAACCTTCGAAGTACCAGCCTTAACATATTTTCCTCTCGAGGGGATCGCCGGAGGAGGAGGAAGAGGATTCTCTTGTAACACCGACGGAACCAAAGAACGAAGGGGACGAACATCCCAAGCTTCGTCACGAGGAACACCCTGCGTATTTCTAGGCTCGTCACGCGAACAAGAAAAGGCGCGGGTAGCAGCATATCTAGAACCAGGGGTATCCCTCGGAGTATCTCCATTCCTCGAAGAATGCCTGTGACCGGAAGATGACGAAGCCCTCTGAGAACGAAGATCCACATGCGAAGCCCTAGAGCCTTCGGGCGGAGATATATCCGGGTCTCTATGAGGAGGAGATCTGGGAGGACTAGGCGGCGGAGTTTGGTAATGAGCCCGCGGACGCTCAGCCATATCTACGGATACACAAACAAATAATAGATTCCGCAGAACCACAAATGAAGATCAAAAAGTTGAAAATTCTAAGGAATATGAAAACCCTAGCTAAACTCATGAAACAGGAGGGCGCTCTCCAACCATAAGCTCGTAACCCTTGAAAATGAAGAACAGGGGAAAGTATATATACTTTGTATATGTGTTCTTCATCGCAAGGATAACGAGACATCAACAGATGATGATCAATAGGCGAAAAATGATACCAAAGATTAAACTCTTACCTAAGACAGATGCTTCAAACAGCGAAAGGGCAAGCAATAGCAGATAACGAGCACAGAGAATCAAGGACGGGTCACATTCAAGACGAAGCAGAAGTAGCAGTAGTAGAGGTAGCAGTTAATGGCGTCCAAACAAAATAGAAGAATTTTCAGAAGGAAAGAACCGACAAGAGAGAATGAAATTTATTTCACATTCTCTCCCTCCTTATAAACATCTAAGGAATTTGAAACCGCCCCTTCTCCCAAGGAGAAGTTATTGCAAGAAGTTAATGCATAGTGGGAAACGCGCCCTAAAATCAAGGGGAAGTTATTGGGCGAGTGGGGAATATGTGACGGTTTTCCTCTCACTTCAACTGACATTAAGTCAGAAGAAAAGGGGCAAATTGTAAGTACATACTTCCACCACTCTCCACGTGTCTTCGGATAAACACGTGGATGGCATGTGACGCAGGGCATCAAAAGATGATGCCACCTGGGTATAGACAAGAGACGTGTACCGGCAGGAAGGGACCCTCGTCTCACACATCCAAGGGCCACACGCCAAGGGGCACCGAGGTAAGGCATCACTGCGAAGGACCAGATACGCCCTCGGATCTACTTTATCCCATCTCGAGAAAGACCGAAGATCAACGGTCAGGGATCAACTAGCTGACACGGACATGACAGGAACAAAAGACCGTTCCCTGCCGCGTACAGAAGGCCCAACTACCCGCATTAAACACCTGAGACACGTGTCAATCAACCGACGGAAGAGAATACCCTACCTCTTCGGAAATAACGAAGGGAATGAGGGGGCATCGTAGCAAACGAAGATGTCCGCGTATCGGCACAAAGCACAAGACGATAAGATTTTAACGGCTCCTTCCGTTGACCCCACAATAGAACTCCTATAAATACCCCTCCTCCCTAAGAGAGAGGGGCAGGTTGAGAAGAAGGGAAGAGGAGGAGAGAGAGTTAGAAAGAGTACGTAATCCCGCTGCCTCAGTGAGAACCCCTAAAGTCATTTGACTAAGTTTGTAATCAATCAATACATAATGAAACCTTTCTTTTACCCCGTGTATGTAGGCCTTAGTGCTGAACCACGTAATTATTTGTCTCCTTTACATCATGCACTTTAAATTACGCACTTTATATTGTGTTCTTTACATTATGCAACCTACGTTATACTCTTTACATCCCGCACTTTACGTTCGTTCCATGGTTACTTACCATTTTCTATGCACTCTGTGTTAAATACTCGATAAGACAAGGACGAGTCTGAAGACTCAGAGTCGATGAATCGATGTACACACTATTTTTCTATATACGATATATCCAGCCCATGAACTTCGGTGCGTACGAACATTGTTTGTGGACACGTAGATACCTGCGTATTTTACGTGTTCATAGGAAAAGTGCCATGTCCACTTAGTAAACCATGTTTTGTCCTATTCCTTTGAGTGATTATTAATCTTCTGGCCTTAGGATGGTCTCAGTGGGTTGCATAGAAAAATAGTTCATCCGTCTTTGATGCGGTAAACAGTAACACTGGAGCTTTTAGTGGAAAACGCCATTTTAACTTCATATTCAATCATTTATTATCGATGATCCAATTCATTTGTACTTTCTACAAAAGCACTAAAATAGTGTTATTAATCAAAATGCCGAGTACTAACAAATATAAATATGGGTATAAAATATAGTATTTATGTGCTTATCAACTAGGTAAAGATGAACTTGGCTAAAGTGAAAGCTTTACCAACACATATTTCGAGAAATAGATAAGCGAGATGTACTCAGCTCGAAATACCATATGTGTATAATCTTAGTCTATATAGTAATACGACTTTTTTCTCAAGATAGGAGATAGAGTAGATAGACTTTTGAGTGATAGATAAGTTCAAGTCTCCACATACCTTTTAGTCGATGAAGATCCACTAGTTCCTTGAGAAGTCCTTAATCTTGTATGATGATCGCCATGGAGTTCTTGAGCTCAACTACACTTTCTATCTTAGTCCGAGACCTTAGCTATAGTAGACTAAAAATCAAGACTTTATAGTTTTGATCACTAGCATTGACAAACATGCTTGAGATATCAACGCAAACGAGTTCAACCGAGCAATGCTCTAACAATCTCCCCCTTTATCAATTTTAGTGGAAAAACTATTAATACATATGGAATACAAAAAATATATAAATAAACTTTGTATCTCCTATTCCACATGTCTAATCTTCAACATTACTCGAAATCTTCGTCATTTCCAAGTAGTCCAATGATCCCAAAGGTTGTAAGTTTAACATCATCGTTGTTGAAAATCCATAGCTATAACAACGAGAAAACAAGAGTTCTCAATCATTGTTATATAGTGTCATAGTATCATTACACAACGTCAAAGTCCAATTGCATCACAACTTTATCAACAATACTATGGTGATACGTCACTCCCCCTTAGTCAATAATCCATCTCACATGGAAACCACTCCCCCTTACATAATGATCCGAAAACCATATGTATTTGTAGTATGAACTACATATTAATTCTCCCCCCTTTTGTCAATAAAATTGGCAAAGGTACAAGAACGAGATCCTTATGAAATTTCTGTAAGAGACATTTCATGACCAAAGGTAAATGTATATCATCTTGTTTATATGCAATCATAAAGCCGAAGCTAAATGCATTCATCAAGGAGTTCATAAAGATACAAGATAACCCCTATAATATTCCACAGCCGCACTCCCCACAAAGATTTGGCAATTAAGCACAAGTTCAAAAGAACTCTCCCCCATAATATGCCATTCCCAAGGGAACAACAAGAGCGACCTTAATTTCAAAAGAAAATAAGGATTTCTTTGGACTCAAAAAATATCATACAAATATGAATTTTTAATCCAAAAGGAAATATTCAATCAAATTAACCGTAATCGAACTATGATTAATTTGACTAAATATGCTCAACACAAGTAAACTTATGGAGACTTAATAACTCGATTAAATTAATTACAAGAGAACCCATAATTAATCTAACCGGAATACACAATTAAACTAATAACAAAAGTAATCAATTTAATCGTTTATGATCACATAATAAAATCTATGGGGCGATGACTATGTTAATCATAAAAACAACCAACCCAGTCGAAAATGATCAAACATAAGACAAACTTACGAGTCATAACTAAATAATCACACAAGATGATAAATTTAGTTCAATATGCTCGACATAAAGTACCTTACGGAACACAACTAAGATAATCACAAATAATCAACTTGGTTGTCTAGTGCTCGACATAAGAAAAAATACGGAGCCTCACAGTATTACACAAAAAATATGGATCAGGGAGGATCAAATACTGCGGAAAACACAAGGATTCATTCTATGTTTCCATCACCATTTGCACAATGACATACAATAGACATAATCCTTGAATCACAAAATATTTTAACCTATCTTACATCAATAATTGACAATATAGGCTTACTTTTGTGTTTGTCAAAAGTCTATTCATTCTTTCATCAATACTTGCATATCAATTCATAAACGACTTTACTTTTGACAAAGTATGGGACAATCAAGTTCACGGACGTAAACACACATATCCTATAACAATATTACAATATATAAAATCATAAAGATTAATACTGCAAAAAAAATCATCTTCCAAATCAACTTTAGAATAAATCTAAAAATATTGCAAGATGAAAACGTTGGACATAGCTATGTGAAATCACAATAATTGCTATTCCAAACTCTAGTAATCCTTCTTAAAAACAAGAATATATTCTCATAAGAAGTTTCTTAGGCATCAAGACAAACTCGTAATGCACATATACGATGATTTGTCCTTAGAGGGTAGAATAAATCTTTTTCGCCCGGATTTATACCAAGAAAAGATACCAAAGGCGTATAAAAATATTTTCTTAACAAAGAAGAACATACAAAGTCATTAACGACCATGCACCATAGTTCACATAAAATAATTGTGAACATTCAAGAATCCCATAGTAATGCGTACTACTGCCTATTCTTGAACTCCCTTCTTTGTGATTCACCAACAACATTCTTGTAAATGCTACAAATGAGCTTAGAAGAGCAGTACTCCATGAAATCAAGTTTCCAAGTTCAAGAGAAGTGGAACAAGTGCAACAAAACAGAGCAAAATAATCAAAAACATGATACATGACAAATACCAATCTCAACTCATCCAAATTCAAGGTTTATTATCTCCATTTTGAAGAGAATTCAAAGAGGAAGAGAGTTCAAAAATAATGAGGTCAATCCGAGTTCGGAAGAAAAAGTTACGGCGAATATTTTTTTACCGAGTATTGACGTCAAGTATGCATACGGGTTTGTAAACGAATTTTCGTATCCTGGAGCAGTATGCAGACGGGGTTTGCAAACTTAATGATAGGTTGGGAAACCTACAATAAAATACTGCAAGTGCACATCGTCTAACTAGTAGACAATGGCAAGTACAGGTCGCTCCCACGAGGAGTGTGAAAATACTACTACTAACTAATATCAAAAATAACTAATCAACAATATAATGTTTTGAGAGTTTTCAGAAATTCGAACAAAATGAAATAACAAATAATAAAGATGTAACCAAGAATGTGAGAGTCGGTAACCAGAGTTTTATGGAATCGAATACTATTTCTATTCAATTACTGAAATGAAACATAATTATGAATATTTGTTTATCTTTCGTTCTATTGACATCATCTATTATAAGCATAGAGTCGCAAATATCACTGGTATACTAAAAGCATAGCACATCAAAAGATTAAACCCAAGCATGCACTATCAAATTGTATTAGCCAGAAAATCATACGAAATAAAAATTATTGATTCACAAATTGTATCTGGCTCTTCTAAGTATAACCCATCAAAAGATTCAACCCAAGCATGGACTATCAAATAACGAGACCAAAATTATTTGTAAAACTATCCAATTACGCACAAAGGTTTGTAAAACCGGTAATGCAACAACTCATACTTCAATCAATCGATAGATAAACAATAATAAAAAATTAATCAATTCAAATCATAATGGTCTATTGCTTCATAATTCAATTTAATCACAAATGGCCTAATACCCATGTAGTTTCAACCATAAAAACCCTAGTTACAAAATACTTAGCAAGACATGGCGTTCTCAAAAGCCATAAATAAATATCAATAAGAATCGACAATGAAACGATTAGAATAGCAAACCGTATTCGTCTTCCTCTTGCTCGGCTCTCTCAAACGGATGTGCCTCCCTCTACTTTCTTCTTTCTCTATTTTTTTATATATGTGTTGCTGCGAGTCCAAAATAAGACCTAGAAAATATTTGCTTAGGCCCAGTCCAAGTACCGATCTCAGTTTCCAAAGAACCTTATTTTTGGCATACAACAAAATTTGGGGGCATGCACACTTAGAAGGAACCCAATGCAAAATTATAAGGGCTGTCCTAATGATGGTTAAGTTACTATAATGCCCATGCCTAGTTTAAACTACATTACTACCCTTCCACTTAATTAAATTCTAATCCTAAAACAATCCCACTAATTAACCCATCCCACTAATTAACCAACCACCCACTAATTAACCATTACCCACTAATTAACTCACCCATTAAAACTAAAACGGTTACTTAAATATTATTATTATTTTCAAAGTTTTGAAAACCAAAAACCTTCTCTCTCCCTCTTCTTCTCCAAATTTTCTAAAAATTTCTTCGATTAAGTTCTCGATTAAACACATACATGGCACCTTGTGTTAATCAATGCCTTAGAAATACGGTGCTGAATCCTGGTGTTGCTTATGTAGCATCTCAATCTAGGGTTTTTGGAAAAGATGGAGATGAAGTGGATAGTGGATCGATTGGTATTGCAGAGGGACAAATAGAGGACGATTCTTTAAAATTGCACATAGAAAGGTATTTCCCACAAACCCATTGTTTATTTTTGCGTATTTCGTTGATTTATGACATGTAATCGATGATTCGTCTAGGTTTTTGTTAGTTTCAGTGTAGTGTTCCGCAGAAATGTCACAACCGAACTTATTTTTTTATACAGATGAAGAACAGTGCGGCTTAAAAGTTGTTAGATTTTGAAAATCGTATGAGCCGAACCAGTGGGTTCGGCACAGAAAATTTTGTATGAAAACCAGCCAAACTTATATAATAACTGATCTATTACTGTTGGGTACATTGTTCGGCTCATTGTGATAAATATCGAATGTGTCGAACCTTTCTCTGGCCATGTCTTATACTGTTTGGCACCTTGTTCGGCTCATATTCATAAATATCGTAAGAAAAAAACTCGGCTTTTAATTTTGGTTTTTGTTTATGCCGAACCTACTTTTCAAAAGGTTCAGCTGTTGCGATTTTAATTTACTTAGCTGAACTATCTTGGTTCGGCGTTAAACCTGTTTTAAATGTAAGCCGAACTTGCTTCCGTTTCCCAAAGTTTACAACCTCCATGATCCAATTCTACTGATCCTAATAAACAAGTTTTGTGTTTTATTTTTTATATTGTTGGTGTAGGTGTTAGAGCACTGCTCGGTCAAACTCGCATGCGTTGTTATCTCAAGCATGTTTGTCAATCTTAGTGATCAAAACTATATAGTCTTGATTTCCAGTCTACTATAGCTAAGGTCTCGGACTAGGATAGAAAGTGTAGTTGAGATCAAGAACTCCATGGCGATCATCATACAAGACGAAGGACTACTCAAGGAACCAGTGGATCTTCATCGACTAAAATGTATGTGGAGACTTGAACTTATCTATCACTCAAAAGTCTATCTACTCTATCTCCTATCTTGAGACAAAAGTCGTTTTACTATATAGACTAAGAATATGCATATGTGACATTTCGAGATGAGTATATCTCGCTTATATATTTCTCAAAATGGGTGTTGGTAAATCTTTCGCTTTAGCCAAGTTCATCTTTGCCTAGTGATGAAAGTCATGTTATATTTCAATCACTTTGGAAATTGCTCTGACGAAAACTAGTTCGTGAATAACAATTATATGACGTCCTCTGAGAATGTTTCAATGATTGAAATGAAAGTTTAGACTATATAACCATTGCGGGATATAAACATTGTTGTGGCAACACATATATGTATAATTCCTTAACACTTGAACCGAAGTTTGCGAACTTTGTTGATCAAGTGGAACCGGAACGTGAGCAGCAACTCAGTCCGTGAACTGGCATAAGTTCTCGAACCCGAGAATATCTGCTGAAGTTAAAGCTCAGGTGCGATGTCTGCGAACCCGATCCTTAAAACGGAAGTTCTCATCCCGAGAAATTCTGCTGGAGTTTATTAACTTCAAAAGGTTAGCTTGAGTCCGCGTACTCAAAAGGTTATGTCTGAAAATGTTGATTCGTGAACTTATTCTAAATTACTAAGGAATGCTTTTGCAAACCGTGGCTTTATAGTTCATGATTAATGATTCGAGTGAATCACATCATTTTTGATTCAATTATGTTTCTCGTAGTACTTGAGATCTCATAGCAATTGAACACCTCTCTAACTAGTTCATTTGAGTCATTTGGACTAGTTATTGTGAAGAAGAATATGGTTGATATGAAAGTTATCATTTGGCTAACCATTTGGTTGGCTAATATTGAACCAACCATTGTACACGTTTGGGTACGGTTACATAAACTCAAATCGTCAAGTACATGTGTGTATGACAAGCTAAGTTTTCGATCTAACGGTTGAGAGATATTAGCTTGTATCTAATCAGGTTTTCATCTAACGGTGAATATTGAATTCTTTGTTACTAAGCTAACATTGATTGCAAACCATGATTTGAAAGACTATATAAGGAGAACTCTAGCTATTGGAAAAACTAAACCCCACACACTTTTCTTGTGTGATACTAGTTTTCTCTAAGCTAGAGTCGATCTCCATTAACCCTTGAGTTTTCTCTCTAAATTCGGGTTAACGACTTAAAGACTTCATTGGGATTGTGAAGCCAGACCGATACTACTTTTCTTGTAGTTATATGATCTGATCTTACTCTTTCTATCGTACAAGTACAATTGTAATAATTGGCTTGAGATTTATATCTCCGATAGGCAAGATAAAAGTAGTCACGAACATCTTCGTCTCATTGTTTGTGATTCCTCAATAATCTTCTTCGCTGCGTCGATTAATTTTATTGTGAGGTGATTGATGAAACTGAGCTGTTCTTCGGGAATATAAGTATGGTTTTATTGATTGGTTCCTGTTCACCTTGATTTATCAAAATACGGAACAAAACTCATAGGTTTATTCGTGGGAGATGAATTTATCTATTACCTGTAGACTTTTATGTGTGAGACAAATTTGTTTGATAAAGTCTTCGACTTTGGGTCGTAGCAACACTTGGTTGTGGGTGAGATCAGCTAAGGGAATCAAGTACGCAGTATCCTGCTGGGATCATAGGCGTAGGAGCATAACTGTACCTTGGCTCAGTGTGAGATTGGTTGGGGTTCAACTACAGTCTAGACCGAAGTTAATTTGGAGTAGGCTAGTATCTGTAGCGGCTTAATACAGTGCATGTTTAATCTGGACTAGGTCCGGGGTTTTTCTGTATTTGCGGTTTCCTCGTTAACAAAATTCTGGTGTCTGTGTAATTTCTATTCCGCATTATATTTTGTTATATAATTAAAATAATACAGGTTGTGCATTGTTCAATCGATTAGAATATCTGACCTTATTGGTTGTTGATTTAAATCGATTGACACTTGGGTATTGGTCTTTAGTACCATCCAAGTTATCTCTCTTTGATTAGACTCGCGAATCTTATTTTCTTGAGTAAATCAAATTGAGAGATTGAGATAATAACTCCTTGAGATATTTTTTATTGATTGAGTCTTGTTGATTCTCTAGAAAACAACTCAGAGTTTTCCATATAGATTGCTAATCGAAATATTGGGTGAGGTTGTTAGATCCCCGCATTTTCAGTAGGTATGGATATATGACCATTTCCCGGATTTGAATTTATTCAAGGAAGATGACAAATAGATAGACACATTCCCTACCTCGGCCAAATGGAGTTTCAAGGAAAATAAGAAGAGGAATAAAAAGGAAATCTTGATAGCTTTGAGAGAAAAGTTAGACTCTTTCACTGTTGAACAAGTTGTATTTCAACCATACAAAAAGGATGAAGAAGATGATGAAGTTGATGGGGATGAAGATATGCCATTGGGGATGTATTATGGGCCATTGTTTTATCCCGAAGGCTTTACAGTGTTTGATCCCAGTCGAGTACTCCGTCAATATGTATTTATCCAAACGATTTCGGTGCTAGAGGAATCAAAGTTCAAGTTGTTGTCCAATGGTTCTAAGGGAACAAAGAGTACAGAAAGTTCATGGAATGCCGAATATGATCCCGATCCTACCATTGATTGTTGGAATAAATTGGAAGATAACAAATTAAGTTGGGTTGACTTAGAAGTGTTGCGTGACGAGCCTTGTGAAGTTGACACGGCTTATATAGATTGGTATAACCAAATTTCACATCCTTTAATCATTAATAGGGAAATTCAAGATTTGGTAGATGGTAAGATGGGAAAGCGAACACAAAAGGAAGTCGAGCCGAAGACGAGGAAGAACACAAAGGGCATGGTTGAAGTCTTGAAGATGTTTCTAAGTCTTACCGAACTATGGTATATTGAGTGCATACTTTTAAACTTGTTTTCAATATATTTTTTTATTGTTGCTTATATGTTTTAACTAAATTTTATCAGATGGCTGGGGGTAACGACGTGTTGAAGGCTATGAAGAAGAAAATTGATTGCAATGTGGATATGGCGGTGGAAGAGCAAGAATATATGTACAGCCGTTGGATGGAGTAATAAACAAAGGTAAAGGTGCGAGTGGAAGTGGTGATAAAAAAGGTCATGGTGGTGGAAGACGCGGTAGTGCTCAATAGATGGTTTGGTTTTTAAGTAATGTTTGATTTTAGCACAATTTTATTTAGTTGAAGAAAACAATATTATGTGTTTGGTTTTCGGTATAATGTTTTGATGTTTAACTACAATGTTATGCTTTTATGTTTAAGTGAAATGCTAAGCTTTGAGTACACTCCGATACGTAAGTTACAGTATAAAGTTCGGCTTATAAATATGTAATACGAATTAGCCGAACCTTATTGTGACATTACTCAATTTTCTAAGTAAAAAGCTCGGCGTATAAGTGTTTAACGCGTATAATCCGAACCTTAAACCGTTACATTCGACTGTTCTCTTATTAGTAAGTTCGGCACCAAGTTCCATCCTTGTAAAAAGCCGAATTTGTTGCAAAGTATTAGAATATTCTAGAGACTTGTAAATTACTGTACTACCCTTAAGTTGATATAAAAGCAAAAAAGTCTCGTGTCATTTTATCTAGCTCCGCATATTCATGAGGTTTGAGTCTTCCGGCTCTATAATGTCCATGAAGATCCTTTGGACATGGGTGGTTATGACGGCAATCCATATCTTTATTCATTGTGAAAATTCCTTCATCTATGTTCCAATTTAAGACGATCTTGAAAGGACAATTTATCTTCCTTGTTTTAGTCTTATATTTTTTCCCGGTCTACCCAATATACACCGCACCTTTTTTCGGCTTGCTTACTTTCTTCCCACCTCTCTCACAAACCATCTCAACCCTCTCCTTTAAGCTTTGTCTACCTTTAACTAGGACGCAATTGATTTTCCAAGCATGTTCCTCAACCCATTTAACAACTTCTTCTTTGGTTTTCCACGTCTATATATCCACAAGTACAAAACTTAAGTTTTATTAATGATTTTGCATACAACATACTTGAAAATTAATAAAAACATAAACCACGTTAGTTACCTACCAAGTCAGTTTGGAAGTGATCTCTAGTATCTTCATGAATGATATCAACAAGTGGTGGTTGATCCTCCATAGTTTCCATTTCAGGAACAATTTATAACAATATCGCACAGGTTTTGGGTCAGGTTCGACTCACACTAAGTACTATATTAAAGCCGAACTCAAGGTTCGGCTAGTTTGTGTTTGACTTATCAAGCCGAACTAGTTCTCAAACATAGACTCGACCAATTTGGCACTAATATTATAAGCCGAACCATAAGACTTGAAATTTCAAAAAACAAAAATTAATGTTCGGCTGGATAATGTGTAAGCCGAACATTACACTGTAACTTGAAAAAAAAATTGTACACGGTTCGGCTTATATTATCACTTTTAATTTGAGCTAACCATGAAAAAAATTTGGCGCGCAAATAATTGAATGACAGTTCGGCGTGTATATTTCTCAATCGAAGAAACCGAACTGTTCTTATTTTTAATGGTTCGGAACACCTATTATCTGCCGATCCTTTCTCTGTTGCTTCGAACTAGTTGCAAAAATCATAACTTTTGGTGAAATCAAGCTACAAAACGGACATTAAACAATGTCTACAACCATACCTGTGTATTATTAGCAATGGGTTCCTCATCTATGTACTCATCTTCGTGATTTGGCTCCATAAAGGAATCATCTTGAGCTTGAGAAAAAAGTTGAGTTTGGGTAAAATCATTTTCATAATCCAACAAATCAGCCATGTATGGATCTCCATCGTAATTGATATGTATTTTCTTAGCTTTACGTGATGAAGATTCACCTTCCTCACTCGAATTTGTATCACAAAGATCATAAAGAAGAATTTTTTTTTCCTCCTCTCCTTCTTCTTTCCTCCTTCTTCTTTTTCTAAAATAACTCACTAAATAAAACTCACTAACTAACTATCTTTAAAAAAAAATTATCATCCTAAATTAACACTAAACTAACTACAATCATTAACAACTAATTAACCAGATTAACACTAATCTCATAAGGGTATTTTTGCATTTATGAAAATAAGAGGATAAGGGCTACCCTAAAAATACTATTAGCACCCCCTTTTTGTCTTATCTTGTATGCCCCCAAATTTTGTTGTATGCCCCAAAATAGGGTTCTTTCCAAATCCAGGCTATTTCAGAAGTCCGTCCACAGCTCCAATTGACATCCATGAGCTTCTAGCCTCCATCACCGCTTACCAGTTTTATGGTCATCCAAGCAGGTTCCTCCTCTGGCAGACAACATCTCCACTAGATCATCTCAACCTGAACCCCAATTTCACTGGTCGGACCACAACACCTAAGTCCATCCTCTGACCGTATGAAATATATCCTTGCCATTTGAAAATTCCCATCTAACATATGGCTTAATTCGAGCAACAAACAACAATTTTGAACACCCATTGTAGGCACGAGAAGACACCACTTCTTGCAATCATATTTGAGGACCACAGAAACCAGTCATCACCATCAACTGTTACTTCAACTACATTTCTAAACCAATACAATTATCACCTGCAAGCGTCCTCCATTCGATTGAACACAACAACCATAGCCCTTGTAAATACCGGCTGCAACCAGTTATATCACCTGTTGTAGTAAACTAAGCACCGTCTCCATATTCATGTACCAGCTACAGAAACCTCTATTTGTTGTTTAACCTCGATCTTCCATCATGACCACCATCAGCAACAACACCACTCTACATGGTAGTAAGCTCTTCTTCTTTGTTATCGAACCATCTTCATCTCGATTCCTCATCTTTCTTGGCAGGCACAATATCATTTTTCAGAACTAGATATCCAGCCTCAAAATCCCTTTCTGACTGCTCCATGTGTTGATGGTGGATTTTCATTTAAGGCTCAAATTGTAAAAGCCAAAATTATGCGCTAACATCTTGCAAAAGATAAATCCATTAATAAGTGATGAATACTTCTTCACTTTACTAATTCACCAAGAATGGAGCATGTGGCAACAATCCTAATATTCTGTGAATTAAATACAACATTATTAATTAATGCATAACCAACCTTGTATTTCATGTACTCATTATTAGTGCGGTATAACGACTGAGTGTTGTTCTTAGCAGAGCAACATGAACCTCCAAGCATTAGTAATGAAGCATGTACGAAATACCCGTACAGGCTGCAACTCTCGTTGTACTATACTATCCCGATTGAGCATACATCTCTCGGTGTGCTATATTAGCCCGATTGAGCATATTACTCTCGGTGTGCTATACTAGCCCGATTAAGCATATTTGAATCTGGATTGTCCATGTCAGTCTCAGAAACGATCACGACCATCCAACTTCACCAGCATGATTGGATAGCTTAGATCAGATCCATGACCCAAAGAAGGTATTGGAATATTCACTACCGAACCAACGCAGGCCCCGCATGGTCGGCCCCCCCAAAGGTCGGCATAGCTTGCCAAAACATCCAAGCCAAAGCAGTATGGACGAAAAACCCTAAATTAGGGTTTGCGGCACATTACATGTGTCGCAAAACAGTCTCAACCATCCATCTTCGCAGGCAAAGATGGAGGGTGTAGAGGCAGATTCAAAGGGCCCAAAGCATGTCAACACGATCACCATTGGCCCGCCTACATACCTGACCGATCGGTCAGGATCAACTATAGTTGGTTGTTCCATTTCGTGCTCCCGAACAAAGCATGACGCACGGCCGAGAAACCCAAATTAGGGTTTTGAAACATCACGAGCGTCAATTTTACCCGGCACGAATGGAGGGTCTGAGATTAGACTAAGCAGGTCCGGTGCATACCAACATGACCACCGTAGGCCCACCTATCTCCGCACCCAATCGGCCAAGACTGAACTTGGCTATGTACCTCGGTTCGCACGCCCAAACTAGCGTGGTCACATTTCCCAACTGCAAACTAATCTTGACCACTCAATTTCGTCGAATAAATTGAGTAGCTTAGATCACGTTTTCATGGGACAGTAAGGTATAGGCGTGAACATCAGCCTACCGCCTACACGTCGGGCCAATCGGCCAAGACCGACCAAGCTTGATCATCTTGGAACGCGCGCCCGAAGTTGGCACGATGCGCGTATTTTGCGGCACTAGTTTTCTGTAGAAAATTGATCTCCACCACTCAACTTCGCCGGACGAATTGAGTGGCCCAGATCACACTTTCATGAGACAATGAGGTATGAGCGCCTACACTGTCATGCCATCTACACTCATGTACGATCGGTCCTGCCAAAATCGTATCCCAAGCTTGGATTCGACCAGGCTGAAGAGTGATGCTTGCGCACCTCTTCTAAACCCTAATTTCACTAACGGTCGCAGATGAGTGTCTCAAAGATCATCTCGTCCGTCCAACTTCACCGGCTTGGTTATGTAGCCCTGATTAGGAGTTAATTGGTCAGTGAGGCGTCATGGTGATCACCACCCTTCACTCTACCACACCATATGGTCGGCCAAGGGAGGACTTGCTTGCGCAACCTCCAAACTATCACATGAAGTAGGCTGGACATGAGGCCATTTTGAGACGCTCAAACATCGATGCTTCATACATTCTGAGTATACTCGATGCAGTACCAGCATAGGATACACACGATACTTCACAAGTATCGACTTCCTAAATAAATTAGTTATTTAATCTAGCATTACATGCTGCTTTCTGTGGGTCCCACGATCCACACACTCAAGATATCGATCATGTCACAAACTGGGGGATACATACCAGGGTATTGGTCTGGCGGTTTATAGCGTGCAGCGCACAACGCGCCATCACAGGAACGTGTCAGGAAGTCATGGACGGTTAGTGATAATGGAAGAAGTGGGCAAGACTGTTCGTGCGACACTAACACACTACTCCATCACTCCACTTTCTCCACTTCCCATGAGATACGATGGTTAGGCTAAAAACTTGTATAAATAGGTTCTCCACCCTATTTTTCAAACAAGGACAAGATAACAGAGGCAAGTGTTGATACAATCATATTCAAACACCGGAACTGATAGCTTATATCCTGCAAGTCAGTTCAGCTTTCTGATACAAGTCATAGATAGCCAACACCTTCACATTCTCAATACCTTCTTCGCTTCCATTCCTAAGATCAACCCCATCTCCTTTACTTTGTGACCGAGGCAAGTCTGGAACGGCAATTTATTGGTTTAGTCCAGAGTTTTACAGATTGATTTCCTGAATCACAAATCACTCACCGCACAGTGCATTTGTTTAGGGTTTAGATTCATTCCTCATCCACAGACCCCAAATTACCAAATCCGGCAGGAATAGTTTTCTCCCATAAACAATTGGCGACCACAGCGCGAGGTTAATCTCTCGGTTGTAAAGTCAATTTCTTCGAAATCCAATTCAAATTTATCAATTTCAAAAAGGGTAGATCTTAGAACCAATTCATTTCAAGGTGGTGGAACTCAGGTCTGGATCAACAATCAATTATGACGGAGATAGCGTGGATAACACTCCCGGTGTTGATGTACCTATCAGTGGAGATGTCGTGTTCAATACATCTCGTGGAGCCGTCACTTCTATCACCAACGCTAGCGGAGCAGGAGATATTCCAGTAGGTGTAACGCCTCCCATCACCAGAGCCAGAGCAGCCGCGAATCCCGGCATCTCCTCAAGTGTAACGCCTCCGGTGGTCACCAGGGCAACAACGTTCACTCCTTCATCAGGACGAGGAGCCGGAAGGAAGAGAGAAGGACCACTGCCCATTACCATTGTAGAATTGATGGAGAAGCAGAAAGTTTTGGCTAAGATTCAAACGGATATGGCCGCAACTCAGAAAGAGGTACTCACTTTCCTCAAAACTTTGACTGAATGATTACCACAAGATTCACAACAACCCGGGGGAAACGTTTCCATCCTGGCCCACACGGATGAAGAATCTCGCGTTGCTCCTGAACGCCCAAGAGATAGGAACCAACCGTCCAACTTCATCACACGCGAGGACCTGGAACGACTTCTCCAAAATCGAGGCAAAGGGGACCAAACGGATGTACACCAGCATCAGCCGCCGTACCCTCAATATGTGCAACGAATTCCTCTTCCAAGAGGTTATACCTCTCCCAAATTCTCCCTCTACGATGGTACTGGTAATGCTCGTGAACACGTCTCTCGATTCTTGGAATCCTTGGGGGAGCATGAATACAATCATGTTCTCCGCCTAAAAGTATTGTCAAAGTCACTTACGGGAAGAGCGTACACCTGGTACAACAACATCGCGCCTAACAGCATATCCAATTGGAGCGAGATGGTCAGTGATTTCTACAAAAAGTATTTCTTCGTGTCTGAATAGATCACCTTTTCAGATCTGGGGAGAATTCTTCAGCGGAACAACGAGCATCCCAACGACTTCGTTAAGAGGTTAAGAACCCAAGAACTAGATTGTCACGACCCGAACATCACCGAACGACAATTAGTGGATTTATCCATTAATGTGATGATACCCATATACCGCACTCTATTAGAGAATATGGGCTTTCAAACATTCTCAGAACTCCATGAAGATGCCAAACGTTCAGACACAACTGCACCAGCATTGCTAGAAAGAACCAGAGTTGTTCGAAGTGAATATTCACGTGAAAGTCGAGGAAGCAGGCGTCTCACGAATAAGCAATACAACACTGGTCCCTCTGTGAGTGTAGTGGGCAGAGGAGAAAAAAGGAAGGTTTCAGCAACAGAACAACAAACCAAGCGGGCATCCCCGGCACACACGACTTCGTCTCGAAAGGGAGCGAAAAATACTCCTGCATAATACACCGAAGATACAGGCTTTCCTTTCCCCATGAATGAAGTAATAGAACTCTTGGAAGCATGGATTCAAGATGATGCCATCAAGCTGCCTCCTATCAAACGTCCACCATTTGAGAAAGACATGGCGGATCCCAAGTACTATCGCTACCATAGGTTCCACCATCCAACCAAAGACTGTAACAGGCTGAAACAAATCTTCATGGAAAAGATAGAGACATGAGAACTTCAACTTGGAAACGAAGGTATTCATAAAGATCCTCTTCCTGTCAGGAACTGCATGATTTCTGAGGATTCTGTTCGCAAGACTGTACAATCTATGATGGAGCACTTGTATTTTTCCAAGGGAAAGCGTCAAGACATATTTACATCCCTCAACCGCGTGGTATTAGGTAGGCGTTTGTACCCAGAAGCAGTCCAGAAACCTCAGTCTTTCCTAGAAGATGCGAGCAAGGGAAACTGGGGACTCCTAAGCGTCACTTGGTTGAGATACTTTGAGTTCGATAGTGCGTTGATTGATACAGCCTCCGAATTTAACATCATTAATGTCAAGACCTTGAGAGCAGCAAAGATTTCGAAGCAGGAAGCTACTCGTCACCCAACTGTGGTTGAGGATCCATAAGGAGAACTCAGAGATGCATATGGATACATCGATCTTGAAGTAAAATTGGGTGATTCCTCGACACAAGCAAAGTTCTACATAGTCAAAGATCATCCCAACTATGACATGATCCTAGGACACTCTTGGATGCACGACAACAAGGCAATGCTAGGAGTCTATCCTCTACCAGCATTGGTACCTGAAAGAATCTCCAACACACCTTCTGGACCTGATGACTGTCTGTTGCCGCGCCAGCAACTTGCCAACGTCACATAACTTCCCGGAGAGAGCCCGTAAGCATACATCAAAAGGTTCACTTAAGTAAGTCTCATCACACAACTCTCTTTACAACCAACAGCCCCTCACTCTGATAAGTCCTGGGGACTGGAGCTAGCCGACAAACCAACCATGGCTAAGAGATGCGAATGGGAGGCCGTCCCCTTCAAATAGTTTATCAAGAGTCTAGAAACTGTCTCGATCAAAGACGACAAGACCATGCCCAGATGTCTACACGCCCAAACCCGTTTGGAATTAGATATATTGTAACCAAGATAACCGCATTCAAGGTTGGAAGAATTACGGTGAAAGTGGCTACCCCACCTGATTCACCCACCGAGAAGGAGGATGAACCATACCTGGTAGTAGATGTCATCCTATGTGTCTACTAAAAACTCATCAACGCTGACAAGCTAGAAGGCGTAACAATTCACTCGCGGTGGCTCAAACCCTACCGTACTTAAGGCGCTGTGCTACCACTTTCCGGCATCCTACACGATTTAAGACGCTTTGCTACTTCCTCCAGTGTGTTTCCCTTTACAGTTTCACTTCATATTTGTAATTCCTCTAGAAAATGATTGCAATACTTGCATTCATAGTTAGGGTTTCAATTTTCTAATTAATTTAAGTATTATTTTCATCTAAGAACCTCCTTACCCCTAAATACACAAAGTCCAGCCTAAATCAACCTACTAGAGCAAGATAGGAAAGAAACCCTGAGTAAAAACATCCTGAAAAGAGTCAAGGGAAAAGATATGCGCGGAAAAGAAAGATGTTTTGATCCATTCACCCCAGCAAGACCAGAAAGATCTTGCATCAGGAACTCCGCGGTATTCCATTATGGCACTATTTATTTTATCATGGAGAATTACATACATGATAAAGCGCACCCTTGCACCTTTGAAGGTTCAGTTATAGTCTCAACAAAGGATTATAACGTAAAAACCTTTATTCAAGCAATCAAATAAAAGAATAAAATCTTGAACTCAGCTTCCACTGAGTACAAGGAAGATGTTCACAAATTACGGGAATATACTTGGAAAGATAAAAAAAAAAGAAGTAAATAGGTTTCATCCGTCAGGAGGGTCGACCGCGCCTGCACCACCGTTAGGTCCTACTTCAACGCCATCACCTGTTGACGCTCCTTCCTTCGGATCTGCCTCAACTTCTGCATCAGATGTTTCCGCAGCAACGCACTTCGTCCCAACATTATCAGCAGGAGCACCAAAGTCCACAACAACATTAGGAATCGTGTTGGATGCTTTCAAACGTTCAGGTTCGTCTGTGTCAGAATCAAGAATTATCACACTATCCTGGATTGGGTAATCGCACTTATCTTCATTTGGAGGTCGTTGATGCTCAACCCTCCTCCTCTTCAACCGCACTGCAAATCTCTCTGCCCTTGCGCTTACCGGTGCTTACAATGCTTCCTCACGCCTCCACCTCTCCTCCATGTCAATCGCAGCTGAAAGGGCACAAATGCGTCCCCTGGAAATACGCAGGTGCAGAATGGACATCCCCTGTATAGCACGACCGACTTCGTGAAATGGGAGGTCAATTTTATCCATTACTTCTTTGTGCACATGGGTTTCGGGCTTGTCAACTTCGAAGCTTCTTTATGGAGAAGTGACAGAATGGCCGTCCACCGTTTCCATAATAAGCTGCAAAGAAGAAGAAGTTATGAGCATAAAAAAAAAATCAATCAGTCAATCAGAAGATCAGATAAGTGCGGAGCATTACCTGAGATATAGAAAAAATGACTATGTGAGATGAATCCTTAAAATTTTTATTTATAATCTCACAAGTCGACAGAATCCCAGGAGAAAAGAAGTCTTTACTTGCCACCTATAAAGGCTACTGATTCGGGATAACGATCAATAATGCTTATCGGATATATCTGAGGAAAGTTGTCGTGTAACGAAAGGGGCCAAGCTCTGTCCAGATATATACGAAGGAAACCAAAGCGACTCTTCAGATCAAGTCCTGCTTCCTTCACAATCCTAATCAGGACTAACTAGTTCCGGGACAACACCTGACGATGTCACCTATCCGGTAAATGTGTATTCACCTTAGCTTGGTCATTTCAGTATACAAATTTGTCACCATCTCATGCCTACCCCACAATAGTGAACCATTATGCGTTACGTAGGGGACTTAATGTTGATGGTGGATTTTCATTTAAGACTAAAATTGTAAAAGCCAAAATTATGCGCTAACACCTTGCAAAAGATAAAGCCATGAATAAGTGATGAATACTTCTTCACTTTACTAATACACCTAGAATGGAGCATGTGGAAACAATCCCAATATTCTGTGAATTAAATACAACATTATTAATTAATGCATAACCAGCCTTGTATTTCCTGTACTCATTATCAGTGCGGCATGACGACTGAGTGTTGTTCTTAGCAGAGCAACATGAACCTCCAATCATTAGTAATGAAGCATGTACGAAATACCCGTACAGGCTGCAACTCTCGGTGTTCTATACTAGCCCGATTGAGCATACATCTCTCGTTGTGCTATACTATCCCGATTGAGCATACATCTCTTGGTGTGATATATTAGCCCGATTGAGCATATTACTCTCAGTGTGCTATACTAGCCCGATTAAGCATATTTGAATCTGGACTGTCCATGTCAGTCTCAGAAACGATCCATCCAACTTCACCAGCATGATTGGATAGCTTAGATCAGATCCATGACCCCAAGCAGGTATTGGAATATTCACTACCGAACCAACGCAGACCCCGCATGGTCGGCCCCCCCAAAGGTCGACATATCTTGCCAAAACATCCAAGCCAAAGCAGTATGGACGAAAAACCCTAAATTAGGGTTTGCGGCACATTACATGTGTCGCAAAACAGTCTCAACCATCCATCTTCGCAGGCATAGATGGATGGTGTAGAGGCAGATTCAAAGGGCCCAGAGCATGTCAACACGATCACCATGGACGCGTCTACATACCTGACCGATCGGTCAGGACCAACTATAGTTGGTTGTTCCATTTCGTGCGCCCGAACAAAACATGACGCACGGCCGAGAAACCCAAATTAGGGTTTTGAAACATCACGAGCGTCAATTTTCCCCGGCACGAATGAAGGGTCTGAGATTAGACTAAGCAGGTCTGGTGCATACCAACATGACCACCGTGGTCCCACCTATCTCCGCACCCAAACGGCCAAGACCGAACTTGGCTATATACCTCGGTTCGCACGCCCAAACTAGCGTGGTCACATTTCCCAACTGCAAACTAATCTCGACCACTCAATTTCATCGGATAAATTGAGTGGCTTAGATCATGTTTTCATGGGACAGTAAGGTATAGGCGTGAACATCAGCCTACCACCTACACGTCGGACTAATCGTACAAGACCGACCAAGATTTATCGTCTTGGAACGCGCGCTCGAAGTTGGCACGATGCGCGTCTTTTGCGGCACTAGTTTTTTGTCGAAAATTGATCTCGACCACTCAACTTCGCCGGACGAATTGAGTGGCCCAGATCACACTTTCATGAGACAATGAGGTATGGGCACCTACACTGTCATGCCATCTACATGCATGTACGATCGGTCCTGCCAAAATCGTATCCCAAGCTTGTATTCGACCAGGCTGAAGAGTGATGCTTGCGCACCTCTTCTAAAACCCTAATTTCACTAACGGTCGCAGATGAGTGTCTCAAAGATCATCTCATCCGTCCAACTTCACCGGCTTGGTTATGTAGCCCTGGTTAGGAGTTAATTGGTCAGTGAGGCGTCATGGTGATCACCACCCTTCACTCTACCACACCATATGGTCGGCCAAGGGAGGACTTGCTTGCGCAATCTCCAAACTATCACATGAAGTAGGCTGGACATGAGGCCATTTTGAGACGCTCAAACAGCGATGCTTCATACATGCTGAGTATACTCGATGCAGTACCTGCATAGATACACACGATACTTCACAAGTATCGACTTCCTAAATAAATTAGTTATTTAATTTAGCACTACATGCTACTTTATGTGGGTCCCACGATCCACACACTCAAGACATCGATCATGTCACAAACTGGGGGATACATACCGGGGTATTGGTCTGGCGGTTTACAGCTTGCAGCGCACAACGCGCCATCACAGGAACGTGTCAGGAAGTCATGGACGGTTAGTGATGATGGAAGAAGCGGGCAAGACTGTTCGTGTGACACTAACACACTACTCCATCACTCCACTTTCTCCACTTCCCATGAGATACGAAGGTTAGGCTAAAGACTTGTATAAATAGGTTCTCCACCCTATTTTTCAAACAAGGACAAGATAACAGAGGCAAGTGTTGATACAATCGTATTCAAACACCAGAACTGATAGCTTATATCCTGCAAGTCAGTTCAGCTTTCTTATACAAGTCATACATAGCCAACACCTTCACATTCTCAATACCTTCTTCGCTTCCATCCCTAAGATCAACCCCATCTCCTTTACTTTGTGACCGAGGCAAGTCTGGAACGGCCATTTTTTGGTTTAGGCCAGAGTTGTACAGATTGATTTCCTGAATCACAAATCACTCACCGCACAGTGCATTTGTTTAGGGTTTAGATTCATTCCTCATCTACACACCCCAAATTACCAAATCCGGCAAGAATAGTTTTCTCTCATAAAAAATTGGCGACCACAGCGGGAGGTTAATCTCTCGGTTGTAAAGTCAATTTCTTCGAAATCCAATTCAAATTTATCAATTTCAAAAAGGGTAGATCTTAGAACCAATTCAATCAGCAATTCAGTTCAAGGTGGTGGAACTCAGGTCTGGATCAACAATCAATTATGTCGGAGATAGCGTGGATAACACTCCCGGTGTTGATGTACATGTCAGTGGAGATGTCGTGGTCAATACATCTCGTGGAGCCGTCACTTCTATCACCAACGCTAGCGGAGCAGGAGATATTCCAGTAGGTGTAACGTCTCCCATTACCAGAGCCAGAGCAGCCGCGTATCCCGGCATCTCCTCAAGTGTAACGCCTCCGGTGGTTACCAGGGCAACAACTTTCACTCCTTCATCAGGACGAGGAGCCGGAGGGACGAGAGAAGGACCACTGCCCATTACCATTGTAGAATTGATGGAGAAGCAAGAAGTTTTGGATAAGACTTAAACGGATATGGCCGCAACTCAGAAAGAGGTACTCACTTTCCTCAAAACTTTGACTGAACGATTACCACAAGATTCACGACAACCCGGGGGAAACGTTTCCATCCTGGACCACACGGATTAAGAATCTCGCGTTGCTCCTGAACGCCCAAGAGATAGGAACCAACCGTCCAACTTCATCACACGCGAGGACCTGGAACGACTTCTCCAAAATCGAGGCAAAGGGGACCGAACGGATGTACACTAGCATCAGCCGCTGAACCCTCAATATGTGCAACGAATTCCTCTTCCAAGAGGTTATACCTCTCCCAAATTATCCCTCTACGATGGTACTGGTAATGCTCGTGAACACGTCTCTCGATTCTTGGAATCCTTGGGGGAGCATGAATACAATCATGTTCTCCGCCTAAAAGTATTCTCAAAGTCACTTACGGGAAGAGCGTACACCTGGTACAACAACATCGTGCCTAACAGCATATCCAATTGGAGCGATATGGTCAGTGCTTTCTACAGAAAGTATTTCTTCGGGTCTGAATATACCACCTTTTCAGATCAGGGGAAAATTCTTCAGCGGAACAACGAGCATCCCAACGACTTCGTTAAGAGGTTAAGAACCCAAGCACTATATTGTCACGACCCGAACATCACCGAACGACAATTGGTGGAGTTATCCATTAATAGGATGATACCCATATACCGCACTCTATTAGAGAATATGGCTTTCAAACATTCTCAGAACTCCATGAAGCTTCCAAATGTTCAGATACAACTGCACCAGCATTGCTAGAAAGAACCAGAGTTGTTCGAAGTGAAGATTCACGTGAAAGTCGAGGAAGCATGCGTCTCACGAATAAGCAATACAACACTGGTCCCTCTGTGAGTGTAGTGGACATAGGAGAAAAAAGGAAGGTTTAAGCAACAGAACAACAAACCAAGCGGGAATCCCCGGCACACACGACTTCGTCTCGAAAGGGAGAGGAAAATACTCCTGCATAATACACCAAAGATACAGGCTTTCCTTTCCCCATGAATGAAGTAATAGAACTCTTGGAAGCATGGATTCAAGATGATGCCATCAAGATGCCTCCTATCAAACGTCCACCATCTGAGAAAGACATGGCGGATCCCAAGTACTATCGCTACCATAGGTTCGTTCACCATCCAACCAAAGAATGTAACAGGCTGAAACAAATCTTCAGGGAAAAGATAGAGACATAGAGATCCTCTTCCTGTCAGGAACTGCATGATTTCTGGGGATTCTATTCGCAAGACTGTACAATCTATGATGGAGCACTTGTATTTTTCCAAGGGATAGCGTCAAGACATATTTACAGCCCTCAACCGCGTGGTATTAGGTAAGCGTTTGTACCCAGAAGCAGTCCAGAAACCCCAGTCTTTCCTAGAATATGCGAGAAAGGGAAACTGGGGACTCCTAAACGCCACTTGTTTGAGAGACGTTGAATTCAATAGCGCGTTGATTGATACGGCCTCCGAATTTAACATCATTAATGTCAATGCCTTGAGAGAAGCAAATATTTCGAAGCAGGAAGCTACTCGTCACCCAACTGTGGTTGAGGATCCAGAAGGATAACTCAGAGATGCATATGGATACATCGATCTTGAAGTAAAATTGGGTGATGCCTCGACACAAGCAAAGTTCTACATAGTCAAAGATCATCCCAGCTATGACATGATCCTAGGAAGCTCTTGGATGCACGACAACAAGGCAATGCTAGGAGTCTGTCCTATACCAGCTTCGGTACCTGAAAGAATCTCCAACACACCTTCTGGACCTGATGACTGTATGTTGATGCGCCAGCAACTTGCCAACGTGACATAAATTCCCGGAGAGAGCCCGTCAGCATACATCAAAAGGTTCACTTAAGTAAGTCTCATCACGCAACTCTCTTTACAACCAACTTCCCCTCACTCAGATAAGTCATGGGGACTGGCTCTAGCCGACAAACCAACCATGGCTAAGAGATGCGAATGGGAGGCCGGCCCTTCAAATAGTTTATCAAGAGTCTATAAGCTGTCTCGATCAAAGACGACAAGACCATGACCCAGATGTATACACGCCCAAACCCGTTTGGAATTGGAGATCTTGTAACCAAGACAACCGCATTCAAGGTTGGAAGCATTACGGTGAAAGTGGCTACCTCACCTGATTCACCCACCGAGAAGGAGGATGAACCATACCTGGTAGCAGATGTCATCCTAGGCGTCTAATACAAACTCATCAGCGCTGACAAGCTAGAAGGCGTAACAATTCACTCGCGGTGGCTCAAACCCTACCGTACTTAAGACGCTGTGCTACTTCCTCCAGCGTGTTTCCCTTTACAGTTTCACATCATATTTGTAATTCCTCTAGAAAATGATTGCAATACTTGAATTCATAGTTAGGGTTTCAATTTTAAAATTAATTGAAGTATTATTTTCATCTAAGAACCTCCTTACCCCTAAAGACACAAAGTCCAGCCTAAATCAACCTACTAGAGTAGATAGGAAAGAAACCTTGAGCAAAAACATCCTGAAAAGAGTCGAGGGAAAAGATATGCGCGGAAAAGGAAGATGTTTTGAGCCATTCACCCCAGCAAGACCAGAAAGATCTTGCATCAGGAACTCCGCGGTATTCCATTATGGAACTATTTATTTTATCATGGAGAATTACATACATGAGAAAGTGCACCCTTGCACCTGTGAAGGTTCAGTTATAGTCTCAACAAAGGATTATAACGTAAAAACCTTTATTCAAGCAATCAAATAATAGAAGAAAATCTTGAACTCAGCTGCCACTGAGTACAAGGAAGATGTTCACAAATTACGGGAATATACTTGGAAAGATAAAAGAAGAAGTAAAGAGGTTTCATCCGTCAGGAGGTCGACCGCGCCTGCACCACCGTTAGGTTCTTTTTCAACGCCATCACATGTTGACGCTCCTTCCATCGGATCTGCCTCAGCTTCTGCATCAGATATTTCCGCAGCAACGCACTCCGTCCCAACATCATCAGCAGGAGCACCAAAGTCCACAACAACATTAGGAATCGTGTTGACTGCTTTCAAACGTTCAGGTTCGTCTGTGTCAGAATCAAGAATTATCACACCATCCTGGATTGGTTAATCGCACTCATCTTCATTTGGAGGTCGTTTATGCTCAACCCTCCGCCTCTTCAACCGCGCTGCAAATCTCTCTGCCCTTGCGCTTACCGGTGCTTGCAATGCTTCCTCACGCCTTCACCTCTCCTCCATGTCAATCGCAGATGAAAGGGCACAGATGCGTCCCCTAGGAATACGCAGGTGCAGAATAGACATCCCCTGTATAACACGACCGACTTCGCGAAATGGGAGGTCGATTTTAGCCATTACTTCTTCATGCACATGGTTTTCGGGCTTGTCAACTTCGAAGCTTCTTTCTGGAGAAGTGACAGAATGGCCGTCCACCGTTTCCATAATAAGCTGCAAAGAAGAAGAAGTTATGGGCATACAAAAAAATCAATCAGCCAATCAGAAGATCAGATAAGTGCGGAGCATTACCTGAGATATAGAAAAAACGACTATGTGAGATGAATCCTTAAAATTTCTCTTAATAATCTCACAAGTCGACATAATCCCAGGAGAAAAGAAGTCTTTACTTGCCACCTATAAAGGATACTGATTCGGGATAACGATCAATAATGCTTATCGGATATATCTGAGGAAAGCTTTTGTGTAACGAAAGGGGCCTAGCTCGATCAACACGATATATCAATAATGCACATTACATGTGTCGCAAAACAGTCTCAACCATCCATCTTCGCATGCATATATGGAGGGTGTAGAGGCAGATTCAAAGGGCCCAGAGCATGTCAACACGATCACCATGGGCCCGCCTACATACCTGACCGATCGGTCAGGACCAACTATAGTTGGTTGTTCCATTTCGTGCGCTCGAACAAAGCATGACGCACGGCCGTGAAACCCAAATTAGGGTTTTGAAACATCACGTGCGTCAATTTTCCCCGGTACGAATGAAGGGTCTGAGATTAGACTAAGCAGGTCCGGTGCATACCAACATGACCACCGTGGGACCACCTATCTCCGCACCCAATCGTCCAAGACCAAACTTGGATATATACCTCGGTTCGCACGCCCAAACTAGCGTGGTCACACTTCCCAACTGCAAACTAATCTCGACCACTCAATTTCGTCGGATAAATTGAATGGCTTAGATCACATTTTCATGGGACAGTAAGGTATAGGCGTGAACATCAGCCCACCTACACGTCGGACCAATCGGCCAAGACCGACCAATCTTGATCGTCTTGGAACGCGCGCCAAAAGTTGGCACGATGCGCGTCTTTTGCGGCACTAGTTTTTTGTCGAAAATTAATCTCGACCACTCAACTTCGCCGGATGAATTAAGTGGCCCAGATCACAGTTTCATGAGACAATGAGGTATGGGCGCCTACACTGTCATGCCATCTACACGCATGTACGATCGGTCCTGCCAAAATCGTATCCCAAGCTTGGATTCGACCAGGCTGAAGAGTGATGCTTGCGCACCTCTTCTAAAATCCTAATTTCACTAACGGTCGCAGATGAGTGTCTCAAAGATCATCTCGTCCGTCCAACTTCACCGGCTTGTTTATGTAGCCCTGGTTAGGAGTTAATTGGTCAGTGAGGCGTCATGGTGATCACCACCCTTCACTTTACCACACCATATGGTCGGCCAAGGGAGGAATTGCTTGCGCAACCTCCAAACTATCACATGAAGTAGGCTGGACATGAGGCCATTTTGAGACGCTCAAACAACGATGCTTCATACATGCTGAGTATACTCGATGCAGCACCTGCATAGGATACACACGATACTTCACAAGTATCGACTTCCTAAATAACTTAGTTATTTAATCTAGCATTACATGCTACTTTCTGTGGGTCCCACGATCCACACACTCAAGACATCGATCATGTCACAAACTGGGGGATACATACCGGGGTATTGGTCTGGCAGTTTACAGCGTGCAGCACACAACGCGCCATCACAGAAACGTGTCAGGAAGTCATGGACGGTTAGTGATGATGGAAGAATTGGGCAAGAATGTTCGTGTGACACTAACACACTACTACATCACTCCACTTTCTCCACTTCCCATGAGATACGAGGGTTATTCTAAAGACTTGTATAAATAGGTTCTCCACCCTATTTTTCAAACATGGACAAGATAACAGAGGAAAGTGTTGATACAATCGTATTCAAACACCAGAACTGATAGCTTACATCCTGCAAGTCAGTTCATCTTTCTGATACAAGTCATACATAGCCAACACCTTCTTCGCTTCCCTCCCTAAGATCAACCCCATCTCCTTCACTTTGTGACCAAGGCAAGTATGGAACGGCCATTTCTTGGTTTTGGCCAGAGTTATACATATTGATTTCCTGAATCACAAAGCACTCACCGCGCAGTGCATTTGTTTAGGGTTTAGATTCATTCCTCATCCACACACCCCAAATTACCAAATATGGTAGGAATAGTTTCCACCCATAAACACCATGATACACACTTCAGTCCATACGTAGCTCATATCCTCGATGACACAAACCCCATACAAACTCAGCAAAATCGAGGCTTATTTTTGTTTGCTGACAATTCTTTCTTCATCGAATCAATACCTGCAATGGACCTATTTCAGTTCTCTGCATCAAGACCACCACCGAACCAAAATCGAACTCAAGTTAGCACTGAGTTCACTGCCTCTCTTTCCTGAGACCGGAAATACTACAGTCGACAAATCCCATCATCCATCTCCATTCATGCAAACATGGTCCCCAACTTTGTTTTGCTGCCATATCCATTCGAATATCCGAGTTCCCATTGCAGTCATTCCATTAGCTCACAAAAAATAGGCTTGTTGTTCTTCTTCATCGGCATACAACCACCGATTCATGGCTAACAATAGACGCCTAGCTGCAGTACTCATATCGAACACCATTTGGGAGAAAACCCATCACTACCAGCATTTGATTCATCCATTGAAATCAATCAATACCATTTTCAGATCAAACCCATTTATATTCCTTTCACCATCTATAGTTCACAAACGTCATCTTTATAGCGTACCCATTGTAGAGATTAGAGAGATACACCCCTTCCTGTAGTTCTTTCACCCATTTGAGCACCAAGATATTGTCATAACCTCCAGGTTCCAGCACTACCAATTAGCATGCAAACAAATACATTCTCAATCTCGGGTCAGTTAACATGAAGAAACTCGGAATGCTCATACCCATTTTCATTGAAAAGAAGAGAAAATGTTATTTTGATGCTTTGTAAAGTACGACAAAGATATATGGCTGGAGAGTCTTCCATGTCGCCCTCTTAGTTCTTTAACCCCTTTAGGGCCTTCACATGCATATCCACCTGGATCATCTCCTGGCCGTGAAATGGTTGTGTGGTGCCACAAACTGAAATTGGTAGCCACGTCCAACTCAGCTCTTTTGGTATCGTGAGCAACAATGTTGGCCATTTTGTTGCAAACATCGTTTTAGATCCAATTTAGCCATTTATTTTCCGGATGATTGGATTCGCTCATATTTCTTACAAATATCTCAAAAAAGAGTCATTTAACAAAATATCGAGTCCTAACTTATATGCACATACGTGCTTATCACTTAAGTCCCTGGATTTTGGTTTTAAATGATGTTATGCATACTTGGTATGTGTACCATGAAGTCCAAACATCCCGAACTAATGTTTTCAAACCTAAATATTTAAGAACCTTAAACACATATCAAGTTAGGTAGAAATGAACGATAATCAAGGTACATGGATCATTATAAGTACTCAAACAAGTAATAAAAACATAAAACTTGCTCAAGTTTATAGACATACCTTTTTAGAAAAGTCCAATTAAATTCTACAGCCTTACCGAGTATAATATGTGTGCCCCAATTTTCATGCTTCCCTCACCATATACATAGCAGGTTATTCCTTGGTGAGGATGCACTTACAACACAATCAAGTTGTACTTGGGTGAACAATATCTGGCTCACCATAAGTGACCTTTGGATTATCATGAAAGAGATCGCTTTTAGAACCTTTCACATCCAATTCCAGTTTTCAAAAAACTTGTTAAGTTCCAACATCATGGATACTGCCTTTTCCATAGTCATGGAATTTTCTGGAAGATCATTATGTTTCACACTCAAAGCATCATTTGCTTTCTTTGGTACCCAATTCTGAGTGCGTTTAGGAACAACCAGAACCTTCTTCCCATTACTCTCTTCAAGATTTCTCGGAAGAGAATTGGATTGACTATTCTTTTGCAAGTTAGTCTTTCTCCTATTGGGGGCATCAGATCTTGTCTTCATCTTTACGAAGTTATCCTTTTGATAACCATTACGATTGTGAAAAGGCTTCATATGACGTTTATAGGCAAAAATAGGTTTATCAGAACACTAATTACTTTGCCTAAAGGTTGGATAGTTACAACCTGTAGCATTAAGGGGATTAGCCTTAACATATGATCTTGGTTTCACAACTTCTTGTGATGCCCAAACAAGAACATCACGAAGTTTCTCATTACTTATACGGAAACGACATCTCCTTTCCAGGTGACCTTTATTTCCACAATAGTGGCAAACATAAGGAATTTTCTTATCTCGATCTGTATGTGCTGACTTTAGAGGTTGATATACTTTGATCTTTCGAACCTTAACTGTCGGTGAAGGTATTTCACTTTTGCCATTTGTGGAAACCTTTTGTTGAGAAGAATCACTAGCCTTGATAAATTTTACCTCTTTGCTAATACTTGGAGCATCTATTTCCTTATAGCCCAATCCTCGTGTATTACGATGATTTTTACTTGCTCCTAGCATAGTGGTTAATTTGCTTGAACTAGTATTGAACTTTTTCAAGTTATCTTCCAACATCTTGATTTTGTCAAGAGAAGCAGCTAAATCAGCCTCAAAGCGTTTTTCTCTAGTGAGACAAGCACTTTCTTTGTCATCAAAACTAATTTGTTGAGAGTTAAACCTTGCTTCAGATTCAACAAGTTTTTCTTCCAAATTTTTTTTTACTTTTGATAAAGATTATCACATTCAAGTGAATTTATACACAGGTTTTCCTCAGAATCCTTGAGGATCGATTCATTAGAACAATTCGAAACATAAACACCTGCGTAATATCTTATCAATTTCTTGTTTTCTATATAGAAAGGAGTCAGAAGAGGTGTGACATGAGAAGTTGTCATCTTATTCTTTTCCAATGAATTCAAAACCTTAACATACTCTGAGAATTCCTCATCAACTTCTCTATCAATATCTGAATCACCTTCATCAGAAAGTTCATCCAACTATTCTTCTAGGCGTATTTTTCAGACTTCAATAGGTTCTACATTAAGAGAATGTTTAGATACTGACCTAGATGTGACAGTTCTCTCAAGTGAATCCAAGCTTTGAAAATCATCTAGTAATTTATGAACTGGTACGTTATTAGAGATAGACTCGTCCATAAAGTCATATCGCTACAAAAACAGACTTATAAGGTCTTAAACGTGTTTGCCTGCTCTGATACCAATTGAAAAGCGGGGGTCAAACAACCACACCCAATATTTCGATTAGCAATCTGTATGGACTAAATCCGAGTTACTTTCTAGGGAATCAACTAGACAGTCAGACTCAATATCTCAAGGAGTTATTATCTCTCTCTTGATTTGATTTACTCAAGCTAATAGAAATCAGCGAGTCTTTAATCAAGTACAAGGAATAACTTGGATGGTACCAAAGACCAATATCCAAGTGTCAATCAATGTAAATCAATAACCAAAGGTTGGATATTCTAATTGATTGAGTCCAGACCGAAGTTAGCTTGGAGTAGGCTAGTGTCTGTAACGACTTAATACAATGTATGTTTAATCTGGACTAGGTCCCGGGGTTTTTCTGCATTTACGGTTTCCTCGTTAACAAAATTCTGGTGTCTGTGTTATTTTATTTTCCGCATTATATTGTTTATCTCTATAATTGAAATAATACAGGTTGTGCGTAGTTGAAACCCAATCAATCTCACACTGATCCAAGGTACAATTATGCTCATACGTCTCTGATCCCATCAGGATACTATGTACTTGATTCCCTTAGATGATCTCACCCATAACTAAGAGTTGATATGACCCAAAGTCGAAGACTTTAATAAACAAATATGTATCACACAGAAATATCTATAGTAATATATAAATTCGTCTCCCAAGAATAAACCTACAAGTTTTGTTCTGTCTTTTGATAAATCAAGGTAAACAAGAACCAATTGATAAAACCAAACTTATATAGCTGAAGAACAGCTCAGTTTTATCAATCACCTCACAATAGTCTTAATCGACGCAACAAAAAAAGATATTGTGGAATCACAAACGACGAGATGAAGTGTTTGTGACTACTTTTTTATCTTGCCTATCAGAGATAGAAATCTCAAGCCAATTATTATAATTGTACTCATACGATAGAAACAGCAAGATCAGATCACACAACTATGATAAAAGTAGTATCGGTCTGCCTTCACAATCCCAATGAAGTCTTTAAGTCGTTAACCTGGTTTTAGAAGAAGAAAACCAAAGGTTAAAGGAGAATCGAATCTATCTTAGCACAACTAGTATCACACAGAATGTGTGGGGATTAGGTTTCCTAGTTGCTAGAGTTCTCCCTTATATAGTCTTCAAATCAGGGTTTGCAATCAATGTTAGCTTACTAACAAAGCATTCAATATTCACCGTTAGATGAGAACCTGATTAGATTCAAGATAATATTTATCAACCTTTAGATCGAAAACATAGCTTGTTACACATACATGTAATGCACATTTATAGGCTTGTGTAACCGTACCCAAACTTGTACATTAGTTGGTTCAACAATAGTTAACCAAATGGTTAGCCATATGATAACTTTCATATCAACCATATTCTTCTTCACCATAACTAGTTCAAATGACTCTAATGAACTAGTTAGAGAGTTGTTCAATTTCATGGAAATCTCATGTACTACATAAGACACAATCGAAGCAATAAAGATGTGATTCACTCGAATCGTTTCATAAATTATAAATCCATGGTTTGCAATAACATTCCTTAGTTTATTAAGATAAGTTCACAAACATTGTTTTTAGACATAACCTACTCAAGTTCGCGGACTTAAGTTCACGGACGGAGTTCACAAACTCCTGCAAAAATTCTCGGGCTCGAGAACTACGCTAATTTTCGGACTGAGTTCGCGGACTGAAGTTCACGTGCTACTCCGGTTTCACTTGATCAACAAAGTTCGCAAACTTCGGTTCAAGCAATAAGGACTTATACATATATGTGTTTCCACAATAATGCTTATATCCTCCAATGGTTATATTTTCTAAACTCTCATTTCAATCTTTGAAACATTCTCAGAGGGAGTTATATAGTTGTTATTCACAAACTATTTTTTGCCAAAGAGATTTCCAAAATGATTGAAACATAACATGACTTTCGTCACTAGGTAAATATGAACTTGGCTAAAGCGAAAGCTTTACCAACACATATTTCGAGAAATAGATAAGCGAGATATACTCAGCTCAAAATATCATATGTGTATAATCTTAGTCTATATAGTAATACGACTTTTGTCTCAAGATAGGAGATAGAGTAGATAGACTTTTGAGTGATAGATAAGTTCAAGTCTCCACATACCTTTTAGTCGATGAAGATCCACTGGTTCCTTGAGTAGTCCTTCATCTTGTATGATGATCGCCATGGAGTTCTTGAGCTTAACTACATTTTCTATCCTAGTCCGAAACCTTAGCTATAGTAGACTAGAAATCAAGACTTTATAGTTTTGATCACTAACATTGACAAACATGCTTGAGATAGCAACACATGCCAGTTAGACCGAGAAATTCTCTAACAAAGTGCAATAGACGCATTGTTGTACTTACCATAATATACTCGACCAAATATTTCATCGTCAGTGAACTTGTTAGCTAGATATAGCTTCGCACCGACGCAACGTCTTTGGAATGGTATAACGAATTTAACCATATACTTAAAAATGAACCATTGACATGAGTTTGTTTTATCCCTACAAATATATAAAGAGGACTGCTAATGGAAGTGCAATCCAAAAGTTTTTTTTTATTATAAAGGAATAATAATCTCTTCTCCCATAAAATTAATCAGGGGGAGACATGACTGACTTATTTACTAAGTCATTTCCTATGTTTACTTTTGAAAAGTATATGACTAAAAGAACTGTCTGGAAACTCCTCTAATGGAATCAGTGGGAGATTCGATATTAGGGGGATGATTCGAGGCTAAGATGTTGATATATTTAACTCCGAATTGTGAAGCTGTGTTGTACTCTTTTTCCCTTCGATCGATATTAGTTTTTCCCACATGGTTTTTGTTACTCGACAAGGTTTTTAGCGAGACAACCATAACTACACCAACTACATGATAAATGATGAAGACCTGCAGATTAATTGTTGAACAATATCAGAATCAAAGAAATGAAACTCGATAGTTTGTCAAGTGAAACCAACGTCGGAATCAACACAATAAAGAAAGGATTTCATGGAAACAATTTTTGGCACAAGTCAACTAGTAGTATTGATATTACTATTGCGTATCAATACTAGGTGTTCATCGATCATCTATAAACATAGATAGGATGTTATGTATAGGTATTCAGCAAATGCATACTTCCGGACTTATCACATTGTACTTTTTTCCCTTCTTCAAGGTTTTATCCCACTGGGTTTTTTCCATTGCCAAGGTTTTAACGAGGAAACTTATGCGAGTTCAACTCATTTCCAAGCTTTCTTAATATTGTACTATTTTTCCTTAGTTCATGTTTTTTCCCTCTGGGTTTTCCTAGCGAGGTTTTAATGAGGCAATAGACTTAGATACAGTAGTCATTGAGGAGAGAACTACATCTGAAGGACTATATGTGAAGCACAAATATTGGACTGCACAAGGGGGGTGTTGTAGGGCCTTGCGCCCATGTATATGCAGCCCATATAGATGTAACCAGGGTTTACCTCATAACCTATATATAGAGGCTTAAACCTATGTAACATGTAACTTATCTCTGTTGAATAAGAGTTCTCATTCCTCTGTCTTCTTCTCTATGATTCTACTGCAATAAAATAATACTAGTAGTACGCCTGTGCTTCGCACAGGCTCAGATTTCTTTACCCCTAAAAACCTTGATTTCTCACTGGGTGCATGCATTCATCACCTATGATTCTTAATGAAACGATTTCGATCCTAAATTTGCTCATGTCATCAATAAATTTGAGTTTATTATTAGTTCAGTTTGTTTAGTTTGGATTAGTAGATGACTTTCTGGGCATAACCCTTAAGTTTTATTCTATTGAACTATTAGGAGCATAGATGGAAGAAAGACAACAAATTGAAATACTGTGTAAGAGGTATTGTGCACCCAAGATATTATTTTGGAAATCGGAAAACCTTGAGCATGAAATTTACAAATTGAACTTTTTCATTGCATGTCTTATGGGTGTCTACATTGTTCTTTATTGCACAAAGCCATGTTTCGAAAAATGAAAATATAACATAGAAGAGAAGACTTCATGCCAAAACACCCATATCGACTCGGGCGAGTTAAGCTCTGCAACTCGGGCGAGTTAAGCTATGCAACTCGGGCGATCAACTCGGCGAATTTTTTCTTCTCATTTTTTTATTTTCAACGCTCGGTTTCATTAAATCTCAGTTGATTATTCGTTGTTTATCTTTGATTTTTGAAGTTTCATGATTAGTAAGATTAATTAAGTGATTACAATGGATTCTGGTCCTAAAACCACTTCAATTAATAAAATCAATGGAGATAAACTAGGGTTTTCAGTTGAAAAAAAGGTTCCATCAATAAACTTACCTGATGATTTATTTGAAGAAGCTTTAAACCCATGGAAGTTTTCGTTAATAGGTCGCTTAAATCTACGAAATATGAAGTTCATTGAAGTAGCAAAAAATTTAAGGCAACAATGGAAATTGATTGGGGATTGCAAGCTTATTCCATTAGGAAAAGTTTTTTTACTATCAAATTGGATTATGAAGTGGACCGAAATTACATCAAAGCTGGACAATGGGAAGTGAATTATCAGGTTCTCAGATTAAGGAATTTGGTATCAAATTTTCGTCCTGCTAATGTTAGAACATCAAAAGCTCACGTATAGATTCGTTTCCCTGGTTTGGGTCTGGAATTTTGGAATGAGAAGATTCTATTTGAGATCTGTAATGAATTAGGTACTCTAATTAAGATAGATGTAGCTACTGCAAAATGTGAGATTGGGTATTATGTTAATGTGTTGGTTGAGATGGACTTTGCTCAACCAATTCCTAGCAAGATTTGGATTAACACAAAATTTGGAGGTTTCTTTCAAGATGTGATGATTCATGAGTGTCCTGAATTCTTCTCCACCTGCAAAATTGTAGGACATCTTGTGACTGAATGTTATGTAGGAAGGAATAAAAACAAAACACTTGATGCTAATCCTCATAAACCATCTTCAAAAAGTATCAATTCAACCTTAATGGGTACTCACACAACTATTCCTTTTGATATATGTGATTCTAATGCTAGAGAATAAGAAGATTTTGTGGTTAAATCAGTTGATGCAACAAATACCTTATCTTCAAACAGGGAAAATATATCTATAAATTTTGGAAGATTTGAGTCTATTGCTAATGAGCAATCTGACCAAAGAGAAGAAGATGTTATTAATGAAGTATCAAAAGCTATGGAAATAGCATAGCAGAATTCTTTACAAAATACTGTTATCAAATTCGCCAATGAGCATTCTGAACAAAGAGCAGAAGATGTCATTATGGAAGTGTCAAAAACTATGGAAGTAGTAGAACAAATGCAAAATTCTGTTGTCAAATTTGTTAATGGAAGCAGTGGAAAAGTGACTGAAGAGCCTATACCTGTAACATCTTAGGCCAAAATAGTGGAGAAGGAGATGGTCAATACAACAAGCAAGAATGGAGTTGCAAGTACCTCTGAAACCAAAACTCCAGAGCAACAAAAAGTGAGTAAACCAATGCCCGTTAAATACAATTTTAGGAAAAATACTGGAAAAGGGGGTCTAAAGAACTCCCAATCCAATCAATGAAGATTTTATATTGGAATATAAGGGGCCTAGCAAGACCAAGGGCCCAAGATAAGTTATGGTCTTATGTTAAACAATTTAGTCCTTCTCTTATATGGATAGCTGGACCAAAAATAAAGTGTAGTGCTTCTTTTTGCAACAAACTAAATTTGTCTGGAATGCAAAGCATGGCAATTCATAATTCTACTTCTACACATATAAAGGGAAACATTTGGTTATTTTGGAACAAGAACATTACCACTCCTCAAGTAATTTCAATTTCAAGCCAAATGATCACAGTGGGAGTTGGAGATGTGTTGGTGTCTGGAGTTCATGCACATGTAGGTATTAATCAAAGGAGATTTCTTTGGTCTGAAATGGAAATGATTAGTACAATGCAAAAGCCTTGGATAGTACTTGGTGATTTTAATGCATTAACCTCAATTACAGAAAAAGTTAGTGGTAGAGCTCCTAATAAAATTGCAATGCTGGATTTTACAACTTGTTTAAATAAATGTGAGCTTATTCAAGCTCCTAGAACAGGATTAGAATACTCATGGTCCAATTGCCAGCAGGGGGTAAGAAGAATTTTGTGTAATCTTGATAGGGTGGTTTTTAACCAGAAATGGCTTCAGATATATGGTAATTGGGGATACAAAGTAGGATTAAGAATGGTTTCTGATCATGCACCTTTAATGGGAGGATGTGCAAGTGTGCCAAAGCCAAAAAATGCGCCTAAAAAGTTCCAACAAATGTGGATACATCATCCAAACTTTTTGCAAGTAGTTTCAAATAGTTGGTCACAAGAAGTTGAAGGAGACCCTTCCTTTTTTTTTATGAGGAAATTAAAGAATCTCAAGCAATGTCTTAATGACTGGAACTGGAGTGAGTTTGGAAATGTTGATATTAAAATACAAGAAACTGAGGTGAAAGTCAAAAGGGCCATGGAAAATTCAGATGAAGATCCATTTAATGATAATGATCTAAACACTCTAGTGGAAGCTCAAAATGAACTATCTAGCAGGGAGGTGCAGAAAAGTATTCTTATCAAGCAAAAATCAAGAGTTAAATGGGTTAAGGAGGGAGCAGAGAATACAAATTTCTTTCATACTAATATGAAGATAAGGAAGTCAAATAATCAAATCACTGAGCTTGAAGATACAAATGGTAATATCATTATGGATCAAGAAAAATTTCATCTGAACTAGTCAAGTACTTTGAAAACAGATTTCAATACAAGGATGTAAGCATTGTTAAATCCCTACTGGATGTTGTTCCTAATTTAATCAGCTCTGAAGATCAAGATATGTTGGATGTCACTCCAACTGCAGAAGAGAATAAAGCTACTGTTTTTTCCATTCATGCAAATAGCTCACCAGGCCCAGATGGCTTTTCTGGAATATTCTATCAAACATGCTGGGAAATAATCCATTATGATCTTATAGCAGCAATTCAGTATTGTTGGAACAGAAAATTTATTCCTAAGGGGCTCAACTCTAGTTTCTTAACTCTTATCCCAAAATGTGAAGGTGCAAAAACAGCTGCTCAGTTCAGGCCTATAGGATTGAGCAATGTCAGTTTCAAAATTATAACAAAGTTAATCACTCTAAGAATGAGTACATTAATGAACAAGCTTGTAACTCCTCAGCAGACTGCCTATATCAAGGGGAGGAATATACAAGAACAAGTCTTACTATTATCTGAAATGGTGAATAAAATGAAGAAGAAAAAGGGGGGGGGGGGGAATGTGGGACTTAAATTAGACATATCTCAAGCATATGATGCAGTCAGTTGGGAATTCCTCATGCAAGTACTTTTTAAGTATGGTGTTTCATCTTCTTGGTGTAACTGGTTACTCACTATCTTGTAATCTGCAAAAAATTCAGTCATGGTGAATGGTGGCCCATGTGGATTTTTTTTCGTGGGAAGGGGCTTAAGGCAGGGAGATCCATTATCTCCCTTATTGTTTATTTTAATGGAGGATGTGCTTAGCAGGAACATAACTAAATTAGTTCAAGAAGGAAAAATTCTTCTAATGGTGGTGAAAAAAGGTATACATCCAACACACTTATTCTTTGTTGATGATGTATTCAGCTTTTGTAATGGTGCTAGAAGGAGTTTACAACATCTCATGGAGTTACTTGAGCAATACCAATCCAGTTCTGGCCAGTGTATTAACAAAATTAAAAGCAAATGCTTCATTGATGAAGTCAGCAATGCTCAGAAGCAGATAATAAGTGACAGAGTACAAATGGAAGTAGCTAAATTTCCAGATAAATACCTTGGAGTTATCCTTGCTCCAGGTAGAGTCATTGTGTCAATGGTATGGCCAATTGTGGAGATGTTACATGATAAATTGGTTGCATGGAAAGGTAAAATGTTATCCTTCCAAGACAGGTTGGTCTTGATTAAGTGAGTTTTATGCAGTTTTCCTCTATACAACATGGATATCTATAAATGGCCTAAATCAGTTATTAAAATATGTGAAAAAATAATCAGAAACTTTTTGTGGTCTGGAGATAGTGAAGTAAGAAAATACAAGACACTTGCATGGAGGAAAGTCTGCACTCCTTTCAATGAAGGAGGATTGGGAATAAGAAGGTTAGAAACTGTGAATAAAGCTCTCTTGATGAAAATGATGTGGAAGATTATTAATTCAGAAGAAGAATTGGCTATGTTCTTTATTGCCAAATACACAGATAAAAATGGCCAGTGGAATACAAACTGGAAGCAATCCTCAGTTTGGTCTGGAATAAATGGGCTTGGTTTTCATTGCAAGATGTTGTCAGGTGATGCATTGGTGATGGTTCAAAGATATCAGTGTGGTTTGACAACTGTTTAGAAGAAAAACCTATTATAAATGACATTGGCCTTAATGACTTTGTAAAAACCAACATAGATATGAAGGTTAAAGATCTACTTGATGGAAAAAATTGGAGCATACCAGATGAAATGAAAGAATACTTTAATGTTTTTAATTTGCCTGAAGTCAATGGTGAAAAATATATCATGGTGTGGGGTGCTGATTTAAAAGGCAAGTTCTCAACTTCTGCAGCTATGGAAAAACTAAGATCAAGGGAGCCTAAGGTAAGTTGGCCAAACTATATTTGGAAACCATTTCTTCATCCAACTATTGCAAGTAATATTTGGAAGTTGCAGCATCAAATTTATATAGATGATGAAGTTATGAGGAAAAATGGATATGATATGGTATCCAGATGTTGCATTTGCATAAAAGAACAAGATAATATGGATCACACCTTGTGGACATGTGAATTCAGCACACAAATATGGACTTAGATAGACTCAATTTTTGGTTTTAAGAATCCTCAATCATTCAATGATATATGCAGAGTAGCTCAACAAAAAAGTTCATTGGTAAAGGAAATATGAATGACTGTTGCTTGCTCAATCATGAAAGAGTTATGGTTTCAAAGAAACAAAAAACTCTTTGAAGAGAAACCTCCTCAGATCAATGAGTTTAAGAGGAAAATATGGAGGTCGGTGTATGAAGGTGGATTCATAATGAAAAGCACCAAATGGGGTCAATGCTATGATCAAACCATTATTGATATCTTTCATTTAGGAATGAGATACATCAAGTACAGCTGCATCAAAGAATGTTATTGAGAAGCACCATGCCAAAATTTCACCCTGTTCTGCTGTGATGGTTCTTCTTTTGGAAATCCAGGTGCAGCTGGATTTGGTATTATTGCCAGAAACTCATTGTGTGAAGTCATTGGAGCAATGTCAGGAGGGATTGGGACTGCTACAAACTATATAGCTGAAATCCTGGCAGTAATTTGTGCTCTGGAATGGGCTTTTTTATTGCAAGTTGTAAGAGTAATTATCATGTCAGATTTAAGAGCTGTTTTAAATGACTTATGCAATGATTGCATTCCTTGGGTGTTCAGAACAAGATGGATAAATACAAAAGAAAAATTAGAATGCATCATCTTTTAGCATGGATACAGAGAGATTAACTTCTCTGCAGATGACTTAGCCAAGAGGGGTGCAACACTCAAAGCTGGTGAAAGGATATTTCATTATGGAAGACCATCTTTTTTAAAAAGAATAGAAATGCCCAATGTAGCCTACTATAGATTTTGTTAGATTCCTTTTTGTGTCTTATTTCTGCTCCTTCCTTCTTATGATGTAAAACTTTTGTAATTTGGCCATTCAATTAATAAAAATTGTGATTAAGCAAAAAAAAAAAAAAAAGACTTCATGTGCATCTTATTCCTATTCATTAATCATTCGACGAACCTTGCATCTCTGTTCATCCTAGTCCATATATCACTTGCCTAAAATCCCGCATAGTAGGTACACATATTTGTCGCTAATTACCGTTAGAATGGCTATGAGTGTAGCCATGTTATGTTATGCCAAATCTTCAGTTTCTCCACAAAATTTGCAAAGCCGGTCCAGCATTATCGGACTATCCCAACGACATGTTCCATCACGAACCGAACGTTTCTATGATCTAACAATGGGTTTTCAACATCCATTGGGAGGGGATTTGAATGAGAGAAAGTGAAAATCGTACCGGAAAAATAAACATAACAGATCAATAAGCATATAAACCAAGAGGAAATTGGAAAAAAAAAATTAAGGTATTAATGAGAATAAAGAGAAAAAGGAAGCAGTTAAAAAATAAAAAAGCTTTTAACAATTAAGATTTGGATCGAAACTTGCATACATTAGTTATTAGGTATCCATCACTTACATGGATTGACATACATGCAGTACGTCTCTTTCCACCGTTGTGGTTCACCATTGGTGATGTGAGAGCAATGGAGGTTATGAGAAACCAAGGAGTTAGGGTTTAATGTAACATGGCGGTAGTAGTAGTAGAAGGAAAACCAAAATGAAAGAGAGAAAAGTGGGGTTAAAAAAGACGCAAAATTGGTGGTGTGAAAAAATAAAAACTTTCTATTGGTCGAAATATTTTTGGTGGGACCAAAAACTCTAAGAAGAGAGCTTGATTCAGCTTTTAACCACAACAAAGGAAATTCACCTGAAATCATATTCGTACTAGGTGTTGTGCCCGTGCGTTTCATGGGCCTAGATATTTTGTACAAAGAAATATGTTTTGGTGCTAGTGAATTTCTAGTGTGCATCTTCCAAGCCACAATGCAAATCAGCCCTTATTTCGGATTGGTGTTTTCTCACCCGCTTAAGTCTACATTCCATAAACATGCATAAGCATCCATTGGTAATTAATTATACCAAAATGTCTTTGTAGTAATCCAAAAATTCATAAGCATCCATTGGTAATTAATTATCCCAAAATGTCTTCATAGTAATCCAAAAATCTCTGACTGTAATGCGTTGGACATTACTCTTCCTTTCGGAGCAGATCCTTAGAATAAAAAGCTCTAAATGAAGAAAATTTCTTGATCATCTTACAATATCAATGTATCAATTCTATTCCAAATTGACATAGGAGGAGGTAATAGAAACTGTAAACAACTAACCTTCACAAATACTCAGATACTGAAAAAACAAAGAACAAATTTCCATTAATAAAAAAAATATAAAAAATAACATGTAATAACTCTTTTGAAAGTTCACTTAAAAATGACTAGGATATGACCCATGCCGTAACGGCACAGGCTGTAGTTTTTTGTTGTTGTTACTTCTTGGACATCCCTCCCGTGATATAGATGGATTTGCTTTTACTTTTGTTGCAGTATAAGTTGGTAATCTTTTAGGGAAGATATAAGAATATATAACTACCGACCTTCCCGGCTAAAAAAGACCGTCAAATTCTTAATCACAAAACCATGATTTTTCTTGTCTTTTCTTATTTTGGCTAACCTTAATTTAATGTTTCCTCTACTATGGTTTTAGAGCATAAACAGTTTAGAGGACTAATGATTCTGAGAGGTTATAAGTTCGGTATCCGGACATTGTTGGTAGAACAGGAGCAAGTGGTGCAACACCGAAAGTCATCAATTTGATTTGGCGTGGAAGATGAAAGATTGTTCCGTCCTTGGGAAGTCTTGCAATGGTGTTGAGAACAAAAATCAGAGAACAAATACATTACTTACTCATTTGTTATGGCCGGGTCAAGTGTCTTTGTGACACTTGCAAGTATATCAATTAGAAGGTGAACATTTGGTATTGTCTGTAACGCAAGAGGAAACAAACAGATCTGTTGGTATACAAAAGGCATTCTGATGTCATTGTGTTTGAATTTCCAAAGACATCAATTTTTCAAATGTGATAGGTTGCTACCAACAATAGAAACACCTAAATTGGAATCCAAAAACTATGATGGTAAACTCAATTCCATGGAGTAAACTTGCCATCCTTAATTTTTTGGCAACGCGACCCATAATGCAACCGCAATAAGGTGCAAAGAAATTGATATCTCATTACATTATATGAATAAAGATCCAAGAAGGCAAACAACAGTTCATGTCTATTGTCAATATCCATAGGATGTAAAAAACTTCAGATTAAAATTACGGTGCAACAAAACCTTATTTGTCTTAAAATATTTTCCTAGCGTCCAAAACACTTTTCCTCCATTATAATATTAATACTAAATGAAAACTATGTAAAACAGATCAATAATCTAATGTAAGATGTGACTGAAGCATGCTCTAAAGGTTTCACCTTTTTATACCCAATTCCCTTGAAAGGATTAACTTGTCAACATACCGAAGGAAAATAGCTGATGGGTTAACAAAACTTTGTAGAAAGCCCAAGTTGTATTAATGGCTCATTTGAATCTCAGCACGTTTCTTTAATGACTACCAGTTAATGTAATAAAATACTTTGAAGCTTCTACTCGATCAGCAACCTGGAAGTGGATCCATAACTTACCGGATTGGCTCAATCGTTGAAGGGAATCGAATCTGATTACAAACTCAGCAAGGTTACCTAAAATAAATCAAGAGAGAAATTGAATTAGATCAAGTCTTCTAATCTTAAATACGATAGGAGGAAGAAGAAAATAAAAAATTAGACCCTTTTTATATGGAACAAAGAGAAGTGATAATGCATCCAAAGTTTGACATGTTGACTGGCATGGTTCCGTTGTTGATTTTAAAGAGCTCTGGTACTTTCTGGTGATTAGCCTTAGCAACTGTTTTGTTTCTCTGTTGGTTTGCTGCATCGAAACACAATACATATTAAGCTTCTCATAAAAAATATTCTTTAAGCTATTTTCACAATTTCTTCCTTTCTATCATAACACCATAATTATAAATAATAATAAATAAATAAACAAACAAACTTAATTTTACAACAAAAACCACACCCCCAAAAATATTGACATGAAATCAAATCAAAATTATTAATTATTAAGAAAGCCATAAAAATGGTTATTCATAGTTATTGCAATTTCAGGAACACGAATCCTTATAAAGGTGGCCAATGAAGGCATGCGTATACAGGTTAAAACAGGTTACAATAATGAAATTGTTAAGGAAGAGATTATTCATTCATTCTCAGAAGCTATGTTGTATTAGGCACTAGGCGAGGCCTGGAGGAACATTTAAAAATCTCAAACTTCAGTCATGCTATGGCGCCTTTTTTCCTAGGCGATGGTCCAACGCCTAGTGGGCCTTTGGCGCTTAAGCCCCAAAGGCGCTCTCCTTTTACAACATAGCTCAGAAGTAGTAGGAAACTACGGTTATGTGATTTTACATCAGAAAATGTTAGAAAACAAATATTGAGTATTTTGTTCTCATTGTCAAACTTGCACATATAATTTTGTCAAGGTTTAGTTTGGTAATCTATCTGTTATAATTTTTTTGGCTTAATATAGGAAGAGAGTGGATCAGACGGAAATGATGGATTATAAAGTTTCTAGCCCATACTTAAAAATATGAAAATTACTGAACGTGTTCCATCTGAAGCCACTAAAGATGTAGACGAATTGAATAACAACAAATAGGTATGTTCTAGACTCTAATATGTAAAATATAAGCTAACGATTCACATGTAACATCCCAGTAGAATCAAACGTCATATTGAATTATAACAATGTAACCACCAATACTGTAATGACCCGTCCCTCCACCGATACTGTCCCCACTTAGCCATTGCGCTCATCCGGCAGTGTGGGGTTTTCAACGGGCATCGATGCGGTTATCCAGCAGTAACTTCCCGGGAAGTCACCCATCCCTGGATTACTCCCGCCCGAGAACGCTTAACTGCAGAGTTTTCTGCCAACTCTGGAGCCAATTGTGCTAAAAAGGCCTCGGTGATAGGAAAGGACAAACCATTACTTATATTCCATTCGGCCAACCACTGCTGAATATCGGGGTATTACAACACCACCACCTTAAATTGGAGCCGTCCTCGGTTCCAGGATATATCCACAAGCCCAAATCTCCAACGTTCCCTGCCCCTCATAAGAAGCACTGGACCAACCCCGTCCAGCGTACCTTCCCACCCTCGGCAGGTGACCCGTCGTCGGATCTGATACCATTTGTAATGACCCGTCCCTCCACCGATACTGTCCCCACTTAGCCATTGCGCTCATCCGGCAGTGTGGGGGTTTTCAACGGGCATCGCTGCGGTTATCCAGCAACAACTTCCCTGGAGGTCACCCATCCCTGGATTACTCCCGCCCGAACACGCTTAACTGCATAGTTTTCTGCCAACTCTGGATCCAATTGTGCTGAAAAGGCCTCGGTGATAGGAAAGGACAAACCATTACTTATATTCTATTCGGCCGACCACTGCTGAATATCGGGGTATTACAAATACGTCTTGAACTCTAACTACTATAATATCTAGGTGACTTTTTTTTTCCAGATAAAAGCATTAGTCACAGAATCATTATGTTAATGCCAAAGCCTTTTGGCTACCTTATATGACCAGGTTGCATTTGTTGGTAATTTGCGACTCCATTTTGTGTGTAATGCAATAAGCATCATAAGAGTAATTTAGTATACAGATTAATGTCGTATATGTGTCCTGTAACTATAACATTTAGGTACTGCTGCAGTTCAAATTTATGGCCTTTATGTTATCATTAGACCTGCCGAGGGAAAAACAGATCTCATTAGCAAAAGAAATTCAAATCAATAAGCACAATGAATCTAACATTAGTTTCCATATACAAATGTTTCCTATATTCAAGATAAATGACAAAGAATTATGCTCAGCAGTCATAAATACTAAAACTGCTGAAATTAAATACTTAAAAACTCAAAGAGCTTCATGTAAACTCTTTTGTGCATATCAGATTTATGACAGATCTCCCTCCATTCCATCTACTAACAGTAGCTGCAATAATTTATGTCAACACAAATTCATTGAGTACTTGTTTTCTATAAGTGAGTTTTAGTCGGACTAACTGCTAGCGGATAATTATGTTTAAGCTGATCCATATAAAAACATTTTGCAAACCTAAAAATCCCATATAGTCGAAAAGACCATATTGTCACACACATCCTTAGCCCGGAAGATATTATCTATTGCTCTTTGATTATAATTTAATTAATGCAAATGAACTTATGACTTCTAATCAAAATTGTCTCCAAAGGTCATTAGGCTACATTTAATAAAATTTCAGGCACTGGAGAAGTTCATAATGCATCATTCCCATCTGATCCACTCTCCTCTTAGTAAGCAAAAAAAAAATCTAGCAGATAGATTACCAAACTAAATTCTAACAAAATTATACGTGCAAGTTTGAAAATGAGCTCAAAATACTCAATGTTTTATTTTTTGGTGTAAAATCACATCACCATTGTCTCCTACTACTTTTGAGAATGAATGACTAATCTCTTCCTTAATAATTTCGTTATTATAATCTGTATTCCCATGACTTTTCGACGATAACAATGACTATCCTTGGCCACCTTAATAAGGATTCATGTTCTTGAATTGCATTAACTTAATATGGCTTTCTCAATAATCTCAAAATCTAGGACTTGGATTTTAGGCTGAAAAACTTAATATTAGAATCGGGATAGGACATAAAATGAGGATATGAGAATGATAAAGATACTTAGGAACCAAAATAAAAAAAAAACTTAATTAGTCAAAGATTCAATATGAAAGCGAAGAAAGTAAATTCATTTCCAAAGAAATATTTTACCTAATGATGATGGAAATTATGTTCGTTTTTCAAATTATCATTATTGTTCTATGGAATAAGTTCAGTTCAAATACCGGATATATTGCAACTACAACAATTGATCCCCAAATTTAACTGATTCACGAAAGAGATTTCATCTGTAAACTGAAGGCAGAAAAACAAATGCAAATCTTTCCTATCTTCATGATCTTCGAAACTTCTTTTAGAACATATTGACAAAATTCCAAATTATATATAAAAAAAAGAGAGATCAATTAACCAAATGCATATCAAAGTTAAAAGATTCAAACCCTAAATAACCTGTTACTGGGGCATCATTCTCAGCATAACTTCCACCAAATCTATCAACCTAATTTTGAACAAAAAAACGAAAGAAGATGGTTAATACAATCTCTAATCCAGAAAAAGTGGATGAAATAGACTAAGTAGAAAGAAACATAGAAACCTAATTTAGAAGAACAAAAATGCATCTACCAGGGAGACACGAAAACCCCAAAAATAATAGACTTGAATCATTCTCGTATTTTTTTTTTATTCAAAGGTTTAGTTTTACATTGGTCTCTAAAGTGTAACGCCTCATATTGATGAGTGAGATCCACTTACATAGATGGGAATTAAACTTGAAACGCATGAAGTTTAATGATGTGAACAATAAAAATAAGAATATAAGACAAGGAAAGAGTTTAAGCCGGATGTAATTGGAGTGTTATAAATATTTGGTGCGATCTCTACTGTATTTTATATGTCTAAACAATAGATCTCTGTCCACCGTGTAAAATCATAGATGAGAGTATAAACACATATTGGTTGCTTGATCTGGACCGTCTTTTATGTGTCCAAACTATAGAGAACCGTCGATGTAGAAAAACACCATTGTCCCTTATAATATTGATAAGATAATATTTGTGACATAAATCCAAACATTACGATCCCAGTTCGCCACATTATATATCTTCACCTTCGCCAACTTGCCACTTAATTTACAACCCAAATAGGAGGCAAAACTATCTTTCTCAAGACTTTCAAAGTGCTATTATAGACAACAGAAGTTTGTTATGCCCAAGGTTTTCATTTTTCATGTGCTTTATTCCTCTCCTTGGATGCAATACCTGCAAAAAAATAAAAATAAAAATAGCCATTTGCTTTTGGCTTTCAGTTCATTGATCTGGCATTACCATCCATGTGATGTTCCACACAAATTTATCTTGATCCGTTTCCGCTTCGTCTGTTCTTCTTGAAATTCTTTTTCTCTCACCATTTCTATTGCTTCTTTCTTGATTCAACGATATTCAACCTCTCTTTCTCGGAAACCCGTTATCCATTTGTATTTTGTTGTGCTGTAAGAACGAACGATGCGAAAGAGTGTTATTTCATTATGTTAGGTTTTCTATGTGATGGGTGTCCTAATGATTTTATTGTTGTTATCTCAATTTTTGTGTTAGGATTTGTTTGGTTATTTTTATTTCTTAATCAATAAACCCAAAGCGACCAAAAACCGAGAGACCCAATAGCCTACAATATATGGTGCGAGATGCACGGCAAGCAATAGCTGCAGTACCAATATGCACATGCTTAAATTGGTTATCCCGAAGACTTAACTATTTGTCGATAACAATTGCATCTGGATTACTATTAAGGTAAAGGAGCAGTTCTTATGTGGACTCAAATATGCATGAAAACACCTATAATTTGATATTTTTTTTTGGGTACAAACACACAAGTTGATTCAAACTACAAAACATACACATCATATCAACATATGAATGACTTTCCATGATCAAATTAGCGTAAAATCAATTAGCACAACTTTCAATCCCATTCCAGAAAGTAAAAGTTTGAAAAGGGACAAATAGAATAGACTAGACAAAATATATATTCTATCGTGTATTTAGATACTTTACATATCTGAATTTTTACACTTTGATCGTACTAAAATGTCCGGACTTCATTAATGCTTTTTTGCATGCCTGCAAAAATAAACCTTCGACCCTGGTCAACAAAGAAGAAGCAAACGAAAGTAAAAATGAGCGAAGAGCAAGTACAAAAATGAAATATATATAAAGAGTAATTTACTTCAGAAAATCACAAATGAAAATCCCATCACATTTTAATCAAAATTGAACATTTCCTATCTATGTATCTAACACAAACCCTCTATCAATGTACAAGCCTTTTAAAGTAAAAAAAATCCATAAAGTCTTCAGTTAATGTACAAACCCTTTATCTAATCTATAATGTTCATACTAAGCAATCATGTGCATGCTAACAAGATCAACTAAAGAATGAGTTGAACTTAATATGAATACTACCACTTGATGAGACAGAAATGTGATTGAATGGAGAATTATGACTGATAAATTTGCAAAGGACATACCTATATTCTCCTGAGAAATGTTGAGGCTGAGCACGCATATACAAAGATTCATTTAATCTCTTGAAGCTCTCAAGCATGGTAGAATGCATTCACCATGGTGAAAAATTGAGATCGAGCACTTGTACACAGCTTACGATTTGATTTCCTTAGATTTTCATTTTAGAGAAAGTTGGAGATATGTCCTCGTTGTCAGCTATATAAAGGTACAATCATTAAAGTTAATTAGGATAAAATAGGCTTAATCCATCAATGACACCATAAAGAAGTTATTCTTCAGTTAATGAAACAACATACCTTGATGTAGTCTATATGGATAAATACAACGTGTTAGAACTAAACATTACAATATCTAAAATAAACCTAAATAGATATTGATACGCCAGGGAGATAAACCAAAAATTGAATATAAAACTCAAATTAAGAAGTTGAAAAATGCAGATAAATACACTAACTCTCTGTGCAACATGTATTGGTATGCAACATCAACATATATTAAGACTTTTATCCTACAAAGGATCATACTTATCGGTACATAATTGATATTTCTAAAATTACTACATAACTAAAATCAATCTTTCTAAAATAAGATTGATCGATAGCATAAGATTGATATTTCTACATAATTTTAAAATCATATATATATATATATATATATATATATATATATATATAAGATTGTATAGATCTTTCTAAAATTATTACATAACTAAAATCAATCTACTTTGGTAAGCCTCTTGTACAATTTCCATTTTCTTCTTTTGTTAACGTACAATAGCCATAGTATTACCGCCAAGATTACTTTACTTTCAGACATTTTCATAAATATGCACTTCTGGTTTAAGTACAAAAATTTAATTCTGGTACCCATCCATTTAGTGCAATGGTATCGTTATGGATTTTAATTTAATACTATCAAATTTAAATCTTCTAGGGACTTACCTCTTCAATCTGAGAAGACTACAAAATCAAAATCTGGTAGATGATGTAATGAGATTTTACCAAAGCCTGTTAGCATAACAAACTTATTATTCTGAGTGCATATCAGTTAACCGATTCAACAAACAATCAAAAGAATGATAAAATCAGAATACAGCCGTTCCTGAAATATTTTTGCCCTGAACCAAAAAAAAATTTATGCCCCCCAAATTTTTTTTTTACGCAAAACTAATAATAGGAAAAGATAATTATATTGTTATATAGATTTTAAACATCAATTTTACAAAGCTCGTTGAAATGCTTTCACTCTTCGCGTTTTCTTAGACGCAAACACTTTAATGATAGACTTATAATCCATTTTTTCAGCTATGGATATTTCAATAGCTATCATAGCCAAGCCATTCAATCTTTCTTGCAACATTGAGGACCGAAGATAAGATTTAATTAGTTTCAGTTTGGAGAAACTTCTTTCTGCGCTGGCCACGGTAACAGGGACGGTAAGCAAAATTCTATAAGCAACCCAAGCATTGGGATAATAAGCTTCCAGGTTTTGCAAATAATGTAATACCTCAACTGGTTTCTTTACGTCGTCCGGCAGTGTCCTTTTCATGATCTTTAACTCAGCGTAGAGGTCTCTCCCGTCAATATCAGAAAGTGTACCATAACTTAGATAATCTTCAAGTTTAGTACATGATGCCAACAAACTATCATCACTCATGGATTTTAATTTCTCCAAATCGAATAAGAAACCATATATGTTCTCGAACTCCTTAAATTGCTGAAATCTACTTTGAAATGAACGCAGAGCACAATCCACTATGTATAGAAAATAATTTTTTCTAAAAGATTCCTCACCTGACGATGGAATTGTCTCCTCGCTAGCATCATCATCGAAATGCTTCTTCCGCTTTCTTACACGTGGTTCAGACTCTAATTGTCTCCTCGCTAGCATTTTCTGAAAAATATTAAATCAATCCTAATCATGGTGCAGACTCTAATTCGAACCACCCAAAGTTAATCAATCATCAAATTAAATTACAATTATACCAAACCCCCCAAAACTTCAAGACCCTAAATTCTAATCAAAAAAAAGAAGAAGAAAAAAACCAAATCAACGAATTGAACACACTTAATAGGTTAAGCCGTAAACAATTATCGAATTAATTATGCTAACGTAACTAGATTGATCAAAAAGACCCAACATCTACTAACCAAAAGATAAACCCTAACTACTAGTACTACGTGAAATATTTTGAAATAGAAAAAGGGAGAAATGAAATGAAATCATATTATGGAGGTCATATGATTCAATATCAATGATTAAGACTCATAGAAAGTAAGAGGAGTAGAGGACAAAGATTCACCTTTCTCCAATCGTTTTAGGCTTCAAAAGAAAATGGAAAAAGGAAAAATAGCCGACTGTTAGTGTTAAAGAACAACCCCAAAACAATTTGACGAGATTAAGAAAGATTCATGACTCCCCAAATATTTATGCTAATTGAAACGTCTGCCCCAAATATTTATATCATTTCCTCAATAAGTAACTAATTAAAATTTATCTTTATGAATAACCCCAGTGTCAAACTAACTTTTGCTGCCCCTGGGCCTTGCTGCCCTAAACTGGGCCTTTCCCTGATTCCCCTATGGGGCCGGCCCTGAGATATAAGAAAAAAAAATCTAAAACGCATATAAACTAAATGGTTTTACTTGCTAACAAATCTATCAATGGGCATATTTTCTCAGTACCTGCTAGCAAATCAATGGAACAATGGTTCAATATCACTGAATCAGAAAAATACGATGAGAAAGAAAGAGATCAAAAAGAACAGGGAGAGAAAGTCGTCGAGGAATGTTAGGGTTTTGATATCAGAGTAATAGAGGTTATCAGAGAGTAAAAGAGTTTGTATATTAGGGTTTGGTGTGTAGAACGACGGTAGAAGGTAGATGTAATTGTTTTGATACACGATAGAGACGCAAGTTTGGGTAAAAACTGAACACCAAATTTCCTGAGAAAAGATCAAGAGGAGTGGTGTGGAAATACGAAAAATTGGTGGTGTTAAAAACCCAAAGTTTTTCTATTGGCTGTGTAGATGCATTTTACTACAAACTACATCCAAAGGATAGAAATGTACGACTCTTCTCAAACGAAAGTAAACACTCAACCATGAACACAAGATATACGTGGTTCGGTATGATTACCTACGTCCACGGGGGTGAAATGATGAATCTTATTACTTCACGGTGTTACAAAGGTGTTGCTCTTAGTGGGATTTCCTTACAAGATGAACTTACTTCTCATTCACTTCTTTCTAATGCTAACTCGTGTTTCTCTCTCCTTTCTCTCCCAAAAATTACAACCTGCCACTCTAGAATACAAGTCCCGCTATTTATAGGAGAAAGTTTATACAACGAAGTTAGAATGTTGACCCTGTTACATCTAATTAGCTGTTCTGTGATCGGGCGGACTCACGTCGTCTTGTGCGGTCGATGCATCTTGGCTCCTCTTTGTATTTCGTTCGAGCCAATCTCTTATGGTCCTATGTTGACGCGATGTCGGCTGTCTCGATAGTCGCCCTTATGATCAGCCGATGTGTTCCACACTTTCTTGCATGTTTGACTGTAGCTCCTCGTTTGTCCCGTCCCTCCTTATCTTGTCAGATTTATCAGAAGTCTGGGTCAAGTCTTGTCTGACATTATTACGCCCGATCCACGTGGCTTCCTTAAATCTCGCGCTCTTTAGTCTTTGCTTTATACTTCGCGTTTCTTTGTATTTGGGTGCACTGGGTCTAGGATGTTGCCACCTGGATCTGTAGATAATTTACACCTACAGGCTAAAATATACCCCGGTGGGGCCAGAAGCTTTCAGAAGAGAGCTTTGTTTAGCTTTTAACCACAGTAGAGGAAATTCACCTGAAATCATATTATTAATTATTATTAATTAATTAATAATTATTCGTCTGCCGAACTACATGTCTAGTGAACTTGAGCCTAAGGCTGGGTCTAATGGGATCCAACATTCAACATTCCCACTGTTGAAGTGTCGTTTATCCCACTACTGTTACCTTGATTCCCAGTGAGTGCTTCGTTTTGCTTAGATCCAAGATGGAAGTAACCTAGAAACGCCCTTTGAAATGGCGTACCTAAAAAGCATCTTACACCCTTAGGAACGACGTACCAACGAATATTCTATGGAAATATTCTTTCACACGCCCTTAGTAACGGCGTGCCACGGTGATTTGGCTTTTGAGTTAGTAGAGAGTTTTTCACGTTGGATTTGAGGAGATGAGGAGTGAAATGCTGAGAGTGCAGCAGTGGTGGGTGCTAATAATTTGACTGTGAGTTGTATTTTTTAGTGCAGTGGGGTGAGTCACTGTTTCGTGGTTTCCTATGCGCATCCAGATTTATTTATTTGCGTACCCTCTTATTTTAATACTATTTTCCAATGACACGCCCTTTCTAAGAGCGTGCCGCACCATTTCAAAATGTGTATTTGGTAGGAATCTTGGATCCCACTGCGGCCGGGAGTTCAGTTTTGGTGACATGGATCCAGGGAGAAACTTGAATCTTGGCGTACTATTAGACCCAGTGTAAGCCCATACATTTGAAGATTGGGTGAAATCACCATCTGATGGGCATTCTTAAGACAATCAAACGGTTTTAACTTTAGAAATATTAAAGTGATATATTTTGTTTGACTTTGAATCATTAAAGGGGAGGAGTAAAAAATTATCTTTCCCCCTAATAAAATGCTGAATTTACCATTCTGTCCTCAACTCAACCTAACTGTTTTTCTGTGATCGGTTTTAACCTAATACTATATATTTAAGCTAATGTATAACCATGATTAACCCTAAATCATATCGTTAATCTTTTCACAAAAGAAACATGAATGACGAAGATGCCGATGGAGGCGATTATACAATTACAGAAGAAGAAAAACAATTTTTGTTGTCAAACACAAACTGAACATTTCTCAAACCCAAAATTCAATTAAATTTGAGAAAATTCAAAAACAAAGTTGAATTCATTACCTCGTGATTAGATCTAGATCAGAATTATTCTAAAACAATTACTTGGTTGCTGCTATAGAATAGATGGAAACCGATTAAACATAAGATGAATTCGTTAATAACATGAGAAGAAATTAGAGAAGAAACCTGTGTTTTTCTTCCTCTTTGGGGGTAACGATTATGCTGTCGCTGCTACAGCAAAGGTCGTGCTCAGTTCAGTGGGCAATGGGGTTTGGCATGAGGGTAGCGTGTTAATACAAAATAATTTTTAAAAGTCAATTTCATTGAATACTTCCCCTTATACGCATTCCAATTATAGTAGCTTTCCCCTTGAAAAGCTTTCCCCCTAAACAAATCAGCTTTCCCAATAACAAAAATCACACATAAATCCTTCTTCTTCTTCTTGATTATCTCACTGTCTAAAACCCGTCTGTTCAAACCTCCCCAAAGAACCATGAATTTTCATTCAACAGGCTTCGAATTTTCAATCTCCACCAATACCTCTCTTCTCTACTCTAATCACTTCTCCTTCCATGGAGAAATCTCTAAAATCAGCACCAAAATCAATCTCTCAACAAAAAATGGAGCAAGTAGCAGAAGAAGACATCAAAGCTTCAGAGCTCTACAAAGTAAGTACCCCCACTCCCTTAATTTCTAGTTTCAGTTAAGGTTTCACAAACTCGGTCGCTTCAACTAACCGAGTCAGACTCGGTTGATTGTGTTTTTTCATTCAGGACCTACTCAAGCTGCTGTTGAAATTGAACAAAGTGAGGTAGAAGTAGCTGAAGGGTATACAATTACTCAATTCTGTGATAAAATTATTGATGTGTTCTTAAATGAGAAGCCACGGACAAAAGATTGGAGGAAGTTGTTGGTGTTTAGAGAGGAATGGAAAAAGTATAGCGAGAAATTCTACAAGCAATGTAAAGCGCGAGCGGATGCGGAAAGCGATAATGGTATGAAACAGAAGTTGGTTCTGTTAGGGAGGAAAGTGAAGAAGGTAAATGTGATATTGTGTGTGTATGTTTGCATTGTTGTGTGTGATTTCGTTTGGTTTTTCAGGAATTGAATGTGTTGTGGTTTTTAATTGTAGATTGATGATGAGATAGAAAGACATAGCGAGCTACTCAAAGAGATAGAGCAGAGCCCAACTGATATCAATGCAGTTGTGGCTAAGCGGCGTAAGGATTTCAATGAAGAGTTTTTCCGCCATCTTAGTCTACTGTCGGAGACTTACGATAGCTTGGATGACCGCGATGGTAACCAAATTCTCAACTTTGGGCACTAAGTTTTACTCTTTGATTGGTGTTTATGGAAATCATGCATTCATACTTTAGTTGAGCTTGTGGAACTACTTATCAATCTTGTAATTGGTACTGAAATCTTAGAGATTGTACCAATGGGACCTTAAGAATCCAGTATCTCTAAGTTCTGCCTATTGTTCTGCTAAACATTGTTTAGTTTTTACAGGGTTAACTAAGTGATGTTGTTAGGATTAGTGAAAGTTTCAGAAAATGAATTGGGAAAGACGTATTATAACCCCTATTACCAAAAAGAACTCTTGGAGCACCATTGTAAATGAAGAATTATGGATAATGATGCATTCTCGCTTGAATTGAGCTTATGGAAGTAATTAACAATATTGTACTTGAGAAAATTCAAATAGTACTTAGCAATCTTTTAATTGGTACAAAAGTCTTGGAGCATGTACACATGGCTATCTAAGAAACCCATATGTTCTGGTGAACATTGGTTAGTTCTTATCCAGAATAAGTGATAGGTGAGCGATAGGTGAGCAAGAGGGATTATAACACCTAATATGGAAAAGAACTCTTAGAACACCTTTTTAGATGGAAAATTATGAACAAATGCATTCTTACTTAAGTTGAGCTCGTGGAAGTAGTTCACAGTCTTGTACTTGGTACCAAAATGTTGGAGCTCGTAGCTTCACGAACATCTTGAAACTCAGTATCTCTTTTTGACGTTACAAACTGTTATGCTAAACATAGGTTCGTATTTGACTATCGTGTTCAGAGGTTAGCAGTAACTAGCAAGTCATGTTAATACATGGTTTTGTAATCTGATAAACTCTTAGGATTCTATTTAGCTAAGGAATTAAGAATCTGGTTTTACTTTTCTTTTTTTACTCCTGTGAAATTCAAGTAATACTAGATTGTAATTTTGCTTACTCTATGCAAGCTTATTGAACAATTTAATCTTGTATGTACAGCAATATCCAGGCTTGGAGCTAGATGCCTCTCTGCAATCTGTGTGTATGATAACACGGTTGAAAATGCGGAGACGCTAGATGCTGCTCAAGCTAAATTTGATGATATACTCAATTCTCCCTCACTAGAAGCGGCATGTGAGAAGATCAAAAGTCTAGGAAAGACGAAAGAGCTTGATTCCTCGTTGATCTTGTTGATTAACAGTGCTTGGGGTGCAGCAAAAGAATCCACAACCATGAAGAATGAGGTAGATCCAATCACCCAAAGACTATAAATAATTTAATTTCATTCCATTTATCAACATGAATGCGCATCTTGGTTGTACATGGGTACAACTGATTCATGATGCATTAATAGGTTGTGCAAAATCTCCCTCGTAGCTGAATATTTATGTCATATAAAGATTACACTCTGAACATACACAAATTTGGATTATCAGAATTTTACCAGTGTGCAAGCAAGCATTTTTGTTAATTGCTGAACGCCTGAACCCGGATGTTCTGGAACTGAAATTTGGCAATACTCTTGTCATATTGTCAGTGTAACATGTCATATTGATGTGTTTATCGCTAAATGATGCTTAAATCCATCTCACCTTTAAAATGGACTCTTCTCCTTGAACTTTTGACGTGTCATCTTCCACCTGCATGTAAATTTTGAGTTCTGGCTTTCCACAGCCAAAAGTTTGGCTTCATCGTTGCTCTATTTCAGGCTTTAGCTTCTTGTATATTTTATAACTTATATGGGTCTGCCCATCTTTAGCTTAAAGCCAGCAACTTACTTGCAGGTCAAAGACATAATGTATCACCTATATAAAGCCACAAAAAGCAGCCTTAGGAGCATTGCACCGAAGGAGATAAAGCTACTCAAACATCTGTTAAATATCACAGATCCAGAAGAAAGGTTCTCAGCATTGGCTACTGCCTTCTCTCCAGGAGATGAAAAAGTAGCCAAGGACCCCAACGCCCTGTACACGTATGGAGTTCCTCTTTCACAACTTCTGAACAACCTTGTTTTGTTTTGTTTTGTTTTGTTTTTTCAGTAACAACTTAAAGAGTTTAATTTTGTCTTTTTCTTTTTTGCTGAGCCGAAATATGGGGCTTGTTTGTATGCTAACATCTTTGTTCTTTCTCTTTGTTTATTATGATTTTCTCTGACTCAGTACACCAAAGGAGCTGTACAAATGGATCAAGATCATGCTCGACGCATACCATCTGAACAAAGAAGAATCTGAAATCAGGGAAGCAAGGCAGCTGACTCTACCGATTGTGATGCAAAGGCTTTTCATACTGAAGGAAACAATAGAAGAAGAGTATTTGCAAAAAAATACTGCGGCAGAAGATTCCACACCGAAAGAACTATGAGGTGCTGGTCTTTTATCTCATTCTTCGAACATGAAAGTAGCATGCAGAGTTCTACTGGAGTATGATTTTACTCGGTAGTAAAATATGACTATAAGGTGAAGTTCATCAATGAAACACATGCACAAAAGCACTGTTGTTGTAAGGTGAAAGAAGGCCTGCAGTCATCGATCCAGCCGTTTTATCACGCAGTCAGGTTAATATTTGTAAGCTTGACTGCTAGTAACAGAACAGTAAGCTTCAGTATTGTGTCAGAAGGTAATCTTCTCTCAAAAGGGTACTCAGTTTTGCCAAAAAAAATTTAGGAAAGATTGGTAACGGAAAGAACTGTCGACGAGGTAGCTGTCCATGAAGAGTGAAAAAATGGGACAATGTGAATTCAAATCATTCATGACTTAAAAATGGTTCACATGGATGTTTTTGTAGACTCTTTTCTGTGCTATGAACTGTGCACTTGTATTGATATAACTCGAGGCTTGACTCGATTAACTTGAATCAGCTTTGTACTTATAATCCTCCATATGGCCTTGTTTTGGTTTACTAAAACTAGTTAAACACAGGAAAAGCACTTCCACTAGATAGACCAATGGTCCATCCACAAGCATCTAAACAGACCACTAGGGAATACTCCCAACACAAGAATCCTGTTGCTGGCTGTATATGTGCCTTTCTAGGCAACGCCTAATTAAATTCATCAAAAATCTCTCAGTACAAAAGGTATTATGTAATTTTTGTGACATCTTTTGGTAGTGGCGGCTTGGATTCTCCTTGGATCAGCAAATCTGCTCTAAAATCTCATGATCTCGCTCCCACATGTGTAACGTTGTTGTTCTATCATTTTATTTTATTGTTGAATTTTGTTCTGTTTGAGTACGTTTGATTCAGTGATTTCTTAAAAAAGAAAATATTATTTTATTCTTTTTCATTTTGTTGTTCTACCAAATAATCACAATGAACATACTCTAGATTATGCTACTAACTACTCCCTCTGTTCCTTTTTAATAGGCTGGTTTTGTTTTTAGAGCATCTCCAATGCAAGGGGTAAAGGTTTTAAATTAGTATGACACCTAGGATTTAAGACCCTTTTTCACCAAAGTTTCATCTCCAATGCAAAGGTGAGGGTCATAGAAAAAGATGACATGGCTAAAGTGGGGGTAAAGGAGAAAATCTAAATAAGACTTTCGTCATGAGAATCATGACCTTGGGTCATAAATCCACATCATTTTCTGTCTCTAAATTTAAATAAAAAGTGTTAGATAAGACCCTAGGGATTGGAGATGGGATTTAGGTAGAGGGGGTCATCTTTATATTTTTTTGTCATGTAGCAAGTGACCCACCACCAAAAGGTATAAATAAAACCTCCATTAGGATGACCTTGACCTCTAACATTGGAGATGCTCTTAGAGAAATTTAAGGAAATTAAGAGAATTAATCATTGAAATGGTCCCCATGACACTTGTCAATAAAAGAAGTAAAGTGAAATGGTCCAAATGACACTTGTCATCAAAAGAAATTAAGAGAAAAGTGGTCCCTGAAAATAAAATAACATTTGACTTTCCCAATTAGGAAACGAGCCTTTTTTTTTTTTGAAACATTTATTTATAGAAACCAGCCTATTAAAAAGGAACGGAGGGAATAGTTTATAGTTTGATTCAGGGATTTCTTAGATTACGTGGATAAAAGTCACGAGTATGTTCGTTTTGAATTATTTTGGTGTTCTAGGTGATGTCGTCGTTCACAATGAACATACTCTAGGACCCCCAATTATCCTGGCATATTTAGGGGCCACCCAAAAAGATTTAGGGGCCAACATGTTATACTCAGCCAAAGACATTGGTTACGGGGTAACCTTTTTTATATTGAAGTTCCGTAAATGTCCTTGTAGTAAAAAAATTTAAAAACCCAAATGTAGGCGTGTTCCTATTCTCTCCCGATTGTAGCAGTATTTTTAGGAAAATTTTTCTCCCTCTCTCCATTTCAACTCTTCTTCTTCCTCTCTTCCTATTCTCTCCCGATTGTGGAGGAATTTTTTTATATAAAACAATGGAGACGGGTAATGCATCCCACAGACCTAAAACCAAAAACGTTCATCGGGGTTTTGTTCCAAATATAGGGATTTTAGCAAGAAACAAAGAGATTGTTGGTGAAAATGACGAAGAACGCGACAAAGACGAATCCGCGGGTTTAGTTGGCGGTGGCGTTTCTGATAGTCTAACACTCCGGCAACTTCAAATGGCCCCAATTAGGTAAGACTCTATCAATTTTAGGGTTTATTTCGCTTTAATTCGCCGAATTGAGAAAAAAAAATCTAGGGTTTTCTGCAATTTACCCAGATTCGGTAGTCACACCTCTTAATTTACTTCCGAATGTAGTCGTGTTCTTCATTTTTGAAGAACATCGACATAATTCAGAAGTTATATGTTTTGTTTTTCTTCCGAATGTGTTTCTCCATATGTTCCTGTGTACGAAAAATGGAAAGAATCGGTAGTTAATGAATTTGTGGTCTTCTGAATCTGTTTAAGTAGACATACAATAATCGGTAGTACACTTACTACCTAATATCTCAATATGATGAAATATAATTAAAAAAAAATTGATTTATGAAAAATCCCATTTTGGGGCCAAGATATATTCGGAAGAGAATATAATGTTTTATACCTCCGATTGTACATTATGAAAAATTTACAGTTTCTGAACTCCAATTGATGCATATTCTGTTTGAAATTAATTTAATTCTCTTCCGGTTGAAAAATTGTATTGTTGCTTCCGAATGTTTACATTCGGGTTTTGTTTGTATACTTTGGCTTCCGATTGTGTGGTTTGTAAACATTGATTCTTTTGTTGTTTTTTAGACCAAGTCGAGCTAAGCAAGCCCCAAAAATAGGCGACTTAGGGCCTCGTCGAGCAGGGAGTAAGAAAGTGTCAGCTAGTGCTAGGAGAGAAAGGAGTTCCAATGCTAATTCAAGTGATCAACAAAGTGTAGAACCACAAGGAAGTCAACAAGGTGTGCAAGCAAGTGCTCAACAACCCACTCAAGAAGGTGTAGAACCAACTGGTCCATATGGCATTGAACAAGGAAGTCAACAAGGTGTAGAACCAAGTGATCCACAACTTACATCCCACCCTGAAATTGAACCAATTGATCCAGTGCACAGAGTTCAAGAAGAAGGACAACCAAGTGGTACCCAAAAAGCCAAAAAAGCTAACAAAGGAGCAGTCGGTGGAAAGAAGGATATTGCTAAGAAAGCATCACATCTTGTCCCTCAGCACTTGAAGGTGAAGAAAATTCCACCTGGAGAAATCCTTGGGCTACCGGCGGATGGAGGAAAATTTCTTTTTGGATACAAAGACTCTTGGGCCAAAGAAATATACGAAATCGAGGTAATAATAATCGTATTTTTTTTATTAATGTACTGTGTATGTGTTTTATCTTAATAGTTGTCTTAAGAGTTTTTGTATGTACTTTAAACAATTTTCGTGTGTTTAATAGTATCATCAAGATTCGGTTCGTCTACTCAAACCCACCGCTGCACCAACAAAAATGCTTGACTGGCCTTTATCCGGTGAATGTGAAAGGTTCAAGATAATTGTAACCAACTCGGGGTTAGATAATGCTGCGGAGAATTCATTTTTGGAACATGATCGTGTTGCTATATCGGCGTTCGTGGAGAGAATGTATCCTGAGACCGATACCTTCCATATGACGTTTGGGGAGATGACGATTACCCTGGATGATGTTGTGCAGATTCTTAACCTTCCTGACCAAGGCACAGCTGTGAAGTTCAACTACACAAAGCAGTTAAGTTGGGCACAACTTTATGTTCTTACTAAAAAGTGCTTAGGTTGGGATGAAGAGACGACCACATAAGAGTTTAGGAGGCATGCAAGTTCCCGAACAAGACAGTTCAACATTACCGTTTTGATGGATATGTTCCGAGGCACCTTGGATAAAGAACAAAAGGGAAATTTAACTGATGAGCAAGTGAATCACGCGGCCACAGCATATCTCCTTTGTGTATTGGGATGTGTCATTTTCCCCAATACTTCTGGCAAACGGATCGATGCCAACCTTCTACAACTTTTGGATCCCCTACATGAAGTCGGTGACTACTCTTGGGGAACGACATGCCTAGCATTCTTGATGGAAGAGTTGAGAAATGCGTCTAGGCGAGGAACTAGCCAAGTTGCCAGGAATGTCGCTCTATTGCAGGTTATTTTTGAACTCTATTAGTCAATCTATAGTTATTCGGTAGACAATACATACGATGCCTATTCTGAAATCCAAATGATGCATATTCGGTAGGATACATATTTTCTTAACCCCCGAATGTGGTGTATTCGGAAACAAATTACATAGTTTTACTTCCGCTTTTGTTTAATCGGAATTTACTCTTGCCTTATTAGTACCGAATATATAAATACTATAGTTTACTGATCTCCAAATGATGGATATTCGTTAGTACATGATCCCATTTTACGTCCGAATGTATTGTATTCGGACATAGGCCAATTAGTTTTACTCCCGAAGATATATAATCGTAACTTGATGTTGGAAAATTAGTACCGAATATATAGGCAAAAAACCAATGGTTACTGAACTACAAATGATGTATATTCGGTAGTAGATTCACATATGTTTCCTCCGAAGGTTGAGTATTCTGGAACCAGTAACTTAGGTTTGCTTCCGAATTTATAGAATCGGGTATTATAGTTTGTCAAATACCACCGAATATGTAGAAAATAAAATATGGTATACTGAACTCTATTTGTTATCCATATAGGCCTGTATATATGACCACTTCCCTATCCTGAAGTTGGCCGGAGAAGACCCGGAGTGGCGCAAAGGTACTGCTAGAGGAAAAAAGTATATCTTCGAAGATAACCGTTCTAGGAAAAAAGAGCAGCAGTTGATCCGCATGAGGGAGGTTATGGACCAATTGAAGGCCTCGGACGTATGCTTTGATCCATACAAGGAAGATCGTGCTAGTGGGCATATAAATGTTCGGTCGGACTTGTCCCTTTATTTTGGACCGTTGTGGTACCCCACGGGTTATGTGATGTACAACCCCTCTAGGGTGATGCGACAACATGGGTATATACAACATCAACCAATGGAGGAAATGAGGGATTACTACAAATTGGAGACGGGGTTGTGCTCTTCTAGTGGTGAAAAAATGACGATCGTTCACAAAGGCCCACCTACTGTTCTTGATAACTGGGATAAGAGGACTGAGTTCATTATCAACACTGGAAGACCAGCCCCCTGAGGTAATGAAAATTCTCCAGGCTATATGATTTGGTATAAGAGCGTATCACATCCTTTGGTTATCCGTGAAGTTAAATCCAAGTCTACTTCGGCGGGGTCTAGTTATAATTGTATCATCAAAGACAAACCAAGTGGTTACGATAGACTGGTGCGTATACTTCTAAATTTCTTGATATTATTGATAAAAATCTTATGTAATAACCGTTTGATGGTATGTCATTATGTTTAAAAATAGGTGAATAGGTTCAGTTGTGTTTCCAAAATGTTAACTACTTGCATTAAGAAGGGAGATCCCGTGCCAGTTGAGAAGATACAAAAGGCTAGAGACCTAATTGACAATATAGACAATGAAGAATATGCAGCAGAATTTGGGGAGAAATCCACCAAGAGGCAGACGGATAAGATGGCAGTATCAAAGTCGGGTAAAAGAACTCGAGCTTCTACGAGCGGTCGAACGGAAGGTGTTGAAGCTGAAGGACCTCAAACTCGTGGTCGTGGAGTACTTGGAGGTAGTCTCGGTCGTAAAGTAAAATCAAAGAAACAATGAATAACAATCTTCCGTTTTATAATATTTATGGAATGCTTCTTAATTTGGTAGTGTTTTTAAGGTTAGGATCGGATTTGAACTTCTTAAAACACGTTATGGTATGTGGATGGTTTGTTTGATGGATTATGAATGGTTAGTTTTTTTGTAGATATGGAATGATGAGCCATTGTAGAAAATCTTTTTTTTTTGTATCTTTGGAATGATGAGCCATTCTGAGGTTTTGTATTTTTTTGTTCGCCCGATTATTTGAAGTTCAAAACCAAGAAAATCTTCATTTTTCCTGGATTCGGAATTTTAGGCCATCTTATATTCTGTAGATAAAGACGATGACTTATCCTCCAAATTTTAGTAGTTCAAAAACAGCCCCATCATGGCTCTGGGTGGTTCCACAGGCAGCAGAGAGGGTTAGCCAGACAATTCAGAGGTTTTGTATTTTTTTGTTCGCCCGATTATTTGAAGTTCAAAACCAATAAAATCTTCATTTTTCCTGGATTCGGAATTTTAGGCCATCTTATATTCGGTAGATAAAGACGATGACTTATCCTCCGAATTTTAGTAGTTCAAAACCAGCCCCGCCATGGCTCTGGGTGGTTCCACAGGCAACAGAGAGGGTTAGCCAGACAATTCGGAGGTTTTGTATTTTTTTGTTTGCCCGATTATTTGAAGTTCAAAACCAAGAAAATCTTCATTTTTCCTGGATTCGGAATTTTAGGCCATCTTATATTCGGTAGATAAAGACGATGACTTATCCTCCGAATTTTAGTAGTTCAAAACCAGCCCCGCCATGGCTCTGGGTGGTTCCACAAAAGACCAGAGAGGGTTAGCCAGACAATTCGGAGGTTTTGTATTTTTTTGTTCGCCCGATTATTTGAAGTTCAAAACCAAGAAAATCTTCATTTTTCCTGGATTCGGAATTTTAGGCCATCTTATATTCGGTAAATAGAGACGATGACTTATCCTCCGAATTTTAGTAGTTCAAACAAAAAAAAATATCCGTTGGGTTACATAACCTATATAAGGAGGGTATCTCTCACCCTATATGCACCAAAAATACATTTTCACTCTCTCCAACATCAAATAAATCATCTTCAACATAATGGCCCAACCATTCATTAATCCTACCGAATTCACGATGGAAGAAGATTTATCTTTATGTAGGCGCTATGTCCAATTCTATCCGAGACGGGGTGAAGAACGCAGGCAAGGAGGTGTAATGAGTATGAGTTATTTGTTTAGAATTCACGAAATTTTTTGCGTCGACACCGGAAACCCAAATAACCGTCAGTCGGCTGATCTTTTCTGCCGAGTTGGTTCAATAAACGCACACGTCCAACAATTCGTCCATTTAATTTATCTTGTAAATCAATATCGATTGAGGGGTGAAACTAATGATGAGGTGATAGAACGATCTCTCGAGGAATGGCGGCGATGGAAAAGATCAAACTTCCGATTCGAAGCTCATTTCAGAATCCTTATGGCGATGGCCAGATTTAATCCATTTAGGGCACGTGAAACACGTCCATGAAGCTAAGCACAAGTCATTGTAATGGAATTGTCGAAGTGTAATCATTACATCATATTATGATATTCAAAATATTTTGTGTAATCGGTAGTTAGGAAGTTATTTCACCTACCAAATGTGTTTGAATCAGAAACTATTATGTTTTGTAATGTACCGATTGTACTACAATGTATACTTATTTTTAATTAAAAGAGTCGTGCCTCGAAATGCACACACAATCGGTAACGATAAATTGAAGTTTCCTACCGAATATTCAGTAAAATAAGAAAAACAGGTTTCTGAATTCAAAAAGCATATAATCGGTGGTATGAAATTAACAATAACGACCGAATATGATATTCGGCGGTAAAACGTGACACATTTACGTCCGATTATCGTGAATTATTGTTGGCACGTTGTACCTGTTCACTCTTTTCGTGCCTAACCTAACGGCCATATTATCAACAAAAGAGTCGTTCGAACTTTAACCTATATAAGGTGGGTAACCTCTTCTCATTTAGGAACCAAACCACACACATCCATATTCCATTGTCAAGTATTTTGTTGTACCGCAATATTTCATATTACAATCATGTCGAACTTTGACGCAGCTGAAGATTTGGCCATTGTGAAAACATGGTACCAAGAAACCAGACGTGAAGATGTCATTGCCGGGAGGTTAACCCCCGAAATATTTTGGGGGAGAGTGTACATCCAATTTGTCCAAGAATATGGAAATCCAAAGCAAAGATCCCTCCAACAAGTTCATGATCGGTTCCGACTTATTCAAAAAGGGATGAACGATTACATAACGATACAAAAGCGAATCTTTAACATTAGCCACTTAACCTTGTCGATCCAACAATTTGTAAGTATTTGCATACGAAACAATACGAACTGAACAAATTGTATTTATAGTTTATAAAAACTATGCATTCTATTATAGTTTGTTTTGGTTTATGTAGGAGACACTCGCAAAAATGCACTACTTAGAGGAAAAAGTTGAAGAATTCACATATGATGGAAGTTACGAATTCTTGAAGGCCGTGGCCACGGTATAGAGTTTGGCCCAATTTCCCTAAATTATTGTCTGAAATATGTTATATTCGGTAGCTAGTAAGTTGTTTAATCTACTGATTCTGTAATAATCGGTAGTTATTATGTTATTTAATCTACCGATTCTGTAATATTGTGAAAGTTCCAAAGTCAGAGTTACAATCGTAAGTTTTTATATTTTATAATCAAACGAATACTGGAGTGTTCCAATTTCTTCAAGTTCTGAATTGAAAATGATTAAAATCGGTAATTTGGTGAAATACAAAACCAACCGAATCTAACATTCGGTCAAACTGTGTCTAATATTATCTACCGATTATATCACATATCTCCAATGAAATTTAAAAAAAAACTTGTAAAAAAAATACGGTTCAAAATACTTCTTCTACACATAATGGAAAGACTAATCGTCATCATGATCTTCAATCAGTTCGAGTAACCCAGCGGGAAAGTTGTTATTCACAACACGATCCCAATCAACCATGTTGGACTCATATTGTTTCACCCAATCCTTGCAATGGTTCATTGGAAAGTAATCGTGCCACTTACTCAACGGTGGTAACGGACAATCTTTCTTTACCCTCAATCCTATAAAATGCATTTCATTCACAAACGCCATAACAATTCTTCTATCTTTAACCGACTCATCGCAAACCATTCTTGTGGGTGCAAACGTCATACTAGGTCCATACTTCGGAGGAACAAAAAAATGTACCACGCAATTCAAAACCGCCGCTAGGAGATATCCACATTTAGGCATTGTCATCCAATACTTGTATCTGACTGAATTCAATCCCTTTCGGCACTTTATACGCGCAACTAAATCTTTGAACTCACACTCTTTGTCGTATCTATCTCCTCGCCGCATCATTTCCATATAAAAATCCTTATCCTTCATTATTTGTACCACCATCTTATTTCTTAAATATTGGAATTGGGTGACAGCTTCGATTACAACCTCTTTGAAGTAACCCATTTGTTCCGTAGCGACGTGAAATCCACAATTGCCATCCCTATCAACCTCGTCCGTGGATAAAACAAATGGAGCAATGAGTGGAGGGAGTTGTTCCAAATACTCTTCGATAATTGTATACGTGCTTCGATTTGGTTTTCCATAAAGATCCATAGGGCAACGAAGACTACCATACTTCTCTTTTATAGTCACCATTTCTATTATTTGTGTTTGTTGTGAGTCGCTCAGTAGATCAACAACAGTACAGCTAGCTTGGATCTCCACTAACACAACTTCTTACACCACCTAGGATTGACTTGCTTGAGAAGGCTCGGTAGATACCTTTGGTTTCACTTTTCGTGCGGTGGGTCCACTTTGATCCTTTCTTGGACGACCTCTTTTCTTAGGATCCGGCTCATCTTCATATTCGGCTTCCAAACACTCATCCCTACACAATATTCTTTTATTAGACAAATACTCCTTTAACTCTTTTCTTTGGATGGTCATCGACACTTTGGTGTTGGGTATACCGGCCCCCTTTTGTTTAATAGGTTCATCAACTTCCCGTAAACAAGGGTGAATGGCTTCCTCCAAATTGTGCATAAATATTTGCTTTTTGGTGCCATTTGATGTAGCATAACGCTGTGCTATTCGTGCACACAATTCAGACTCAAAGAAAAACGGACCATCAACTACCGGGGTGCTTGGAGTAAAATTTAATTGCTTCCAAAATGGATGAATATCATTGATGTCAATCACTTCAACATACCTACCCAACTTATGACGACACGGGAGTCCAATACCCATCATATCTTTGCAAACACAAACAATATTCTCGTCATCGTAAGCTTTATAAAAATGGAGTTGTTTCATCATGTGATTTATTTCCCATCTTGAAACTTTATGAACTATGCCCCTTAGAAGCAATCTTTCCTTAGCATGTTCTGTTAGGAATTGGTGTACACTAAATTGCATACTGGTTCTAATCTTTACGAGATCACGTTTGGTGTATTCATGGATTGCTTCTTGAATCGACACAACTCCATTTTGACTGCCAAGTAGTATAGTCTTTAATCGGCCATGAGACCCCTCCGCAATGCTTGTCGCTTCATTCTTGAAGTTATGAACTTCATATGTCCATGCAAAGACAAACCTCTCCTTAATCGGTAACCACTGTGTTTTACAATACTCAACCGGTTTTGGATAGTTCGTGCCATATTCATCCTCAAATTTCTTCAAGTTAGCTTCGTAAATTTCCTCGGTCATTGACCAAACAATCTTGTCTCATGCTTTCAAAAACATTCTCCAAATCATTCCGCCCTCTGTCCATTTTACATCAAATAACAGTTTCTCTTCTTCTCGTTCTTCCACGGTTAATTTACTAATGCGCTCATCCTCTTCCTTCGATCTCTTCGTACCCTTCCTTGGTTTTTTAGATTGGAAATGATGATGGCAATTGAATTTGAGGTTTTGTTGAATGTGCCAGGTACATTGCAAGTTTCGGGCTTCCGGAAACACTACCGCTATTGCATGCATTAGGGCTTGATCGTTATCCGTTACAATAACCCTGGGAAAATCATCACCATTATAAATGGCCCTCAACGTCTCCAACATCCAAATGAAACTCACATTGTTCTCATGATCCATTAAACCCCATGCAACCGTAAATGTGTTTTTGTCCGAAGTGTGGCAAGCAATATTCAACAATGGCATGTTATATTTGTTTGTCTTATAAGTGGCATCTATCAACAAAATTTGATGAAAGCATTGGGCCAATTGGATCATTTCGGGATGTACCAAGAAAATACGAACCACTTTACCATCCTTTTCTTCCCTTCTCCACGTGTAGTCGTGTAAATCCGATAACCACTCCAATTGTTGCATGACCGTTCTACCACCCCATTCCGTTCTTTTGATCGTAGCTAGGGCTGACTTAATTGTAGACAAAGAAGACAAGTTATTTGGGTCCTCCGCCTTAATTCTACTTAAGATCGCACTTGATTTTTGGATCCTCATAGACTTCACCGTCTCCATTTCTCTTGGTTTTAGCTTGGAAACCATTACATGTCCAAGTAAAGTATCCGGATCATCGTGGTTATGAGAACCATTATCAACTTTATACATTTTCCACTCTAAACCTTCCTTACCTTCAAGATTATAGGAGACAATCTTGAAAGGACATCCGATTTTCTTTGTATTACTTCGGTATTTCCTCTACGTCTTCCTTATGTACTTACTATTCTTTACCCCGTGACTCTTTCTATCCCCACCTCGCTCACAAATCATTTCAAATCGAGTTTCACCCACATGATTGTTTTGAACTACAACGCACATGTTATCTTTTGCCTTGTTCATGAGCCATTCCTTCGCCTCCTTCTTACTTGCAAATGACTAAAAACGAATATAACAAAACTAATATCATAAGTATAAGCATTTACCATACGTATTTGAATAATAATAATAATAATAATAGTAATGTGTATACCAAATCGTTTGCATAGTGTAGCGAAGTGTCGGGCCTCAAATAGAAATCATCAAAAACCGCTACAACGGCCTACAAAAATGAAGCAACATATTTTACATTCACAATCGGAAGACATTATGTACGTTTTACAAACGAACGCATATAATCGGACGCATCTTGTGTCAACAAAACTACCGATGTTAATATAAAGATTTAGACAGTCTCCTGAGTACAAAAACAATCATAATCGGAAGACATATATCTGGTATTACTTCCGAGTATAGACAATCGGACTCTAAAGTTATAAATAATATGCCGATTTTCACAGAAGAATAACTATTTTTACAAGATTGCGAGAATTTGAATTTGGGGCCAAAGATACATTCGGTAGTTATATAAACTTTTAATACTACCGAATGTAAAAGATAAGAATTATTGAGTTTCATAATTTTGAGGATTTAGATTTTGGGGACATTCGGTAGTAAATGCACTTTAATAATTACCGAATGTAGATATTTAGAAAAATCAATTTGGGGTTTTTTTAACTATTCGGTAGTAATATACATTATTTAAACTAACGATTATAAATATTTGGTACTCAGGAGGTTGTATTCGGTAGACATGTGAATACATTAGCTACCGATTCTGGGTAGTTCATGGCGTTAAATGCATGCATTAATCGAGTTTTATCGTTTCAAAACTCATACAAACGCATACAAAGTGGGTTATGAGTTTCTTAACACAATACATGTGTGTTAGATGCATCGTTAGCTTCGATCTCGGTTGATTCTCTGGTTTCCTCCATGAAAGCGTCGTCTAGGGTTTCCTCTCCACAAAAGTTTGGATCATTCAACATATACCCCAAATCGTCTTCTCTAAACGGTCATGATCCTTCAACATTAAGTTCTTCACGATCATTCTCAACAACTTCTTCAAATACATCCATTTTTGTTGCATATTTCTAAAAAAATTGGTTTTTCACTATCACCATTTTTATTCTTCTCTAGAACTATAACAGACAACAAATGAAAAAAATGAAACAATCTCCTCAAAAAAAAAAAAGATACACATTTCTTTCTAACACTAAAGCGTCCACAATCGGACGATAGTTATTTTTTTTTCTACAGAATGATTCGGTAGATAAAGATCCTTATTTATCAACCGATTATTAGAGGTTTGTTTGGTCATTACGAATTACGCGAGATAAGGGGTGGCTTCGTTTTACATTTGGGTGACCCTATTTTGTTTTATTGTTGGCCCCTAAATCTTTTTGGTTGTCTCCTAAATATGCCAGGCTAATTATGTGGAAACTAAACTAATTACCTTTCATTATGCAGCTGTCTGCAAATGGTTGCAACAACATTGACTGTTAAACCACTGATCATTCATATATTGCGAAGCATGGCCAGGCTATTTTGGTTTGTGGGGTTTCTTTTGTTGCTAAGTGATAATTTGTTTGATGTGCCTAATTGGGTGTTCTTTAACTAAATGTTGTTTTTATCTTCAACATTTAGAAAGATTTATGTACTTAATACTTTTATTCACTTCAAAAGATACAATTTCGGAATTTACCTGCCAATGACCTATCAATGGTTGGTTCCGCAACATGTGCCCAACTCATTCAGTTGGATGCAAATGTCTCTCTTATAGAGTGGTGTCATCATTGAATACGTCAATGCCATTTTGATGTTGGTATGTATCTTTAAGTACTTGAATTGTACTTCAAAAAGATGCAATTTTCCTTGCAATGATCCAAAATCTCCTCATTGGTTCTGCAAAATGATCCCCCAACTCATTCGGTTGGATGCAGATGCTTCTTGGTAGAATGGTAACATCATGTAATGCGCCGGTGCATTTTGATGTTGTTATGTCTCTAGGGTAAATTGGTCATGTTATCTGGTGCTGATACTTGCGATTTGAATCTATAATTGTGGCATGTGCACTTTGATTTTTTACAGTTGTATCCTTACGTTTAGAATTTTGTATGAACCGACTTCACCAGACGTCCAAGTCCAAAACATGAATCAGATTGCTGGCTACACTGGAGATATATGCCTTTTTAGTAAAGCGACAACGCCTAATAAAATTCATCAAAAATCTCTCGAGTCCCTTAGTAAAATACGTACTCTATCCTTCTTGTAAGTATTCTTTTAGTAATGGCGATTTGGACTAATTTTCTTATATCATCAGCAAGATATGCTCTAAAGTCTCAGGCTCTCGCTGCTAACATATGCGTAAGTTGTTGTTGTTGAGATATTTATTAGATGTTGGTTTAGGGATTTCTTAGTTCTTTTATTCAGTGATTTGGTTGTTAGGAAACAAGCATATCAAAGACACAACGAAATACTTGATTCAAAACTTTTTCCTAAAACCAGAAGATACGTCTACTTTGATTATACATATGAAACAAAGGACATGGTTGAATAACTTACCTTTTTAGAAGTAATTGAGAAGACCCAAAGATTCCAACCTTGACTTCTTGCTCTTATGTTTTCTTCACCAAAAATTCAAACAAGAATAGTATATACTAATAATGGAAAATACTTTTACTGCTTGGGTTTTCTTATACCTAAAAGTCTTAACAGTTTTATCAGAAGGAAGAGAAGATATTTGCAATGCTAGTGTGTGCGCAACAAGAAAATAGTCTACCATATCTTTATATAGTAAATTTTCACTCCACTCTCCCACTAAGATAAAACCGTTAGGTCTTTTAGGCTTTCACATTCATTATCTTAATAATAGGTCAAAACCCCACATGTTTCACGTATTAGTTTTGCTGACTATTAATCACAAATCACTCCACTATAGATTTGTGATTGAACCCTCTAATTCATGTTATATTTATTAATAAACCCTTTAGCCTTGTTATAACTACATAACAGTCCCTCCTTTGTACTTGACATCCATAAATAATCCATGGCATGGCAACTCTTGCTTGTCAGTGTCATTACGATTATTTATATCTTATATCCTTGACTATTACGTGTGTCGGACAACCATTATTAATCTAATAATCGATCAAACTATTTGAGTGATCACTGGCCAGTTTAGAAGAATAATAACTGCAATTTAATACAAGGGTATGTCATAATTATGGACTTCATATTGAACCATGTAATCTTACTATGTGACCATAACTATCCATCTCGTTCAGAATATTAGATCATGTATAACGTTTACAACCTCACTGCTTAACGAGACAAGATGGAGATGATGCACATGTAAGGTATACATTAATCCTTAGAATTAAGAACTTTGTGAAATAACAATGAAGAAGTACTCTTCATTTACTGACATAGTAAAAGAGTCTTTAATAGACCCACCAATGTGATCTCATCACTTTGATAGATAACTCATATCCCTACATATAAGTTAATCACATAGTAAAACAATATATCTCATAGTGTATATAATAATCATTTATTAAACTACTTGAAAATGTCACAATAATTGTTTTAGGGCATTAATCCCAACAACCTCCCACTTGCACTAAAATCAATCAATCAATAGTGGCTCTAACGCCCATTCCAGTAACATGTGAATCAAAAACCTTTTGAGGTAAAACTTTCGTAAAAGGATCTGCTAGATTCCTTTCACCTGGAATTTTGGTGACAACGATGTCACCTCTTTTAACTATATCCCTAATTATATGATATTTCCTCTCAATGTGTTTCGCCTTTTGGTGATCTCTCGGATCCTTACTATTTGCAACAACACCACTATTGTCACAGTAAAGAACAAGTGGTTGCTTTGCTTCTGGTACAATAGTAAGTTCCGTTAGGAATCTTTTAAACTAAACACCTTCCTTGGAAGCTTCAGAAGCTGCCACGTACTCGGCTTTTGTGGTAGATTCAGCAATGCATTTCTGCTTTACACTTCTCCAACAAACTGGTCCACCTTATAGAGTAAATACACATCCTGAAGTTGACTTTGTTTCATCAATATCCGATTGAAAATTAGAATCAGTATAACCAATTGGTACTAAATCCTCACCACCGTACACGAGCACATAATCTCTAGTCTCCGGAGATATTTTAAAATATGCTTGACCGTGATCCAATGGTCTTGACCAGGATTAGATTGATATCGGCTAACCATGCCTACTGCATGAAAAATATTTGGTCGAGTGCATAGCATGGCATACATGAGACTACCCACAGCAGAGGCATAAGGGACACTCTTCATGCGTTCATATTCTTCACATATTTTTGGACATTGATTTCTAGAAAGAGGAATTCCATGTCTATAGGGACTAAATCCCTTCTTTGATTCTTGCATAGCAAAACACACCAAAATTTTGTCAATATAAGTAGCTTGGGATAAACCTAATGTCCTAGTTTTTGGATTCCTTAAAATCTTAATACCTAGAACATAGCTGGCTTCCGCTAGATCTTTCATACTGAAATGATTTGATAGCCAAATCTTAGTTGATGACAATGCTCCTGTATCATTCCCAATGAGAAGGATGTCATGTACGTATAACACCAAAAATGTTACCATAACTCCATTCCATTTCATGTATACACATGGTTCTTCAGGATTTTGAATAAAGCCAATTGATTTAATGGCTTCATCAAATCTGATGTTCCATCTCCGAGAAGCCTTCTTAAGTCCATAAATGGACTTTCAAAATTTGCAAACCATGTGCTCTTGACCAGGTTCTATGAAACCGTCTGGATGGACCATATAAATTTCTTCTTCAAGATTTCCATTAAGAAATGCAGTCTTGACGTCCATTTGCCAAATCTCATAGTCATAATGCGCAGCAATAGCTAAAAGTATCTTGATGGATTTGAACATGAAAACTGACGAAAAATTATCCTCATAATCAACTCCTTGTTTTTGAGTATACCCTTTTTCCACCAATCTCGCTTTAAAAGTTTCGACATTTCCATCAGGGCCTCTTTTCCTCTTGTAAACCCACTTGCATCCAATGGGTTTAATATTAGATGGTGGATTTACAATATCAAAGACTCCGTTGGAATGCATTGAAGCAATCTCATCTTTCATACACACTTGCCATTGTGCTGAATCTTTATCACGCATTGCTTCATCATATGTAGTTGGATCAGAATTAGATTCATCTGGGATAGCTTCAAAAGTTTCTCCCAAATGTAAAAACTTTGGGTTAGGCTTTCTGATTCTCCTACTACGATGAATAACTGGTGCATCTACATGATTAGAAGGGACAGGTTGTGCTAGTTCAGTTTTAACTTGACATTAAGGTTCGTACTGTACTATTGGTGTTGTTGACGTACTTGGACCTGGTGTATTATCACCAATTTGTTGTGTACCAATTACGTTATGATTAATATGAGGATTAATCAAGTGAGGTATCCCTGAAATTGGTATCAACAAAGTGGAAACCACGTCGTTCATTATGAATGGACTTTGTGAACTTTGTACACCACTAGTTACCATTGATTCAATTTCGGATAACTCCTCAAGAATTACTTTACTATGAGGCTTGTAATCCATCATATAATCTTCTTCGAGAAAAATTGCATTTGCGCTAACAAATACCTTTTGCTCCCTGGGATTATAAAATAGACCAGTTCTAGTTCCTTTTGGATATCCTACAAACAAACATACTTCTGACCTTGATTCCAACTTGCTAGACTTACTTTTCAGCACATGTGCTGGACACACCCAGATCCTAATATATTTTAGACTTAGCTTGTGGCTAGTCCACAATTCCTTAGGTGTCACAGTAACATCCTTGCATGGAACTAAATTCAAAATATATGATGCAGTTTCTAAGGTGTATCCCCAAAACGAGGTTGTATAACTCATACCAAAATATATGTCACAGTAAGGTTGTATAACTCATCGTAGATCTCACAATTTCTAGCAAGGTTCTATTTCTCCTCTCAGCTACACCATTCTGTTACGGAGTATCGGGTGAAGTGAGTTGGGATACAATCCCATTTTCCACTAAGTATGCTCCAAACAAATTAGAAAGATATTCACCGCCACGATCTGATCGGATAGCTTTTATCTTTTTACCTGTTTGATTTTCCACTTCCATTCGATACTCTTTGAAATTTTCAAAATATTTGGATTTATGTTGCATAGGGTAGATATGGCCAAATCTCTAGCAATCATCAGTAAATGTAATGAAATACTCAAAGCCACCTCTTGCCTTAACATTCATGGAACCACATATATTTGTGTGTATTAATTCTAATATCTTATTAGCTTTAATTCCTTTACCAGAAAAAGATCTCTTAGTCATTTTACCTTCCAAACATGACTCACAGAGATACCATGGTTCAATATCTAGTGAACTAAGAGGTCCACTTGTACCAATATCTTGATCCTGTTAAGGTTAATATGACCAAGTCTAAGATGCCATAGATATGTAGAATTAACACTAGGAGACTTCCTCTTATTTGAGGAAGAAGATGCAATTATTTTCTTATTATGAATGCAAGGTATAGTAGTAGATAAAAGATATAAACCATTTGATAGTAAACCAGAAAAAATAATTAAACTGCCTTTAATTAACAAAACCTTGGTGGAATCAAATTTAACTTTCAAACCGTCCTTAACTAGACAAGAAACAGAAATTAAGTTTCTCCTAAGATCCAGTACAAATAAACAATTTTTAAGTACCAAACTTTTATTCATACTATTATAATTAAAACTAAAAAGAAGTCGAACTTCTCCGATAGCTTTGGCAGCAACTCTTGCTTCCGAATAGGGGTGTTCATGGTTAATGGTTAACCGAGAAACCAAACCAAACCAAACCAAACCGATTAGGGGGAAACCGAACCAAGCCATTAACTAATTGTTGGTTTTGGTTTAGAAAAGATGAAAACCAAGATTAATGGTTTGGTTTTGGTATGATAGAGAAACCGAACCAATAACCAATAGTTAACCGAATATTGATAAAAAAAAAAAAATTATTAAATTTTCATTAGAGATGTCACTGTATTGCCTACCATTAGTTAAATCTTCTTTTGATCTCTAGATTTAGAGTAAGCTTTAACTACTCTTGATATTCTTTTTATTTATTTTTTGTTTTTAAATTTTTGTAAACCAATACTATTTTTTTCTGTAAATTTGTGTAATTTTTTTTTTTTTGGTTTGACATAATTATTGGTTAACCAAAAACCACTGGGAAAAACCGAAACCGGCTGGAACCATTTGGAAACCGAACCAATGGTTAATGGATTGGTTTAGTTTTAATTTTTAGAAACCGATAGTATTGGTTTCGGTTTTGGTTTGGCTTGAAACCAAACCAAAACCGACCATGAACACCCCTACTTCCGAAACAAGGTTTAGATAGATTTCCCCTTCACTTAGGTGCCTGGTTATCTGGAACCCCTGCAATGAATTGCATACATGATTAGTGGCCCCAGAATCAACACACCAAGAATTTGGTATGTTAGTAGCAACATTTGCTTCGATAACTAAGGATTCAAAATTACCTGCAGCCTTTTTCTTTTCTAGATAATCCTTGCAGTTCTGCTTCCAATGCCCAGTTTGCTGGCAGTGGAAACATTTACCTTTAGGCTTATCACCTTTTCCTTTCTTGACTTCAAGAGCATTAGTTGCTTCCGGCTTCTTATTAGCATTCTTCTAGAACTTCTTATTCTTTCCCTTAGCCCCAGATGGACCAGAAGAAGACTCCCTAATATGAAGTGTTCCACTAGGCCTTTGCTCCTTAATTATCCCCTCAGCCGTTTGCAACAATTAGAGTAGCTCAGGGAGAGTCATTTCCATTTTGTTCATATTAAAATTAAGCTTAAAATTTGCAAACGACGGAGGCATAGAATTGAGCACCATGTCTATTTTCATTTCAGTGTCCATGGTTGATCCCAAAATATCCAGTTCATTGAAAAGGGAAATCATATAGAATACATGATCTCGAACTGGAGTTCCGTCAACCATATGGGTGTTCATAAGCTTCTTGATAGCTTCGGTTTTTGCAGGACGACTATGTTCCGCAAACATGTCTTTGAGGATTTCTAAAATGTCAGAAGCAAACTGATAACCTTCATAACTGTATTGCAAAACATTGCTCATAGACCCCATGATATAACAGTTGGCCATATCATTAGCCTTTGTCCACTTAGCAAAGTCATCTTTCTCTTCTTGAGAAGCATTCTCAGTAGGAACTTGAGGTTTTTCCCAAATAATAGCGAACTTATAATCGTGAGAAATCAAACAGATGTCCAAATTTCTTTTCCAATCCACATAGTTAGGTCCGGTCAACTGATTCTCCCTTAACAAATTAGGAAAAATGTTCATATTCGACATCTATTCAAGTAGCAATAAAACATACAATGAGATACTGTTAGAGCACTGCTCGGTAGACCTCGCATGTATTGCTATCTCAAGCATGTTTGTCAATGTTAGTGATCAAAACTATAAAATCTTGATTTCTAGTCTACTATAGCTAAGGTCTCGGACTAGGATAGAAAGTGTAGTTGAGCTCAAGAACTCCATGGAAATCATCATACAAGACGAATGACTCTTAAGGAACCAGTGGATCTTCATCAACTAAAAGGTATATGGAGACTTGAACTTATCTATCACTCAAAAGTCTATCTATTCTATCTCCTATCTTGAGACAAAAGTCGTATTACTATATAAACTAAGAACATACATATATGAATATTTCGAGCTGAGTATATCTCGCTTATCTATTTCTCGAAATATGTGTTGGTAAAGCTTTCGATTTAGCCAAGTTTATCGTTTCCTAGTGACGAAAGTCATGTTATGTTTCAATTATTTTGGAAATCGCTCTGACAAAAAATAGTTTGTGAATAACAACTATATAACACCCTCTGAGAATGTTTCAATGATTGAAATGAGAGTCTAGACAATATAACCATTGGAGGATATAAGCATTGTTGTGGTAACACATATATGTATAAGTCCTTATTGCTTGAACCGAAGTTTGCGAACTTTGTTGATCAAGTGAAACCGGAACATGAGCCATCAACTCAGTCCCCGAACTGGCATAGTTTTTGACCCAAGAATTTCTGCTGGAGTTGTATCTCGGTTTCATCCCGCGAACTCAGTCCGCGATCTGACGGAAGTTCTTGAGCCCGAGAATTTCTGCTGGAGTTTATAAACACCAACCGGTTAACTTAAGTCTGTGAACTTGAGTAGGTTATGTCTAAAAACGATATTTATGAACTTATCTTAATAAACTAAGGAATGTTATTGCAAACCGTGGCTTTATAGTTCATGAATCGATTCGAGTGAATCACATCGTTTTGCTTCAATTGTTTCTTGTGCAGTACATGAGATCTCATAGTAATTGAACAACTCTTTAACTAGTTCATTTGAGTCATTTGGACTAGTTATGGTGAAGAATAATATGGTTGATATGAAAGTTATCATTTGGATAACCATTTGGTTAACTATGTTGAACCAACTAGTTGTACACATTTGGGTACGGTTACACAAACCCAAAATCGTCAAGTACATGTGTGTATGACAAGCTAAGTTTTCGATCTAACGGTTGATAAATGTTAGCTTGTATCTAATCAAGTTTTCATCTAACGGTGAATATTGAATACTTTGTTACTAAGCTAACATTGATTGCAAACCTTGATTTGAAAGACTATATAAGGGAGAACTCTAGCAACTGGTAAACCTAATCCCCACACATTCTATGTGATACTAGTTTGCTAAGCTAGAGTCGATTCTCCTTTAACCTTTGGTTTTCTTCTTTTAAAACCAAGTTAACGACTTAAAGACTTCATTGGGATTGTGAAGCCAAACCGATACTACTTTTATCGTAGTTATGTGATCTGATCTTGTTGTTTCTATCGTACGAGTACAATTGTAAAATAGGCTTGAGATTAATTTCTCCATAGGCAAGATATAAAAGTAATCACAAACATCTTCGTTTCATCGTTTGTGATTCCACAATATCTTTTCTCGCTACGTCGATTAAGACTATTGTGAGGTGATTGATAAAACTGAGCTGTTCTTCGGAAATATAAGTATGGTTTTATTGATTGGTTCCTTTTTTACCTTGATTTATCAAAAGACGGAACAAAACTCATAGGTTTATTCCTGGGAGGTGAATTTATCTATCTTGTAGACTTTTCTGTGTGAGACAGATTTGTTTATTAAAGTCTTCGACTTTGGGTCGTAGCAACTCTTGGTTATAGGTGAGATCAACTAAGGGAATCAAGTGCGCAGTATCCTGCTGGGATCAGAGGCGTAGGAGCATAACTGTACCTTGGATCATTGTGAGATTGGTTGGGGTTCAACTACAGTCCAGACCGAAGTTAATTTGGAGTAGGCTAGTGTTTGTAGCGGATTAATACAGTGTATGTTTAATCTGGACTAGGTCCCGGGGTTTTTCTGCATTTGCGGTTTCCTCGTTAACAAAATTCTGGTGTCTGTGTTATTTCTTTTCCGTATTATATTTTGTTATTTAATTGAAATAATACAGGTTGTGCATTGTTCAATCAATTAGAATATCTGACCTTATTGGTTGTTGATTTAAATTGATTGATACTTGGATACTGGTCTTTGGTACCATCCAAGTTATCTCTCTTTGGTTAAGACTAGCATATTGTATTTGCTTAAGTAAATCAAATTGAGAGATTGAGATAATAACTCCTTGAGATATTTTCTATTGATTGAGTCTAGTTGATTCTCTAGAAAGTAACTCGGAGTTGTCCATACAGATTGCTAATCGAAATATTGGGTGTGGTTGTTAGACCCCCGCTTTTTCAATTGGTATCAGTGCAGGCAAACACGTTTAAAATCCTTATAAGTATGTGTTTGTAGTGATATGATTATGGACGAGTCTATCTCAAATAACGTACCAGTTCAGAAATTACCAGATGTATCTAAAAAATTGGATTCACCTGAGAGAACTGTCAAATCAAAGTCAATATCTAAACATTCTCTTGATGTAAAAACTGTTGATTGGGAAACACTCATAGAAGAATAGTTGGATGAACTTTCTGATGAAGGTGATTCATATATTGATAGAGATGTTGATGAGGAAGTCTCAGAGTATGATAAGTTTTTGGATTCGTTGAAAATAAAGAATATTACAACTTCTCATGTCACATCCCTTCTTACACCTGTATGTCGAGAAAACAAGAAATTGAAAAGGATCTACGGTGGTCTTTATAGTCAGAATCGCTCTTGTAAATTGGTCCTCAAAGATACCGAGGAAAACCTGAGTAGAAAGTCACTTGAATGTGATCGTGTATATCAAAAATACTTATTGTTGGAAGAGAAACTTGCAGAAACTGAAGGAAGGATTAACTCTCAACAAGCAAGTTTTGATGACAGATAAAGCACTTATCTCGCTCGAGAAAAATGCCTTGAGGCTGATTTAACTGCTGCTCTTGATAAAATCAAGATGTTGGAAGATGACTTGAAAAAGTTCAATTCTATTTCAAGCAAATTAACCACTATGCTAGGAGCAAGTAAAAATCATCGTGATACATGAGGATTGGGCTATAAGGGAATATATGCTCCAAGTACTAGCAAAGAGGTAAAATTTGTGAAGGCTAGTGATGCTTCTCAACAAAAGGTTTCCACTGATGGCAAAAGTGAAATACCTTCACCGGTAGTTAAAGTTCGAAAGAGCAAAGTATATCAACCTCCAAAGTCAGCACACAAGGATCGATGTAAGAATATTCCTTACGTTTGCCATTATTACGGAAATAAAGGTCACTTGTAAAGGAGATGTCGTTTCCGTATAAGGGATGATAAACTTCAAGATGTTCTTGTTTGGGCATCACAAGAAGTTGTGAAACCAAGATCATATGTTAAAACTAATCCCCTTAACGTTACATGTTGTAACTTTCCAACATTTAGGCAAAGGAATCAGTGTTGTGATCAACCTAGATTTTCCTATAAATGTCATACGAAGTCTTTGCACAATCGTAATAGTTATCAAAAGCATAACTTCGTAAAGACGAAGACAAGATCCGATGCTCCCAATTGGAGAAAGACTAACTTGCAAAAGAATAGTCAATCCAATTCTCTCTCGAGAAATCTAGAAGAGAGTAATGAGAAGAAAGTTTTGGTTGTTCCTAAACGCACTCAGAAGTGGATACCAAAGAAAATCAATGATGTTTTGAGTGTGAAAATGAATGATCTCCCATAAAATTCCATGACTATGGAAAAGGCAGTATCCATGATGTTGAAACTTAAAAAGTTCTTTGGAAAGATGGATTTGGATGTGAAAGGTTCTAAAAGTGATCTCTTTCATGATAATCCAAAAGTCACTTGTGGTGAGCCAGATATTGTTCACCTCAACACAACCTGAATGTGTTGTAAGTGCATCCTTACCAAGGAATTCCCTTCTATGAATACGGTGAGGAAAGCACGAGAATTGGGGCACACATATTATGTTCAATAAGTCGATTGGATTCTTCTAAAAAGGTATCTATATAAAATCGAGCAATATTTGTGTTTTTGTTTGCTTAGAGTAGTTATATTGATCCATGTACCTTGCTTATCGTTCATTTCTACCTAACTTGATCTGTGTTTAAGGTTCTTAAATGTTTAGGTTTGAAAATAGTGGTTCGGGATGTTTGGACTTCATGGTACACATACCAAGTATGCATAACATCTTTTAAAACCAAAATCCAGGAGTTTAAGTTCGCGGACTTGAAAATTCGTTTGAAAACCCGTAAGTTCGCGGACTTGCATGTAGACGTCGATATTCGGTCAACTTGTTTTGGATGTAACTTCTTCGTCCGAACTCGGAATAAACTCATTCTTTTTGCACTCTCTTCCTCTTTAAATTCTCTTCAAAATGGAGATGAGAAACCTTGAATTTGGATGAGTTGATAATTTTCTTGTCTCTTGTTTTTGAGTATTTTGCTTCGTTTCATTGCACTTATTCCACTTCTCTTGAACTTGGGCACTTGGATTCTTGGAGTAATACTCTTCTGATCTAATTTGTAGCTTTTACAAGAATGTTGTTGGAAAATCTTTTTATACGCCTTTGGTATCTATTATTGGTATAAATCCGAGAAAAAAAGATTAATTCTACTCTATAAGGACAAATCATCTTATATGTGCATTACAAGTTTGTCTTGGTGCCTAGGAACCTTCTTATGAGAATTTATTCTTATTTTTGAGAAGGATTACTAGAGTTTGGAATATAAATTATTGTGATTTCACATAGCTATGTCCAACGTATTCATCTTCAATGCTTTTAGATTTATTCATTTAAATTCTAAAGTTGATTTGGAAGATGATTTTTGCAGTATTAATATTTATGGTTTTATATATTGCAATATGTTATGGGGTATGTGTGTTTACGTCCGTGAACTATTATTGTCTCAGATGATGTTAAAAGTTATCTTTTTCATATGTCAATGTGCATGTATTGATACAAGATCGATGAACTTTTGACAAATAAAAATTGAACCTATTATGTCGTTATGCAAATAATTGATGGAAGATAGGGTGAATTTTTGTTTTCAAGGATTATGGCTATTGTATGTCATTGTGAAAATGGTGATGGAAAATAAAACGAATCCTTGCTTATTCCACGGTATAAGGTCGATCCTCCGATCCACATTTTGTGTAAATACTGTGTTGTTCCATGAAGTGTCTTATGTTAAGAACTAAAACAACAAAAGTTGATTGCTTTGTGATTAGCTTAGTTTTTGTTCCATAAGGTACTTTGTGTTGAACATGTTGAACTAAATTAATCATCTTGTGTGGTTATTTAGTTATCATTCCATAAGTTTTTCTTATGTTTGAGCATTCCTTTGACTGGGTTGGTTATTCGTGATTAACTTAGTCATCGCTCCATCGAATTTCTTATGTTGAGTGTGGCCAATTAAATTGATTACTTTTGTGATTAGTTTGATTGTGTATTCCGGTTAGATTAATTATGAGTTCTCTTGTGAATAATCTAATCGTGTTATTAAGTCTCCATAAGTTTACTTGTGTTGAGCATATTTAGTCAAATTAATCTTGGTTCGCTTTGGTTAATTTGATTGAATATTTCTTGGTTGGATTCCAAATTCATACTCGTATGTAATTTGTTGAGTTTAAAGAAATCATTCTTTTCTTTTGAAATTAAGGTCGCTCTTGTTGTTCCCTTGGGAATGACATTTTATGGGGGAGAGTTCTTTTGAACTTGCGCTTAATTGTCAAATCTTTGTGGGGAGTGCGGCTGTGGAATATTAGAGGGGTTATCTTGTATCTTTATAAACTCCTTGATGAATGCATTTAGCTTCGGCATTATGATTGCATCTAAACAAGATGATATACATTTACCTTTGGTCATGAAATGTCTCTTACGGAAATTTCATTAGGATCCCGTTCTTGTACCTTTGCCAATTTTATTAACAAAAAGGGGGAGAATTAATATGTAGTTCACACTACAAATACATATGGTTTTCGGATCATTATGTAAGGGGGGTGGTTTCCATGTGAGATGGAGTATTAACTAAGGGGAAGTGAAGTATCACCATAGCATTATTGTTAAAGTTGTGATGCAATTGGACTTTGACGTTGTGTAATAATACTATGACGCTGTATAACAATGATTGAGAACCATTGCTTTTCTCATTGTTATAGCTACGGATTTTCAACAACAATGATACCAAACTTACAACCTTTGGAATCATTAGATTACTTGGAATTGACGAAGATTTCGAGTATTGTTGAAGATTAGACAACATGTGGAATGGGAGCTACAAAGTTTATTTATATATTTTTTGTATTCCATATGTATTAGTAGTTTTGCCACAAAAATTGACAAAGGGGGAGATTGTTAGAGCACTTCTCGGTCGACCTCGCAGGCGTTGCTATCTCAAGCATGTTTCTCAATGTTAGTGATCAAAACTATAAAGTCTTGATTTCTAGTCTACTATAGCTAAGGTCTCGGACTAGGATAGAAAATGTAGTTGAGCTCAATAACTACATGGCGATCATCATACAAGACAAAGGACTACTCAAGGAACCAGTGGATCTTCATAAACTAAAAGGTATGTGGAGACTTGAACTTATCTATCACTCAAAATTCTATCTACTCTATCTCCTATCTTGAGACAAAAGTCATATTACTATATACACTAAGATCATACACATATGAGTATTTCGAGCTGAGTATATCTCGCTATTCCATTTCACAAAATATGTGTTGGTAAAGCTTTCGCTTTATCCAAGTTCATCTTTGCCTAGTGACAAAAGTCATGTTATGTTTCAATCATTTTGAAAATCACTCTGACGAAAAATAGTTTGTGAATAACAACTATATAACGCCCTCTGAGAATGTTTCAATGATTGAAATGAGAGTTTAGACAATATAACCATTGGATGATATAATCATTGTTGTGGTAACACGTATATGTATAAGTCCTTATTGCTTGAACCGAAATTTGTGAACTTTGTTGATCAAGTGAAACCGGAACATGAGCCATCAACTCAGTCCGCGAACTTAGTCCTCAAACTGGCGTAGTTCTCGACCCGAGAATTTCTGCTGGAGTTGTAGCTCGGTTTCAGTCCGTGAACTGACGAAAGTTCTTGAGCCCGAGAATTTCTGCTGGAGTTTGTGAACTCCAACCGGTTAACTTAAGTCTACGAACTTGAGTAGGTTATGTCTAAAAACGATGTTTGTGAACTTATCTTAATAAACTAAGAAATGCTATTGCAAACCGTGGCTTTATAGTTTATGAATCGATTCGAGTGAATCACATCGTTTTTGCTTCAATTGTGTCTTGTGTAGTACATGAGATCTTATAGCAATTGAACATCTCTCTAACTAGTTCATTTGAGTCATTTGGAATAGTTATGGTGAAGAAGAATATGGTTGATATGAAAGTTATCATTTGGCTAACCATTTGGTTAACTATGTTGAACCAACTAGTTGTACACATTTGGGCACGGTTACACAAACCCAAAATCGTCAAGTACATGTGTGTATGACAAGCTAAGTTTTCGATCTAACGGTTGATAAATATTAGCTTATATCTTATCAGGTTTTTATCTAACGGTGAATATTGAATGCTTTGTTACTAATCTAAGATTGATTGCAAACCCTGATTTGAAAGACTATATAAGGAAAAACTCTAGAAACTGGGAAACCTAATCCCCACACATTCGGTGTGATACTAGTTTTCTAAGTTAGAGTAGATTCTCCTTTAACCTTTGGTTTTCTTCTTCTAAAACCAAGTTAATGACTTAAAGATTTCATTGGGATTGTGAATCCAGACCGATACTACTTTTATCGTAGGTGTGTGATCTGATCTTGCTGTTTCTATCGTACGAGTACAATTGTAATAATTGGCTTGAGATTAATTTCTTCGAATAGAAAGATATAAAAGTAATCACAAACATCTTCGTCTCATCGTTTCTGATTCCACAATATCTTTTTTCGCTGCGTCGATTAAGACTATTGTGAGGTGATTGATAAAACTTAGATGTTCTTTGGGAATATAAGTCTAGTTTTATTGATGGTTCCTGTTCACCTTGATTTATCAAAAGACGGAACAAAACTCATAGGTTTATTCGTGGGAGACAAATTTATCTACCTTGTAGACTTTTCTGTGTGAGACAGATTTGTTTATTAAAGTCTTCGACTTTGGGCTGTAGAAACTCTAGGTTGTGGGTGAGATCAACTAAGGGAATCAAGTGCGCAGTATCCTGATGGGATCAAAGTCATAGGAGCATAACTATACCTTGGATCATTGTGAGATTGGTTGGGGTTCAACTACAGTCCAGACCGAAGTTAATTTGGAGTAGGCTAGTGTCTGTAGTGGCTTAATATAGTGTATGTTTAATCTGGACTAGGTCCCGGGTTTTTTCTGCATTTGAGGTTTCCTCGTTAACAAAATTCTGGTGTCTGTGTTATTTCTTTTCCGTATTATATTTTGTTATATAATTGAAATAATACAGGTTGTGCATTGTTCAATCAATTAGAATATCCGACCTTATTGGTTGTTGATTTAAGTTGATTGACACTTGGATATTGGTCGTTGGTACCATCCAAGTTATCTCTCTTTGATTAAGACTCGCGTATTGTATTTGCTTGAGTAAATCAAATTGAGAGATTGAGATAATAACTCGGAGTTGTCCATACAGATTGCTAATCGAAATATTGGGTATGGTTGTTAGCCCCCGCTTTTTCAGATACAAGCATTTACATAATTTTTAAAAACAATACAACACTTTCATGTCATAACAATCTTGGATTCATAATCAATGCATACATATACTCATTCTAAGGAATAAGCATACACATATATATTTATTAAGAGAATCTCATTCAACTTCGTACGATTTATCGAACATCTCATGTAAAATCAATCAAATAATCCAATCAAATTTAGCTTCTGAATATATGATAACCACGAGTTTCTATGGGAAGAATTATTATTCATATATCAGTTAAGTGTCATCCCATTAACTTAACTTAGAACACAATACAAGATAAGATAGTTTCCTGAGGGAAATATATAATAATTTGTCTGTCCAAATCTTGACCGTATGGTAATCCATGCCGATATCCGACTAGAGTAGCCATTCATTAGGGAAATAGATAAGCTGCCATATCCATGGATTGTTAATAAAAAAGTTGTGGGTATCTGTATACCCTCTCCCACTTAATATTTCTTAACATTAAGATATGCAAAATCAATCATACATCATACGTACATTTGGTTCACATGTTAGCAACAAACTTGATGATCAACTTGGTACAATAATTAAAAAAAAAATCACATATACAAATCAACCAATCAATCATTATTAAAAAATATATTAATCAAGATTAATTATAATGCATACATATAATCATAATAGAAGATGCTCTGATACCACTGTTAGGAAACAAGCATATCAAAGACACAGCGGAAGACTTGATTCAAAACTTTTTTCTAAAACCAGAAGATCCATCTACTTTGATTATACATATGAAACAAAGGATATGGTTGAATAACTTACCTTCTTAGCAGTAATTGAGAAGACCCAAAGATTCCAACCTTGACTTCTTGCCCCTATGTTTTCTTCACTAAAAATTCAAACAAGAATAGTATATACTAATAATGGAAAATACTTTTACTGCTTGGGTTTTCTTATACCTAAAAGTCTTAACAGTTTTATCAGAAGGAAGAGAAGATATTTTCAATGCTAGTGTAGGCGTAACAATAAAATAGTCTACCATATCTTTATATAGTAAATTTTCACTCCACTCTCCCACTAAGATAAAACCGTTAGGTATTTTAGGGTTACACATTCATTAGCTTAATAATAGGTCAAAACCTCACACGTCTCACGTATTAGTTTTTCCGACTATTAATCACAAATTACTCCATTATAGATTTGTGATTGAACCCTCTAATTCATGCTATATTTATTAATAAACCCTTTAGCCTTGTTATAACTATATAATAGTTCCTATTTTGTACTTGACATCCATAAATAATCCATGGCATAGCAACTCTTTCTTGTCAGTGTCATTATGATTATTTATGTCTTATATCCTTGACTATTACGTGTGCCGGACAACCATTATTAATATAATAATCGCTCAAACCATTTGAGTGATCACTAGCCAGTTTAGAAGAATAATAACTACACTGTAATACAAGGGGATGTCATAATTATGGACTTCATATTGAACCATGTAATCTTACTATATGACCATAACTATCCATCTCGTTTAGAATATTGGATCACGTATAACGTTTATGACCTCACTGCTTAACGAGATAAGATGGAGATGATGCACATGTAAGGTATACATTAATCCTCAGAATTAAGAACTTTATAAAATAACAATGAAGAAGTACTCTTCATTTACTGACATAGTAAAAGAGTCTCTAGTAGACCCATCAATGTGATCTGATCACTTTGATGGATAACTCATATCCCTGCATATAAGTTAATCACATAGTAATTCATATAACAATATATCTCATAGTGTATGCAATAATCATTTATTAAACTACTTGAAAATGTCACAATAATTGTTTTAGGGCATTAATCCCAACAATCTCCCACTTGCACTAAAACCACTCAATCAATAGTTGCTCTAACCCCCATTCCAGTAACATGTGAATCAAAAACCTTTTGAGGTAAAACTTTCGTAAAAGGATCTGCTAGATTCTTTGAACCTAGAATTTTTGTGACAACGATGTCACCTCTTTTAACTATATCCATGATTATATAATATTTCCTCTCAATGTGTTTCGCCTTTTGGTGATCTCTTGGATCCTTACTATTTGCAACAACACCACTATTGTCACAGTAAAGAACAAGTGGCTCCTTTGCTTCTGGTACTACAGTAAGTTCCGTTAGGAATCTTTTAAACCAAACACCTTCCTTGGAAGCTTCAGAAGCTTCCACTTACTCGACTTCTGTTGTAGAATCAGCAATTCATTTCTGCTTCACACTTCTCCAACAAACTGCTCCACCTCCTAGAGTAAATACACATCCTGAAGTTGACTTTCTTTCATCAATATCAGATTGAAAATCAGAATCAGTATAACCAATCGGTACTAAATCCTCACCACCGTACGCGAACATATAACTCTAGTTCTCCTGAGATATTTTAAAATATGCTTGACTGCGATCCAATGGTCTTAACTAGGATTAGATTGATATCGGCTAACCATACCTACTGCATGACAAATATCCGGTCGAGTGCATAGCATGGCATACATGAGACTACCCACAGCAGAGGCATAAGGGACACTCTTCATCCGTTCCTATTCTTCACATGTTTTTGGATATTGATTTCTAGAAAGAGGATTTCCATGTCTATAGGGAATAAATCCCTTTTTTGATTCTTGCATAGAAAAACACACCAAAATTTTGTCAATATAAGTACCTTGGGATAAACCTAATGTCCTAGTTTTTCGATTCCTTAAAATATTAATCCCTAGAACATAGCTGGCTTCCCCTAGATCTTTCATACTGAAATGATTTGATAGCCAAATCTTAGTTGATGACAATGCACCTGTATCATTCCCAATGAGAAGGATGTCATCTACGTATAACACCAAAAATGTTACCATAACTCCATTCAATTTCATGTATACACATGGTTATTCAGGATTTTGAATAAAGCCAATTGATTTAATGGCTTCATCAAATCTGATGTTCTAGCTCCGAGAAGATTGCTTAAGTCCATAAATGGACTTTCGCAATTTGCAAACCATGTGCTCTTGACCAGGTTCTATGAAACCGTCTGGCTGGACCATATAAATTTCTTCTTCAAGATTGTCATTAAGAAATGCAGTCTTGACGTCCATTTGCCAAATCTTATAGTCATAATGCGTAGCAATAGCTAAAAGTATCCTGATGGATTTGAACATGACAACTGGCGAAAAATTATGCTCATAATTAACTCCTTGTTTTTTGAGTATACCCTTTTTCCACCAATCTCGCTTTAAAAGTTTCTACATTTCCATCAGGGCCTCTTTTCCTCTTGTAAACCTACTTGCATCCAATGGGTTTAATATTAGATGGTGGATCTACAATATCAAAGACTCCGTTGGAATGCATTGAAGCAATCTCATCTTTCATACCCACTTGCCATTGTGCTGAATCTTTATCACGCATTGCTTTATCATATGTAGTTGGATCAGAATCAGATTCATCTGGGATAGCTTCAAAAGTTTCTCCCAAATGTAAAAACTTTGGGTTAGGCTTTCTGATTCTCCCACTACGACGAATAACTGGTGCATCTACATGATTAGAAGGGACATGTTGTGCTAGTTCAGTTTGAACTTGACGTTCAGGTTCTTGTTGTACTATTGGTGTTGTTGACGTACTTGGACCTGGTGTATTATCACCCATTTGTCGTGTACCAATTACGTTATGATTAGTATGAGGATTAATCAAGTAAGGTATCCCTGAAATTGGTATCGACAAAGTGGAAGCCACGTCATTCATTATGAATGGACTTTGTGAACTTTGTACACCACTAATTACCATTGATTTAATTTCGGATAACCCCTCAAGAATTACTTTACTACGAGGCTTGTAATCCATCATATAATCTTCTTTGAGAAAAATTGCATTTGCGCTAACAAATACCTTTTGTTCCCTCGGATTATAAAATAGACCATCTCTAGTTCCTTTTGGATATCCTACAAACAAACATACTTCTGATTTTGATTCCAACTTGCTAGACTTACTTTTCAGCACATGTGCTGGACACCCCTAGATCCTAATGTGTTGTAGACTTGGCTTGTGGCCAGTCCACAATTCCTTAGGTGTCACAGTAACATCCTTGCTTGGAACTAAATTCAAAATGTATGCTGCAGTTTTTAAGGCGTATCCCCAAAACAAAATCGGTAAGGTTGTATAACTCATCATAGATCTCACCATTTCCATCAAGGTTCTATTTCTCCTCTCAGCTATACCGTTCTGTTGTGGAGTACCGGGCGCAGTGAGTTGGGATACAATCCCATTTTCCACTAAGTATGCTCCAAACAAATTAGAAAGATATTCACCACCACGATCTGATCGGATAGCTTTTATATTTTTACCTGTTTGATTTTCCACTTCCATCCGATACTCTTTGAACTTTTCAAAAGATTCGGATTTATGTTGCATAAGGTAGATATGGCCAAATCTCGAGCAATCATCAGTAAATGTAATGAAATACTCAAATCCACCTCTTGCCTTAACATTCATGGGACTGCATACATCTGTGTGTATTAATTCTAGTATCTCATTATCTTTAATTCCTTTACCAGAAAAATATCTCTTACTCATTTTACCTTCCAAACATGACTCACAGAGAGACCATGGTTCAATATCTAGTGAACTAAGAGGTCCACTTTGTACCAATCTCTTGATCCTGTTAAGGTTAATATGACCAAGTCTAAGATGCCATAGATATGTAGAATTAACACTAGGAGACTTCCTCTAATTTGAGGAAGAAGATGCAATTATTTTCTTATTATAAATGCAAGGTATAGTATGAGATAAAAGATATAAACCATCTGACAGTAAACCAGAAAAAATAATTAAACTGCCTTTAATTATCAAAACCTTGGTGGAATAAAATCTAACTTTCAAACCGTCTTTAACTAGACAAGAAACAAAAATTAAGTTCCTCATAAGATCTGGTACAAATAAACAATTTTTAAGTACCAAAATTTTATTCCTAATACTAGAATTAAAACTAGAAAGAAGTCGAACTTCTCCGATAGCTTTGGAAGAAACTCTTGCTTCCGAACCAAGGTTTAGATAGATTTCCCCTTAACTTAGGTGCCTGGTTATCTGGAACCCCTGCAATGAATTGCATACATGATTAGTGGCCCCAAAATCAATACATCGATAATTTGGTATGTTAGTAGCAACATTTGCTTCGACAACTAAGGATTCAAAATTACCTGCAGCCTTTTTATTTTCTAGATAATCCTTGCAGTTCTGCTTCCAATGCCCAGTTTGTTGGCAGTGGAAACATTTCCCTTTCTTGACTCCAAGAGCATTAGTTGCTGACGGCTTCTTATTAGCATTCTTCTTGAACTTCTTCTTCTTTCCCTTAACCCCAGATGGACCAGAAGAAGACTCCCCAATATGAAGTGTCCCAGTAGGCCTTTGCTCCTTAACTATCCCCTCAGCCGTTTGCAACAGTTGGAGTAGCTCAGGGAGAGTCATTTCCATCTTGTTCATATTAAAATTAATCTTAAAATTTGCAATCGATGGAGGCATAGAATTGAGCACCATGTCTATTTTCATTTCAGTGTTCATGGTTGATCCCAAAACATCCCGTTCATTGAAAAGGGACATCATGTACAATACATGATCTTGAACTAGAGTTCCATCAACCATATGGGTGTTAATAAGCTTCTTGATAGCTTCAATTTTTGCAGGACGACTATGTTCCGCAAACATGTCCTTGAGGCTTTCTAAAATGTCAGTAGCAAACAGATAACCTTCATAAGTATATTTCAAAATATTGTTCATAAACCCAATGATATAACACTTGGCCATATCATTAGCCTTTGTCCACTTAGCAAAGTCATCTTTCTCTTCTTGAGAAGCATTCTCAGCAGGAACTTGAGGTCTTTCCCCAACAATAGCGAACTTATAATCGTAAGCAATCAAATAAATGTCCAAATTTCTTTTCCGGTTTTTTATGGGTGAAAATGGTTTCTGCTGATTTCGGTATTTGCGGGTGTGCAGGTGAGAAACAATTTAAACCCTAAACAATATACTGCAAGGGAGTACTTTAGATTCAAGAGATCGATCTGTACAAGTCCGGCCTAAACCAAGAAATGACCATTCCAGACTTGCTTCGGTCACAAAGTGGAGGAGAATGGGTTGGTATTTGGGAGGGAAGCAAGGAAGTTGTGAGACCAAAATAGTTGATTCTGGAAGAGTAGTTGGGTTACTACGACTTGTTATTAGAAAAGTGAGAGATCTAACAAGGTGAGCTAGCAAGTAAGTATTTCTGAGTGTTTTATCTCTCGTATGAACTTGTTGTTCAATGGAAATAGGTAAGACTTATTTTTACAAGTCAGAGTAGAAATGTACCCTGGTCTCATTAAGGAGTGGGGAAGTAAATGGGAGGAGGTGGTAACCGTATGCATGGAATTGATGTTCCATAAAGTGGTTAACGCATGAAATTGCTAACGTTATGGAACTAATGTCCCATAAAAAATTTTAACGCATGTGATTTATGTCCTATGAATGTTTCACACATAACTTCCCGTATTTACTAACCGCCTCACCCTTATGACACTTCCTTATAACGGGAGTAGTGTACGCCGCACGCTGTAAACCGCCAAACCAATACCCAAAGAGGATCCCCCAGTTTGTGTTGATGTCTCGAATGTTTTTGGAAAACATGCCTGGTGACCTTCAACGGTCGAGATTTTGCATTTTGAGAGGAGGGGCAACCGTTGATAGTTGCACGCCATTTTTTTGGTAGCCGCGTAGTGAGGGCCAACGTGGTGGCGCAACTAGGTTGGCATGCCGTTGGCATTACAAGGTTTGGCGTGGCCAAAGGTTACCATGTCTCGTCTGGTAACCTTGGATGGCTAGGATTTGCTCCTGGGATTGAAGGGAAACCGTTGATTGTTTCACGCCTTCGTTTTGGTGGCCGCGTAGGGAAGGCCAACAGGGTGGCGCGGCTAGGGTGTGGTTAGGCTTGGCACGTGGGGCCAAGGGTTCTCCTTGGGCATGGATAGCTTTGGATAGGTGTGATTTTGGTTTGGCATGTGGGGCCAAGGGTTTGCCATGGGCGTATAGCGTGGCTAGGGCCAAGGCAAAGGCGATTGGCTTAGCATGATGTGACTAGCATGGCTAGGGCCAAGGCAAAGTGTGTTTGGCATGGCGCGGCTAGCTTAGCTAGGTTTAGTTTGGCTTGGCATGCGGGGTCAAGGGTTTTCCATGGGCGCATGGCATGGCTAGAGCCAAGGCAATGGCGTTTGGATTGGCTTGGTGTGAATAGCATATCTAGGGCCAAGGCAGGGTGCATTTGTCATGGCGCGACTAGCTTGGGATAGGTGCGGTTTTGGCTTGGAATGTGGGGCCAAGGGGTTTCCATAGGCGCATGGCGTGACTAGCTTGGGCTAGGTGATGTTTTGGCTTGGCATGTGGGGCCAAGGGTTTGCCATAGGCGCATGGCGTGACTAGCTTGGGCTAGGTGCAGTTTTGGCTTGGCATGTGGGGCCAAGGGTTTGCCATAAGCGCATGGCGTGACTAGCTTGGGATAGGTGCGTGACTAAGCTAGGGTTTTGGGGCAAAGGTTGTTTGGTAACCTTAGACGGCCAGGATTTTCTCTTGGGATTGAAGGGAAACAATTGATTATTGCACGCATTCGTTTTGATAGCCGCGTAGTGAAGGCCAGTATGGTGGCGCGGCATGGGGACATGGCGAGGTGCATTTGGCATGGCACGGTAGGTGTGGCTGGCATGATTTTCCATTGGCAGGGAGGTGCGGCTAGCATGGTTGGAATGCTTTGGCACGGTTGGTGTGGCTGGCATGATTTTCCATTGGCACATAGGTACTGGCTAGCATGGTTGGCATGCTTTGGCGCGGTCGATGTGGCTGACATGATTTGCCATTGGAACAGAGGTGCGGCTAGCATGGTTGGCAGGCTTTGGTGCGGTTGGTGTGGCTGACATGATTTGTCATTGGCACATAGGTGCGACTAGCATGGTTGGCAATCTTTTACGCGGTTGGTGTGGCTGGCATGATTTTCCATTGGCACAAAGGTGTGGCTATCATGGTTGGCATGCTTTGGAGCGGTCGGTGTGGCTGGAATGATTTTCCATTGGCACAGAGGTGCGGCTAGCATGGTTGGAATGGTTTGGCGTGGTAGGTGTGGCTGGCATGATTTTCCATTGGCAAAGAGGTGCGGCTAGCATGGTTGGCATAATTTGGCACGGTCGGTGTGGCTGACATGATTTTCCATTGGCACAGAGGTGCGGATAGCATGGTTGGCATGCTTTGGCGTGATCGGTGTGGCTGGCATGATTTTCCATTGGCATAGAGGTGCGGCTAGCATGGTTGGCATGCTTTGGCGCGGTCGGTATGGATGGCATGATTTTCCATGGGCACAAAGGTGCGGCTAGCATGGTTGGCATGCTTTGGCGTGGTCGGTGTGGCTGGCATGATTTGCTATTGGCATAGAGGTGCGGCTAGCTTGGTTGGCATGTTTGGCGCGATTGGTATGGCTGGCATGATTTTCCATTAGCACACGTGGGAATTAGGGTTTGGCATGTCATAACCCTAATTTGAAAAAGATACCCCGATAATTATTTAGGGACACATTAAAGGTTTCAGTAAATGTGCCTAGTAAATTCTTGTTACTTTAAATGTTGTGACATCACTGTCTCCTAGGGTTTAATGTTTTACGATTTTAACCCTAAGCTAAAAACCACCATCAACACCAGTCCACATAGTTAGGTCCGGTCAATTGATTCTCTCTTAACAAATTAGGCAAAACGTTCATATTCGATATCTATTCAAGTAAAAATAAAACATACAATGAGATACTGTTAGAGCACTGCTCGGTCGACCTCGCATGTGTTGCTATCTCAAGCATGTTTGTCAATGTTAGTGATCAAAACTATAAAGTCTTGATTTGTAGTCTACTATATCTAAGTTCTCGTACTAGGATAGAAAGTGTAGTTGAGCTCAAGAACACCATGGCGATCATCATACAAGACGAAGGACTACTCAAGGAACCAGTAGATCTTTATCGACTAAAAGGTATGTGGAGACTTGAACTTATCTATCACTCAAAATTATATCTATTCTATCTCTTATCTGGAGACAAAAGTCGTATTACTACATACACATATGAGTATTTCGAGCTGAGCATATCTCGCTTATCTATTTCTCTAAATATGTGTTGGTAAAGCTTTCGCTTTAGCCAAGTTCATCTTTGCCTAGTGACGAAATTCATGTTATGTTTCAATCATTTTGGAAATAGCTCTGACGAAAAATAGTTTGTGAACAACAACTATATAACGCCATATGAGAATGTTTCAATGATTGAAATGAGAGTTTAGACAATATAACCATTGGAGGATATAAGCATTGTTGTGGTAACATATATATGTATAAGTCCTTGTTGCTTGAACCGAAGTTTGCGAACTTTGTTGATCAAGTGAAACCGGAACATGAGCCGTCAACTCGGTCCGCGAAATCAGTCCACGAACTGGCGTAGTTTTTGACCCGAGAATTTTTGCTGGAGTTGTAGCTCGGTTTAAGTTCGCGAACTGACGGAAGTTCTCGAGCCCGAGAATTTCTGCTGGAGTTTGTGAAATCCAACTGGTTAACTTAAGTCCGCGAACTTAGTCTGCGAAATTGAGTAGGTTATGTCTAAAAATGATATTTGTGAACTTATCTTAATAAAATATGGAATGCTATTGCAAACCGTGGATTTATAGTTCATGAATCGATTCGAGTGAATCATATCGTTTTTCCTTCAATTGTGTCTTGTGTAGTACATGAGATCTCATAGAAAATGAACAACTCTCTGACTAGTTCATTTGAGTCATTTGGACTAGTTATGGTGAAGAAGAATATGGTTGATATGAAAGTTATCATTTGGCTAACCATTTGGTTAACTATGTTGAACCAACTAGTTCAACACGTTTGGGTACGGTTACACAAACCCAAAATCGTCAAGTACATGTGTGTATGACAAGCTAAGTTTTCGATCTAATGGTTGATAAATATTAGCTTGTATCTAATCAGGTTTTCATCTAACGGTGAATATTGAATGCTTTGTTACTAAGCTAACATTGATTGCAAACCCTGATTTGAAAGACTATATAAGGGAGAACTCTAGAAACTGGGAAACCTAATCCCCACACATTCTGTGTGATACTAGTTTGCTAAGCTAGAGTCGATTCTCCTTTAACCTTTGGTTTTCTTCTTCTAAAACCAGGTTAACGACTTAAAGACTTCATTGGGATTGTGAAGCCAGACTGATACTACTTTTATCGTAGTTATGTGATCTGATATTGTTGTTTCTATCGTACGAGTACAATTGTAATAATTTGCTTGAGATTAATTTCTCCGATAGGCAAGATATAAAAGTAATCACAACCATCTTCGTCTCATCGTTTGTGATTCCACAATATCTTTTTTCGCTGCGTCGATTAAGACTATTTTGAGGTGATTGATAAAACTGAGTTGTTCTTCGGGAATATAAGTCTGGTTTTATTGATTGGTTCATGTTCACCTTGATTTATCAAAAGACGGAACAAAACTCATAGGTTTATTCGTGGGAGACGAATTTATCTACCTTGTAGACTTTTCTGTGTGAGACAGATTTGTTTATTAAAGTCTTCGACTTTGGGTCGTAGCAACTCTTGGTTGTGGGTGAGATCAACTAAGGGAATCAAGTGCGCAGTATCCTGATGGGATCAAAGGCATAGGAGCATAACTGTACCTTGGATCATTGTGATATTGGTTGGGGTTCAACTACAGTCCAGACCGAAGTTAATCTGGAGTAGGCTAGTGTCTGTAGCGGCTTAATACAGTGTATGTTTAATCTGGACTAGGTCCCGGGGTTTTTCTGCATTTGCGGTTTCCTCGTTAACAAAATTCTGGTGTCTGTTTTATTTCTTTTCCGCATTATATTTTGTTATATAATTAAAATAATACAGGTTGTGCGTTGTTCAATCAATTAGAATATCCGACCTTATTGGTTGTTGATTTAAATTGATTGACACTTGGATATTGGTCTTTGGTACCATCCAAGTTATCTATCTTTAATTAAGACTCGCATATTGTATTTGCTTGAGTAAATCAAATTAAGAGATTGAGATAATAACTCCTTGAGATATTTTCTATTGATTGAGTCTAGTTGATTCTCTAGAAAGTAACTCGGAGTTGTCCATACATATTGCTAATCGAAATATTGGGTATGGTTGTTAGACCCCCGCTTTTTCAGATACAAGCATTTACAGAATTTTTAAAAACAAAAACTTTTGTTCATTACATCACTTTCATGTCAGAACAATCTTGGATTCATAATCAATGCATACATCTACTCATTCTAAGGAATAAGCATACACATATATATTTATTAAGAGAATCTCATTCAACTTGGTACGATTTATCCAACATCTCATGTAAAATCAATCAAATAATCCAATCAAATTTAGTTTCTGAATATATGATAACCACCAGTTCCTATGGGAAGAATTATTTTTCATATATCAGTTAAGTGTCATCCCATTAACTTAACTTAGAACACAATACAAGATAAGATAGTTTCCTAAGGGAAATTTATAATAATTTGTTTGTCCAAGTCTTGACCGTATGGTAATCCATGTCGATATCCGACTAGTGTAGCCATTCCTTAGGGAAATAGATAAGCTGCCATATCCATGGATTGTTATGAAAAAGTTGTGGGTATCTGTATACCCTCTCCCACTTAATATTTCTTAACAACAAGATATGCAAAATCAATCATACATCACACGTACATTTGGTTCACATGTTAGCAACAAACTTGATGATCAACTTGGTACGATAACTACAGACTCAAAATGATCTAATAATTATATGCTGACCAACGTCATGTGAAAGAGAAAAACGTAAACATATCACTTTAATTTCATATACAATCAAAGTATACATATGATGATCAAAAACAACATATTGCAAAAACAGAGCATGTATATAATTAATTAAATAATGTAAGTATATATTCAGACATCATATTTGACATTACTCATATATAGCTAAACATAACTTTACATCCAAACAAACCTCATAGCCAAACAGATCTTTAGAACCAAAATAAATATAGAACCAAACAGAATTATAAGACTAAACTGACTCCAGAACCAAACAGATCCTTAGAACTAATTCATAATCCTGGTTCATAACCATTTTGCATTAGTTTAAAGCTGGATCAGAACTGTTATGATTCAAGTCTGGTTCAAATCAGTTCACACTATTTCAGATTTGGTTAGTGGACCTAGTCAAGATCAGGCCCACTTACTCAATCACTTCAATTAACGATTTGTGTTCCAAATAATAAGGTCCGAGACCTATTATTCACATAAATCAAATATTTAAAGATTAAGTAAACCTAAAAACCTATTTTTACTCGGTCATACTTTGAAAGATATTTTGAAACAACTTTTCAAAACACGTTTTCCTTTCATTTATTTATTTTCTAAAGATAAATCAAATCAAATCCTAATATATTTAATTAGTTAAAATTAAAAATATATTTTGATAATTAAAAAAAAACGTGAATAAACTAGATTTTACCGTATACAAAAATCATAGTTAAGATCAATTAAAATCAACCATCATATCTCATATAGATTTGCACAACAACATGTGATTCGAAACAAATATAACATATAAACAGATCTCATATTATTATATATTAATTAATAATTAAAAAAAATCACATATACAAATCAACCAATCAATCATTATTAAAAATACATTAATCATGATTAATTATAATACATACATACAATCATAGTAGAAGATGCTCTGATACCACTGTTAGGAAACAAGCATATCAAAGACACAGTGGAAGACTTGATTCAAAACTTTTTCCTAAAACCAGAAGATCCATCTACTTTGATTATACATATGAAACAAAGGACATGGTTGAATATTTTTCTCTTCTTAGCAGTAATTGAGAAGACCCAAAGATTCCAACCTTGACTTCTTGCTCCTATGTTTTCTTCACCAAAAATTCAAACAAGAATAGTATATACTAATAATGGAAAATACTTTTAATGCTTGGGTTTTCTTATACCTAAAAGTCTTAACAGTTTTATCAGAAGGAAGAGAAGATATTTTCAATGCTAGTGTGGGCGCAACAATAAAATAGTCTACCATATCTTTATATAGTAAATTTTCACTCCACTCTCCCACTAAGATAAAACCATTAAGGCTTTTAGGGTTACACATTCATTAGCTTAATAATAGGTCAAAACCCCACACATCTCACGTATTAGTTTTGCCAACTATTAATCACAAATCACTTCACTATAAATTTGTGATTGAACCCTCTAATTCATGCTATATTTATTAATAAACCCTTTAGCATTGTTATAACTACATAACAATCCCTCCTTTGTACTTGACATCCATAAATAATCCATGGCATAACAACTCTTGCTTGTCAATGTCATTACGATTATTTATGTCTTATATCCTTGATTATTACGTGTGCCGGACAACCATTATTAATCAAATAATCGCTCAAACCATTTGAGTGATCACTGGCCAGTTTAGAAGAATAATAATTGCACTGTAATACAAGGGGATGTCATAATTATGGACTTCATATTGAACCATGCAATCTTACTATGTGACCATAACTATTCATCTCGTTCAGAATATTAGTTCACGTATAATGTTTACGACCTCACTGCTTAACGAGACAAGATGGAGATGATGCACATGTAAGGTATATATTAATTCTCAGAATTAAGAACTTTATGAAATAACAATGAAGAAGTACTCTTCATTTACTGACGTAGTAAAAGAGTCTCTAATAGACCCATCAATGTGATCTCATCACTTTGATAGATAACTCATATCCCTGCATATAAGTTAATCACATAGTAATTCATATAACAATATATCTCATAGTGTATGCAATAATCATTTATTAAACTACTTGAAAATGTCACAATAATTGTTTTAGGGCATTAATCCCAACATTGGTAGCTATAATGTTGTTTGTACTTGTTTCAGTGAAAAATGGATATTTTGTTTACTTGGTTTGATTTTTAGGGTTTTTGGAGGTGCTGCTGAATGTGGTAGTTATATGACTTTGCTTAGCAAAGTTCGTATGGAATGTAATAGGATTGCTTATGTGATATTGTCCGATGCAATTGTAGTGAAGGCATGACAGAGATTTTTTATAATCCAAGATTTCATAAATATATATGTATCATAGAAATTGATAACAAATTATTTTATGTGATTTTAGTCCATTGTTGGTTTTTGGTGTTCTCTAGTAATTATTATGGAAAATAATTCCCTTTCACTTTGCAGCTGCATGTAAATCGTGTAACATCATGGCCTATCACACCATTGCGTCAGGGGTTGGGGAGCGCGGGAAGACTATTTTGCAGGTTTTAATAATTTGATTCATTGTTGTAATGTTTTTCCAGCTAAACTATTTTGGTTTGTGCAGGCGTTTCTTTTGTTGCTAGCTAGCTAGGTGATGATTTGTTAACTTGTTGTGACTCTCGTTCCTTTTAACTAAAATGTTTTTTTTTAATCTTCGGCTCAATTGCTTCTGGTCCGGAACTTGCAAAGGACTGGCCAGGTAGTAAAAGCTACATATGAAGAAGATGTGTTAAGGTTTATTTTATTTTATTTTCGTGTGTAACTTTTCCACATCTTACTCCTGCAATCTTTCACATGATCATTAAATAGCTCTAGAGGTGACCGATGATATCCTCAATTCTGAGGATAAACTCCATGCTCTATTTTTGACGTGGCTCTCATATAATGATCATCATTTTTATGTGGAAGATGAAAAGGATTTAAAAAAAAAGGTTTGAAATTTGTAAGGACACCTATCGGAGAGTCAACCGACATAACAAAAGCGGCTTTTCCTTCACTTGAGGATTAACCAGCTTTGCAGATATGACTACCAAGGAGCGTATAACTAGGCCATGAAAGATCTATCCGAAGAAGTTAATAACTATCGGAATAGACAGCTAACCAGGTTATTGCTGGTAGATCTGTACGTATGTGTACTTAACTATTTGGATAAGAAATTAAGCTGATTAGATGGTATTAGTGTTGTGTTATCTTAGATGAGTGTGAGAAGCTTATGGTTATTTTAATATAACTTGTGGCTTGCTCCAATTAATATAACTTGAGGCTTGCTGCAATTAATGTAACCGGTAGTAGGGCTGATGATTCACACTATGCACATGTATTAATGTAACTTGAGGCTTGCTGCAATTACCCAAAGATGCAATGACCCAAAACAACATCTTAGTGGTGCAGATGTCTCTACAGTATGGTTATAATGTCTCTGTAGTATAACGTCAACATCATTTGATGCATACATGTGATGTTCAGTGTTGATACCTCCGATATGGATTTTTCCGGTTGGATTTTACACTTTGTTTTTTATAATTTTTACCCTTAGTATGGAACCACCGACTTGGCGAAAACGAAATCATAGGTGGCTTAAAAGGCCAGAACGTTCGCAGCATAGTCTCACGTAACCTTATGGTTTGTGTGGATTTTTGATTTAATGGGATTAAAATCTAGCCCATGTTGGTAGGCTTTATCAAAGGATCATAAGGTGTTCCGATTGAAACTCATATGTGTTAAGTCACAATAGGTTGAATCAATTTATGTTTACATGAGTTGTGTTTAACATATAGCATATGTGTTTCGGGTTTTCAACTTTTGCTATTGGCACGCATTAATTAAAACTGATTCAACCTTACCCTGGTAAAGGTTGATTTTGTTGTTGTTCTTTTGTTCTTGCGAGAGGATGACAACATACTGGGAAAGAGTTCTTATTTGAACTTTTGCTTAATGATATATCTTTCTAGGGTGAAGAGGTTGCGGAATTTTAGGTAACGAATTTGTTAGTTAACCGTTTTCCTGTTTAAGAAAAGACTGTTTATATTGCATATATTATGCTTTTGCTTAACAAAATTTCAGTATAATTGATATGTTCCATTATATTGTGTATGGATGTGTGTGTGATTCAATTGTTTCCGGTTACAAAAACTGTGTCAATTTATTTGGCTTATTGTTTGGTATCTTCTTTATTGTTGGGTATCAAGTGTTTTTGCTTAACGAATTCGGTGCAATGTGGTGTTGTGATGTTTATATTTGTTCAATTGTTTCCGGTTAAGAAAATAATTGTGCTAGTCAATTTATTTTAGTTTGTATGTATTGTTTAAGACTTAACAAAATACGGGATCATTTGTTTAGTCCAATTGATTCCGGATAATAGAAACTAAGTTAATTTTGATCTTAGTTAGACTTATCAAATTGGAGGATTCGGTTATTCAAGTCTAATCGAATTCCTTGACAAGAAAAACTAGTTAACTAACCTAGTGTTTTTCTGGTCTAAAGAGAAAGGTCTAAGTTATTGTCTGAATATTAGAGCCTAATGAGAGAACTAAAGATAATTATGATCTTTATTTTGGTCTTATCAAAATAAGCGGTTGTACATACACAATAGGTTTAACAAGGGAATTAAGTCCTTAGTCGACTTGTTGAACTATTAGGAAAAATTGCTTCGGGAAATTATTTTCTTGATAACATATTAAAACTAAATTATGTAGTTTCGGTTTTAATATTGGTTATCTAAAGTGGTATGTGAAACCTTCATGCTTAATTCTTATAGGTTGTTTACAAGTCGTTTAGATTTGTAAGATCATTTCGGTTTATCCTTTATTTGCTCGAACCTTTGTCATTTTTTGAAAAAATGGGGGAAAAATATGTGGAGTAAACAAGTGATTTTTAATCACTAAGGAATGACAATTGTGCTTAAACATTATATCTAACGAAAGAGTAAAGCATTGACTAAGGGGGATAAACATATCATATTGTTGTTGTAGTAAGTCTGACTACAAAAAGGGGAATAACAAAGATGTTCGGATTGAATATTTACCTAGCTTACCTTTAGGGGGAGTAAAATCTTTTGTTATTCAAATGTCAACATCGTCATTTATTGATTGAATATATGCAGGTTATTGTGCTGTTGAAACTTGGAATCAAGATATGTAAAATGAATTATTTTGTAATTTGTTTATCCATATGTAATAAGAGTTTTGTCACTAAATTGACAAAGGGGGAGATTGTTAGAGCATAGCTCGGTTGAACTGACCAAGCGTTGGTATGTCAAGTTAGGTTGTCATATTTTAGTATCAAAACTCATCTAGAGTCGCTTGATTAATACTAGAGTCAACTTCGTTTAGGTTAGACTAGAAAGTCTAGGATTGTTGAGACATACAAGTATTACTCCGAAGACCTGAAAAATGTGAAGAAGTAACGAACTACAACGACGACATCATCCTTCCACTTGAGGTTAGTAATATTGACTTGAACTGTTTCATTCCTAACATATCTTTCAACGTACTATATTGAAAACATAATTGCTGCGAAGATGTATATACTGTACATATTTTATAATACTCTGGTGATGTGACATGATCATATTAGTATGATCATAATATTAAGGAATTAGACTATGAAGTATAACACTTATCTTTTGAACTTCGTAGATATGACATCGACATAATCTTGTATATATTGTTATGATTATGTAAATGGGTTATGGTGAAGAATTCATCCTAGGAAATAATGTTATAGTTTGTTTAAAAGAAGTACATTCATGAACTTGTTTCGTGAATCGAAAGGGAAATCATTAGGCTTATTGGTCCGGCTATTCATTGCAAATCTTTGGATGACCAATATGTGTGAGATGGTAGAACCGATCTTAAATTTTGTTATATATCTTGGTATAACTAATCACAATGCCTGACTTATGATTTGGTATGACTGGTTTTTATTAATTGGTGTAACCGATCCTAAGTAATCACCATGTGATGGTATGATTGATCCTTGTAATTGGTATGACCGATCCTAGTAATTGGTGCGACCTATCATGAGTATGTGTAATCGATCCTTATAATTGGTGTGACCGATCACAAGTAATACCATGTGTATATGGAACCGATCCTTGTAACTAGTGTAACCGATCCTAGTGACTGATGTGACCGATCACAAGTATTTCGGTAATTAGGTATAACCGATCCTAGTGACTGGAAGAACCGATTGAACCCATGTATGTGATTTTGTATTTGATCAATCACATAGTAGTCTTGGAAAACTGGCGAACCCATTCTAAACTTGTTTGGAAGTGTGGCATAACCGATTAAAAGAATGAAATCCCTATAAATATGACATAAGTATTTGCAGTGAAAAGATGTCAACATACTTTGAACACGAGCAGTAACTCCTATTGAAAAAGGGGGGGGGGTCTAACAACCTTACCTAATATTTCGATTATAAATCTATATGGACTAACTCTAATATACTTTTACGAGAATCAACTAGACAGTCAGACTCAATCTTAATAAAAAGTATATCAAAGAGTTAATATCTCTATCTCTCGATTTGATCTATACTCAATCAAATAGAAATCTGCGAGTCTTTATCAAATACAAGAGATATAAACTTGGATGGTATCAAAAACCAATATCCAAGGATTAATCAATTTCCAATCAACAACCAAAGGTTGGATTCATAATTGATCGATACAAACGCACAACCTGTATTATTTCAATTATATAACAAAATATAATGCGGAATATAAATAATACAAACACCAGAAATTTTGTTAACGAGGAAATCGCAAATGCAGAAAAACCCTGGGACCTAGTCCAGAATGAACACCACACTGTATTAAGCCGCTACAGACACTAGCCTACTACAAACTAACTTCGGTCTGGACTGTAGTTGAACCCTAATTAATATCACAATGATTCAAGGTACAGTTGCGCTCCTTACATCTTTGATCCCAGCAGGATACTATGCACTTGATTCCCTTAGCTGATCTCACCCACAACCAAGAGTTGCTACGACCCAAAGTCGAAGACTTGAATAAACAAATCTTTATCACACAGAAAAGTCTACGATAATAGATAAATTTGTCACCCATAGATAAACCTATGAGTTTTGTTTCGTCTTTTGATAAAATCAAGGTGAACATGAACCAATCAATAACCCAGACTTATATTCCTGAAGAGCATCCTAGAATTATTGATCACCTCACAATAATCTAAATCGTACGGTAGTGAAACTAGATATTGCGAAATCACAAACGATGAGGCGAAGATATATGTGATTTCTTTTTATCTTGCCCTATCGGAGATATAATCTCAAGCCAATTATTCAATTGAACTCGTACGATAGAAAATGGCAAGATCAGAACGCTCAACTACAAGAGAAGTAGTTTCGTCTGGCTTCACAATCCCAATGAAGTCTTCAAGTCGTTGATCGGCGGGGTCTCGATAATAAACCTACGATTAAAGGAGAATTGACTCTAGCAAAACCAACTAGTATCACACAAGAGGTGTGGGGATTAGTTTTTTTCCAGTTGATAGAATTCTCCCTTATATAGTTTTCAAATCAGGGTTTGCAATCTAAGTTACCTTGGTAACAAAGCATTAAATATTCACCATTAGATGAAAAAACTGATTTATCCAAGCTAATATATTTCAACCGTTAGATCGAAAGTTAGCTTGTCACACACACAAATGAAATGTATTTCATTTAGGTTTGAGTAACCGTACCTAAACGTGTACATTTGGTTGGTCCACGAATAGTTAACCAATGGTTATCCATATGAGCACTTTCATATCAACCATATTCATATTTCTCATAACTAGTTCAAATGACTCACAAGAACTAGTTCAAGAGTTATTCAATTGCAAGGAAATCTTATGTAACTACACAAGACACAATTGAAGCAAAATCAGTTTGATTCACTTGAATCAATTCATGAACAATATATCCACGGTTTGCAAAGATTGCATTCCTTATTGATTTATTGTTTAATTTCATGAACAACCAATTTGAGAAATAACCAGCTTGGGTACGCGTACGAGTATGCGTACTCTAGCTTTTCCGGAATTGGGTTTGAAAACCCAGCAGAAATTTTTGGTTGGAAAACTTCCGTGGGTACGCGTAGATAAGGTGACTGGTTTGGAAGTTCGTAAACTCCGAACTCAGCAAAAATTCACGGACGTGAACTCCCGTCAGTACGCATACGGGTACGCATACCCAACATGTCTCCTTCACCAATACCGCATGCGCACATATGCTCGCACTTGGTTTTAGGTACATGGATTTATACACTAATGTGCAAACACACTATATATGCTTATATCCATAGATGGTTACATAATCCCAACTCTACATTTCAATCATTGAAACATTCTTCTATAATGTTAATAGTTGTTAGACATAAAGAATCGACTATCTTCATCAAAGCTATTTTCAAGATTGAAACATCATCATGACTTTCATCACGGATAAAGATGAAACGTGGTTAAAGCGAAAGCTTACCAACACATATTTTGAGAAAAATATGGGCGAGTAAACTCAGCTCAAAATATCAAATGTGTATGTATGAAAACTATCATACTTATACTATTGTCTCAAGAGTAGGAGATGGATATACTTTTGAGTGCTAGATAAGTTCAAGTCTCCACATACCTTTTTGGTCGGATGAAGTTCCACCGGTTCCTTGAGTAGTTATTTGTCTATGGAAGATAATCGCCATGGAGTCTGGAGCTCAACTAGACTTAACTATCCTAGACCGAGACTTGTTCATAAGTAAACCAGAAATCAAGACATATAGTTTTGATCACTAATATTGACAAACATGCTTGAGATAGAAATGCATGCGAGTTTGACCGAGAAATTCTCTAACACTTATCATTAATTGTTCAAAGATATTCCTTTGTACTCAAGGTGATCCTGTGCCGAAATAAATTAAAAATCTTTTAATTAAGGTTTTTGGTTTTATATGCTTTAATTACCAACAATTAATGCATATCTCTAGAGAATAAAAATTAGTAATGTGCATTTACTAATTGGAGATTTTCTATTGAGAGATTTTGGAAATATTGGACAAGCATTTATTGGAATTATGAAAACTGAATTTTGCCATTCATTGCTTTTTTTGAGAATACTTTCGATTTTGTAAATTTCCTGGTGTCCAAACATCCTTGGTTTATAAATACCCAAGTTTTCATTTCTAGCAAACCATCCTAAGAGTCATGCAAACATCAATTCTTGTTGTTTCTGGTGAAGCCGTCTATTCGGAGAGGAAAGTATCCTAATTAGGTGAAATCTCTTACGATCGCTCGTTTAAAGACTTCTTTGGGATCAAGAAGCTCTACGAGTACCGTTGGTGGGAAACTAAATAATTGTAGTGTTATTTGTTTTCGATTGATTTGATTGAATAAGGGTTGTTGAAACTTTGATTGCACCTAGTTTGTTTATTCTTGAGAATCTTCTTTTCTGATATAAGATTCACTCAAACTAGATCGAAGTATCGACGGGATCTTTAGAACTGTTGTTAGATCTAAAGACATCTTGTGATAATCCATTGTTAAGAGATTCCGTTATATGCATGATTGATCACAAGAGATTCAATTGGTGTTGTGGAAGATTAAAGAATATTTGAAGACGATGAAGATTTCTTATTGGTTTTCGTATCTTGTGAATTTTGTGCGCAAACCTTGATCGTCTGGGATCCAACTAGAATCATATTTATTCGATTGATTAGTTGCATGAGATCGACATTCTTAATATATATCTTTGAGATTTATTTTGATTGAGTGTGAATCTATACTTGACTATTTCGGTAGTTAAAATTAGATTGATCTAACCAGACAAAGGATTTTATTAGATTAAACAGAAGAGCCTTTGTCAATGACTCATTTATATCTTGTAGCAAAGATTGATTAGAGTGGTTACCAAACAGATTCTTCCTTTGTTGTTTGGAATATGATCCAAAGGACTTGATATTCATGAGCGTGACTCTAGTATTTGAAGGCGCAAGTGAAAAGACGAGGGTACCCAAATACACCATAATCTTTAAATTATCCACCTATAAGTCCTCTTACCGAAAGTGATTGTCTATGGACAAATTCGAGATAATACTACAAATCGGTATTCACACTTTGTGTGATCGTCTATAGATACGAGATCGAGACAATACAATAATTAAAGTGTGATTACTTGATAATAGGTTCGGACTTAACCAAACTCTATAGGATCACTATCACGTAATACAGAGTTAACGTTTGTGTATTTTACTTTTAATTATAATAAACAATTATAATTCCGGAAACATAAAAGTAAAAGACACATCAAGATTTTGTTAACGAGGAAAACACAAATGCTAGTCCATGATTGAATACTCTCATAATTAAGCCGTTATACAAAATCTAACACACTTCGTATAGTTTAGACCAAGCAACTAAACCTATAGTTCACCTAGTTTCTTCAGTATCCATGCGCTTCTGACATTCAATAAGTGCGCACACTGGAATAATTTCTTTAGATCGTATTCCAAACAGTAACAACTCTCTTGATTCTTTCAGATGAAGATATCTCAAGTCATAAACAAAGGCTCTTCTGTTTAACAAATAAACTCCTTTTCATGGTTAGATCAATCTATCCAACAACTACCGAAGTAGCAGAGTTTAGATTTGCAATCAATCAATATAGAATCAAATAAGAAACTATAAGGTGATACCGATCCTACACAACTAATCAATTGAATAAATATGATTGTAGTTGGATCCTAGCCGATCAAGGTTTGTGCACACCCAAAGATAAGGGAACCAAATAAGAAATCTTCTTTGTATTCAAATCTTCTTTAATCTTCAATAAAAACAATCCACAATGAATCAATTTAAAACTTGAAACAAACTTGTAAATAATCGAGCTTCACAATTAGAACTTTGAATTCATCCTTACAATAAAAAGAATAGAGAAGAGATAGTTCTCCCCCCTAAGGAGGAGAAAAACGGTGAAAATAAGATATATAAAATTATCTTTAGGCTTCCCTATATATAGAGTTTTGTAACCTCTTCTTTAAGAAAACTAGGAAACCTATCAAAAATAGGAAAGTGCACCTCCTTAAGAATTGTGTCCCGTGTAGCACACACCGTCGAAAACAAACTCCTGCCGAAACTTGAACTGCACCCTGATTGTCCAAAGGGTTGGATGTGTAACTGCAGCAGCTACTGGAATCGCATACATGACTAGGAAGCCCAGCCCAATTAGTCCTTGGCTTGTCAGTCCTCTGTACCTCCTCCTTTCATTCTTCTTTTCCTTGTCGGTGTTGACAACATCTCCAAGAGATGAACGTTCTCTTCGTCCATGACCAAAACCATCAGCAACAAATTCTAATTCTTCCCTGACTTATCGTCGGAGTTTTAGAGTCCCAAAAGCATGCTAACTCAAACCCATCATCATAACCCATAACCATTTAGAATCGGACCTAACCACCATTACTCGCTGGTCATCACTGCCATACTCTTTCCCTGTTTTCTAACTCGACTTCAACTCCATCTTCAATGGTAGCTCCTCCCGTTAATTGGGTAACCAGCTCAAGCCACAGCAACACCTCATCACCAATAATGGATATCATCACCATCATTCTCAGTTTTTAACAATGGAAGCAAACCAACACTCCCTGTATTCATACTTCTCTCTCTCGGACTCGAACCAACATCACTATGATGTCGTCACCAGCCACTGCCAAACTCCTTTCCGAGTTCTTCTCTGTTTTCCATGGCAACTACATCAACCTTAACAACCCGTTATCACGGCAGCATCCTTCTTACATTAACCATCACTCTTTCCGGCATTCACTGCTTCCACCTTTATATTCTATGCCATCTCTTCCTTGAATCTTTCTTCGAGTTCAACAACAACTCGAGATTTCCAAACTCCACCAAACCATCATACACAGAGATATCCACCATCTTTCCTGACTCCGTTGAGACTCGAGCATCTCTGTTAACACTCAGGACCATCATCAACACCTCCATCGAGACAACAGCCACATACTTAGCTATTTCGATCCAAAACCATCCTTCCCCTTGAGTTATTTCTCCGTGAACTTCTCAAGTTTCAGCCAGCAATACACCTCCCAGTCTCGTTTTTGTTATCTTTTTGTTAAACACCACCGAGTCCATTACTGCGTCACTGAAATATATACTCTTCATAAATGTCTTCATCACGTCGATCCATCCTGCCAGTAAACTCATTCTATGCCATCACCAAGCTCGACTGCACCATTCTCCGGCAAGTCTTATCATAAAATGGAGTTATCGCTACTGCAACCAAGTTAGCTTCTCATTGCCAAAATCGATCAACTGCCATCGTTAAAACTCCATCTTGCAAACGACCCAAGTCTTCTATCATCTGCGGTTTCCCAAAAATCCATCCGACCACAGACTCGTGTTACTTATCCATCTCCACTCAACAGTCTCGCTGCAAAACCCGAGATGGTCATCTTACCAGCATCGTATCTCCAAATGTCAAACCTATTTACCCTGCTAACCTCGACACACAGCTGAACCAGTGTTGCTGGTAGTGAACATGATGAACCAAAAAGACGTGATAAAAACTGCCCTTAACTCGTGACTGCCCTGAATAAATTGCATGAGTACCTATAATAAACCCGTTTAGAATCAAATGGTTGCCTTCTTTGGCTACCTCCGGTAGTTCATAATGAATTTCAGCTAGTTTTTTCTTAGTACCATAGTGGTTTCCCATGCAATGATAATTCTATCTATTTTATTGGCCAATTGGACGATTTCTTGTTCTTTTCGGGAATAAGCTCCAAAATTCCCATAAAATATAGAAGAAAGCTAATAAATACATTTTTGCAAGAAAACTAGCTAAGAAAGAATAACCAATTGATACTTAGAGAGGTATTTTTAAGGAGCTATCAAATTCCCCCACACTTAGGCTTTGCTAGTCCTCGAGCAAACAAAACGAAACGAAACTAAAGTAAAATACAACTCCATGTCGTGAGGATACGGTTACTCTTAGCATGAATAACAGGCCTTTAAACCCCTAGGTGACCCTAGTGGACGAGTTATAGTCTCGTGAGGGATTAAGAGAGATATACCCACAAAACTTTTAAGCCAAAACGAATAAAAAACAATTAACAATTGCTCCCCGGCAACGGCGCCAATTTTTGGTGAGCGTCGTTTACTCAACAAAATAAAAAGATGTTTCCCACTAATTAAATATAATATAGCGGTAGTAAGGATCATTCCCACGAAGAGTAATGCAATTGATATGTTATCTAAATCGGGAAAAATATAAAATAAGGATAATAAGATAAAGAGGATTAAGAAATCCTTCGCCGTTACTAACCGTTAACTCAACATTGTACTCGTTTATCTCTTGTTAGAATCAATTGTCACCAACCGTAGGAAAGCAGGTATGCTTAGCTATCCCCAAAACTCCTTGTATCACCGGATACGGAAGCGCTCGACTACCGGATTCTATTCAAAAGAACCACCTTGAGGTACGCTTACAAGATGTAATTCCCATAACGCATTAAGTTTTGTGAATTTAGGTTTGATCCCAGTGGTTAAACTCGGTACGCTCGGTCCACTTACTGGTGTTGTCTTTACTCGCAATTGCTACACAGAATCCCTCTGCAAGGTCTTGCGATTTCTACTTGTGTAGGAGATGAGAGACAATTACGGATCGACTTAACTCTCTACTAGCATTAGAATGATTAATAGACTAATCTAGTTGCGCACCCAAACCACTCTAAGAATCAATCATAAACCTTCGATATAGTAAAAACAATCCACAATGAATCAATTTAAAACTTGAAACAAACTTGTAAATAATCGAGCTTCACAATTAGAACTTTGAGAAGAGATAGTTTTCCCACCTTAAGGGGGAGAAAAACGGTAAAAAGAAGATATATAAAATTGTCTCTAGGCTTCCCTATATATAGAGTTTTGTAACATCTTCTTTAAGAAAACTAGGAAACCTAGCAAAAATAGGAAAGTGCACCTCCTTAAGAATTGTGTCCCATGCAGCATACCCCGTCGAAAACAAACTCCTGCCGAAACTTGAACTACACCCTGATTGTCCAAAGGGTTGGCCGTGTAACTGCAGCAGCTACTGGAATCGCATATATGACTAGGAAGCCCAGCCCAATTAGTCAATGGCCTGTCAGTCCTCTGTACCTCATCCTTTCATTCTTCTTTTCATTTTCGGCGTTGAAAACATCTCCAAGAGATGAACGTTCTCTTCGTCCATGACCAAAAGCATCAGCAACAAATTTTAATTCTTCCCTGACTTCTCGTCGGAGTTTTCGAGTCCCAAAAGCATGCTAACTCGAACCCATCATCATAACCCGTAACCATTTAGACTCGGACCCAACCACCATTACTCGCTGGTCATCACTGCCATACTCTTTCCTTGTTTTCTAACTCGACTTCAACTCCATCTTCAATAGCATCTCCTCCCGTTAATGGGGTAACCAGCTCAAGCCACAACAACATCTCATCACCGATAATGGATATCATCACCATCATTCTCAATTTTTAACAATGGAAGTAATCCAACACTCCCTGTACTCATACTTCTCTCTCTCGAACTCGAACCAACATCACTATGTTGTCATCACCAGCCACTGCCAAAATCCTTTCCGATTTCTTCTCTGTTTTCCATGGCAACTACAGCAACCTTAACAACCCGTTATCACGACAACATCCTTCTTCCATTAACCACCACTCTTTCCGGCATTCACTGCTTCCACCTTTATATTCTCTGCTATCTCTTCCTTGAATTTGTCTTCGAGTTCAACAACAACTCGAGATTTCCACAGTCCACCAAACCATCATACACAGAGAGATCCACCATCTTTCCTGACACCGTTGAGACTCGAGCATCTCTGTTAACACTCGGGACCATCTTCAACACCTCCATCGAGACAACAACCAAAGACTTAGATATTTCGATCCAAAACTATCCTTCCCCCTGAGTTATTTCTCCGTGAACTTCTCAAGTTTCAGCCAGCAATACACCTCCCGGTCTCGTCTTTGTTATATTTTTGTTCAACACCACCGAGTTCATTATTGCGTCACTGAAATATCTACTCTTCCTAAATGGCTTCATCACGTCGATCCCTCCTGCCAGTAAACTCATTCTCTGCCATCACCAAGCTCGACTGCACCATTTTTCGGCAAGTCTTCTCATAAACTGGAGTTATCGCTACTGCAACCAAGTTAGCTTCTCATTGCCAAACTCGATCAACTGCCATCGTTAAAACTCCATCTTGCAAATGACCCAAGTCTTCTATCATCTGCGGTATCCAAGAATCCATCCGGCCACAGACTCGTGTTACTTATCCATCTCCACTCAAAATTCTCGATGCGAAACCCGAGTTGGTCATCTTTCCAGCATCGTATCTCCAAATAGCAAACCCATTTACCCTGCTAACCTCGACATACAGCTGAACCAGTGTTGCTGGTAGTGAACACGATGAACCAAAAAGACGTGATAAAAACTGCCCTTAACTCGTGACTGCCCTGAATAAATTGCATGAGTACCTATAATAAATCCGTTTAGAATCAAATGGTTTCCTTCTTTGGCTACCTCCGGTAGTTCATAATGAATTTTAGCTAGTTACTTCTTAGTACCATAGTGGTTTCCCATGCAATGAACTTCTATCTATTTTATTGGCCAATTGGACGATTTCTTGTTCTTTTCGGGAATAAGCTCCAAAATTCCCATAAAATATAGAAGAAAGCTAATAAATACATTTTTGCAAGAAAACTAGCTAAGAAATAATAACCAATCGATTCTTAGAGAGGTGTTTTTAAGCACCTATCAAATTCCCCCACACTTAGACTTTGCTAGTCCTCGAGCAAACAAAACAAAACTAAAGTAAAATACAACTCCATGTGGTGAGGATACAGTTACTCTTAGCATGAATAATAGGCTTTTAAACTCCTAGGTGTCCCTAGTGGACGAGTTATAGTCTCGTGAGGGATTACGAGAGATATACCCACAAAACCTTTAAGCCAAAACGAATAACAAACAATTAGCAATTGCGCCCCGGCAACGACGCCAATTTTTGGTGAGCGTCGTTTACTCAACAAAATAAAAAGATGTTTCCCACTAATTAAATATAATATAGCGGTAGTAAGGATCGTTCCCACGAAGAGTAATGCAATTGATATGTTATCTAAATCGGCGAAAATATAAAATAAGGATAAAAAGGATAATAAGATAAAGAGTATTAAGAAATCCTTCGCCGTTACTAACCGTTAACTCAACATTGTACCAGTTTATCTCTTGTTAGAATCAATTGTCACCAACCGTAGGAAAGCAGGTACGCTTAGCTATCCCCAAAACTCCTTGTATCACCGGATACAGAAGCGCTCGACTACCGGATTCTATTTAAAAGAACCACCTTGAGGTACGCTTACAAGATGTAATTCCCAGAACACATTAAGATTTGTGAATTTAGGTTTGATCCCAGCAGTTAAAATCGGTACGCTCGGTCCACTTACTGGTGTTGTCTTTACTCGCAATTGCTACACAGAATCCCTCCGCAAGGTCTTGCGATTTCTACTTGTGTAGGATATGAAAGACAATTACGGATCGACTCAACTCTCTACTAGCATTTGAATGATTAATAGACTAATCTAGTTGCGCACCCAAACCACTCTAAGAGTCAATCATAAACCTTAGATATAGTAAAAACAATCCACAATGAATCAATTTAAAACTTGAAACAAACTTGTAAATAATCGAGCTTCACAATTAGAACTTTGAATTCATCCTTACAATAAAAAGAATAGAGAAGAGATAGTTCTCCCCCTAAGGGGGAGAAAAACAGTGAAAAGAAGATATATAAAATTGTCTCTAGGCTTCCCTATATATAGAGTTTTGTAACCTCTTCTTTAAGAAAACTAGGAAACCTAGCAAAAATAGGAAAGTGCACCTCCTTAAGAATTGTGTTCCGTGCAGCACACCCCGTCGAAAACAAACTCCTACCGAAACTTGAACTGCACCCTGATTGTCCAAAGGGTTGGTCGTGTAACTGCAGCAGCTACTGGAATCACATACATGACTAGGAAGCCCATCCCAATTAGTCCTTGGCCTGTCAGTCCTCTGTACCTCCTCCTTTCATTATTATTTTCCTTGTCAGTGTTGACAACATCTCCAAGAGATGAACGTTCTCTTCGTCCATGACCAAAACCATTAGCAACAAATTTTAATTCTTCCCTGACTTCTCGTCGGAGTTTTCGAGTCTCCAAAGCGTGCTAACTCAAACCCATCATCATAACCCGTAACTATTTAGACTCGGACCCAACCACCATTACTCGCTGGTCATCACTACAATACTTTTTCCCTATTTTCTAACTCGACTTCAACTCCATCTTCAATGGAAGCTCCTCCCGTTAATGGGGTAACCAGCTCAAGCCACAGCAACACCTCATCACCGATAATGGATATCATCACCATCATTCTCAGTTTTTAACAATGGAAGCAAGACAACACTCCCTGTACTCATACTTCTCTCTCTCGGACTCGAACCAACATCACTATGCTGTCGTCACCAGCCACTGCCAAACTCCTTTCCGAGTTCTTCTCTGTTTTCCATGGCAACTACAGCAGCCTTAACAACCCGTTATCACGGCAGCATCCTTCTTCCATTAACCATCACTCTTTCCGGCATTCACTGCATCCACCTTTATATTCTCTGCCATCTCTTCCTTGAATTTGTCTTCGAGTTCAACAGCAACTCGAGATTTCCACATTCCTCCAAACCATCATACACAGAGAGATCCACCATATTTCCTGACACCGTTGACACTCGAGCATCTCTGTTAACACTCAGAACCATCATCAACACCTCCATTGAGACAACATCCACATACTTAGCTATTTCGATCCAAAACCATCCTTCCCCCTGAGTTATTTATCCGTGAACTTCTCAAGTTTTAGCCAACTATACACCTCCCGGTCTCTTCTTTGTTATATTTTTGTTCAACACCACCGAGTTCATTACTGCGTCACTGAAATATCTACTCTTCCTAAATGGATTAATCACGTCGATCCCTCCTGCCAGTAAACTCAATCTATGCCATCACCAAGCTCGACTGCACCATTCTCCGGCAAGTCTTCTCATAAAATGGAGTTATCGCTACTGCAACCAAGTTAGCTTCTCATTGCCAAACTCGATCAACTACCATCGTTAAAACTCTATCTTGCAAACGACCCAAGTCTTCTATCATCCGCGGTACCCAAAAATCCATCCGACCACAGACTCGTGTTACTTATCCATCTCCACTCAACAGTCTCACTGCAAAACCCGAGCTGGTCATCTTACCAGCATCGTATCTCCAGATGGCAAACCCATTTACCCTGCTAACCTCGACACACAGCTGAACCAATGTTGCTGGTAGTGAACACGATGAACCAAAAAGACGTGATAAAAACTGCCCTTAACTCGTGACTGCCCTGAATAAATTGCATGAGTACCTATAATAAACCCGTTTAGAATCAAATGGTTGCCTTCTTTGGATACCTTCGATAGTTCATAATGAATTTCAGCTAGTTTCTTCTTAGTACCATAGTGGTTTCCCATGCAATGATAATTCTATCTATTTTATTATCTATTTTATTGGCCAATTGGACGATTTCTTGTTCTTTTCGGGAATAAGCTCCAAAATTCCCATAAAATATAGAAGAAAGCTAATAAATACATTTTTGCAAGAAAACTAGCTAAGAAAGAATAACCAATCGATAATTAGAGAGGTGTTTCTAAGCACCTATCAGGTTAACCATCTCAATAATTAAATTAAGGTAATCCAAGGAAACCTTAAACCCTCGTTTTTATTTTTATTTTCAATTGGAAAGATTTTCATTATATTTTTTGATGAATAATATAAATTGAATCCAAGTAGTATTAGTTACCACTTTGTGTTGACTTTAATTTGTTTAACATTGTTATTTTAGGGACTGATATCTTAATTGCAAGTTATATCAATTGTTATATTTGAAAAAGAGATAACTTAGATTGCATGTCTAATTCTCTTGGTAATTTAGAAGATATAGATATTATCATGGTCATAATATGCTGCACTTTTGTTGGAATTCAACTGCAAACATTGTTGGTTGTAACCAGTTGCAAAGCAAGTGACGCAAAGTGAATCAATCAATAGAAGTCGTGCCGAAGCGGATGCAAGGATGATGCAAAATTATTTTAATGATGGTTGCACTTCGGGACCGAAAAAATTCCGTGACCGTTTAATTATATGTATTAGCCACTTTTTTAAAGAATTTTGCATAAAATTTGTGAGGTTGACCCAAACTTTCGATAAGAAAAGATGTTGCAAGAATTCTCGGTCATAGCCCACACATGAAAATGTATGCCGTTATGAAGTGTCTTTGTAAAGGTATCCCATTTGATAGCGTGGATGACTATACCCGTATGGATGCTTTTACTATTTACTATTATATTAAGAAGTTTTGTGATGCAATTATGTTTGGATTTAATGCGGAATACATGAGACGTCCCACTGTGAATGATACCAAGTCGCTAATGAAAGAGAACGCATCACGAGGGTTTCCTGGGGAGTATGATCCCGAGGTGTTATCTAGTGAATCTGGTGATGAAGATTAGTTCAGATGCGCTGGCAGTACATGTTTTATAGGTACATCTCTGGCAAACCCTCCCGAGACTACACTCAGCCGTTAGGGAAACCGAACGGTTTAAAGGCTTGATGCATGAGCTAAGTGTTGTCGTGTTTCCTGCGACAGGGAGCTAGGTTTAATTTTCAGTAATTTGGATTAAGTATACTATGTTGTTAAATTATCTGAATAAAATGAACTTGTTTACACATCTTTCTCACTTATATTTACAATTATCAATCTAAATACGACTTATCGACTCAAGGTGTACATTACAATCCATTAAAAATATTCGCATTTTAAGTTTTGGTGAGAACAATGCACCTTAGACACGCAGATCCAACACTACGAAAAAAAATCGTACTACAAGAAATCTCGAAATTGTCCACCGGTGCAATATAAAAAGAGTGTCGATAATATTTGAATATTTGGTTAATGAATACTAAGATTGAAAATGAGTGTTGATGGAGTGTAAACGAAAAAGTCCAAGGAACGGGCATTGATTGACCATTCGAAGAAACCCAACAACGGGTAATGAGTAGCCGTTCTAAGGGAACGGATAATCCTTAGCCGATATTTGGATGTAGAACGGTTGATGGCTATCCGTTTTTCAGAATGGATAACCATTTCCCGTCTTCGGCGTCCTCCCGCTGGGATTCCCAAATACCAGGAAAGACTAGCGGGAAGAGGGGATTTTAGCCACGATTTTTTTACTTTGGGAAGACATTGGACATCTCCATAATACCCAGTCTTAAACACCCCAAAAATAGAATTACTACTTCAAATAACATCCATGGAATATCAAACAGCTATGAAACCTCTGAAATCACTATCATCTCAAACATCACAAATGTCTCTGAAGTCACCGGATTCACAAAACTCACAAGTTTCAGGAAGAACAAAGAAATTACAGTCACAATTCTCAACCTCTCTCACATGAATGATTACACCTTCAAGGACTACTACTATAACTCTGTGAACTCTGCTATTACTAGATTTCTACTTCAGTTAAGAATTGCTCAACTTCTACCTGAGCAACAAAGCAGTCTACTTTCCTATGAAGATTTCAACAACCAGAAGCCACAACCTCACCCTCTTGCTTCTGTTTCTATTGCTAATATCATTAAAGTAGTACAAATAATTAACAGTATAAATACTAAGTTCCATCAACCCATGACTAATCATCATACCAAGTTAAACAAACACCCTTCTCAATAAATCCCCAATTTCAAAAACAAATCATAAACACAACAACATCTTCAATCCCCACAATTTTATAAAAACAAGCATAAACATACCAGTATCCTTAAACCCAAAACATTCACAATACAAAGTTACCAAACCATAATACTTTTAAACCAACTTGCAATCAAAAGTCCTCACATCACTTAGGTTATCAAATTCAAAACAAATTGTCTAATAGGCTTTCACCTTCATGTTTTTTTCATTGGAAGACATAGCACTGTGAAACACACCTTCTATTTCCTTTGCCGAGTCTGACTCCGAGTCCCTTGGCTCACCCTGCGTGTCTGGTTGCATGTCAAACACCGAGTTGGATGGAATATCTGTACTCGAAATGGATCAGCCCCCTCATGCTCTGCATCTTTCTCCAATTCAATATGACCATCATCTTCATTGTTGGGATTCTCCAGAGGCCCGGAATTGGCAAAGTGCACATTAAATGGATCGGTAGCGGGCTGATCAGTTGGATGGGAAGAGGAAGAGTCATTACTAGCAAAGATGTCTCGACTAATCTTTCTAGTAGCAGGGCATAGTGCATCCAAGATGGGAAAGTGCATTGGGTCCTCTTCTCACCAAGGTTTGGCTGCCAATTGTCGAACCATAAATTGAGCCTCAGTTGGCAGAGTGATGGATTGAAAGCCAATCCGGCTCAGGCCAGATACGAGAAATCGATCTGCAACAATAGTAACACCTTCATGCACCTCAAAAGGCCTGTACTTTAGATTATATGCATACAAGACCCAGTCATCATCATCAGAACCAAGTCGATGAGGTTTCTTCCCCGGTTCTGTTAGCTCTGCGGAGGCTTTTCTCTCTTTATGATGAGTAGATCCAGGCATCCTACACCCTCCATGTTCGACACCCAAACCATGCCTCACAAAAGGATTTATGGTATCTTGATTCACAGATGCAGAGCTAGGCTGTTTAAATAATTGGATCAATCTCTCTACTGGAGAATCCATAAGAAATTCATGCACATCTCCTAGGGGGAAACAATGCAAGAGTATCTCTGTCTCAATCTTCACATCGATATTATGTTGCATATCTCTCAAGTACCAATCGAAATTCTCTCTAAAATTGGGGGACTCACATCCTTGAGGGAAAGCTACTCCATAAGGCAGACAATGAACGCAGTGCTCATATGGATACCAATGAATACATGGATCTCTCCCCACTTCCTCTATATTACGCTTACCCTTTCGATCAATGGGCTGTTGTTCTCCAGCCATGAAGAAAATCTCAATAAAGCTCCTGGTGAAAAGTTTGCTAAGGATAAAAAACTACTTCCTCTTCCGGCAAGAGAAATCTCCCTTTTAAAGGGGCTCATCTTAGTAACCTCGATGAGTTCGCCAATTAATTGCGACGCTTCCCAATATAGTCACTTGCACACTTAATCCATCTTTTCATCTTCTAATTTTGTCATTTCAAAACTCCCGCTATTAGCCAATGATAACCCTTGCTGCAGGAAGATATTCTTCACATTAAATCTAGCTCTTTTGTTGGCTGTGACAGGTGGAAATAGCATCACTAGATGTCTGACGTGCACTATCCAGATGCTGAATGATATTTCACTCACTCAGAAGGAAGCTAAATCGAATGTGTGTGTGTGTGTGTGTGGGGGGGGGGGGGAAACTCTTGTTTGAAACTTCACTAAGCCCACTCTCCCTAAGCAATGTGCCTTAGAATTTTTCTCTCAACTGGAATAATCATTTCTGCCTCAGCAAAATGCCCAGTCTAGGCGGAAACAAATCTCATTCGTGTCTGGACATATACTCAACAAGACTATGGTCATCAACAGTAAGCAAATTCTAAACAATTATGTTCAAAAATTCATAGTTTTGGTTTCTCTTTGCTGTCTTGGCATGAACAGGTTATCCCAAAAGTTGCTGGTGGTCCTACTGGTCAGAGTCAAAAACCTTATCTCCAAATACAATGATCAGTACAAAGTCAAAGTCAATATCACCTTACAATGCCATGATAACAGCTTTAACCACCCTGTGATACACATTCAAAGTACAGTTGCTCACATCACCATCACTTTCTCGGACTATAGCAACCTCTCATGGAAAAGTGTTGATACTCAAGGGAGCAATTCACTAATCTATCCCCAATTGGAAAAACAAGGTAAAATGCATAACAAATTAGCTATCATTTTAATCCGTTGTATGTGCAGGAATTCGAGTCGGATCCCATTATCCATATACACCAATAACAGTTACCACAAGTGCAAAAGCTGTTCTCAGTGCTTAGAGGAGAAAGAACATGAAAAACAGGAACAATCTAATCACTACATTAGTCTTACCCCACCTACTACTAAGTACTCAGCCAAGCCACATAGAACCAACATGAGAACAACCCACCAATTAAACATAAAATTACAAAGTCTATGTGTTGCTGACAAGATGAGGAATCTTTTTCAAATTACAGCCTGTTTTAATTCCTTTCTACATTATTGTTGGCAGTATCTCACTATATTACACAATTGTCAATATATCTGCTTGAGTATCCTTTTTCACTATCTCTCACCCTCACCACAAATGGCATCTTCTTCAAATTCTCAAAACCCATCCATAGAAAAACTGGTGGCTCAGATGAACAAAACTCTTAACATGCCCGAAGAAGATCTATACCCCAAGGTGTTTTTAAACCCTGAGAATGTCAGAAAAAAACAACCTTTTGACTGGAAATGGTGTTTCATTAGAAAGTTGTGCAGTAATATCTGCTTTGACACATCTAGAGTCAGCAACTTCATCAACAACAACTGGGAATTCAATGGCAGCATTGAACTGGATACTTGGAACAGGAGAAGAAACTACTACATTCTCAGACTCACTCATGAAGAAGATTACTCTCCTCTTAGAAATGGAGGTACTATAGGAGTGTTTGATAAGCTTATGGTGTTAGTTGGAGTTCCAGAGGGAGGCCCAGATTTAATTCATGAATACCAATTCATAAAGGTTATGATATGGCTCCTCATCAAAAGAATACCAACTCACATTATACTAGACATCAAAAACATCCTACAACCTGTTGGAGTGTACCAAACTGGCAAGAAACCATATGGGAGAGACAGATTCGAGAAAACTTGGAAGTTAAGCTCACCATTGATGTTACTAGGCCCTTAAAGTTTGGAAATAAAGCCTTTGAAACACCAACAATATCTCATTGGCTTGAATTTTCTTATGCTCTCAATGATATTAGATTCTGCAAGGTTTGTAGAACCCTAGATCACCCTTCTCCTCCTTTCCCTCATCCACCAACTCCCTCAACCTCTCACTACAAAAACCTACCAACACCACATCCCTTACTACCTCTACAAACTGCCTATCAAAAAGCTATACAACAAGGGAGAGATGTCGTCCATAGAGGCTACACTGATGCTGATGTTGCAGTAACCTTTGAAATCAAAATGAGAAATGCTAAGCAAAAAGAACTAGAGAAGGCTATTGCACAGTTTGCCATATCTTCCTCCAAACACCTCACTTTTGGAGCCTCATCTAGAATTATGCCTGACTGCCCACACCCTGATGTCATTGTTTGCCAGATAAGGAATAAAAAACAAGAGCTCTCAAAGAAAATATACATCAACTTTATGAGCCAGCAAGCAAAATTAAAGCTCAAGGAAGCTGCTAGAGCCAAACACTCTCAAACACCAAACACCAATTACACTCAAACCCTTGACCCAACTAGTATTTTCCCAGCCATTTCCCCTCAAAATTTATCAACTTTGTCTCAAATCAAATAAAGAATGGATGATGAAACCACTAAGATCAAAAAGAAGGCTTGGAAGGCTAAAAAGAAAATTCATGTTTTTGCTGACACAACTCCATCCTCTGACACTGACACCCCTTATGGTACTGGCAAGGCTAAAACTATGTCAAAGAGGAAACAATCTACATATGCTGTAGCTCCTATGGAAACTAATGAAGCTGATAACACCAAAATATTCAAAGATTACCTTGATAACTATGTTGAACCTCTGGACTCAAGCACTCCCACAATGGCTAATGGTGATTCTGGAGCTCCCATATCATATTTTGAGGTAATTTTTCCTACCACTTTCTATTATAATCATCATAACAAGCAAATATCTCACAATTACTCAATTTGAGGCATGCTAAATTACTATGATCCCCTAATCAGAAGGCCAAGGACTAGGGAAAAAGCATACCAAAAAATACCTAAATGACATGCTGACCAAATTCAATCCTGACATCTGTTTCATCTCTGAAACAAAACAGAAGCATGAAAAACTTATAAAAACTATGCAACATCTTAATATTCACAACTTTTGGCATGTTAATCCTGAAGGGGCTAGTGATACTGCTGGAGGCTTAGTAATGATATGGAAGAAGAATCTTGATGTTGAGATTCTGGATTACTCTGTTAACCATATCAATGATATAATCAAGCCTACTAGTGGCCCTTCTTGGTTTTTTACTGGTTATTATGGCAATCCTTATGAAACCAAGAGTAAAATCAACTCTTGGAAAGCTCTGGAGTGTACTGCTGCCAAACACTCCCTCCATTGGTTGGTCATTGGAGATTTCAACTTCATTTTGCATGATAATGAAAAATACAATACCCAACCACTTGATAGTGTTGAAGCTACTCTATTTAGTAACAAAATCATTGAATTGGACCTAATTGATTTAGGCAGCACAGGCTTCCCCTTCACATGGTCTAATAAGAGAAGTGGTCATGCCCTTACTGACCAGATATTGGATTGAGGAGTTGCCACTGACTCCTGGCTTCTCCTGTATCCAAACTCTACGGTCACTAATCTTCTAGCTATTGGTTATGATCACCATCCTATTTTAATTAATTCCAATCCTTCCCGGTGTTCTGGTAAAATCCCTTTCAAATTCTCTGGTCCTTGGCTGGATCATAAGGATTGTAAAGATATTATTGCTGACTGCTGGCATAGAAATTTATCTGGTTCTAGTGCTTTCCTCATTTCCAGAAAACTCAGAGATATTAAGTTGAAATTAAAAGTTTGGAATAAATAAGTGTATGGCAACATCAAAACTAACATTGAAGAAAGTAAACAACATCTGAAATGGTTACAAGGAAACTACTTCAAACATGACAGAAGTGAAGCTCTAAAAGTAGCAATGCAAGTCCTCAGAGATTGGAAAGATATTGAAGAAAAGTTCTGGAAAATCAAAAGCAGTGATCAGTTCATCAAATTGTGGGATAAGAATACAAATTATTTTCATAGAGCTATTAAATGCAGAGTGAGAAGAAATAGGATAGACTCTATTCAAGATAGTGATGGAAAATGGATTGAGGATTTCTAGGAATTAAAGCAATGCTTCACCAACCATTTTAAAAAGATGGCCACTGCTGAGAATCCTGTTATGAACCATGAAATAATCAACCTCATTCCCACCACTATAACTGATGCTGATAACAAAAATCTCAACAGAATCCCTGAGCATTATGAATTCAAGGCAATCCTATTCAGTATGGCCAAAAACAAAGTTGCTGGTCCAGATGGGTTTCCACCAAATTTCTTTCAAGCCAATTGGGATATTGTGGGAGAAGACTTGGTAAAAATGGTCCAGCATTTGTTCATGTCTGGTCATCTTATCGAAGAAATGAACTCTACTTTCATATCCCTGATACCCAAAATTGATAACCCTACTTGTCCTAGTCACTTTAGACCTATCATTCTCTGCAGCACCACCTACAAAATCATTTCCAAACTCCTAGCTCAAAGAATGAAGCCATACCTAAACAAAATCATATCTCCCTACCAGTCTGCCTTCATACTTGGAAGATAAATTGCTGACAACATAGCTATTACTCATGAAGTCATTCACTCTATGAGAACTAAAAGAGGTATCAAAGGTACTAAAGGAAGTATGGGGATCAAGATTGATATGGCAAAAGCCTTTGATAGAGTTGATTGGAACTTTCTCCAATCCATTATGGAAAAAATTAGTTTCAACACTGATTGGTGTACCAAGATTATGCAATGCATCTCCACCACAACTGTTGTTGTTCTTATAAATGGGTCCCCAGGTAACTTCTTCAAACCCTCTAGAGGGCTCAGGCAAGGGGACCCTCTATTCCTTTTCTGCATGGAAGCCCTTTCTAGAACTCTAATCCATGCTTAAGATTTGGGCATTATTTCTGGAATCAAAATCTGCAAGAATGCTCCATCCATAAACCATCTTCTTTTTGCTGATGACTGTATGGTCTTCTGCAAGGCTAATTCTATTGAAGCCCAAAATCTCAAAGACATCCTCAACATTTTTGGAGATACTTCAGGTCAACTTATTAACTTCAATAAATTTGGTGCTTTCTTCAGCAAGGACACTGATCCATCTCTGATGCCCATAATATGCAACCTGCTAAGAGTTTAAGTTCTACCCTTAAATGACAAATACTTAGGCTCTCCTCTATTTACACAGAAGCAAGATTCAATCTTTTAGACCTGGTGTGGATAAGATGAGGGTGAGACTCTCAAGATGGAAGAATTCCTCTCTGAATCCTGCTGGAAGAGAAGTTTTAATTAAATCAGTCACCTCTACTGCTAGTATTTATCAAATGAACTGCTTTAGAATACCAAAGTAAACATGTCAAGATCTGAACAAGCTACAAAGGTACTTCTTCTGGGGGAAGAACCTAGAAAACCCTACTGGTTACTACCCCAAAGCTTGGACAACTATATGTAAACCCAAGGATCTTGGAGGCCTAGGCTTTATGAACATGGAACTCTTCAACAGTTCTATGATAACAAAAATAGGATGGATATTGGAGCAGGATAAGGATTCCCTTTGGTTTCAATTGATGGATTCCAAGTACTTAATAGGTAGAAATGTGCTAAATATGAACACCAAAGCTAAAGATGGAGACTCTTGGATATGGAAAGGGATTCTTGAAGGAATTCAAAACATCCAACAACATTGTTTCTGGAGAATTGGCAATGGCAACAAAATAAAAATTTGGGAGGACATATGGATTCCTAATTCTTCTGAAAAGCTCACAAAACCAGCACACTGCCCAAATGATGTTCAGCTGCTAGTTCATTTAATGACAGATCACAGGGGATGGAACACTCAGCTTATTTAACAAATTTTTAGTCCTGACATTGCTCAGACTATCACTGATCTGGTTATCCATCTCAGGGAAGAAGACATCATGCAATGGAACCTCAACAACACTGGAAAATTCTCTGTTAAAGCCTTGTACAAAGCCAAAATAGAGAACTTATACAGAAATGACCAAACAACAAGAAACTAGGAAGCTATCTAGAAGTTGGAAGTTGCACCTGCCATCAAAATCTTTATCTAGAAATGTGCTCATGAAATCCTCCCAACCAATGCTAAAACTGCTAGCATTCTTCATTATATTGATCTCATATGCACAATATGCAAAAGTGGGGAGGAGACAATGACACATATGTTCCTAAATTGCCCATATGCTACTAATGTTTGGCAGCAGATGTTTGGTGAAACACATGATCTTTTTGGTCATCAAACTCTTTTCATGGATTGGTTCAATTCTTGGTTTCAACACACAAGCAGTAGTGAAAGCATCAGCACTTATGTTACTATATGCTGATATGTATGGAAGGCTAGATATGATCTAGTCTTCCAAAACATAATACCTAATGCTAAGAAAACAGTCAGTAGCATTCAACAACACTTATGTGACTACAACACAATCCACAACATGCCTCTCCATGTTCTGAATTCTCAGGAGTATATCACTGACATGGGTCCTCAAAGAGCAGCAACTGGAATTATTGTTGGGACTCCTCAGCGAAAGCAGCATTATGGTTTCATAATTAAAATTTGCACCATACATGATCCTAACAATTATCAGTTCTTCTCAGCTCTAACTATTACTGACTTTTCAGGCAAATATGTTGATAACAGAGGACACACGGGCCAATGGGGAGCACAAGGAATCACATGAGGAGCAAACTTAGCTTTTGGATGGGCTGAGGACAAGCAACACATGAATATCGAGATACATGCTGAAACCAACGAAATTCTGGAACATTTCAATGATCTTTACATCAAAGCAATTCAAGGACGATTCAACATGACCTATTACAGAAAAAAGCAACTTCGGAATAAAGACAACTTCTTAATCATTAAACCTGTAACTTTTGTATTAACATGACTTAAAATTATCCATAGATCCCAAAACCTTCAAGCCTTAAATACGGCCATTGTCTGTAAGAACATTAACAGGGGGTCAGATGTTTTCCAAAACAATGACACCCCTACTACTACTGTATGTCTTACTTCTTAGGCTTTGCCTAAATTTCCTTTTAAAAAAAAACACCCCATATCCCCTTCTACGGTCCGGAAAGGCTCCCACCTAGGAAGGAAAGAGTTCTTTTTCTTTTTTAGTCATTCAGGAATTATTATTACTAGATTTTGTGCCTGTGCTACGCACCGGGTGGACTAGAAAACCGTTTCGCCTCGCCCAGTCTTGATGCATGCTTAGGATTTTTTATTTGGCATGATATGATTTCGCCTCTCCCCGTCGTGCATTTTTGATTTGGTGTGTGTCGGTTTTGCCTCACCCCATCGCGATGCATTTTTCATTTGGTGTGGTTCCGCTACGCCTCGCCCCATTGTTTAGATTTTTGGAAGCGCCTTGCCCCGTTGCTTAGGATTTTTGTTTTGGTGTGGGTTTCACCTCGCCCCGATGCATTTTGATTTTGGTACCGCATGATTTAGTTTCTCTTATGTATGTTGTTCAATAATAGAAACTAAGTGCATATAGTTAATAACAACATCTTATAAGAGATGATAGGTATATCAATGGGTAATAATGAAATGAGTTATCTGTCAATTCATATGAGTTAATGTTATCAGTGACACTGTAGATAGGTGTATCAAAAACAAATTAATCAAATAAATTTACTAAACCACTTTGTTCTTTCTATTGGACATTGTATGTTTCTCATAACTGTAATATCATGCACCACTGGGCCATGAAGTCTGTCACATTAGTTTTATCTCAGACAGCTTACATGGCCATAGATATTCTCGAACCTAACTCATTAGATTACCACAAAATTTGCCCTCAGATATGTGCAGTCTGGCCAAAAAAGAAGAAACTAACTCATTACACAATTTACGCTGCAATATTTAGGATTCACTAATGCCTTGCAAAATCAAGTCGTTCTGTCATATTAAGTAGCACCAATTTGACATCCATAACGAAGATGGCAATTTGACATCCATAACGAAGATGGCAACAATTTCGATGATACGCTGCAATATCTAGCCCTTTTTAAATTGACATTCAACTACCACTTTAAAAAAAATGAAAGTCCAGATTTTTATTTCTAAAAGGTACCTGGAAGATGCATTTGATATTTTCAACTGCAATGCTGATAAATCAAAAAAAAAAAGTGAACAACTAATTAAGAGATAACCCTCCAACCTACTATTCCAGTCCTTGATATTCAAAAAGGTGAGCGCCTATCAAGAGGATGACGAACTGGTAAATGGTCATTTGGAGAACGACCAACAGATAAACGGTCATATGGATAATAGTGAACAGGTGAGCGACCATAAGTGGAACAGAAAATAGGTGAGCGTGCAATAGGAGAACGACAAACTGGTGAGCTTTCAGCAGGGGAACGTGTATGACGAACATGCTTTGAATAAGCAGGTGAGCAGTGAACTGGTTAGCGGCCATTGAATGAGAGGCGAATAATCAGAATAAATTGAACCACTCATGAAGCAGTATTTCAGCCACTTTCCTTATTTACCTACCTTGGATGTCTCCCGTAGTCAGCAATTCGATCCTTGTTGCTTTGCGGTCCCTTATATCTCCATAATCAGGACTCAATCTAATTCTGCGACGACTTTTACTTCTAGAATGTGTATCTTCCCTTCCTCTCCTAGGAATATCACGCCTATCAACACGTTCGCTGAGGACATATTCAACAGAAATAACCCTGCTACAAATCTTGCAGAAAATCATAGAGGAACATATAATAAATGGGAAAATATCCATAAGAAATAAAACCAAATATCTATAGTGAATCAACTTACCTCATGTGAGTGCATTCATGACCTTTAGTAGTTACTTCCTGCGTCTCAAACTTAACATATGAAAAGTTTCTTCGGATGCTGATATGCAACACCTTACCATGCCCACTTCACACCCTGCCATGAGCTACATATTTGAATATACATTGTGCTTAGGATCCCAATATTTTCTGAATAGTTGAGCACTTCTGATATAGATGGCATTATACTTCCATGGCTTTTTAAACACATCAATGCTTTCTGAGCTGTCTTCCAAATTGATCGGACATTATAATAATTCCATGTCCTATACATGATTTTTCCTGCAACATATGAACAACACATTATGTTATAAATATAAAGCGAATTGTTATCTTTATCAAGTATAATAGTTGAAGAATTTCAGTGCGTAAAAATCAAAATCCGTTCATCTATTAGGGCCTGAGAAATGTAGCTGCTTTTCATATCCCTATGAACGATGGTTGGAACCCATCCGGTGTGTATTCCTGATCGAAACCACATGATCAGATAAAAACTACATAAAATGTAAGTAAAACCAACTAAATTTATTGGAATCCAATGAACCATACTACAAAATCATTTATTTTCAGCAACCCCCTCCAAAATCAAACAAAAAATGAAAAAGAAACTTCAAAACATGCATGAACTCGACGCAAATCCACATATGTTGCTATACTGAGCAGGCATTATCAAAGCAACCATGTTTAGGCCCTAATGTTGCCTCAATATAAAAAGGTTCAGAAAGTGAAAGAAACAAACAAACAAAAATTTGTCATGAGATACTAAATGACGGATGATACATGAATTAAAGATGGAAACTTGAAATCAATTAACATATCTTGAGTCAATAAATAAGTACAACCATTTAATCTATCGGTAAGAGCTTATTTAATAAATAATAAGATTAGATTTAATAAGATTTTCCTAAAGGAACTCGAATAGGCGCCTACACAAAAATGCTTAGTGTTACATTTACAATGAGGGTCAGGAGATATCATGAGTGAATACCTGTAAAGTGGAAACATGTTTTCCATGTATTGACTGTTGCCTCCTTATATAAGCAAATGATCCTCCTGTAAAAATAACAATCCAATTACACCTTGTCCCACAAAGAAAATCTGGGTAAAATTATCAAGAAACAACATAATAACAATTATTTTCCCCTTGTAACCACGGGAGAAAGATCTGATAAAAAAAAATGGGAGAAAGATGACAGTATTCGTGTCCCCGTTATATTGTTACTCTTGTTTAGCTTTGATTTATTTGTTTGTTCAACTTTGATTCATAATGATAAGAACTTGGTTAATCTTTGCCTGCCTACCTCTAATACCTCCACTAATAATTTTGGTATTACCGCCAACCCAAGACCACTTACACCACCAAGTACAACATTATATCAAAGGAAAAAAAGAAGCTCTAGTCATGGAGAATGATTGCCTCCTCCACCAAATCCATGAGCCTATTAACCTATTCATATATAAACATTCAAAATAGTCGATTCGAAATGAATCGTAAGTACTATTGGTTTGATTTATATGACTTGACATGGTAATGTTTCGTTGAATTAATTGGCTGTTTTCCCAGCCCTAGGAGGCCGGGTTTTTCATCATATACTCCACCAGTTGGTTAGGTCAGGTGGATGGAAGTTGGGGCCATTATTTCTTGTATGATTATAATAAGTGTCTGGATCATAGTCGTGCTGCCCTGGTGGTACTTGCTCATCTACCATATCCTTTGAGTATAGCTAACCGAAAAGGTACGCAAAGACACAAAGCACCAGTGCACCAGATGAATAATACTAATATTTGTGCGCAAACAAATGCACACCTTTAAGAGAACAACATATTAAACAGCTCACAACAATAAAGTGAAAAGTTGTGATCCACTCCCTTTACAGATGTGGAAGTTGCTGAATCTGTAAATGATATTTACGATACTTTCATCCACCATAATTCTGCATTTCCTTTAACAACACAAAATTTAAATTTTTATTCTTACTTAAAATCAATAAGATAATTAACCAATGTAATTCAACATTCCAAGCCTGCATACTCGTTAACCTACACTATATTATAAGAAAAGAAATAAAATTGACTGCCATTGCAGGTGGCACTAAGTCAAGAAGAAGTGCCAGTAGCAGCAACAATGTGACTCAAGTGTATGAAGTATGTTATTTGGAAAACCATACCACAATAAACTGTCCATGGTTGTATTCAAGGTAAGTATACTTATTAATGGTGTTTGAGTTTGCTCAGATCAAAACGGGCTGCAACTCATTGAACCCTCTTTGTAGTGACCTGGACAGTGAAAATTGATTGGCATGTATTCTTTTATAAATCAATCCAAAGACAAAACCCATAATTCATGAACTACAAAAAATTAGAGTTCAGTTTATTTACCTTGATAGTGTAACCATTGTCATTGATGTAGTACTTAAGATACATCTTTATCTTCTTTAAGTGATTGATTCTCTAAAACCTACAAAACCCCTATGATTTTTAGCTTTTGATCAATTGGATATACCAAAAACTAAATGACAAACTCGAAAATGGCAAATACCTGGAGTATAAAGAAAAATTAAAAAGAAATCAACAGGAAATCAAATCGATAGAAAATCTCAGAAGGATGATGCTCTTGCACATCTTGATTTGTTGACGCTGTTTGAAGATTAGGGCTAGGAAACAAAGAAGAATCAGTCTCAGTTGCTCTTCCCAAAACCCTAGTTTCTGAAATTCTTCAATTTTCTTAACTTAATCATCAATCTCAGTTCTAAATAACCTTTATCTAGACAAACCCATATCAATTTCAGCTCTGATTCCCTCTTTAGTTTCATCTGAAATTTCTTCTGAAACCCTAAATCACCAAACACATCGAAACATCATTCATAAGACCATTAACTCTTTAACTGTACACCATTGAGATCATCAGAATATCTGATTCACTCTTAATCTCTCTCTTTAATCTCTCAATCTCCACCTATTTCTCGATCTGAATCAGCAGCAGCAACAGCCGCTGCTTTGTTGATTTTCTTCTCTTTTCAGGTGAATGGAAGAATGAGAGGAAATCTCATCGAGTTTTGACGGAGAAACAAAAAAAAATCATCGAGTTTAGGGTTGTTTTCACGGGAGTATTGTCCACCTTGACGGTGTTACTTAACGTCCAGTTAAGTATTTGATGTAAACAGAGTGTAACAAATTAATTAGGTGTAAATTCTGATAAAAGTATTGTCTACCCACTGTTTCACAAACGATGTTACTAACGGCCGGTTTAATAAAGGGTGTAAACAGAGTGTAATTCATATTTTAAAGTCTCGACCAATAGAGTCCAGCCACTTGTCCTCTCATAAATTGCTCTAGCTAAAATCTTTTATCTAATTTAATTTGAGTGGGGTATCACACTCAACGTGCGACGTGGAGGCTCGTATGACTTAAACTTTTAAAGGAGTGAAGATTTTTGTCATTTAAAAATTTAATTTTGGCATCAAAATTTAGAGTACATACGATACGAGGCCGAAAGTGAAAAATGAGAGAATCATTATTCCAATCAAACAAAACACAATCAATGCGCATATTCTCCAAAGAAACTGATTTAGTGTACTTAATTTGGAGTTTTCCCCTCACCAAAACAAAATATTCGGGAAAGAAAAAGAAAAAAGAAAAAGAAAGATGCTTTAGAAAAGAAAAGAAATGGAAGGAAAATTCTTAAAATTTATAACATCCAATAAACCTCATCCAGTTGGCTCCTCCTGAAACGGTTACTTCTCTGCTCTTCTTATTCATTCATCATCATAAAAGATAAAGAGCAACAGGATAATAATCAAAGCACAGACAAAAGGGAAAAAGAAAAAAAAAAGAGAAAAAAATAGATTGGAAAGCAATAAAAAGATCTTCAATCAATTTTCTTTTCTCCAGGTGACTTCAGGTAATGAAATACATCTCTAGCTTCTTTTTGCTACCACTAATATTCATCATCAGCATCTAAACACAATGGCTGTTTTCTCATTTCTGAGCTTAGTTCCTTCATTTTTTTTCCTTTTTTGTATATGTTGAATTGAAACATGGAATGAGATTGAACAGAAACAAAGTAATGTAAACTTATATGACTTACGAAACAAATAAGAAGCTTTATTATTATAATCGTGTTAAAGAAATTACTACTAGTTTTTAATGTATTTTTTTTTATGTGTGTGTTTACAGTTTGGGGTTTTAATTAAAGAAGAGTGAAAGAAATTAGGGTTTTTAGCAACATAGTTATTTAGCAGCTATGCCGTATTTGGTTAGAGAACGTCTTTTTATTGGTAATATTAATGACTCTGCCGAGATTCTTCAAGATGACAACACTGAGTTCAAATTTATTGTCTCTCTTCTTAACTCAACTTCGATATCGTTTTTCACCGAATGGCGACCTTCTATTACTATAAATGCAAAAGAAATCAGGAAAGTGTTTGTTGGTGGTTCTGAAAATGTTTCTTCAACTTCTCAAGATGATGATAGTTTAGGTGGTAAATCACAAAAACTTTTGTATTCACTTGAAAATGCTGGAAAGGATTTGAAATTGGTGAGAATGGCAGTTCCAGTGAGAGATATGGAGAGTGAGAATTTATTGGATTATTTGGAGGTATGTTTGGATTTTATTGAGGACAGCAGAAAACAAGGATCTGTCTTAGTTCATTGCTTCGCAGGCGTATCGCGAAGGTAATTTTCTTATTTTTTGTTTTGATTCTTCTTTTTTTTTGTAATCAAAGTTGATGTTGAACAGTATGGTACCGGATAAGACGTTTAACCACTAAACATGTTATGTAATCACCATATTAGCTCAGAACTATCGATGATTCAATGAAGAAGTATGAGTCACTGTATAGAGTTAAGGATGCCTGACCAAGCAAACGTTTCCAACAGATGATAAGAAACAGCCTAACCTTGAAAAAAACATTCAGCATCACAGTTCTGTCTCAGTGTGTCATGAAGGAGCATTTTTTAAATACAAGTATAACTCCTCTAGCACTCAACAAACTGCGATATAGCATTTATGAGGATTTTGATGGTCACCTGCAATAAATAAGTTAGAAACCTGGAATTTTTGATCTTTTAGTGAAAGTGACGTTTTAGTGGAAGTGACCTTTTTAGTGGAAGTGACCTTTTAGTGGAAGTGATGCATCAGTATTAAAAAGGGTTTATTAGTACTAATTGTTTGACTGTGTCTCACATGTATCATCTAAATCAAAACCCTTCATCTCCTCCCTCTGTATACACCCTTTTTAGGAGAGTATTATTATGATTGTTGTTTAAGTGAATGTAATTTAATTTCGCTGATGCAACCCAGTACTTCAGTCCAAGGTTTATGCTCTTTCGTTTGTGTTTCTGCAGTGCAGCTATTGTTACAGCATACCTGATGAGAAGTGAACAATTATCTCAAGAAGGTTTGTGCGAACCTTTTGTTTTTAACGAAAAAATAGATGTTTAGCATTCTTAGATATGGCTGCCTAAATTTCATGCTTCGAGAGTAATAATCTGATCTCCTGATCATTGGAGTAAGCTACGCCAAGAATCGTTGAAGTTTCACTAAATTTGGTGCTAGTTCAAGCAAAGCGTGTTTACATTTGGAAGAAATAAAAATGATGTCCATTTATTCATAGAATCTTTTAACTTAGCATCAAACATTCCTGTTTGGGGCCAATGACCAATTGCAACTATAAATGGCAATTCTTATACACAGTTCCTTTTTGTTTTCCAGAGATAAATCAAAGATCATCCACTATGCTGTTCTTTATTCTGTCATTTGTGTTTATATTCCTGCAGATGCTCTTGAGTCTTTAAGACAAAGCTGTGAGTTTGTTTGCCCCAATGACGGCTTTCTGGATCAGGTGAGAAATCTTGAGTTGGTTACTCAAGGGTTTTGTCCTGGAATCACTCACAATATTAAGTTTGTTGTTTGATAATCATCAAAGTGTTTCTCGAATGCAGTTAAAAATGTTCGAAGAGATGGGTTTCAAAATTAATCGTGCAAGTACCATATACAAGCGATTTCAACTGAAAGTGATGGGTGGGTTTCTCTTTTGCTGGTTAATCATGTACCAGCTTACATGTCTTTCGATTTACAGTACAATAATTTGAATTACAGTTGTAACCATCTAGGGGCTGTCTGAAAACTAAAAGTAGAACCGCCTCTAATAAATAGTAGGACCAATTCTAGTTTGGCATAGACCAAGTTCTGCCATGAATGCTAGTGTAGATTTTTATAGACTTATTTAGTTTCAAACCCCAGAAACCAACAGTTCTACTTTCTAGGTTAGATATGCATGTTTAGTTTTTACCGTGCCATGTAAGTTAGTTACGGATTCCCCTATTACGTTTAATAAGAATCTATTGAGGATCGTATCCTGACAAAGGTAATGTAGGTTTTCTAGTGCAGCAGTGAAACTTGGTTTATGTTTGTCAACAGTGAGGATAGTGCATTTCAGAGGTTCTCGTCTGATCTTAATGAGACTGTCGTAGTGTGTAGATGACTTGTATAGGTCCGTGGTCCCGAAGGGTTACCACTAGTGCACATGTTTATGCCGCTCACCTTCACATGATAAAGTAAGGGGAAAATGCCTGAAATGGTACCTGTATTCTTCTTGGTTGTTTTATTAAACACCACCAGTGTTTGTTTATTATTTATGATGTGATAACCTAATACTAAAATATTGTGCTTAGAAATATCATTCGACTGCGACCACCTAAGCATGGCGATATCATTTTCATCCAGTTATGCTTTCATTGCTTATGGTATGCTGTATCAAATAGATGCAAGCTGTCTAGTCGTAATTACCTGGTGTCGCAGGACCACTTGGAGAGCTCGTATTATTTTACTTACAATATTTTTAAAGTTTTAGGCTTTCTGAGTTTTACATCTGCTGACTGAAATTGGTAAGAGGAGTTAGTGATGGTTCCAAGTGGGCAGAGAGGGAGATGGATTCATAAGATAAAACGTATGTATAAAGCCACTATAACATGGGAAATCCCTGGTAGGTCTCACAATTCACAAAATTGACAGCATGAATGAGTCTGATGTGAATATAAGTTCTATAAGAACTTGATATCCTTACAACCTACTTTGTTTCCTGGTGGAGCTAGATTATTTTTTTTTTGTTTTTTTTTTTTTTTTTGAATAGGATGGAGCTAGATTAGAGAAATAGCAATTCAGTCAAAAGGCTTTGGAATTGTGAATTTATGACTACCTGTCGTGTCGTACTTAATCCTTAACTGGATCTTATATCAATTGTAATGTTGACCACTTTAGAATGTGAATCACGGTGGCCTAGCGTCCAGGAAGATTTTGTTATCCTTCTACCGTGACCGAGTATATTTTTCTTTCTTTCAATTTCTTGGTATCTTGGTATATGCCTATACATATCTGTTAATATAATGTACACTTTCTATTTTCGGTTGCTACTTTTACACGAAGAAACTATCTGCTTCATATTCTGTTTAACTTATCCTATGTTTTTCCTCAAGACAAGGATTTTGTTCCAGTATTCTTTTCTTTAAAACTCGTACCATTCTTGATTTCAGGCGATTCGTACAACAGAGGTGAGAGGATAGACAGTTCAAAATTTGGTGTTGATCCAGGGTTACCCACATCAACCATTTCTTCTGAGGTCTCCACATCTTCAGAAGAAGCAAAGCGAATGCCTGCTTATCGGTGCAAAAAGTGCAGGAGAATTGTTGCACTAGAAGAGAATCTAGTAGGGCATGAACCTGGAGAGGGTGAGTCATGTTTTGAGTGGAAAAAGCGTAAAAACTCCAAGTCATCAAAGACATATGATGAGCATGAGTGCTCTTCCATCTTTGTTGAGCCCCTGCAATGGATGAAGTCAGGTATAATCTGTAAACTTCTGCTGCTCGTTGGCTCTATGTGTTTTTGCTTGATGTTAATATATTTACGGTAAATTTGGATGAAAATAGGACTTACTGCCCCCCGTTAAAATCACTAAGTTTGTACCTGAAATCTGGAAATTCGCATCTTTTGTTCTCGCTCTAAGAAGGCTTTTAGTTTGGCATTCAGGTGCATCAGAAATCAGTTGTGTTCCAATCTGACGCTTGATAGCTGATACAGAAAACAAGGTTTAAGTGGGTAACCAGGAGTTGTTAGGAGAGAAAAAGAGGCATTATACTGAATTGTTGAACAGTTTAGGATATGCATTTCTTCATCTTGGGTTTGGGTAGTTTGGATTTGATACTGAGTTGCTTTGGCAGATTAGATGACCAACTGAAAATGTTGCTAGGATTTACCCACTAGTGAGATCTGAGAAGTATTCATCATTCAAGTAAAGATAAATTGAAAGTGATTATGAATACAGAAAAATAAGATCGGGCGTGAATCACAATGCTTGAGTAGGCAGAATCATTCATGGTTCCAAGACCCCCCCAACCATATAGTATCTGTGGCTGGCAGTTGAGACTTGGATTGATTTGGTAGTATGCCTGTCTAATCCCAAGATTGCTCAGTCAACTCAACTAGGTGCTGGACTATTTTAAAAACTCATGACCTCTTTTTGACAACATTTGTCTGTGTGTCCTAAATACTTGCTTTGCCTTTTTTTCATTATTAATGAAGTGGAAGAAGGTGCATTGGAAGGAAAGCTATCATGTGTCCATTGTGATGCTCGCCTTGGTTACTTTAACTGGTCAGGCATCCAGTGCAGTTGCGGGAGTTGGATCACTCCGGCATTTCAACTCCACAAGAGTCGAGTTGATATCAGTGTCCTTTAGTAAGTGTCGCTTTCCCCCAAAGAAAAAGTAAAAGAAGTATGATTTGTATGAATCCCACAGGTCTCAATTGGATGAGATACCCAGCGACCGTTACTACACCCCCGAGATATATTTTTGAAGTCCGAAAGGGAGGTAAGAAAGTTTTCAACGCTTAACTGCTGTACAAACAATTCTCGGAACTCTGCTTCAGTTTTATTAGTAAACAGTTATGAGCATTAGTTGCTGAGATTTAGATCTTGTTACAGAAATTACAATGGTGATACGAACCACGCCTCTGCTAGCTCGATTAAATCATAAGTGTTTGTACTCCTTGGTATAGTTCTGCTTACCACACCTTATGGCAGTGTTTTGGATGCTTGGTAAAAGAAACATATATATTGCAGAAGGAAAAATAATGTCCAAGAATTTCTGATCGTTTTTCTCTTTCCTTTTTTAATTTCCTTTTTTTTTGTGAGTCTGCTATTGGTTAAGATGTTTGGTATTTGTCTTGAATCTGCTGAGAGTAAAATTGACTGGTGCCATTTACTCTCACTTGCCTCTTACCATCTTTTACACAAACCATGAGAAATTCAACATGAAAATCATTTTCTTGTGCCTTCAAATTTTTGTTTCTCTTTCTTCCTTTGGTAGGAAAGCAAGATTAATCGAAGAATTACTAAGTTACATAGACATAATTTTTCTCCAGATCAAGGAAAAGAAAGTCTAGTGTAAATAACTAAGTACCAATGCATAAAGTTAATGTGCCAAAAGTATTACTAGTCCTAGCATACTTAAAGTCACGAACATATAAGTATTGAAGTCACGAGATTGAAGAAAATATTTCATAGCATACTTCCACCATGGATAGTTGGTACCATCAAATCTTGGCGGTACGTTAACCGAACTTGATTCATATGAACTCAAATTCATGTCTTATAGGTTGGATAGCACCAAACACAGATTGTTAGATGTTACGGTGTTTGCCTGTTCTGATACCAATTGAAATAACGTGTACCAAGTACACCACCTTCTTTTCGATATCAACCTATACAAGACACACATTGTAATATAGACATGAACTTTCAAGGAGATTACAACAAGAAGATGTACACTTGATATATAGTGTAAGTTCAAACCAAACCAAATTATATATGGGATCAAACCAAATGTTTGATTAATGTACAAGTGTATTTACTTTAATTATAAAGACAAATCAATATAACATGGAAGTAAAAATCACACAACACAAGATTTTATTAACGAGGAAACAACAAATGCAGAAAACCCTGGGACCTAGTCCAGTTTTGAATACTCTCAAGAATTAATATTATACAAAGACTACTATAACTTCGTATAATTGAAACCAAGTAATCTAATCCAGTTTACTCTGTTTCTTCAGTATCCCTGCGCCTACATCCAATTTGGACTACTCACGTGAACCCTAAGATAGAGTCCACTATCTTAAGTCGTTTCACATGATGTGAAGATTTCAACCACTCAACTTCTCGGGATCATATTCCCGAAACATTAAAGGACTAATTTGTTTCAGTAACCCAGATCAACAAGTTAATCAGATATATAGTTGAGTACAAAGGTTATTCTGTTTGATGAGTATAAATCCTTTGTATATGTTAGATAAACTAAGATCAAGATTACTGAAATAATCAATCTTAGTTCACAAATTATCAAGGTAGATGTCAAAGAGAAATACACAAGGATAGATTGTCGATCTACACAACAAGCTTAAAAATTCTATACGAGATAAACAAGCTTGTTGAATCCCAGTCAATCAAGTGTGTATGAAGTTATCACAAAGATCAGAATACCAAAAATAAATCTTCTAGCCTTCAAAGTACCCGTACAAACTACTTGATTCCATTAACGATCGATCATGCACATAAAGGAGTCTGATAACAATGGATGATCAAAAGTCATATCTTCATATCTAGATTTTAAATGCAATAAAGCATATTTGAAACTGTTGATCCTTAAACTAGTTCGAGTGACCTTGTATCAGAAGATAAGGATCACATAATAAACAAACTAGATCTATCAAGGTTCAACACACCATTAGTCAATTAAACCAATAATCGAAAACTAAATAACAATATGAATCTAATTTCCCACCGATAATACTACTAGTGCTTCTTTGATCCCACATAAGTCTTTAAGAGAAGCGCACATAAGAGATTTTACCGAATTAGGATACTCTCCTCTCGAATGAGTATTACAAGAATACTCCAGTGGGCATCCCGCACAATCGATTACATCATTGCATCCTAGGAATAAATTTGTAAGAATAACAAACTTCATTATTTATAGTGACAAAGGTAGTTTGGACAACAAGGAATTTCCAAATTCGAAAATGCTAAAGATATGCGATAACTGTTTTTTTTTCTTTTATAATATTTCAATTATAACCAACTAATATACCAAAATCTATCTTGGATTACAACTAAATATTAGTTAGCATATAACATATACTTTACTAATATAACAGCCAGAAATATGCTTATCCACTGGGATATGAATAACATATTAATTCTGAATATGAAAAATATTTTTTGAACATTTCAGTTTAGGATCTCAACTTGAGCATCAAGGAAAATACTTTAACATTAAGTAAGAGTTTAACACGTGTTCAAATATTTTATGTTCACATCTTATGAACTTTTTATATTAACCAAAACATATTTCCGATAGCTATCCAAACCTTAAGTTAATAGCCGAACTGAAAAACATTTTTATTTGGTTAACATAAGGATTTGATCCTAGTAAAGATCCTTGGGACCAGTCCTAGTATAAATTCTTGGTAAGGGGTCGGTCCTACTAGAGATCCATAGGATCGGTCCTAAAATAGATTCTTTGATTTCTTTCAATTATGAAACAAATTCTGCAAGTCTGCTTCCTTAAACTCATGTAATTAAACATAGTCTTCGTGGTATGGAATCAACCCGAAAGTTCAATACACCAATTAACAACAATTTATGAATTAGTATTATGTCGAACCTACGAAGTCCAAATAGCTAAATCATACTTCGTAATCCAATATACCAAAGTTGTGTAAAACAATTAGTATATGCTTCCTTGACACTTTGCTCATCATTAATACTAGAGATACATAAATATACTTCATATGTTATGTTTTTCAAACTAAACGAATTGAGAGAAACTCAGACATAAATGGAACAAACTAAGTCTTTGTTAGTAACCTCGAAAGGAAGGATATTGTGTTCGTTGATGTCGATACGTATTCAGGTTCTTCAAATTAACATGCGCGAGTTTCAACATTTCTATTGTTCCTAGTCTAACCTAACGAAGTTAACTCTAAAATCTAATCAACCATCTTCGATTTTTGGAGCTAAAATATGACAGCCAAACTTGACATACCAACACTAGATGGGTTCAACTGGGAATTCTCTAACATATTCAAACTTTTAGGAGAAGAGGGTACAAACTTACATACCTTGGATTGATTTAGCATTTGGAAGAGTTAAAGCACATTTTTCAAACGAGTAGGCCTCCATTGTAGTTTGTTGACATATTTTACTTTCTGTTTGTACTTGAAGCACTGTTTAAGATCATATCCTTTAGTGCTACGATAATAACAGGTTTGGTAGGAGAGAGATCCAGTAACATCACTTGTTTCTACAGATAGACAGGTTTGTGATGGTCCTGAAATATTGACAAGGGAGTTTTCATTGGTGAGTGAAAAATTAATCACATCATCCAAAGAGTTTAACGTAGAATCATCAAGGAAACTATCAAGATTAATGTGAGTATTTCTACATCCATCAAGATCAACAGATTCATCCAAGAGAGCAACCCTGGAAATTCTTCCCCTTATTAGTCATGATGATCAAACGTCTCATCAAGTGTTGCACCAAGACCCTTGTTGCCAACACACTCATTCATAAAGTGACTCAACCCTCTACACTTGAAGCATTGAGACATATCCTCATCATAACTTTAGCTAGATTCCCTTTTTTAAGGAGGAACATGATTGTGTGGCTTGTTTGATGATGAATCGATGGAGGTTTTCTGGGTAAATATTTATTTCTCTATATTATAAGATTTCTAATCTGTTTTGTGATAAAAAAAAATATAGTTGTTAAGATATTCATTTGACAGTTCGCAATCATCAACATGAAGTTTCTTAGAAGCACTGACATTTTCACTTTTATCAAGTATTTTCAGCCTTAGAGTGTTGTTCATGGTCAAAGATCTTTAAATTTCCGACGAGGCCGCTTCTGAAAATAGTTAAAAGATTTTATTTTTTTTCAATGATGGCATGTTCCTTAGACTCAAATCGAGCTGGAAAATATCTAAAAATGTTCATCACAATATCCTTTCCGGATATAATCCTACCTAATGTATGAGAGACATTCACTATTTTAGATAACTTGTGATTAAATTCCTCAAAAAAAAAACTTCATCATCCATACAAAGGTTTTTCCAATAAGAAGTTAGGTTTTGAAGCATTGCTTCCTTTTTCGTGGTATTCCCTTCGAATATGGTCTCTAAGATATCACGAGCATCCTTTGACGTAGTGCACGTAGGCACTTGATGTTGAAGATCTTGGCTTATGGCATGGATAACAACGTTCAATCTATCAGAATGATGCTTTGCAACACTGATTTCGATTGTGCCATAATAAATTATATCCTTCGCAGTAGTTTTGTTATTCACAGTGACTCTTGGACGAGTGTAGCCCTTGACTACTCAAACCCATGTTTGAACGTAACGAGATTGCAAGAAGAAACGCATAGTTATCTTCCACCATAAGTAATTTGTGCCATCGAAGGCTGATGGTACGTTAATGAAGATTGAATTGTTGTCCATAGATTCAGATCGCCACAACCACATACTTTTTCGGTCTATCGGTGTTTGCATGCTCTGATATTGAAAAGGAGAGGGCATTCAGTACAACACCAACTTTTTCGTTCGTCAACCCATTTGGACAAAGCCTAATACAATCACAAGTATGTCAAAGCAAAAACCCTTGAACAAGATTGTATATAGAGTCTTTCTCTTTCTCGTCCACAAAAAATATGTTTAGACCAAAATTTAGTGAACCTGATTGTGTATAAGAGTTCTTGGACGATTTCAAAAATCAGTATCCAAGATCAATTTAGTCATGTTCGAATTAAGAGGATTTGAATTCTAACAAGTATGAAACTTGCAATCTATCTTTCAAGATATGAATTCAACAAGAACAAGTCATGTTTTTTTTTATCTTAAATAACAAGGACTTAGACTGTGAAGATTGATTATGTACTACTTGTATTGTTATTATTATAAAGATAAAACAATATAACGTGGAAACTGAAAAACAGAAGACGTCACAAGTTTTGTTAACGAGGAAAACTGCACTTGTAGAAAAACTCTGGGACTTCTTCCAGCTTTGAACACCTGTATTAAGTCACTACAGAACTATCATACTATCAGACTTCAGACAGGAATTGAAGTTGAGACCGAATTAACCCTCTAAGCAATTTCAGCTGCAGTCGTGCTCCTTACGCCTCTTGAACCTCACAAATTCTGCATACTTGATTCCCATAGGTGACGTCCTTAACAGCCTAAGAGTTGCTTCAACGACAGTGAATACTTTTGACACCAATATACCTCTAACAGACAAGCCTATTTGATTTTCTTGTTGATTTTTTTATCTAGGTTTAGAAATCCGTATGCAGTAGACAAAGTCCAGCAAACCACACGGATCCGAAACATTTACACCCGGTTAGATGAGAAGCCTAGATTACTAACAACCGCTCAAGAAAAATCCAAACAAATCAAAGAAGAGTTAAGATATCTGTCTTGAGGAATCACAAATTCTGATACAGAGAGAACTTTGTGATTTCTATATATCTCGTTCCTGATATGAGATTACAAAAACCTCAAAGATCAGTAAGAATAAGATCCTGATATACAAATTATCAGGATATAGTTTGTCCAGGAATCACGCATCCCTAAGTGAAATCTTCAAATTCGTAACCTAGAATACTGTTTATGGGTAAAAACTATTTCTACTGGTTTTGGTAATTTTGGGTATGTGTATGAGAAATGAATCTAAACCCTAAACAAATGCACTGCATGGGAGTGCTTTTGATTCGAGAGATCAATCTATACAATTCTGGCCTAAACCAAAAAATGGTCGTTCCAGACTTGCTTCAGTCACAAAGTGAAGGAGATGGGGTTGATCTTAGGGAGGGAAGCAAAAAGGTGTTGGATGTTTATGACTTGTATCAGAATATCGAACTAGCTTGCAATAATGTAAGCAATCATCTCTGGTGTTTTCAGGATACGAATGACAACACTTGGTTTTCTGTGCTTGTCTGTGTTGTTTGGAAATAGGTAAATGACCTATTTATACAATTCATAAAGCGCAAACCCGCATCTCGTAGGAAGTGGAGGAAGTTGAGTGATGGAGTAGTGGGATCGTGTGGGTGATTCCACGATCACATATTGGCCCACTTCTCCCATCATCTCTAACTGTCTATGCTTTCCTGACACGTTCTTGTGATGGCGCGTTGCACGCCGCACGCTGTACACCGCCAAACCAATACCCCAATAAGTATCCCCCAGTTTGTGACATGTTTGATGTCTCGAGTGTGGATCGTGGAACCCACAGGAAGTAGCATACGGTGCTAGGTTAAATAAATGAGTTATTTAAGAAATCGATATTCAAGAAATATCGTGTATATTATGTGCATGTAATACATCGAATATATTTAATATGCATAAATCATCGTTGTTTTAAAGCTTAACAGAGTAAGTCATGAATTAAGCGTCTTAAAACAGATGCATGTTGAAAAGGCGAGGGTACCCAAATATACCTCAAGCTTAGACCTGGAAACGGTCCGGGTTAGGGTCAGCCCGTGGAGGGTTAGGCGGGTTACATGTTCAGTATGGCCAACCCTAGCTCGGCCCATTTTACTCAACGGGTCCACATTACCCAACCCTAACCCTAGACGGGTTAGCTCTGCGGGTTAACCCGTTTGGAAACTAAGTTAATTCATTTCCGTGTCCATTTGTTAAAAAAAAAATCAAATTAAACACGGCACGGCAGGTGTAAAGATTCGAACCTATGTCAATTAGGTTGTTGCATTGAGCTCCATGTCCACCAGGATGACTGATTTGTTTTGACTACAAATGCTTAATTTACTTATTTAATGTATACGTTGTTTATTCCCAAATCATTACTCGAGAAACCCTAGACTCCCTTAATTTACTTATATCTTCACAGTCTCCACCTTATCCTCTCCAGAGTCTCCACAGCGGCGTCCCCCACTCCCACCATTGTTTCTTCATATGATTCTACTTCACTTCCGTAACCCTTTTATCTTGATCTAATACAATAATACATCATTAAATCTAATCCTTACATAATAACCTTCACTGATTCCAATTCATACCAACTACCAAGTAACCTAGCAAAATCAGTACCTATTTTTTATTATCCATCAAATCTCAATCTTCTTAGTAAACAATCTGATTCTCTTCTTTATGATTGTATAGTTTATTAGCAATCCATTCACTTCTCTATTTTTTGAGATCAGTGGTTTCTGTCAACTGCAATATATCATGTTCTTCGTCTCTCACTTACCTTATTTACTCTTAGATCTAGATTTTTATATGTATTTGTTTATAATCGGAGTAGCAAATTTGAGTGTTGTTACTGTTGTACTATTGCAAATTTATAGAATACATATTAAAAATTCCGTCACTGTAATTTTGAAATGTGTTCTTTCATTAAAATTAGTTATGTGATGCTTTCTTAACGGATGAATGGAGTTTGTTTTTGCAATTTCTGTGGATTAAACCCAAAGAAAGTGAGTTCTTTACTTAATTTGGACCGTAATACATATGATTATCTCTTAATTTTACAACTCAGAACCTTGAACACACGGAATCAGACGGGTTGGCGGGTTAACCCGCGGGTTAGACGGGTCAACCCGTTTGACCCGCGGGTCCTAAAAGCTGAACTCTAGCTCGGCCCTAATAACCAACAAAACGGGATAGGGCCGGGTTTAAACGGGTCGGGTTAGGTCCAACCCGCGGGTTCTGACCCTAATTGCCAGGTCTACTCAAGCTATTACTTTTTCTTCATATAAGTCCTTTCCCCGAAAGTGATTATTATGGACTGAGTCGAGACAATACAACTAATCGGTTCACACTTTGTGTGATCGTCTATGGATACGAGATCGAGACAATACAACAACAAAGTGTGTTTACTTGATACAAAGGTTCGTACTTAACCAAACACAATATGATTCACGAATCAAGTAAATAGGAATTAACGTTTGTGTAATTTACTTTAATTATAATAAACAATTATAATGCGGAAATATAAAGTAAATGACACAACAAGATTTTGTTAACGAGGAAACCGCAAATGCAGAAAAACCCCGGGACCTAGTCCAGAATTGAATACTCTCAGGATTAAGCCGCTATACAAAATAATACCAACTTCGTATAGTTGATACCAAGCAATTAAACCTATAGTTCACCTAGTTCCGTATGTATTCCCACGCCTCCAACCTGTAAACAAGTCACGTACTTGGACCAATTCCTTTGGTCCGTATTCCAAACAGTAAAGGAACAACAAATCTGTTTGGTATCAACTCTCTTCAACCAAGTGATATGAGTTGCACAAAGGTTCCCTTGTTTATCTTAACATAAACTCCTTTTCCAGGTTCCAAGATCTATCTTATATTCAATCACCCAAAGGCAATCGTTAAGATTAAGCCAATCAATACCTTTAATCACAAGGAAACGTATTGATGCTGATCTTCCTCGACTATTCTATCAAAGTACCCAAAAGGATAAATCAATTATAGTCGGATCCTCTTTTTCCCAAACAAGTATTGTTCACACCAATGACTGTAAAAACCAAGTCAGAAATCTGCAATATCTTCTTTGTCTTCAAATCTTCTTAGATCTTCAATAAAAACCTGCACACAACTACTTGAATCTCTTGTGATCAATCACACACAGAACGAAGTCTGTCAACAATGGATTATCACAAGATCGTCTTTAGATCTAACAACATTCTAAATATCCTTGTCGAAACCTTGAACTAGTTTGAGTGAATCTTATATTAAAAGAGAAGATTCTCAAGCATAAATAAACTAGGTGCAATCAAAGTTCAACCACCGTTAGTCAATAAAATCAATACGGAAACTAAAGATAAACCGCAATATCTAGTTTCCCACCAACGGGTCGTGCTAGAGCTTCTCAATCCCAAAGAAGACTTTAAATTGAGTGGCCGTAAAAGATTTCACCTAATTAGATTACTCTCCTATCCGATAGGCGGCTTCACCAGTAACAAATACAAAAGAGTAAGTCTAATGTTACGCGGGATTAGTTTGCTAAAAATGCAAACTCAAAGTATTTATAGACAAGGAAGTTTGGACACCAAGGAATTTCCAAAACTAAAAACATTCTCAAGATATTTTTCATTACTCCACCAAATTCGGTTTTCATAAATCATGTGAATGCACCGTCCAAAAATAATGGTCGAAATCTCCTTAGAAAATCTTTAATTAGCAAATGCACATTATTAATTCTTATTTTCCATATACAATTAAAAACCCTTAATTAAAAAGATTCTTAACTTATTTAAATTCGATCTTGGGATTTACTTCCTTCTTAGCCGTTAAGGAATATCTTTGAACAATATAGAATAAGCATTAATGCACCGCGTTCAAAGTGTGTCGACATCTTACTCTTGCAAGTATTTTCCATGCTTGCTCACTTGAAACCTATTTACCACACTTCCAAACAAGTTTAGAATTGGTTCATCTGACTTTCAAGAACCATGTGATTGATCAAGTACCACTCAATCACAACTCATGGGTTTACGGTTCTACCAAAACAAGTTTCGGTTCTACCTCCATGTGAGTATTGTGCATAGTTACACTAGCTTACCAAATATATGGCTGACTAGGTACTAGGATCGGTTCCCCACATATATTTGGTATCTAACTTGTATGCATTGCACATGTCCATAAGATCGGTTCCCCCTTACCAAAAACGTGTTGCATATGTTCATAGGATCGGTTCCCCTTTCTTCCAATAAACCTTGTTGCACCTCATACAAGGATCGGTTTCCCTTGTGAAGCACTGCACCTCTTACTAGGATCGGTTCCCCTTCTCCCAGTAATAAGTTCAGACACTCACAACCCGATCATACCCCAGGTGATTACTTATGATCGGTTTCACTAATAAAAGTCATACCAATACATAAGTCAGGCCTCATGTGAATAGTTTTACCAAGAACACAAACAAGTCATGAGCGGTTATACTAATCACACATATTGGTCATTCATATTTGGTATCTAACTTGTATGCATTGTACGTGTCCATAGGATCAGTTCCCCCTTCCCAAAAACGTGTTGCATATGTTCATAGGATCGGTTCCCCTTTCTTTCAATAAACCTTGATGCACCTCATATAAGGATCGGTTCCCCTTGTGATGCACTACACCTCTTACTAGGATCGTTTCCCCTTTTCCCAGTAATAAGTTCAGACACTCACAACCCGATCATACCCTAGGTGATTACTTAAGATCGATTTCACTAATAAAAGTCATACCAATACATAAGTCAGGCCTCATGTGAATAGTTTTACCAAGAACACAAACAAGTCATGAGCGGTTATACTAATCACACATATTGGTCATTCATAAGATATGCAATGAAGAACAACTCCAATAACGCCCGGCGATTTCCTTTTTGGTTCACAACACATATCATGAACTTACTTCCTTAAAATACATGTAAAAACATTGTTTCCTATGATGAAATCCTCACCTTATGCCCATACATAATCACAATAGCATTCATACGATTACGTCGATGTCTTATATACAGAGTTTAATGGTTAAGCAAGAAACTTCATATTGTATTCCTTAATACTATGTCTATCTAGAGTGTTCATGCTTTGCAGTTTTATGTTTTCAATATGCACGACTTGAAAGATACATTAGGGAATGAAACAGCTCAAGTCAAATATCACTAACCTCAAGTGGAAGGATGATGTTGTCGTTGTAGATCCATACTTCTTCACTTCTTCAAGTCTTCGCAATACTTGTAATGTCTCAACCTAATACTTTCAAGCTAACCTATACGAAGTTGACTCTAGTACATTTAAATCAAGCGACTCTTAAATGAGTTTTGGTTCACTTAAATATGACAACCAAACTTGACATACCAACGCTTGGTGGGTTCAACCGAGCAATGCTCTAACAATCTCCCCCTTTGTCAATTTTAGTGACAAAACTCTTACAATCATATGGATAAACAAATTACAAGAATTCACTACACATACGCTTGGTTCTTGAATTCAACATCGCATAACCTGCATTAATTCAATCCTTAAAATGCCGATGTTGACATTATAATAACAAATCTCATACTCCCCCTAAAGGTGAGATAGGTATATTTTCAATCCGCACGTCTTTGTTATCCCAATCATATGATATGTTACTCCCCCTTAGTCTATGCTTTTCCTCATTTGTTAGATAAACGTTCAAGCACCATTGTCCTCTTCCCTAGTGACACCAATCAACCATAAATTGATACCAACATCACTTGCTTACTCCATATATTTATCCCCCTTTTTGTCACAAAAATGACAAAGAAGTGAACAAATAAAGGACAACACGAAAAGGATCTTGCAAATCTCAAAATAGACTTGCAACCTGTTGAGTCAAGCACGAGGGTTCCACATACCATTTTTGATAACCAATATCAAAACCGAAACTACAAAGTAATCACGTTTTGATATGTTATCATGGAAATAATTGAACGAAGCAATTTTCCCAACTAGTTTAGCAAACCAAAAATCAACTAAGCAACTTAGTTCCTTTGCTAAACCGATTGTATAAATACAACCGCTTTATTCGATAAGACCAAAACAAAGATAAACTGTATTTGTCTCATCAGGTTCTGATTATCCATATAACTTAGACCTTTAGATTTCAAACAAGCCAAATACTAAGGTAGTTAACTAGCATTTCCTTGTTTAGGATTTCGGCTAGACTTGAGTAACTGAAACCTCCACTTTGATAAGTCTAACTAAGATCAAAATTAACTTAGTTTATCTTATCCGAAATTAAATTGGACTAAACAACTCATCCCGTCAACATATTCATTCGTTAAGCCATAAATAATTCATACAAACTAATAGATCAACTTGTATAATTATTCACCTCAACCGGATGCAATTGAAACAACACACATAAATCAAAGCTTCACTATTGCACCGAAATTTTGTAAGCTTAAACAATTGATACTACACAATAAAGCAAAATAACAATTGTTTTACTTAAATGGAAGCAATTGAATTAGCATAGACATTAAAGCGCCTCAATTGCACCAATTTTGTAAGCCTAAACTAATGATATCACACAACAAAGTAAGATAACAAAAGTTTTATTTAACCGGAAATAATTGAATTACACACACATCCATACATACATAATGGAATAAACACATCAATTGTACCAACAATTTTGTTTAAGCAAAAGCAATATATATATATCAAATAAAAATAGGCTTTTCTTAAAATAGGAAAACAATTAACTAACAAGATTGTTACCTCAATTTCGCATCCAACTTCTCCAAATATGATTTCATCGCTTTCTTCTTCCGGGAGAATTGATATCGAAATACCATTATGTTGTCATTCTCATGTCAAAAACAAAAGAATAACAACAACCAACCTTTAACAGACAAAGGTTGAAAATCGGTTTTAACAATTGCAAGCAAAAGTTGAAAACCGTCGAAACACATATGCTTTTATGCTAAACCAAAACCAATTCAACATATTGTGACTTTTTCACATATTGTTTCTACATGAATCCCTCATGATCCTTTGATAAAGCCTACCAACTTGGGCTAGAACTTAATCCTGCTAAATCAAAAAGTCACCCAAACCATAAGGGTACACAACATCATATGAGATCGAATATTATGGTCATGAAAACCGTAATCAAACATCCCAGAAACACAAATGCAATACACCATAAATTTTCAACAAATAATAAAGTATTGCAATTACCTTTATCTTGTAGTGAATTGAATTGCGAAAACAACCCAAAACGAATGAGGTTATTCCGAGTTCGGACGAAGAAGTTATGGGAAAAACAGTTTTACACTTCTTCGTATGGGGACCTCTCCATAGGATCGGTTCCCCCAAAGTGTTACTTGTGACGAATCACAACACTAAACTGTTTTTGACATAACTTTTGCATACGATATCCGAATTCAGTGATTTTTGGCTCATTTTAACCGTAAAATCAAGAGATACACATATATGATCAGAAGATATCAACATCATAAACTCACAATTACCGTTTCTTTCAAAACCCAAATATAGATAGAGAAAGTATGAGTATAGAAGAAAAAAAATCTACTAAAGATGTTAATTAGTCATATAATAATCGAGAGATCATGTGCTCAGATTCATGTGCTTACTCACCTTTGAAAAATGAGCACCAAGGTGATCATGCACATTCTAACAAAACTAGGTTGTGTTAAGTTCAGTCTTGTCTTGTTCGTCACGAGTGACTAAGACAGAATCATTCTTGACCTCTTGCTTGGTTTGTTTTCTCTTGTTCCATCTCTTGTTTTTCTTCTTTGAATTATGATGAAGAGTGTCATTATCACAACCTTTATTAGTACAAGAGATTTCAGACATGATGTCTTTCTTTAGTCTTTCTAAAAGACTTTTGTAATTATTGTCACCGACAATTAACAGCTGAGAGTCATTATTGTGACTAACTTTTGGTCCATTCTTGGCTATGGAGGACTTAGGGACCCATTTAGAGTTGGGTTTCACAGGAGCAGCTTTCTCCTTCATACCACTAGGATCAATATCCTTTTGAATATTTTGTGAAACACCCTTTCTCCAATTTGGAACATCAGATCTTATTTTTGCGCTTAAAAAGTCATATCTCTTTGTATAATTGGGTCTTTTAAGAAATGACCTTGACGAGTGATATGCAAAATTTTAACTATCATTATAATAATTCTTTTGCCTAAACTTAGGAAAATACCGATATGAGTTCCTTTGGGGAGAAATCTTAGCCAATTCGTTTGATACAAAAGAAAATGCATCTTGCATTTTACGAACTTTGCATCCTCATTGCAAGTTTCCTTTGATACCACAATAATAACAATGCTTAGCATAAATATACGAAGTATGAGTTTAGTGTTACCTTTTGTGGATCCTCTTGCAATGGATCTTGACGAGTTTTCTTCTTATTTTTCTTATCCTTGTTCAACGTTGTTGCTTTCTTGACATTAGCATATGTGCTCTCATTGATTGCTGCTGGTTGAACACAATTCTTAGGCTTGACTGGCTTTACTTCTTTATAAGAAATAGTATCCTTTTTGACAACAGTAGAAGCCTCTGGTTGAGAAGAATTAGTAGCTTTAACAAATTTTACCTCTTTGTTAATATTTGAAGCATCTATTCCCTTATATCCCAATCCTCGTGTATCATGATGATTTCTACTTGCTTCTAACATTGAGGTTAAATTGTTTGAGCTGGCATTAAACTTTTTAAGGTCCAAAATTTCTTCTTCCAATGTATTGATTTTATCAAGAGCACCAGTTAGATCAGCCTTAAGATGTTTTTCTCGTGAGAGATATACACCTTCTTTCTCTTCAAAACTCTTTGGTTGAGAATTAGCCCTTGCTTCAAATTCAGCAAGTTTCTTTTTCGACAAAAAGAGATCTCTTTGAAGAATTTCACATTCTAATTTTTTAGAATTTAACTCGTCTGTACGATCTTTAAGAAGAGAATCACCAATGCGGCAACCAGTATAATATCCTTGAAAGACTTTCTTAAGTTTCTTGTTCTCACCACAAAGAGGAGTCATAAAACCAATAAAATGTGAAGTTCTCAGTTCTTCATTTTTCAAAGGTTCTAGCAGTTTAGAGTATTCTGAGATATCCTCTTCTACTTCTTGTTCAAAATCCGAGTTATCATCATAGGAAATTTCATCTAACCTTTCTTGTAGACGTATTTTTCAGTCATCATCAGTTTCTACATTATTAACAAGATTAACTTGTCTCGTAGAATCTCTAGAGATGATTTCTTCAGACATTGAATCGTAGATCCCATCATCAAGTGTTAATTCAAAACTCTTGATGTCTTGCTTTACGTTAACTTAATCATTCATTAGATTCAATTTTTATAGGATGGATCGCACCAAACACAGATTGTTAGATCTTTTCGTGTGTGCGTGCTCTGATACCAATTGAAAAGGCGAGGGTACTCAAATATACCTCAATATATTACTTTTCCTTCCTATAAGTCTGATAAGTGCATATTTCACATATATTTGGTGTTAATTCCATGCTAGTATTTGATGGTTTTCTTGCAGATTATTGTGTGTTACGCGTGTTTTCTCTTATTTTTGTGTTAGAAGGTGAATAATCCAAAAAGAAGTGAATTCGAGCTTAGTTGTGCAGTGAAAGAAGCTAGCTAAGAGTGAGGAAGAGCCAAAGACCAATTGTAACTCGTTCAAATACAAGATTTCTACTTTTCATGGGGTAGAGGACGAGAAGGCAAAGCCAACGGCGAAAGAACGGAGTCATTCGGAGTTCGTATGAATAAGTTATGGGCAAAACAAGGAAAGGGGCAAAATGGTCATTTTACAAGGGAAGTGCTATTGGCACCCTCACCTTGGATAAGGGGCATCCTAAGTAGACACCTGCTATTCGCACTCCCGGTTTGGATAGGGGGACACCACCTTCTTCACGGTTTCAAAACATAAAATGGCGGGAAAACATAAATTCGAATTTCTATTTCTGCGTAAACTTCTGGCAGAGAATTTGATGTGATTTTTGGAGATTCAATGGCTGAACTTGATTTATACCACCCTGTTTCGATTAAACAGGAATGGTAATATGCTTTGTTTCATCAAATAAGGGCTAGATTGTCGGGTTGAGCTACACAGAGCACGTGATGATCATCGCAGCAATGATGATCGAGAAGAATGACAGAGAAGATGCTCAGTTTTTCGGAGAACGTGAGGATAGATGGCATGCACATGGACCGAGTAGTATGGGAAGTTGTTGGAGCACGCGCTGTCTGTGGAGAAGGTGAAGCTGATCATGACAGGCTGTTGATGCTGCCATGGGACGACGACAATGATGGTTTGGCACGAGTTTTGTTTCAGCTGCATTAAACTAGTGAAGAGCAGAGCTCAGCTGCTGAGAAGCGTGACAATAATGATGCATGGGTCGCTGCTCGAGAAAGAAAAGAAAGAGAAGTTCAGGGAGAAGCTGTTGCTGCCAGTGAAGCTTAAGCTTTGGGAACATGGCAGACATGGATACGTGGCCGTAATAATGATGGCCGTGACTGGAAGAACATGGGAAGTCTGTTACAGCTTACTTGAGAACGTGAAAACGGGAAGAAGAGCTCGAGTGGGAGCTAGGATAAGTTGGCTGGCAAGCACGTGAAGGCATGGGCCAGATGGCCGTGCACATGCGCAAATGAGGCAAAGATGGTCTAGCCATTCTACCTATAAATAGGGCTGTGTGTTTTGTTGTGAGTAGGGCCGGCGGGGAGACAATCTCTACACCTCTCTTCCCGCACCTCTCCATATTACACCCCCTTCTACATACTCTTCTTCCATTCCTTCTTATGTTTTTATTTGTGAGTATTCTTAATTATGAGTAGCTAAATTCCTATCTAGGATTAGAGAGGAAATCCTACTATGTGTGCTAATATGTTTTGATTATTTTCTATAATAATTCTCTTGGTCCTTATTCTTGATTCGTAACGATAATGATTTTCTTCATGTGTCCTATAATGCTTGATAATTGATTTATATATTCTATGTTAGAGACTAGCATTTTATAGTGAAGAAGATTGTTAATTCTTTGAGAAAAATATTTGCTTGAAAAGATTTATTTTCCGAGACGTATTATTTGTCCTAAACCGTCTTGAGTAATATTGGGAGAGTATTATAGGGAATAGTTATAATCATTTAGTATGTGTAGTAGTGATGGAATCTTGACATCCTAGTCTCCTTAAATTGAATACAAAAATTATATTCAGTATTTCTATTATTTTAGAGTTTATAAAAATCACCATCTTTTGTCTAAAAACCGAATCTTTAAAAAAGTCCGAGAATCAAACCCCCTATACTTACCACTTGTAAAACTGCATCAGTTTAACTTAATCTCGTAGATTAACTTGTCTCGTAGAATCTCTAGAGATGATTTCTTCAGACATTGAATCGTAGATCCCATCATCAAGTGTTAATTCAAAACTCTTGATGTCTTGCTTTACGTTAACTTAATAATTCATTAGATTCAATTTTTATAGGATGGATCGCACCAAACACAGATTGTTAGATCTTTTCGTGTGTGCGTGCTCTGATACCAATTGAAAAGGCGAGGGTACTCAAATATACCTCAATATATTACTTTTCCTTCCTATAAGTCCTTTCCTCGAAAGTAATTGTCCATGGACTGAGTCGAGACAATACAACAAATCGGTTCACACTTTGTGTGATCGTCTATGGATACGAGATCGATACAATACAACAACAAAGTGTATTTATTTGATACAAAGGTTCGGACTTAACCAAACACAATAGGATTCACGTATCAAGTAAATATGAATTAACCTTTGTGTAATTTACTTTAATTATAATAAACAATTATAATGCGGAAATATAAAGTAAAATGACAAAGCAAGATTTTGTTAACGAGGAAACCACAATGCAGAAAAACCCCGGGACCTGGTCCAGAATTGAATACTCTCAGGATTAAGCCGCTATACAAAATAATACCAACTTCGTATAGTTGAGACCAAGCAACTAAACCTATAGTTCACCTAGTTCCGTCTATATTCCCACGCCTCCAACCTATAAACAAGTCACGTACTTGGACCAATTCCTTTGGTTCGTATTCCAAACAGTAAAGGAACAACAAATATGTTTGGTATCAACTCTCTTCAACCAAGTGATATGAGTTGCGCAAAGGTTCCCTTGTTTATCTTAACATAAACTCCTTTGCCAGGTTCCAAGATCTATCTTATATTCAATCACCCAAAGGCAATCGTTAAGATTAATCCAATCAATAATGTTAATCACAAGGAAATGTATTGATGCCGATATTCCTCAACTATTCTATCAAAATACCCAAAAGGATAAATCAATTATAGTCGGATCCTCTTTTTCCCAAACAAGTATTGTGCACACCAAAGATTGTAAAAACCGAGTCAGAAATCTTTAATATCTTCTGTGTCTTCAAATCTTCTTAGATTTTCAATAAACACCTGCACACAACTACTTGAATCTCTTGTGATCAATCACACACAGAACGGAGTCTATTAACAACAAATTATCACAAGATCATCTTTAGATCTAACAACAGTCTAAAGATCCCCGTCGAAACCTTGAACTAGTTTGAGTGAATCTTATATCAGAAGAGAAGATTCTCAAGCATAAACAAACTAGGTGCAATCAAAGTTCAACCACTGTTAGTCAATCAAATCAATACGAAAACTAAAGATAAACCGCAATATCTACTTTTCCACCAACGGGTCGCGCTAGAGCTTCTCAATCCCAAAGAAGACTTTAAATTGAGCGGCCGTAATAGATTTCACCTAATTAGATTACTCTTCTCTCCGATAGGCGGCTTCACCAGTAACAAAGATAAAAGTGTAAGTCTAATGTTACGCATGATTAGTTTGCTAGAAATGCAAACTCAAAGTATTTATAGACAAATAAGTTTGGACACCAAGGAATTTTCAAAACCGAAAATAATCTCAAGATATTTTTCATTACTCTGCCAAATTCGGTTTTCATAATTCCTGTGAATGCACTATCCAAAAATATTGATCGAAATCTCCTTGAAAAATCTTTAATTAGCAAATGCACATTACTAATTCTTATTTTCCATATATAATTAAAAACCCTTAATTAAAAAGATTCTTAACTTATTTAAATTCGATCTTGGGATTTACTTCCTTCTTAGACGTTAAGGAATATCTTTGAACAATAAAGAATAAGAAATAATGCACCATGTTCAAAGTGTGTCGACATCTTACTCTTGCAAGTCTTTTCCATGCTTGCTCACTTGAAACCGATTTACCACACTTCCAAACAAGTTTAGAATTGGTTCATCTGACTTTCAAGAACTATGTGATTGATCAAGTACCACTTAATCACAACTCATGGGTTTATGGTTCTACCAAAACAATTTTTGGTTCTACATCCATGTAAGTATTGTGCATAGTTACACTAGCTTACCAAAGATACGGCTGTCTAGGTACTAGGATCGGTTCCCCACATATATTTGGTATCTAACTTGTATGCACTGCACATGTCCATAGGATCGGTTTCCCCTTCCCAAAAACGTGTTGCATATGTTCATAGGATTGGTTCCCCTTTCTTCCAATAAACCTTGTTGCACCTCATACAAGGATCGGTTCCCCTTGTGATGCACTGCACCTCTTACTAGGATCGGTTCCCCTTCTCCCAGTAATAAGTTCAGACACTCACAACCCGATCATACCCCGGGTGATTACTTAAGATCGGTTTCACTAATAAAAGTCATACCAATACATAAGTCAGGCCTCATGTGAATAGTTTTACCAAGAACACAAACAAGTCATGAGCAGTTATACTAATTACACATATTGGTCATTCATAAGATATGCAATGAAGAACAGCCCCAATAACTCCTAGAGATTTCCTTTTCGGTTCAAAACACATATCATGAACTTACTTCCTTAAAAAATATGTAAAAACATTGTTTCCTATGATGAAATCCTCACCTCTTACCCATACATAATATCGAAATATTCATATGATTATTTTGATGTCTTATATACACAGTTTAATGGTTAAGCAAGAAACTTCATATGGTATTCCTTAATACTATGTCTATCTAGAGTGTTCATGCTTCGCAGTTTTATGTTTTCAATATGCACGACTTGAAAGTTACGTTAGGGAATGAAACAGTTCAAGTCAAATATCACTAAACTCAAGTGGAAGGATGATGTTGTCGTTGTATCTTCGTACTTCTTCACTTCTTCAAGTCTTCGCAATACTTGTAATGTCTCACCTTAATACTTTCAAGCTAACCTATACGAAGTTGACTCTAGTAAATTTAAATCAAGCGACACTTAAATGAGTTTTGGTTCACTAAAATATGACAACCAAACTTGACATATCAACGCTTGGTGGGTTCAACCGAGCAATGCTCTAACACATGTCTAGCCATATTTGAATGATCGTTTGGAGGCTGCACATGCAAGCCCTCCCTTGGCTGATCACTCCATGTGGTAGAGTGACGGATGGTAATCACCACGACACTTTATTGGTTACTTTACTCCTAGCCTAGGCTGCCTAACCAAGATGGTAGAGTTGGACGGAAGGGATGATCTATGACGCTCATCTGCGACCGTAGATGAAATTTTAGGGTTTTGAAGAGGTCCGCAAGTATCACTATTCAGCTAAACCGAAACCAAGCATGGGAGACGTTTTTGCCATGTGTGTAGACGGCCTTCCGGTGTGCATGTCCGTACCACCTTGTCTCATGAAGGTGCGATCTAGGCCACTCAATTTTTCTGGCAAAGAGGAGTGTTCGTGATCGTTTTGCGGCAGAAATCCTGTGCCGCAAAGGATTCTTAAAGGGGCGCGCCATGCCACCTTTAAGGCGCACAAATCGAGGCGTTTGGACTTGCTTGACCTAGGACGATCAGTCATGCGTGTAGATGGGCCCACGGTGATCATGTTGACATGCTCGGGACATTTTAAGTATATATCTACACCTTCCATCCAAGCTTGCGAAGATGGACGCTCGTGGTCGATTAGCGACACATGTAACATGCCGCAAACCCTAATTAGGGTTTTGGATCGGTCGTGCATATGCTACTTCAAACGATCGGTTTTGTAAGCTATGCTCCTCTCTTGAGGAGGCCGATCATGTGGGGCCCACATTGGGCCGTTGGTGAGCATGTGTGTACTTGTTCCACGGTCTTAGGTGCGATCTAAGCCATCCAACCATGCTTGCGAAGTTGGATGGTTGTGATCAATTTTATGACACTAATGTAATTCCGCGACCCTTTAAAGCATCACACCAGACATGTTTTGAGCAAACGTTTATTGCTCCATGGCTTGCTCGGGAGAAAGCCGATCGGACAAGGAGAATAAGGATGGATGTTAATCCCTTATAAGTCTATTATTTTCTGTAGGTGTATCGCAAAAACATCTTAAGAAACTTACCTATTGATAAGCACGAAAGTGCGACACATTTTCACACATAACTACATTAGCTGGGACTCATTTTATCACTAATAAACTTGTTTTGTATGTATTTTTGGCAATAAACAGTTTTGGAAATTTCGGCTCGAAAAGTTGATAAAGGCACCCGGAGGACACATGTTATTTCAGACTCTCACTATTGGTTAAGGGGCACCTCAATTACTAAGGGAATCCTATGACAGTTGCTAAGGGGAACCCAGCCGAGGTTAAGAGGCACCCATCTTCTTCAATTCAAACTCCAGTTTTGGAGGGAATTTGTTGCAGTCAAGGGAAGAATTTTTTTCGAGATTTTCGGATGATTTAGCGAGACTCAATGGCTGGATTTGCACGGTTTGACTTGACAAAGATTAACAAGCATGTTATGAGCTTTAGAATCAACTAGTTTTGGCTGGAAATCGTGTGGAAACAAAACAGGGAAAGTCCATTTTTTTAAAAACTCGATTATCCCTGTTTTGGATTTGGAGGATTCAAGTGCTACAATAGATTTTATTAGCCTGTTTCAGCTAAACAGGAATGGTAAGTCAATCAGAATCAAATAAATTGGCCGCAACATGAACTTGAACTCAAATAGGGGAGTGAAAGAAAACTCGGGTTTTTTTTGTGGAAGATGTGTGAATATTTCAGCCATGCACGAGTTTAAAACATTATAAACCTCTTATGTAGTGTGTATGGAGTGTGTTTGAAGTAAGTCAATGCGTGCAGGAGATTGAAAAGGTAAGAATAAATTCCCGAGAATATTTTCCTTAATGCCGAGTAATGGAAAATTATATGAAGTTATGGAGGAGATTTCTTATGCATGAGAGGCTATATAAGGTGTTGAGGAGTAATAGAGTCGGGATGGAGAGTTAGGGGTGAAAATAGAGGTGATTGGTAAGATGCAGAGAAGAAATCAGGAGTTGCAGAGTCGTTTCTGCTGCTATTGCACCTCAAGATCACGAAGAACATAAGACGCACGAAAAATAGTCGTAAATGCTCTACAATCACTACACCAAATTCTGGGATTAGAAACAGAACTGAGTTGTTACTTAAAAAGGTTAAAACGGCTCTCGCCTGTTACTTAAAGGGGTGTTACCGTTTGTTTGTAATGGCAATGGGGCCGTTACGAATTTTGGTTGTAACGGCCTTAGTAACATCTCAGGGTCGTTACAAATTTTTATGTAAAAACGTGGTCGTAACATCTTCGAGCCGTCACTACGTGGAAAATAGTAACACGTCGGAGCCGTTACTACGTGGCAAGTTGAAACAGCTTACAGCCGTTACAATTTTTTTTGTAACTGCAAAAAAATTACTGCCAATCAACGTTGACCAAGTCAATATGACTGGCAGTTCATTTTCCGCCGGAAATAAGTCAGAATTTCTATTAAACTGCATACACCTTTCTTGACATCTATTATCCACATTCAACAATCAATTTATATCACATTGAACAATCAATTCATATCACATTCAACCAATTCATGCCAAAAAAGAACACAAATTCTTCCAAGTACCAATTTTTTTGGGTTAAGTATCAAATTCTAAGGGAATACATAGAAACTTACTAACTTCCTACATCGAAACTTACAAAACTTACACCTGCTAAGGAACCTTATGACTAAGGGTGCCAACGGGTCCTATCGGGTCCGGGTATCATACTACCCGGAACCGGAACCGATTATAATGTTCGGTTCCGGGTCCTAGCGGTTCCGGGTCCGGTTCCATAATTTTTGGACCCGGAACCGGACCCGATAAAAGAGCCGGGTACCCGTCGGGTCCGGGTATTTAACGGGTATTTCCAAAGTTCAGTTTTTTATAGAGTTACACATTGCATATCAAGTTCTCTCAACATATGATCCGACACCATTAAACAACTTTCTTTAGATGCGAGAACAACAACTTAACCTTCTTTGACAATTTGAAATCTATTTAGTTTTAACAAGACGGTGATTATCAAGAAAAATACCATTAGAGGCTTAGAGCTTTACCCAATACGTAAGTAGTTCTCATAATGGTTAGCATCAAAATAACTGGTTCGGTAGTACCTTAGACCTTATGATTTCACATCTCCAAGTACCATTGAAGATAACTTATCGATGTCCACTACTGGACACTAAAATTTGTTTACGGTGGTGAGGTATACATACCCTAACCAGCTGATACGTGACTGATCTTATTTGTGTTCTTTTCAATGGAGTTTCCATTTCTTCTTAATATAAATCTATTAACACGTATGCTATTATGCAACAACTTAAAACATTAACTAACCTATTCACCAAAAGAACATCCATAATCAAGATCTATATAAGTAATCAAAATAATACCATTGAACTTTTCCCTGTTAGACCAAAGAATACACTTAGTAAAGATGAAGCGAAACAAACCATTGAGTGGACAGAGAAGTCCGTGAGGCTCTTAATGAAATTTAAGTTATTATAACTCTAATCGTTAGGGTTTTATACTTCGAAACTAAAATAAAAATTTTATGTCGGGTACCCGCCGGGTATACCCGATTAGGACCCGATATTAATCGGTTCTTTAATGGGTCTACCCGTCGGGTTGTAAAAATGCTAATGGGTCTCATAATAGGACCCGGAACCGGACCCGACACACCCGGTTCCGGGTCGGTTCCGGGTAATCGGGTACCCATTGGAATCCCTACTTATGACTACTTTGTTCTCCAGCTTTTCCGATCAAAAAGAGCATCATTCAAATAACCCGCGAACACAAAAACTGTAAACTTAGACGTTAAAAGTAAGCAAAAAAAAAAATGGCATACAAAAATTGGAGAAGTTATGAATTTCTTGCACAACTGCATAAGCGTATGCTCTCTAACCGTAAGTATTTAAGGAAATCTAGCAAGTATACAAGTGAAGTACTTACCAGTAAATCTAGCAGGTACACAAATTGATGACAGCCCCACTGCAGTTCACTTCCCACCGGCTTAATACCTAAGTATAAACTGAAAATCAAATCCACAATCAGAAATACTTTCAAGAGCATACCGACATACTAAAAATAAATGAATAAATAATTTCATATGACCAGTTCCCTTTACCCGGAGGATAGTAAGAATTTTTGAACAAGGCCATGTTAATTCCACATTGTTCAACTAGTTATGATTTCATTTTAGACTGAGAAATGACTAAAAAATTACTATATGGATGACTGAAGTATCCGTATTGCAAGAAGTTCCCAATCTCCACACCACTTTTGGTGAGAACACAATTTAAAAAGACAAGTTTAACAACATCAAGAGAGTTGAAGTGTTTGAAGCCTACCTAATCTGCATAAGTTTTTCCCCATCTGCCGCCACCTCCACCTCTTTTATCTCCTCCCCAGCTACCACCACCTCCTCTTCCACCACCGCCACCACCATATCCTCTACCTCCACCACCTCTAAATCTATTGTTGCTGGCTTCCTTATCTTACAACTTGGGAAATTCTTTCAAAACTTCAATACTCACATTTGCTGAATTTTCCTGACCAGCAAGATATGCGTCTAGATCTGCAGTAGGCACATCAAACAATGTACCCCTCCCATCTGCTACAACAATAAAAACAAACAGACCAAAAAAAAAAACATTAGAAAGACAATAGCCTATAGTCAAGATCCACATTGAAAAGAGCAATGAGAAAAGACGTACTTCAGGTGTAGCAAATGATGCACCATGCACTTTCAGTGATTGATTTCCTTGATGTTCCACGGAGAAAAGCTGCATATTGACTTTAACAGGTAGCGTTCTGTAAACAAGAATTAGAATTGAAAGAATTGAAGTAAGTTAGTAGACGAATAAAAAAAGGACCCACCTGGAACCAATTGGGTGTAAAATTAGAGAGAAAGCAACGTTGGATAGCTAGCTTCAAATACCTCAGGTGATGGGTGCAATTCTAGAGGGATCACATCTGTAGTTGATTATTTGATTACTTGCTAATTTATTTGATTACTTGTTAATTAGGAAATCTATCAAATATCTTTACATGATTTGATTCACCTGTATATCAGATGCAACCAGAAAATGTTATCGACACCAAACAAATCTTACACTAGCCAATTAACTATGAACATAAAAGTACTACGAGAGACAAATAATATTTACCCTCAATTGACCAATGATATACCGAATTTTCTGTGGCAATGCCTAACATTGTTGCCGATATCCACTCCCAAAATACAATCTACAGCATAATCGAAGATTGTACACAATCCAGATGGCAGATTCAAGGAAAAATTAGCAATAAATGCATATATCCAGATTGTAAAGATGCAAAGAAATGATTACTTGTTCAAACATATGTGTAGATGCATTTTACTACAAACTACATCCAAAGGATAGATATCTTCTACTCATACAAGTGAAAGTAAGAACTTAACAATAAACACAAAGATATACGTGGTTCGGTATGATTACTTATGTCCACGGGGTGAAAAGGATGAATCTTATTACTTCAAGGTGTTACAATAGTGTCCCTCTCCAAGTTGAACTCTCTTCCTTATAAGATGAACTAGTTCCCAACTCTCTCTTTTCTTAAGTACGATTTCAAGTCTCTCTCTCCAAATTACAACCCTCCTTCTCTTGGATGCAAGTTCTTCTATTTATAGGGTAGACTACATAATACCAAACTATGGTGTTAGTCACAATATATCTATCTTGAAGTCTTGTGTCGGGCCCGTTCGTATCGTCTCTCCTTCTGTAAATATGGCCGATGTAATTTGGTTCCTTAGCAGTCTCTTGTCCGAGACGATACTTTTATGTGTTCTCTTGGTGCGATGTCTCCCTTCCAATCCTGTTGCCCTTTCAATTGGCCGATATGGCACGTGTCTTCTTATCCCTTTGACTAACGCTCCTTGTTTGATCGAATACGTCTCGTCTGTCATCTTTGTCAGAAGTCTGGAGTCAAGTCTTGTCCGACAACTGTAGAGTGGTCATGTCCGACCCGCGTGGTTCCTTAATCCCTGCGCATGTCAGCCTTTATCGCATGCTTCTCGCTTCCTCCTCCTTGGGTACATCATAGCTTAATATGTTTCCACCTAGCCATGTGGATAATCTACACCTACATTTATGCCCCTTCTTTTGCTCGTCTCGTTCCATATTCCCACGTCCTCGTCCATGCCGCGATTTCCGCCATGCAGTCCCCCATTAACTCCCCTTTATGATTTGTAACCGTCGGTGTCGGTCACACTTCTTTCTTCCCTTAAATACTCCATTTGCCTATTCTCTTTCTTCTACTTCACCATTTTCTCAATCTCCAGCCGCTGCAATTATTTTCTTTGAGATTTTTTTTTCCATCACTTTCTGCTTCTGTGAACCCTTAACTTTTTGATTCTCTTCCTTCACGTCCTCATCACCAAGTGTTATAGCAGTTGTGGTTGCGTTTTCGTCGTCCCAACCTTCTTCACCAGCTTCTGAGTTTTGCAGTATTCACGTCCATGGCTTCTTCTCCCTCAATGACTGAAAAAACGTGTGTTGATGATGTTTTTTCCGAGATTGATGCTTTTTCCCTTGCTTCCCTATTTTCGTTTGATAGTCCCTCTGAGTACGATGATCGCGCCATAAAATCTATCTTTCCTAACGGTTCTCCTTCTATTTCGTGTAGGTCCGAGAAAAGGGTGAAAGATCTCTCTGATGAAGAATTCATTGAGCAGCTGAAAGAGAAGTACCATCTTTAAGACTACGAAGTTACCCTGATCTCAGGCCAAAACAGCGCCTTGAAGAAGTCCGACATGGAGAAGTACGAGAAGTCGGCTGAGTGCGTGATTATCACTCTTGGCCAGCTGGAGCTAGGTCTCCGTCTCCCTTTGTACAATCCTGATAGCCCTTTCTACTACGAGATTCTCTCCCAGCTCAAGCCTTATCGTGCTCTGGCTCAATGGTTTGGCAACACTTTTCGGATTATGGATGAATGGAGAGACTGCCGAGATGGTCATGGCTCCACCGCCGACTGGTCGACCTATAAGCCCGAGGACGCTCCAGAATATACTGCTACCAATTTCTTTTCCAACTATCGAGCCGGTACTTCAACCAACGGTGACCTTGCCGGTTTTGCTGCTAGTCCTCATCATCACAGAACTATGCCTAAGAATGTTGAAAGGATGATGCTAGATGCCGATCCCATCGTCCAAGCTTCTAATAGGCGACCCCGTCATACCAATGACCCAATTTATCCCCGAGTTCCACTTCTTGTCCGAGGGCCCATTTTACATGGTAGCTTCCCGTCGCCTACATTTCCCGCCAGCCCTATCGTTTCTGGGTGGTTAATGACGACAAGGATGATAAGGTATGTGTCTCCTTCTGCCTTCCTCAATTTCTAGCTTGTTAGTTTTGACACCAATTGGTTATTTGTTGTCATCAAAGTCTCTGGGCGATTCTACCAAGGCCGCTGCATCGTCGAGAAAAAGGGGTGCTGGCACAAGGGTTGAGGAAGACCAGAGAAAGGTAACAAACACAGTGATTTTATTATAAGTACATGTAATTTCCCTTGTTTTTTGCCTTCACATGTTCTGACGAGAAGCCTTGTGCAGAAATTTCCTAGGCACGATGATGATGAAGCCGGTGGGTCCGATGTGCATGAGATTGATGCTCAACCTCTTAGGCGTAATCCTACTAGAGTCAAGAATGTTGTTACTAAGCCGCAGTCGAGGAAGAAGCCAATCATCGAGATTCCCGATGAAGATGACATATTCAGCGAGGATTTCTCGGATGACAAGGGCGATGGGAATGAGACGGGCGAGAAGGGTGGTCCTGATGTGGTCGTGCCAGCTGATTTGGTAGGCGACAAACAAGAGCCCATGAAGACGCCCGAGTTGGAAAAGGTTGTTAATGCTGAACCGGAAGTACTCCCTCGTCTGCCCCGGATCACTGATGGATCTATGTCTAGTGATGAAACCTCCTTTACCGTCCCTGGCCCTATCCTGAACTCTCTTGGAGCGCTCACTTCCCCCGACTTTGGAGCGTAAACTGATGAACAAATGCTCGGTGCAGTGCCGCTTTATAACGATATAGCTCAGACTCTTGATACGGTGGTGAGTGACTCTGTATGTCTGGGTGATGCCCCACTCCTTAATATCTTTATGATTGTCACTTGCCATTCTAACTTGCTTACTTGTATCAGATCCTTAATCAGGTACGGTTGGATGCCGCCAATCGTCATAGGGAAAGGCAATTGGTGGAATCTCTCCAACTTCAATTGCAGAACGAGAAGAGTCGTGCGCGCGAGCTAGAAACTAAACTCGCCGATGCTCAAGGTGTGTTACAAATTTTCAAACCTTAACTTGTGTTGATTGAGTTTATCGTGCCAGTATCCTGAGTCGGGTGTCCTTCTGCTAGCCGAGATAACTAGTATAGGTTTAGATGCTTCTTCGGAGTTTAGGATCATGAAGAGGAAGTGGGATATTGAAAAGGATTTAGCGGAGAATCTTCATCGGTGAATAACAAACAAATATGGGAAAATAGATCGCCAAGCTGATGAGATCGAAGAACTTCAAGGTGAATTAGACCGATATCTACAGTTTGAGTATGCCCCTGAAGAAATAGACAATTTGCGAGCTCATTTGGGTTCTTCCCAACGCCTCGCTGCTGAGAAAACTGCTTTGGCCACGGACCTAGAACAGCAGGTAGACTCTTTAGAATTGCAGAACCGAGACCTTCACAAGGATCGCCGACGAATTTTGAGGGATAAAGATGTAGTGGAGCGAGATAATAGGGATCTGTTGGGAAAAGTGGGTGAATTTGACAAAATGGTGGGTGAACTAGAATGGAGTAGGTCGCAACTTTTAGTGCTCCAAGTGTCGCGCAATCGTTTAATGGACGAGTGGAGTGAACATAATAAGTACTGCCCAGTAATGAATTTAATGAGCAATGCTATAACGAGATAACCATGAAATTGTCCAAGGCCGAGGATGAGTTGTCCAAGTCGGTAGAATCGCTTCAGTCAGTGTTACCATCCCTTTCAGGTCTCTTAGGCGATGTGTTGAGGCAGTTCATTAGGATTAGATTATTTTCTGTACTTGTGAAATTGCTAAACCATATTCAATGAATAACCCCGTGTTGTTGTGATCTTGTAGCCGAGCAAAAACGTTCTCAAGAATTGGATCTAGAGGTTCGACGGTTGAAGCGGGTCGAGGCCGATTTGGGTACCAAGTTGACCAATGCCGAGGCGGCCAATTTGCAGCTTACCCAACAGGTTGAGGATGAACTCATCTCCCATGAAGAGGAGATAGACGAGAAGGTTCAGTCAGGTATTGCTGAGTATGTGGATAATAAGCGGCGCGAGATCGCGCAAAGGAGGGCCGGCGATGTTCCCCCCAAGACTTGAATTCTCCTTTTGTAGTACTGCGCCACTAAGTTGACCTTTGTCCTGGGTTGTAAATCGCTTTGAACACATCTTCCCTTTTTACTTCTAATACACTGCTTTCTTGTTTAAAAGGGGGTGCTGCGTCGTTGATGTTGTACTTTTTATTCATGTTATACTTTTTACTTCGTGGGGTTTCATGACGCTTTTAGTGCTTCCTTAATTAGCGTATGACGCCGTCGCTTTAACTTTTGTTTCTTATGTCATTCCTGCAATTGTTGATCATGTATGTTAGTATTTTAACCTTTTCTGTCGAACACACCCAACAAGGAGGGTTATCAGGCCCAATGCCATGCCCTTATTGGGGTATCTCATCACTATCTATTGGATTCGGTGGAAGGGTATTAGTCAACCTAATTCTAGGTTCGATTGCCCCGAGCGGTTACCGATCAACCAATCTCGGGCAAGTGGTTACAGCCACTTGCGATGGGGGCGACCTTTCAAATGTAAGTAGGCCACCTAGCTGAGAAGACCTCGTGTCTTATCAGCCTGTGGAACTGGTTTCCAACCACCAGAACCCTTAGGCTACCTCGGCACTTGCACACTGCCACTGCCCCGAGTACGAATAACCAGGCGAATGTAAGGCACCTCAGCACTTCCACAATGGATTTTCCCCGAGTACGAATGCCCATTCGAGTGTAAGTCACCTCGGCACTTCCACACTTTCTTTGCCCCGAGTACGAATGACCGTTCGAGTGTAAGTCACCTCGGCACTTCCTCACTGGTGTTTCCTCGAGTACGAATGACCATTAGTCGCTCATGCCCTATCTCATACCCTTCAAGTTTTTAAAGAAATAGAAGACAAGTATGCTCACATTTTCTACGCACCTCCCTTCAGGGGTGGTAGAGTTTCAGATACTTAACGTTCCAGGGTTTGGGATCTTTTGTTCCATCGAGTCTCAGTAGCCGATACGATCACTCGCCTGCCTTAGACGCAATTATGTACGGCCCACCCCACTTTGGTGCTAGCTTTCCTCCCTTTTTGTCTCGCTCCCAGTCGGCCAGAAATTTCAGCACTTACTGCCCTGGTTGGAATTCTCTTGGTCGAACACGCTTGTTGTACTCTCGATGTAACCTCCTTTGATAGTTTTCCATTTTTTGCAGCGCCATCTCCCTTGTTTCTTCCAAATCGTCGAGTTTTGCCAAAATTAGATCGGACGAGATGTTTCGCCTCCAAGCTTCTGTTCTAGTAGTAGGGATCATTCCTTCCGTTGGTAGAATTGCCTCGGTTCCGTAAGTAAGCATGAACGGCGATAACCCTGTATCTTCCCTCCGTGTGGTTCTGTATGCCCATAAAATGTTGTATAGATCCTCGCACCAGTCACCATATTCCCCATCCAATTTCTTCTTCATGTTGTCGGCGATTATTTTGTTGGTGATCTCGGCCTGCCCATTACTCTAGGGGTAAATGGGGGTAGCTTTACTCTTCCTGATGTTATACGTGCTGAACAAAAGATCAATGTTTTCCCCTTGGAGTTGTTTTCCATTATCGGAGATGATAGCTGATGGGACCCCAAAGCGGCAAATGATATGCTCCCAGATAAACTTGAAGACATCTTTGTCTCGGATGTGCCTTAGTGGTGCTGCCTCTACCCACTTGGTAAAGTAATCCGTGGCCACGATCAAGTATTTCCTCTGCCCTGTTCCTACATGCAACGGTCCGACAATGTCTACCCCCCATTTGGCGAAGGTCCATGGGCTTATAACAGAGTTCAAAGGTACGCCTGGTGCCTATATTTTCTTGCAAAACCGTTGACATTCTTCACAAGCTTTCGCCATTTCCTTTGCATCTTCGTTCATGTACATCCAAAAATAGGCCATTGTCTTTGCCTTGGCCGATAAGCTTCTCCCCGATCTGTGGTTTCCGGAGGCTACATAGTGTAATTCATGCAAGATTGTATGGCCTTCCTCTCTACTTAGGCACCGTAAAAGTGTCCCTAAGTAGGATTTCCTATATAAGATCCCTTCCCTTAGCTCGTAGGCGCCCGACTTACTTTTGATTTTATTTATCTCGGGCCGACCCTTGGGTAGCTCGCCCGTTTCCAGGTATTGGTGTATCGACTTTCTCCAATCGAACTCTTTATATCGATCGGCTATGTTAATAGCCACATCGATCTGTATGTTCGGTGTTTCTGGGATTGAAGGAGTAAGGAGCCTCATAACATGAATGCCCTATATGCTCGGGTCTACCAGCTGTGAGGAGATGTAAGATAGAGCGTCCGAGTGCCTGTTATCTTTTCTACAAATATGACGGAACTTGATGCTTGGTATTTGGTTGATGTAAAACTAGGCGAGCTCCCAATACTTTTGCAACACGGGGTCGTGTATCGCATATTTGCCCGTAATCTGCTGAATCACCAACTGTGAATCACTAGTTAAGCGAACCTCCTGCATCCCCATTTCTACAATTATCCGTAAGGCGTGGATTGTCGCTTCGTACTCGGTGACATTGTTTGTTGCTTTGAATTCCAGCCTGAACGAGTGCACTATCTTTCTTCCTTTCGGCGTGGTGAAGACTAACCCAAGGCCTGACCCCTCTTTGTTTGATGCTCCATCGACGAAGACTTCCCACCGTGTAGGACTACTGGATACTAATAGGTCAACAATCTCTTCTCGTTCTTCCATCATCCCAGGTATATCTTCAACCTCGTCTTCATCGCTCAGTGTGAAATCTGCTAGGAAGTCGGACACTACTTGTCCTTTGATCGTCGTACTCGTCTCGTACACCACATCATATTGTTTGATTAAGGCTCCCCATTTAGAGATTCTCCATGATCGCCCTGCATTATCCAAAACTGCTTCGATATGCGATTTGGTGAGCACCCGTATGCGATGAGCTTGAAAGTATTTTAGGAGTTTAGAAGCAGCAAAAGCTAGTGCAAGTACTATCTGCTCCATTATGGTATAATTTTTCTCATCCGGACTTAGTGTTTTGCTAGTGAAATACACCGGCTTCTCCGCATTCCCCTCCGTCCTAACCAACACTGCACTAATGGCATATGAAGTCGCCCCTAAGTATAAGGTGAGGATTTCTGACGGCTCGGGCCTCTGCAGAACCGGGAGGCTGGCTAGGTGTAAATTGATATTTTGAAAGGCCTCTTAGCCAGCATCCGTCCATTGAAACTTCTCTCCTTTATTCATAATGTCATAAAAGGTTTTACATTTGTCCGACGACCGTGACACGAATCGCCCCAATACTGCTATACAACCATTTAGCTTTTGCACATCCTTTACTGTCACGGGAGATGGCATCTCTAAAACAGCCCTAACCTTCTTAGGATCTGCTTCTATCCCTCTGGGGGTGATGATATATGCTAGGAATTTCCCCGATGTAACCTAAAAGTCGCACTTGGCGGGGTTAATCTTCATCTTGTGTCTCCTCATCGTCTGAAAAATCTCGCGAAGGTCCCGGACGTGATCCTTAGCTCGGCGGCTCTTGACTAACATGTCGTCTACGTAAACTTCTATGGTATCGTGGATCTTGTCTTAGAACATGTCTCCTACCAATCTTTGATATGTAGCACCGGCGTTCCTAAGTCCAAATGGAATTTTGGTATAACAATACATCCCCCTTGGTGTGAAGAAGGAAGTATGCTCCTGATCCTCGGATGCCAACGGTATTTGGTTGTAGCCCATGTATCCATCCATCAATGTCATCGCCTCATATCCAACTATTGATTCTACTAGTTGGTCTATGCTTGGGAGAGGAAAGCTTTCCTTCGGGAAGGCCTTGTTTAGGTCACTAAAATCAATACATATTCTGACTCCTCCTTTCTTCTTTGGTACCACGACTATATTAGATTTCCACTGCAGGTAATGGGATTTCCTGATTATCCCGGACTCTTGTAGCTTCTTTAGCTCGTCCTCAACTACTGCATGTAACTCTGGTGCCATTCGCCTTATTTTCTATCTAACTGGTTTGAACCTCGGATCAATCTTCAAGTGGTGGCAGCAGACCTCTGGGTCAATGCCCTCTAAATCGTGTACTTCCCAAGTGAACGCGTCTAAGTTTTCCTTTAACACTGTCATGAGTTGACTTGCTTGATCATCCGAGAGCAATGTCCCGAATCTTACTATCTTTGGATCCTCAATTGTCCCCAAATTCGTCGAGAAATTATATTTAGGCTCCCTGAATGGAGTCGTTTCCTTTAATTGCTATAAAGGGTCTTGCTCTTGGGTCTCGTACGCCATGACCGCTTGCGAAATAGTCTCCTCCAATTCTTCTACAGCCTTAACTTCTTTGGATTTATTCTTCTCTCGCCTTTGTCGAGCTCGCCGATCTTTATTAATTTCAGAATCAACCTGCATGCATTGTCGTGCTTCTTGGGAGTCACCTACAGCTTCAGTTATTCCCTTGTAGGTCGGGAACCTTAATCTCTGATGATATGCCGATGCAACCCCTTTAATCCCAGCGATCCATGGACGTCCGATAATTGCTTCATAAGGCGAGGCGACATCGACCACACAAAAATTAGTTAGTGTGTCAAGGTAGACCCCACCGTCCGAAATCCTCAAATTTACCTCACCCTTAGGGATGGTTATTGTCCCATTAAAGCCGTAGATGCAATATGTTGAGGGGACGAGGATTTCGTCCGACAGCTCCATTCTCTTGAACGTGTCGTAGAATAATACCTCGACTGAACTTCCGTTATCCACGAGAATCCTTCTTACTCCCCATTCCTCAATCAGTAACGTGATGAACAATGGATCACTGTGTGCTTTCCCATTTGCTGGGACATCCTTGGCCGAGAATGAAATATGCTGCATCATCCAAGGTTCCATCGGTAAGGTCTTGGCTACGCTAAATATTTCTTTGCCATTGTGATCCCTCCTGTGAACCCTTGAAGTGATTACTGGGCCGAGAGTGTAGTCTTGCATAGCTGAGTGTGAAATGGTATTCACAAATTGAGTTGAACTATCAATGTGAACTTGATGAACCGGCACATCGGGTGTTGCTGTCGGCTGAGCTGGATGTCGGGCGAACTGTCTCAGGTATCCATCTCGGATGAGGTGTTGAACGATATCCTTCACTTCTCGGCAATTATTAGTGGAGTTGCCCCTATACTGATGGTAGTGACAGTACTCTGGGTGATTATTGGTTTCTTGGAACTGGACTCCCCTTGACGCTGGGTAATTGATATCGTTCCTCTTCTCGACTTCCTTGAATACTTCCTCCAAAGGAGCGTTCAAAGGGGTATATGATCGGGCTTTATGCCTCGACCTCTTCCCTTTGGCCACCCATTCTTTGTTCTCACTGCTTCTTGGTGGAGGGTATGATCTCTTCTCGGGACGCCTAACAGGATCGTCCATAACTGCTTTAGCCTCAGCACCAGCTTTCGCACTAGCTTCTTGTACTCCCCTATCTCTCGATTCGGCTTGAATTTCTTTTAGGGCGATAAAATGTTCTTGCATTCTTCGCATCTCCTTTAAGGTTTTTGGATTTTCAAAGAACATAGCTACCCAGATGGGGTCCGATATTCCCAATGCATTTTCGAATCCAAAGATAGTTTGATCTACTGGTACTTTTCCAATTTCAGTACACAGTTTCCTCCACCTATCGGTCAAGGTTCTCAAGGGCTCCCTGAACCTCCGGGCGAGGGTGAATAGTTTTTCCATTCTTGGCCGAGGTCGGATGTTGTGCATATAGGTTTCAAGAAAGGCCTCAATTAGTGCCTCATAACCGTCGATTTATCCAGGTGGAAGTGAATAAAACCAATCTCTCGCCTCGCCCTCCAAGCTGGCCGGAAAGAATTTACACATGACTACCGTGTTGTTTTTCCATTGGATCAATGACATGGTATACATTTTTAGATGCTCGACCGCATATCTTGTTCCGTCGAATCTAGAAGGAAATGTAGGTAAGGTACACTTTGTTGGGAACGGTATTTGTTCAAGTTCTTGGGAGAAAGGTGTCTTCTCGGCCTCGCTCATAATTTCTGCCAGTTTGTTCTCTTCGCTACTTCCCAATAGATCTTTAATCTTTGCCTCCAACTATTTGAGTTTAGCTTCTGTCGCCCCGTCCTGTCGTCCGCCCCTTTTTCGCATTTCTTCATCAGTAGACAGTGACATTTACCATTTATCGTACACTATAACAATTGGTTTGTAACGCTTCTCATGCGTTGCAAATTCCTGGTTTATTTGATATCTCTCTTTTTCATCATTTGTAAGCACCTTTGAGCAATGCAATCATATTTTGAGCGTGTTTCCAACATGATGAGCTAGACCCCATTACTGGGACAACGGAGGAAGCAACTTTTCATGATTGTGGTAAATGAATTAATTATTTTATTGAAATTTTGCATAGATTTAATTGCTTTATGATTTCTATTAATTACTTGTTATTTTTTCTGATGTCGCATGCTTAGTTTTAATTACTTTTGATGCGTCATGCTTACAACTTACATATAATATTTTATGAAATCTATTTTTGGCAAAGAATTAGAGTCACAACTTTTATTGTTCGAGCTATATTGTCTAGAGTTAATGACTGAACCACAACAATATGAAAAGTAGTGAAATCCCGTGTCTCGGTATCTCTTCATCTTATCACCATATTTGTATATATTTTCCTTATTTTTCTTATTTTCTTTATTAAGTCTTAAAATAATTTCTCAACAAGCCTGAGTGAACGACAACCTATTTACCACTATATAAAAATTCGATCACCTATGTATATGAGTATGAAAATTAGGTCATTCCCTAAGAGAATAAGACCAACTCTCTAAAGAAGATTTATGAATCCATAATATGAGCACGTGGTAATTAATGTGCTAAACTGCAGAACACATTATTCTCTGAAATCAATATATGTGGATATTACGGTTTTATCGCAAGGGGTATTTGGTTCAAGTCTGGTTTCAACATAGAACCTCGATAAGGCCTTGAATTTCCAACACTAAGTGAAGATTCAAATCCAAAATATATCTATCATCTATGTATTGGTTTCTTCATGTGCATTATAAGTTAGAGTTGCATGGTAGGAACCTCTTCCAGCTAATTATGAATATTTAACACAGATAACTTCTAATGGTCTTAAATCGTAAACACCATCAATATTAATCTCGATCATCAGTCTCACATTAGAGGCAGTCAATTTCCGAATAGGGGTCAGGTTTGGGATATACTGATAGGAAAGTCTGAAAGTTAAGATTTAAAATCTTAGGAAGATGCCATGCAAATATCCCAATCCAAAAAATACCTTAACAAGCGGTTATCTATTCTATATATAAAGCCAACTATGCTTTCTGTAGCTGGGTGAAACTGCAAATTATGATTTCTAAATATATCCATATTCTTATAAAAGTATATGTACACCTGAATAATTCGGTGAGGACATAATTGTAATTGAGATCACACAAAAAGAAAAAACTCTTGAAATTAGCTAGATTTGTGCTTTTGAAACGACATTGAATATGATGGAAATGAAATCAATCCTTAAAATAATTTCATCTCTACAATCATTTTTCTTCTTTGTTTCTACTGCTCCCACTCTTCTAAATTGCTCCAATTTTTTCTCTAATACTCCCTCCGTTCCTTTTTAATAGGCTGGTTTCTATAAATAAATGTTTCAAAAAAATAGGTTGGTTTCGTAATCGGGAAAGTCAAATGTTACTTTAATTTTCTGGGATCAATTTTCTCTTAACTTCTTTTGATGACAAGTGTCATGTGGACCATTTCACTTTACTTCTTTTGATTACAAATGTCATGGGGGACCATTTCACTTCACTTATTTTATTGACAAGTGTCATGAGGACCACTTTTAATGATTATCTCTCTTAATTTCCTTAAATTTCTCTAAAAACAAAACCATCCTGTTAAAAAGAAACGGAGAGAGTATATCATTCCAAAAAAACGGTGCAACAAGAAGTAGAAAAAAAGAAGGCAACGATGATAATCCTAGATTTGCTTTCCACACTAAAATTCAATCAATATCACTCTAGAATCAAAATCATTAATCTTCTTTAAGAGAAAACGAAGGAACTCGGGATTTTCAGGGGAGAAAATATGGTAAGAGAGAGCAGTAAAGCTTTTAGGGAAGTAAAAAAACGCAAAGAGAAGATTAGGGGAAAATAAAATTTTGATGGTTCTATCATGTACATTAAAGTGCGACTTAATTAACTTACTCCCACTTACTGGATCATTTTTTTGCCATTGATCTAGCACGTGCATATACATGTGCGGATACTCTTGTGTTATCTATAAAACTATCATATATTGTGACCTACTTGCCGCTACAAGTTACAACTTTTTTTTTTTTTGAAGCATGCGATTTATTGAGAAAAATTAGTTTACAATTTGTCGTGGGTATGTGATACCCACAGAGTCTGAGAATAATATTTGAGAAATGAAAGATGGGATTGCCTGGTCCCAAATTTTGGTTGATGAGTTTCCTGTTTGACTTTCATCTACTGCGTGTTTGGCTAGTCCGTCGGCTGCCTGGTTTCCTTCTCTGTAGTTGTGTTGGATAACTGCTTATGGATCCGTTGGAATCTCATTTTTATTTCTTCAATCATTTCTGCTATGTGCCAGGGAGGAGGGGTCGATGAGGTTATGAAACGTAAAAGGTTTTCAGAGTATGTTTCAAATATAACTTTTGGCCATCGCCTCTCTTCTGTTGTTCTTGTAGCTAAGAGCATCGCCCAAGTTTCCGAAGTTAAAGCAGTCGTAATTCCCAGTGGTTGAGCTAGAGCTAAAAGAGTTCGGGCATCTGAGTCCCTGCAGATGTATCCTGCTCCAGCAAATCCTGGGTGACCTTTGGCTGCTCCATCCGTATTAATTTTAATCCAGTTGATGTTCGGTATTGTCCATCCTACTAATATTGTGGTTAGCCCTCTATCTCTTATTGGATGATTAAATTTTGGAGCATCTCCTGGAAAGACTGGTGGTGTGGAGTGAATGGCTCTGTAGTATTCTTGTTGCAGCTTTTGTGCCCAAGCTATGATTTCTTCCGGAGTTGTTTGTTTGTGTTGGAATATTAATTCATTCCTAGCTAGCCATAAGGTCCAGAAAAGAAAACAGTAAGTGGAGATTATCCGAGTTGAAGCAGGTTGTTGAAGGATTTGGGAGATGGTTGTGTGTTGTGTTAAGGTGAAAGCTTGGAGAAGATTGGAGTTTGAAGAACTTGCAGCTTGATTAAATAAGGTGGTCTAGGAGCTTGTTGCCGTAGGACAGTGAATTAGAATGTGACTGGCTAGTTCTGGATCTGTGTTACATCTTGGACATATGTCTGAGTTGGTCAAAAGGATGTGGTGTAGGAGGGAGAAGGTTGGTAGACCTTCATTGATGGCTTTCCACAAGAAAATCCGAATTTTTGGTGGACATGGTAATGTCCAAATGAACTTGGTAGGAGGTAATGGGATGTGTGTTGGTTGACATTGGGTTAGACATTTATATCCCGAAGAGGTGGTGTAGCTTCCAGATTTTGAGTGTGGCTAGATAATTTTATCTTGGGGCCCATTTTGGGGTAGATGGATGTTTATGATTTTTTGGATTACAGGGTTGGGGAGGGAATTCAATTTTTCATGATTCCATGTGTGTGTTATTGGGTCAATGATATCTGCTACCATTCGGATTGGACAAGTTACAACTATGTTGTGGTTAGTTGTTCTTTCTTTTGTTTTAAAATAAAATAAAATTTGTCACGCAGCAGTCTAAAGGTGTAGTTCCCGTAAAAGAAAACACAAATATTCTAACGACCTATTGGTAATGTCGGGTCATTTTAAAATTTTAACGGGACATAATCGATTAGATTTGCATTTTTCGACATTTAAACCAATATTTTCATGATGCTCACGTATTTTTATTTGTAAAATGGACTTTTTAATATGCATTACATATCCGGTTCGCGAGTTATAATTCCGAAGGTGTCGCTATCCGTCCACAAAAAACCCACAAAAACCCAAAAAAACAAAATTAACACAAAAGCCCCAAAGAATTTGATGAAACCAAAATTGGTTTCATCCTAAAATTTGATGAACCATCATAGAATTTGATGAAACCAATTTTGGTTTCATCAATAATTTTGAAATTTGGGGTTTTTGTATCAATTTTTAAAATTTTGGGGTTTTTATTTCAATTTTGTTTAAGATGGAGTTTTAATGGATCCCAACATTTGAGTGGGGTTTTTGTACCACTAGTTTCGTCACCTTGGGTTTTTATGACTATGAAATTTGGGGTTTTTGTACTACTAGTTTGGTCACCTTACTATGAAAGAAGCACCATCCAAGCAAATCAGAATGGAAATATGGATATCAATCCCATATCTTTTGTGTTACTAAATCTTAGTCTTATTACGCGTGATCAAAATATGGAAACCTTTCATTTAGCTGTTTTGTATAAAAACAAAGTTGGCAGGCTGAGTGGTTCCTCCACAGCCAGTGCCAACAACAACTTCGTGTACTTCTCTTAGTGCCTTTTTAGGCCTAAGGTTTTCTTATTAAAAAAAAGGGTTATTATGACTAGTTTTGATACATATCTCACAAAAAGCTAGGCTACGAGTAACTAATTTATTTGCTTTTTATACATGGGTGAGGAGGAAACTTTTACACTTTCTGTGGTGACCTGTTGTATTGTTTACATAATTTGATTTTTTTAATTTTCCCTATTTACTATCCCACTTTTCATATTTTCTATCCAAATTAATTCGCATCCTCAATTTTTCTATGTATAGAAATCCTATTTCATCTTCTTCTTTTCCCCACCACCGTCGCCAACCCTTCTTCCCTAACAAACACTACCGTGAATCCATCTTCTTTTTTGATTGTTGGTCTAATGCCCGAAATGCCTCCAAGATAACAAGTAATTGTTTAAGCAAAAATCAAATCTAAATTCAAATTGGATTTTTTCCCCTATGTACAAAGAACTAGTCTTTGAAACGGGATTGACTAATATTTGATCGTAGTTGTCGGATATGAACAACTTATTAGAAGATGAACTTAATTCTCATTAGTGCAAATAAAGAACGCGCAATTGGGGATATCAAAACTAATTGGGGGATATAGATACAGGACAAAAACGGTGTCCCAATAGCAATTTTGGATGACCCCCTATGTAATTATTTTTTTAATTCCTAATTTAACCCTCACTAATCCTAATTAGTGATTAATTTTAATTAGTAAATTCTTAAGTATTTGAAATGGAAGATGATTGTGATGAGAGAATTGCTGCTAAGAGGTTGAAAATTTGATTTTTTTCTTTGAATCCACCATTGTTGCAGCTGAAAAAGCTCGGTGCCGGCATGACATTCAACCAAAAAACCATGCCGGCATTTGTCGGAAATTTTCAAAAATTGTTTGCCACTATCCGGGGGGGTTCGGGGCTCGTTACAAAATTTTCTGGTTTTGATCTTCAAAACCTTTTTTTTAATCAGTCCACTGCCGGCATAGTCTGTAAATTTTCGAGCATGCCGGTACTACTTCCGGCATGGTATTCAACCCAAATTTCTATGCCGGCATAGGATGAAAAGTATCCAGAAAGTTTTTTTTTTTCAATTGACTACCGGCATTGATAGGGAGTTCTCGAGCATGCCGGCACTTGACTACCGGCATGGTCTTCATCACTTCCGTTATGATTTTTTTTTGGTTTTTTCTGATTTTTTTCACTTGACTAACGGCATTGATAGGAAGCTCTCGAGCATGCCGGCACTTGACTACCGGCATGGTCTTCATCAATTCCGGCATGGTCTTCATCACTTCCGTTATGAATTTTTTCTGGTTTTTTTCATTTGACTACCGGCATTGATATGAAGTTCTCGAGCATGCCGACACTTGACTACCGGCATGGTCTTCATCAATTCCGGCATGGTATTTATCACTTTCAGCATGATCTTCATTACTTCCGAATTAAGAAGAAAAAAAATCGTTTCCAAAGTGAGGAGCCGGCGAGAATTTGATAGGGAGTGGAGAGAGTTTAGAATTTGAAAGGGAATGGGGTATATTTGGGTGTGGGGAGAGTTTAGAATTTGAAAGAGATTAATAAGAGGTGGAGATGGAAATGGGGGATATGATTTTGATTTTAAGTTTTTTAATTTTTTAATTTTTATTTTGAAGGGAGGATATTTTAGTACTTTCATACCAAATGGTCACCCCTTAGCGGAAATCATGGGTTGGGGGAAGTAATTCATATCCCCCAAATGTATCCCCCAATTGCGCGTTCCAAATAAAACTACTGTATATTGTTGATTGTGTGATTTGATTAGCATGTTTTGGCAGAGATAATGGATTTAGGCTGAGATTTTTTTTTCTTCTAAATTTTCAATAATAAATTCTTCCATAATAATGGTATCAATCGCCGATTAACAAATTAATGGACAAAAAAAAGAGGAAACAGGTGTATTGTAATAGTTAATTGAAATTCAACCTAAGGTTTTTAACTTGATAGTTTTTGAATTTGTTTAATCAAAAAAGAGGGATGGACGAAGAAGAAGAAAAGGAAGATTAAAAAAAAAAAAAAAAAAAAGTTGGGGGATATTTGGATTAATTGAGGGATTTCTGCCGGCATGGTTTTTTGTTGCTGCCGGCATGGTCGATGGATTTCCGGCATTGAAAAATCATGCCGGCAGCTACAGTAAAGTGTCCAGAAATTTTTTTTTTTTTCACTTGACTACCGGCATTGATAGGGAGTTCTCGAGCATGCCGGCACTTGACTACCGGCATGGTCTTCATCACTTCCGTTATGAATTTTTTCTGATTTTTTTCACTTGACTACCGGCATTGATAGGAAGCTCTCGAGCATGCCGGCACTTGACTACCGACATGGTCTTCATCAATTCCGGCATGGTCTTCATCACTTCCGTTATGAATTTTTTCTGGTTTTTTTCACTTGACTACCGGCATTTATATGAAGTTCTCGAGCATGCCGGCACTTGACTACCGGCATGGTCTTCATTAGTTCCGGCATGGTATTTATCACTTTCAGCATGATCTTCATTACTTCCGAATTAAGAAGAAAAAGAATCGTTTCCAAAGTGAGGAGCCGGCGAGAATTCGATAGGGAGTGGGGAGAGTTTAGAATTTGAAAGGGAATGGGGTATATTTGGGTGTGGGGAGAGTTTAGAATTTGAGAGAGATTAATAAGAGGTGGAGATGGAAATGAGGGATATGATTTTGTTTTTTGTTTTTTGATTTTAAGTTTTTTAATTTTTATTTTGAAGGAAGGATATTTTAGTACTTTCATACCAAATGGTCACCCCTTAGCGGAAATCATGGGTTGGGGGAAGTAATTCATATCCCCAATTAGTAAATGTATCCCCCAATTGCGCGTTCCAAATAAAACTACTGTATATTGTTGATTGTGTGATTTGATTAGCATGTTTTGGCAGAGATAATGGATTTAGGCAGAGATTTTTTTTCTTCTAAATTTTCAATAATAAATTCTTCCATAATAATGGTATCAATCGCCGATTAACAAATTAATGGACAAAAAAAAAGAGGAAACAGGTGTATTGTAATAATTAATTGAAATTCAACCTAAGGTTTTTAACTTGATAGTTTTTGAATTTGTTTAATCAAAAAAGAGGGATGGAAGAAGAAGAAGAAAAGAAAGATTAAAAATAAAAAAAAAAAGTTGGGGGATATTTGGATTAATTGGGGGATTTCTGCCGGCATGGTTTTTTGTTGCTGCCGGCATGGTCGATGGATTGCCGGCATTGAAAAATCATGCCGACAGCTACAGTAAAATATCCCCAATTAAAAAAAGTATCCCCCAATTGATTGTTCAAAAAAAAATGATAATAGTCATGGTCAGGAAAAAAAATGACTTTCATGAGTGGTACATAGGAAAAACCAGAATTGAAAAGTAAATTAATTTTAGAAATTGTGAAGGGGATGGGAAACAGGGAAAATGAGGATGGGAAATGGGAAAAATCTAATTTTGTGCTCTTATCTTTAATTTGGTGAGTATTGGTTATTTTACCTTGGGTTTTTAGGGGCGACCCCAACAGAATTATGGGCGACACAAAAGACAAAATATGTTAAAAATACTTAAATGACCCTTCATAATCGGGAGGTTAATCCATAATCGGTAGTTTGAGGCAACTCTATATTCGGTAGTTATATTAACTATCTTGACTACCGATTATAGGCTCAACCAAATTAAAAAAATAGAGGATTTTTGCAAAATCTCATTTTGGGGCAACTCTATATTCGGTAGTTATATGTGTTGGATATTTTCAAGATTGTTTGACGCTATCCGGGGGGATCGGTTAATGAATTTCAAAACCTATTCGGTTAATGAATTTCAAAACCTATTCAGTTTTCCAGAAATTTTCACAAAACGTGTCTGTTCCCATAGGGTTTCTTCAAGAGACACCATTGGTTGGATATTTGCAAAGAGAGCCAGGATAATCGAAAGTCGGGATAACTTCATTTACTACCCGATTATAGGCTCAACCAAAATTCAAAAAAAAAAAAGGTTTTTTACAGAATTTGATTTTGGGGCTACGTTATATTCAGTAGTTATATGAACTATATTGAATACCGAATATGGTAAGATTTCGGCAAAGAGTTCTACTGTATAATCGGAAGTCATGATAACTCTTCCTTTCTTACCGATTATAGGCTCAACCAAAATTCAAATTTTTTTTTTTTTTTGCAAAAGCTGATTTTGGGGCTACTCTATAGTCGGTAGTTATATTAACTACCTTGACTACCGATTATGGTAGGATATTTGCAAAGAGAGTCACCGTATAATCGGAAGTAATGATAACTCTTCATTTCTTACCGATTATAGGCTTAACCAAAATTTAAAAAAAATGGATTTTTGCAAAATCTAATTTTGGGGCTTCTCTATATTCGGTAGTTATATGAACTATCTTGACTACCGATTATGGATAAAGGATTTTATTTTGGGGATACTTTATATTCGGAAGTTAAAGAAACTAAATTAACTCCCGATTTTGGATTAACTTCCGATTGTAAAATTATCTACCGATTGTAAAGGGTAGTTTGGCCATTTAAAAAAATGCCCCGGAAATAACCTACCGATTATGACATTTTTTGTCGTTTTGTGTCGCCTCTAATTCTGTTGTAATCCCCCTAAAAACCCAAGGTTATTTTAGCAATAACTCTACTCTACTCTACTGTGGTTCATTTGGCTCAATAGATACTAAGTTACTTTTGCTAAGAAAAAAGAATTCTCTTTTGTTGTCATTAAACGTGTTATCTCCATGTGTATATTACCCTGCTGATAACTTTGTTAGGGAACTTGACCTGTCAAGAGGTTTTTGACACCCTCCCTCTCTGGGATGGATTTCCCTCACTACTAACTGTAGTTGGATCTCGTGATCCTCTTATTTAGTTGGAGTCCTTCGGTGAGATTATCCTTGCAAACTTACATATGCGGCAATCATTAACATCTCCAGTGTCTATTATCTATAGTTAGGAGAGTGTATTGCATAAAATAACGCTTGCTCTTGCTAAAGCGGTCGATTTAAACCTTACTCAACTGGTACTAAAGAGTGATGCTCATGTGCTAAATAAAAAAATATCAATTTGCAAAGTTTTAATGATTCTGCTGCTACTGATGCTTGGCGGAAAGATGTGTAAATTTATGTTTGTAGTATCATGAATTATAAGTGTAATTCTTTTTTATCCCAAAAGGATATTGTGATTTGATTGCAAATTACCTAGCCTTTTGGATTAGGAAAAACAATTGTGATATGTTTTGGGCCTCACCTCTTGTATGATTATCTAGCTTATTTGAAAAGTAAGATGAGTTTTAGTTTGCTTAAGAAAAAGAAGATAATCGAGCTAACCATGTAAGGGCAAGTGATCACATATGTGGTATAATTTGATACAGTTTTGGGCGAAACCAGAACTAAAATCAAGGGTAACGGTATTTAAGTTTATGAAGCCGTGCCAAACCATTTCATAAACGGTTTGATACAAAACTGAACCGAGACGATTCCATGTAAAACCGTTGACAACAAAAAATAATATCAGCTTTTGTTGGTTCCAAGTATAAGATAATTCATTATTTTAAGAATAAACTTGTCGTAACAATAGTGAATATAAACTTGTTTGAACACGTAAGATTTTTAAGAACAATTAATTGGGGGATATGGATTTTAATTGGGGATATCACTAGAGGACAAAATAGAGATCCGAATATCCTAGCTGGGTTACCCCTTATGTAATTAATTTATTATTTCCTAATCTAACCCTCCCTAATTAGGATTAGTTACTAATTAAGATTAGTAAAATCTTAATGATTTGGGGATATATTTAATGTTTTTGAGTTTATTTGAAATTTTTGTGGGTAGAAGGAGGGGAAAAAATTTAGAGTAGAATTATTATTTTTTTGAAAATGGAAGATGAATTTGAAGAGAGACTTGCAGCTGCTGAATCCTTGGCTCAACTACAACAACAATCATATCTTCAATCTTCAGTTAATGATAACACCTCCCAATTGGAGTTATATGATGAACCAACACCCTTGGATCACGATTTTCGTGACCATGAGGAGTTATGTGAAGAACCAACTCAAGAAAGTAAACATGTTCAACATACAAGCATCCCCAACACACAGGTAATGCTTCAAGGAGGTCGAATTTTTTTTTTTTTTTTCGAAACCGCCATTTCTGTCCGAAAAAGAAGAAAACCGGCATGCGCGTTATATGAATACCATGCCGGAACCTCTATAACCGGCATTGTATTCATACAAATTTGAATGCCGGTTTAAAATATCCCCAAGTTCAAGAACATACCGGCGTACCATTCAAACCAAGATTGTATGCCGGTTTGAATTTTTACTTTTTACCAACCACCGAATATTGTATGGAATACTCAAACCGGCACTAACCGTACATGACACACCATGCCGGTTTGTGATACCGGCATAGATCCTTGCATGTCGATGGTGCCGGTTTAATAGGAAAAACATACATAAACAAATTATATTTTGAACTTAAAAACCGGCATTCCTTTTTTTGATCTATGTATGCCGGTACTATATCCCGGCATAGTAACTTAATTTGTAAAAATGCCGGTTTAATACTGGCATAGAATGACAATTACCTTGTATGCCAGTTTTGAAAACCGGCACTTTAATTTACTTATCGACACTGCCGGTTTTAACTAATCCAATTTTATTTTCATTTAGATAATTCTGTACAACGATCAACCAAACTCCAACGATCAAGCAAAGATCTAATCCCATAAAATGACATAAGCAAAGTTTAGACAAACCAAATGTAAAGTTATGATGTTCCAAACCGAAAACAAATGAAGCAAAGATGTTCACAGATTACCAATCCACACAAACAAACATAAACAACAACAAGATTATCAAGGCCACACGATCACTCGGTTCTTGGCCTCTTGTATACCCTCTTTTTCTTTTCTCCCCACAAGTCTTTTGCCTCAGTATCTTCTATTTGGTCTAACTTTTGGACGACGTTCTCCATTTCTTTCTGGGTCAGCAACTCTCCTTTCTTGGTCTTCTTCTTAAAGAACCTTGACAAGTTTCCAATACGCTGACGCTGTTAATGGATATTTTTCAAAATGTATTTAGTATGTACAGTTTTATAATTTGATAGATTTAGATTAAGAGAATAGTAATGAACGCACCAACAATGTAACGAGCTGTATAAGTGCGGGTACAGTATCTGGAGTTGTGGATGGACGTGGTGGTGGTGGCGGGACCGCTACCGTATCCCGGCGTATAACATAAGGATGTGAGTACTGTAGATGCCCGCTTAGGAATGTGGGTTCACTATCAACACCGTTCTCAGCCAATTCCCAATCATCCCTATCCAAAGACAAGTTCTTCTTCTTCCCTTTCGATCCAATGTGCAAGAATTGGTTCGGGGTCGTAGCATACCGAGTATGGCTCTCATATGATTGGCATTTAGTAAAGTCATGAGAATATTTATGATATGATGTATCTGTGAGATCTTTTTGCTTGTAACCGAGTTGGCGCATCACGCGGAGAGGGTTATGCATAACATATCCTTTTGGATGAAATAACGGCCCGTTGTAAAATGAAACATTATCATGTCTCATAAGGTGAACTCCTCTGACATTCCTATAAGGGTCAAACACAACATCTTCCCAGAAAACGAGTCCAAAGCTTCTCTCATTTGTAAAAATCGTTTCTTGTTAGGAGTAGGGGTATTGCCGAAGAAGTATTTCTGAGCTAGAGCCATATTCGGTTCATAGTCATGCCAAATTTTCAATCCTCTATACCCAATGAACAAATCTCGGAAGTGTTCGTAAGCCCACACCTGTGCCCATAAAATGTATAAGATAATTAATATTTGGAAACTAACAAATGTAATGATAACAATAAAAAAATAAGTAATTCACCATACCTGAATCACAGTGAAATTCCCATTAAATTGACGGCCTTTCGCCTTAGAAGCTCGACGCATTTCTGCCAAAAAATGTGCCAAGAAAGCGGTGCCCCATGAATACTTATGAACGTCTTCCAACGGATCCAAAACTGTAGGTTGTTCAAATGCACCCTGTTACCATTAGAGTCAGGGAATATAGCGGTTCCCAAAATGAACAACATATATGCTGCGGCAGTTTGTTGAGCTTGTGCGGGAGTCAATTCCTTGTTCTTTGTATTCCCAAACAATTGAGTGAGTTGGACGAATGTTATAGTCTTTGTCTGAGAAGTTTGTTTCTTGTACAAATTTGCCATCGTGGTTTCCTTGTTCCATCCAAACAACTTTTCAGTTAGCTCATAGATCTTTTCCCACCCTAGGTCCTTCGACTTGTCTTCTACCTTAACCGGTTTCCCAAGAACCTCTAGTCCTATTATCCTTTGGACATCTTCAGGGATAATGGTCATCTCGCCAAAATGAAAATGCATGGTGTCAGTTTCACCATAAAACCTCTCCAAAAAGCAGTTTGCCGTGACGGTATCAGTGGCCACATAATTTTCTATCGCAGGATACAAACCCGGATGCTTTGACTATATCTTGAACAAGAGGACACTCATCCTCCAAAAGCCAGACATCCGATTGTTGATGGCGGCTAACACGCTGAGCTTTCTGTGGTCCTATAAAATCATCACGAACTTTATTAAATTGATCACGTGTAAATAATAGAATAACAAGATACAAACGTCTTACATAAGTTTGATAGATCCATCGAGCCCAAGAGTCTTTATACGAAAATAAAAGTTGCGGGTTTATAGGTTGACCCCAATATTTTCCATCATTTCTGTGAGGAATTAAGTCTAACGTATCAGGGAAGTGAGGTGAGGGTGCCTTTTCATCATTAGTTTGTCCTAAGCCACCTGCTTGTGAAGATGAGACACCTGGTTGTTCGGGTTCTTGTGGAGTTTGATTCTCATCATCATCATCATCAGTGTGAGTTGAGACACCTGTAGTAGCCGCTATTCCTTTTCCTTTGTCCTTTTTTGGTGCGTGAGACCTATGTTCCAACACGTTAAACGGATTTATATAGTGCATGCCGGCATACAAAATGAACACACACAAAACCGACATTCACGGCTTAATACTATTCTATGCCGGTTTAATTCCGGCATTATATCAAATAATACGAAGATGCCGGTTTTTGTTGAATTGTATCCAGGAATTTAAAAAATTTAGGGAACAAAAACCGGCATTGTATGTTACCATACCGTGAACGCCGGAACAATTACCGGCATACCAGTGATAATTTTTGGAATGCTTGGTTTTACGTAATTTTTTACCCAAAACTTAAATTATTTTTTTTTGTTTTTCAAATTGAACTCAATTGACTAGAATGCAATTTCAAAACCCTAAAAAGATATTTTAATCCATCATGAACTCCTATCAAGTTTCACTTTGTGTTGTATATTATTGGATAAACCCTAAAACTACTTCAATTCAACGGGAGACTTTGTGTTATACATGACTTACCGAATCAAATCTGTTACTTCCGCCTCACCAGGAGACTCTTCATGAGTTTGTTGCGCATCAACAGGTATTTCTGCATTGGGGTTATCACGAGATTTGCGACGAACCATTGTTTTGGTATAATAGATGAAAAAAATAGGGAAAGATTGAATAGAACGAATAGTTTTCTTTCCAAAACCGTCACTTATATAGCTTTGGAAGTTTGAAACCGTCATTAAAGGAACCCACGATTTTGTAACCTTCCAATGACTCATTAAATATTTGGAAACCGTCATATTTGGAAACCGTCAAACAAATTGAATGAAATTGTAACCGTAAAAAAAGTTGAATGAAATTCTAACCGTCAACCAAGTTGAATGAAATATTAAACGCCAGAATACCGGCATTGACAATTACATACCGGTGATGCCGGCATTACAAGTTCATTATTTTTTTAACTTCTTAGTGTGGTAAACCGGCATCTTTCGTAAACATATACATGATGCTGGTTTTAAAATTTCATAACTTCTTATTTTTTTTAACTCATAGTTGTTGCTGGTATTTGAACGAAATTTCACGAAATAAACATCATTAACCACAAACATAAGATCTCAAGCATTTTCCAACTAACATCATTTAAGGGAATAACGTTACACATAGAATTAAAGATATCAATAGTAATACAATTTAAAATAATTTATTGGAATTAGATTGAACAAGCAAAGCAGCTTCGAAATGCCTAAAAGGCTCTTGTCTCCACTTCGTATATGCATCCTGAGCTTTATACCTATCACCACCGTATCTTGATAGGAATTCGTTGTATTTGAGACATGATTTGATGACTGCAGTTGTTCGAATGCGTACTATTTGATCAGCGTATTCAGTTTTGCGTTTCTTACCGTTAACCATGTAATGCTTGTAAGAACCATTCATTACAAGGCCCCAAAACACTTCTGACGGGCGTTCATCCTCCGCCAAATCCAATACTAAGTAGTAATTCCTAATCCATTCTGTTTCCTCCTCAACATATTCTTTTATCTTAGCTTCTTTTTGATGTTTAACCTCTCCCAAAGCTTCCGCTCTGATGTTATCTATTTTTTGACGATAACGTTCAATCTTTGCTTCCTCTTTTTCTTCTCTCTTCCTTTTACTTATCTCTTCCTCCATTGCGACAATTGAGTTGGTGGTTTCTTCCTTCCTTCTTAGTTTTTCTAGTATTGTGGCAATGGAGTTGGTCGTGGTTGATGATTGAATTCCTTTCGGAGTGGACAATATGCTCCTCAAACGTTTTTCTTTTCGAGGGAATTGATGAACTTGGCAGGCGGTGAGTAATAATCCATTGGAGATATATCTGTGAGGTATCAAGTGCAATGGGTGTATCCATTCCTTTAAATAGATTTAGTCATAACGGCTCTTTTCCACTTTAGTAACGGCACAATAAGAAACTCAGATCCCACGCCGGAACTAATGTTTTCTAGAGTATGGTTTAAAAAACTAGCCGTTAGTTATTCAATGCCTGAAACCGGCAGAAAATGGATGAAGTAAAACTACGCCGGTACTATGTTCCGGCACTCAACGTAATACAACGATGATGCCGGTTTTGAGGAAATTCTATTCAGGTTGAGGAACCAAATATAACTACTATACCGGCATACAATGTTTAATAAATTCAATGCCGGTTTTGGGAACAGTTCCATTAGGAGATAATTAAAGAGTTTTTGAATACCGGCATTCTTAAAATGAATATTCATATGTCGGTTTTCTGTCACTTATTTAATAGTTTTTGGAGATTTTGAATACCGACATAGACCTTAGCAAACACAACAATGCCGGTACATGTATGATTTTGAATTTTACTATGCCGGTTTGTGAAACCTGATGAATTCAGAAATGCCGGTATGTGTAACGGTATTTCAAACAATGAGCTGTCCTATGCCGGAACATTTTAACTTTCAAACCAAAACTCTAATCATGTTCAACATAAACCAAAGTAAATAAAGAGTTAACCCACAGTACAAACCAAAACAAGTTTGAAATTGTTTTTGACGTAACCATAAAACTAAAGAGTTAACCATCACTAATTAGTCTTTTGTTTCTTTTGGGTTGGCGCCTTCCTTGTTTCCCCATACATAGCTTTGACAGTAGGGTCGGTTTCTTCAATTCTATGAAGCTTTTCCTCGAGTTCCTTGATTTCTTGAAGAGATAGCACAACTCCATCCTTATGCTTGCAACCTAACATCTTCGTAACCTTGCCAAGTCGACGTCGCTAGTTTAATACATCAAATACATAATCAGGATATATATTAATATATGATTATGTTTACATTTAATAACTATAACCAATTAAGAAAACTTACCACCATTCCGAGAGTCTTGAGAAGTTGGGCCATCGTAGGTGGTGGAGGTGGAGGAATTTCAACAGGAGGGTTTTCTTGGTGTGGAGCTTCCACGGAGGGAGGGCGCACGACATAAGGATGTGACCATTCCAGGTAATCCCTCATATAGCTGTCATCAACTTCATAACCATTTTCCGCAAGCTCCCACTTACTAATATCTACCAAACGACGTGGGTCTCTTTCCCTCCAATGTGTTGGTTCCGGTTCTGGATCATACACTACATGCAACTTGTTGGGAGTTGAACTGCACCGAGAAAAGTAAAGAAGATAATTATCATCAGAGGTCGACCAAAAACGGGATAATTGTTTAAATCCATGTTGGCGCATCACACGGCATGGGTCGGCCATGATGTATCCTCTTGGGTGGTACAAAGGCCCATGGTACAATGCAACATCTCTTGGGATTTGACGGTATCCTCTAATCTCCTTATAAGTGTCGAACACAACGTCTTCCTTCCTCATAGCATCCAGAGCAAATCTCATATCGATGACTCGACCTTTGTTACCGGGCTTCGGATTACTGTGAAACTCGAACCTCTGAGCTCTAGGGATATCGGGTTCAGGAAGGTATTTGATCTTCAAGAATGGGCAGTCCTTGAACAAGGTTGGGAAGTGTTCATAACACCACACCTAATCCAATGTGAATAATATACATGTGAACAAAAGTTAAATAAATACATGTGAACATAGATTAAAAAAAATTGTACCTGGAGTATAGTGAAATTCCCGACAAATTGGTTTGTTTTAGCCAATGAAGCCCTTCTCATCTCCGCCATCAAATGTGCCATGACCACGGTGCCCCAAGAATAGCCACACACACCTTCCAACGGGTCAAGGTACTGGAGAAAGTTTGCACTTACCCGGTTGCCATTACTGTCAGGGAATGCCCTAGTGCCCAAGAGGTATAACAGGTACGCGGCGGCGGTATAGCGAATCTGTGCAGGGTCCCATCCAGCCTCCAAGCTTCTAGCCTTTGTATTTTCAAACATCTTCTTAAGCATCGTCAGCTTGAATGTCTTCGTCTTACTTCCGTTCGATGCTACATCAAAGCTATCCGAAGAAGTTTTGAAGTCCCAACCAAACAACTTTTCAGTCAAATCGTGCAACTTCAGCCAATCTAGGTCCCGAGACTCAACTCCTTCTGAAATTGATTTTCCGATAACATTCAAGCCTAGAATGGCATAAGCATCTTCGGGAATCAAGGTCATCTCCCCGAACGGGAAGTGCATTGTATCGGTTTCACCATGATACCTTTCGACAAAGCAATTGACGGTGACAGTATCTGGATTCAAGTAATTTTCAACCAAAGAATACAAACCCGAGTTCCTTACTAATGTTTGGACATCTTCATGTTCCAACGACAATTTCCACTCAGTCGCGGCTTGGTTTCGGCAAACACGCACAGCCTTTGTATGATCCTACAAATAAGACATAATACGATTAAGAGATAATGTAAAAAATAAAACAATGCACATGCACAAAATAAAAAATACTTACATAAGTTTGAAAGATTGTACGAGCCCAAGAGTTCTTGTATCCAAAGAGTACTTTCGGTTCCGGAGCTTGACCCCAAATTTTACCATCATCGCGGTCGGGTATCATGTCATCAATGTGAGGAAGGTGACAACCTTTAACTTTGTGTTTGCCCTTGCCCTTGCCTTGTGTTGGTTGTTGACTAGTCTCACCAACTTCGGTTTGGATTGCTAATTGACTTGGGGTAACCTAATCATCTTTATCCTCACTGTCCCCTTCATCATTCTCATCGTTCACAAATGTACCTTCACGGATTCTAAGTGCATTACGTTCACCACCACTCTCCCAATCTAACCCTCTTGTTTGAAACCCCAAACGCTTTTTGCGACCCGCATCTATCCCCCGGGGAGGCAGGGACTGGGGAGTATCAAGACCGTCCTTTCTCCTTTTTTTAGTGAGAATAGGACCTTTATTTTTCCTTGATACTTTGGCTTTTGACCTATAACATAAACAAACGAAACAAACATAAGAAAAGTCATCACAGTTTGTAAACCGGCATTGAAATTCTTAAAACAACTAATGCCGGTAACATGTACCGGCATCTATGTACAAATATCGAGCATGCCGGTTTTTGAGTTTTTCTTACTAAATGTTTCAAGTGTCAAACCGGCATACACGAATTGAACTACCTGATGCCGGTATTTCAAAACCGGCAATGACGAAACCTAGATATAATGCCGTAAAAAAAAAAAAAAAATCCTGTGTGTTTTAAGTTGACTACCGGAATAGCCTTCAACCCAATTCGAATGCCGGTCCTAAAATCTAATTTTCAGGAACTCAAGCCGGTTTGGTGTTCAACTACTATCGTATGCCGGTATTGATATTTCAGTTCGGGAAGTTAAACCGGCATGGTGTTCAAACTAAGATTGAATGCCGGTTTTCTCTGCAACTCCACAGTTTCACCAATTTTGGCGATTCTAACCTAAACCCATGGCTAAAAATCGATTAAAACAATCATAAATGAGCTAAAAAAACACTTACCTTCTCAGAGAAGCCATGATTGGTTGATCATCCGAGTTGGATGCTTCTTCCTCTTCTAGTTCTTGAGCAATGTTCTCGATTCGTTGCTCATGTGTTTGTTGAGCAATCGATTTAGTGTTCCGTTTTGCTTTTGATTTCTTTCGTGGAGGCATTGTTATGGTAGGTTAGTCAACGAAGAAATTTTTGATTCAACGATTAATCGTCGATGAAGAATGAACGATGAGGAAGACGATGAAGAAAAAAAAATTTCTAAACCTAACCCTATGCCGGTACAAAATGAATTGGGGGATATATGAATTTGGTATTTAGATTTTATTGTTTTAGGGAAAGGGCATTACAGTAATTTCATAATGTTTTTTAATTAATGAAGGGATATTCTGGTATTTTCGCACCCAAAAGACACCCCTTATCAACCACAAATGGTTGGGGGAAGTAATTCATATCCCCCAATTAAAATCCATATCCCCCAATTAATAGTTCATTTTTAACTTCAAACACATTAAAAGTTCCCATAAATACGTGAATTATATGTCATATCTACAGTAAAACTTTTTTAAAATAATACTCGATAAAATAATAGTCTCGTTAAGATAATAAAAAATTTCAGTCCCGACTCGGGCCCTTAGTGCTAAAATAATAAATTCGATAAAATTATAATATAATATATTTTAAAAGTTCTCCTTAAACATTAATAGGTCTCAAATATTATATAAAATAATAATTTTATTAGAAAATAAAAAATAATTTTCATACACATTAAGTTTTCTCAAAATATGATTCAATGTTGGTTTGTTTTTCTCTGAAGTTCAAATAATAATATTGTGTATAAAAATCTTTTTATGAAAATTAATAAGATTTATTACTTTAAAAGCAAATGTATGCCGTTCTAAAAATATTCCCGTTAATGTTTTTTTTTAATCTTTTTCTATATTTTCCACTTTAAAAAATCTATTTCGGTATTTATCCTAAGATATTTGATTTTTTTAATATGAAAATTCTTGTTTTTTCCAAAGATTTTTTTTTTAAATTAAGAATTAATCTTTAAATTAGGTATCACTATTCAAAAAGGTGTTGGGTCCCAGCTTGTCGCTAGGTTGCCAACCAAAAGTATGTAATTTTCTATAATATAAAATATAATAGAATCTTTAAATTAATATAAAATAATAAATTATTATTTTATCGATTAAGTAATATATCTTTAAAATAATAGGATTTGGCTGGTCCCAAGCCTATTATTTTATAGATGTTTTACTGTATCTATTATTAGTATAAAACAAGGTTTGGACAAGTTAACCTTTGTTAGTGGTGGTCAAGATTTGTCCAGACAAAGATAAATTAAGGGTTGTGGTTCCTTAGACCACCCCCTACATCTCGCACGTGTGGCGTTCATTACAATATTATGAATGAAAAATGAGCACTCAAGTCAAGATATGGAACTTCAAAAATTATAATGGGGAGGTTCGAACTCATGACCTATTGTGTCATAAGAGTGGCCTCTAACCAGTGTTCCACCTTGGTTGGAATTGATAGAAAAGATAAATCAACAATTGTGCTTTGTTCAACTTAAATACCATAATTGCTTTATTAATTAGTGTTTCACTAATTGCACATAATAAATAATGTATTCATTATAAAGTGCTTCATTAATTAGTGTTTCACTAATTGCTCATAATAAATGACTAATCATTTTGCCTTTGTTAGTGGTGGTCAGGATTTGTCTAGACAAAGATAAATCAAGGGTTGTGGTTCCACATAGCACCCCCTACAACTCACACGTGTGGCGTTAATTCCAATATTATGAATGAAAAATGAATACTCAAGTCAAAATATGGAATTTCAAAAATTATAACGGAGAGGTTCGAACTCATGACTTATTATGTCATAAGAGTGGCCTCTAACCAGTGTTCCACCTTGGTTGGAATTGATAGAAAAGATAAATCAACAGTGGTGGTTTGTTCAACTTAAATACCATAATTGCTTTATTAATTAGTGTTTCACTTATTGCACATAATAAATAATATATTCATTATAAAGTGCTTTATTAATTAGTGAATTTCACAAGCACAATTAGTGGTGGTTAAGGGCGGAGCACTTTATAATGAATATATTATTTATTATGTGCAATAAGTGAAACACTAGTGGTGGTTAAGGGCGGAGCCAAGCACAATTATATTTATTTTTGTTCTTTTATCGTAAAATTGGATACAAAGTCCATATTTCACATGTATCCAACTTGCCAAGAATTTTTTTCTCCCTCTCTCCTCAAAATCCTGGCTCCGGCCCTGGTTTATGGTGGAAGAAGTGGTGACGGTGAATGCTGGTGAATAGTGATGGACAATATTAATTTTATGTTTTCGTAACAACATCGATAACATCGTAGTGTGGAAGATGTGGTTGGTTGTTTTTAACACTTTTGATAAATGAAGGTACCATATATTTCAGGGATGATGTCATACAAGACAATATTTTCATGATCGTAGTCGGATCACCCAAATGGTACCCCTGTTATCTTTGGTATTATATCGTATAAATCATGATTTTTTAATGTTAAAATAAAATCGATTGCAATACAAAAAAGAATATATACACGGAAAAAAAATAATGAAACTAATCAATTGACGAAATTTTGCTCAATCTAAACCTCATACATGACATTTGTGATTGAAAATTAGAATTGCGTCCAACAACCTACATGGGATGGGTGGCAGTGGTGGAGTCAAAAATTGACATTGAGGAGGCCTGTTTTTTTTTTTTTTTTTAAAGAAACATGTAAACTTTGGTGGGCTAAACCATAAATATATATGGACAAAGTACTATTTATAAAGTAAACTAAAAAAATTATGTAGTTATTAAAAATTTAAGGGGTTAGAGCCAGGTTAGTCAACCCTTGGCTCCGCCACTAGGTAGTGGTGGATAAAAAAATTGGATTCATATGGTTTTATGATGGTGGCGGGTATTGGTGAACAAAAATATATTATGCTAATTTCGCAACGTCACAAAATGTGTAACATTATATTATAAAGTATAAAACGTGGTTTATCATTCTAATGTTAAAATAAACTCGGTAAAACACATGTCCATTTTAAAAAATTGGTGCAATCAATTGCCATGTTATGTAATAACTAAACGAACGACACGAATCAAGATCAGGATATATGAAATTATTTATTAGCGATTTTTTTATGTAAAGAGTGGTCAGGATTTGTCCTTGGCAAAGATAAATTTACCGCTGGGGTTTGTTCAACTTAACCATTTTTAAACGTTTTATTAATTAGTGTCTCGTTGATTATTCATAATGATTAATTAAATTTCTATTATAAATGTCCCTTTAATAATCTAACATAAATACATAATTTTATTAATAAATAATTTTGCTAAAAACTATATTAATTCTAATGGTGGTAGTGGAAGTAGGGTTAGTATAAGCGGTGGCGGGTGTTTGTGAATGGTGGAGGCGGTAACATTACTATTGGTGGAAGAAATAGTGGCGGTGGATGGTTTTTATGGTGGTGGGTGTTGGTAATAGTAGTGTATAATAATAGTTTTTGCTTTTTAGTGAGTTTTATTGACCAAGTAAAAAAATAATCTTCACAAAACATGCAACATTGCATTGTGAAAGATGTAATTGGTTGTTTTTAGCACGATTGATAAGGACAAAAACAAAATATTTCGAGGATGATACTGGAACGTATAAGATAATATGATCATGACTGTTCGATCACCCGTATTATATTAAGGCAATTGGTGTACCCGCGTAAGAGAACATTATCGCTCTCTCGAGTACTATTACATTCTTTTTCCTGAAAGACCATCAATGTCGAGTTGTTTCACGACAACTACCTACAAAGACAACAACTTTCACTCAATTCCCGATATAAAACCTTATTGACCGGGAAATAATGTATTTGCATTCTAAAATATTTGTTTGAAAATTATGTTTGTTCATCAAAATCATCATAAAAAAATCTAAATCATAAATCTAAATTTCGCCTCCGATGTTTATAGAATATTTTTTATATTTTACATTCTCAAATCATGCGACCTCTTGATGACAAATCAACAATATCAAATTACGGATCAATATGTATAGGTTTCATTCACTGGGTTAGAAGGTAGAGTAGACACAGATGGGTAGATCACACAATGCAGAACATGACTGAGAATACTTCAGTAATTTGGTCAAGAGATAAGGTCAAAAATTTAAGATTAACTTTCTATAGGACTAATTAGATAGGCTTCGATAAGAGCTGACTAAAATATGGATTAATAATAATTTTCACGTAAGACAGTTGCAAAACATAGTTTGGCTAACTCTGCCTATGTAAAGAGTGTCCAAGATTTGTCCTTCCTCAATTGCTTTGTTATGTGAGAAGAAGGTGATATCTAAGATTGAGGTATAATTCAAATCTATTAGATTCATACCATTTACAACTGGATGCCTTGAAAAAAATTGACGTGTTGTTATTATTATTACAGGCAAGGGATACATTTACATTGACCACACTTGCGCAAATAGCTCACTTCGTAAATGATTGGTGTTGCATGTACTGTCTAGAATGCAACGAGGAATTTGAGGAAACAAGGCATCAGAAGCAGTGTCCGGAGTATTTTGGATATAGTAACTTAGACCCGATGTAATACTTATGTTCTTTTTCTTTTAGTTTTTCCACAATCTATTTATTTAAGAAAAATGAACATTGCAAATACATAATATCAACAAAAATTAGACAGATTGCGTTTGACAATAATGGCTAAAGATGGTCCGAAGACGGCAAAAGAAAGGAATTGTTGTAGAAGAATTGTTGGGATATGAGAACCATGTGGCTAGCATAGTGGATTCTCATCCATCTCTCTATAGGAGAGACCCGGGATCAATTTCCGTTAAGTACATAATGTGCAGCTGCAATAGCAGCAATGGGGTTAAGGGGATGGGGTAGCGGGGCCCGCGTCAAAAAAAAATTGTTGGGATATACAACGGATTACATGATACGAATGAAAGAGGTATAACTATTTCGATTCTGAAATCACATAAAGTTCACAGTAGAAGATGACATCAAGTTTAAAGTTAGTAACAAACATAATATGGCTAACTAAAATGTTAAAAAAAACAACAAGATATATAAACTTAGAAAGCCGTGGGACTTGAATAGGCCAATTTTGAAAACTACAATCTTAGAAAGCAACGATCCACAATACCATAATTTTTTTTTTTTTAAATATTCAACGTAGAATATGTCAACTTTTGGTAAAGGATCTATTGACAACCTATTAATTTGAAATAGGATCAGGGAGTACAATATGTGTTCAAGGTTCTTTATGAGGTAATTTGTCGCCAGATTGTATTCCAAGTGAAGATAGGAACATACGGAAGTGACAAAATGTCCAAGACTTTTAAAGTTACCAAAGCCTTCGTTAAGACGAATTGATGAGCACAATACTTTGTTGAAGATTTAATGGCAGAGGTTCGCATATATACAATCCCTTCGAAAAGGTAATGGGTACACATTTTAAACATTGTCATCTAATGGGTGTTGAAAAATTGCAGGAAAATCATGTCACATTAGATAGTTTGTATCATTCGTTCGATACAAAAAAATACTATTCCCTGCCTATTTGGAGGATCGACAACATGATCATGATAAATGAGTTAGCTGGAGCGAAATAGGAGCATTGGCGACTTTTATGAACGATATTAATTAGTTGATTTCACTGAAATGAGCGCTGATGACGACATATTTACAAAAAATATTTGAACTTCCATGTTCATGTAGAACATTATCTCATTATAAGCAATGAACCTAAATAAAAAAGTGTCCGAAAGTTAAGATTATATTTCTTTCTTTTTTTTGAGCAAATCTTTGACGGTAAAATATTAAAGGAAAAAACAAAGAAAAAAAAAGAGGAAAATCTCAACTATTTTTATGACTAACTTATATTAAATCATAAGGAGTTGATAAGTATTCGGGACAAATTATACGATATATTAAAAATGAACCAACATCATGGCCTGTGCCGTTGCAGCACGGGTTAAGGGCTAGTTCTATATTATATAAAGGCAACTAGCCTTACTATAGCTCACTGAAGCTGTAATTTTTTTGGACTATTTTGTCCCTATTTTTTTGTCATTATGAACAAACTTAAATGATATAGAGAGTGCATCACTGTATTTGCACAATATAATAATTAAACATCCTTTTTTGCCCCAGAATTATTTTTACTTTCAAATATTACATCAATGAATCGGGGGCATAACAATAATTAATCAATTATTAGTGGTTTATTTATTATACCCAGGTGTGAAATTGATGATTGTGATTGATTGTGGATGATTCAATGATGCAACAACAGCTCTGTGAAATAAGGCAAGATCATAAACTTTATCAGGAAGATAAATTGGCAGATGTTTTTGGTGGGATATTTCATGGTGAATATTTAGAGATTCAAAAAGAGAAAATGATAACTTTATTTTGCTTTCATTAGAGGAAAGAAAAATTTAGGATCTGTTTTAGTAAAACAAACATATGAATGATAAGAGATTAAGTTTTGTGGAAAAAGATTAATACAGGAGAAGACGAAATAAGGGAGAGGAGACGTATAAAATTTTATTGATATGATTGTATACATCAATGGGTGACTTCATTAATGTACTACCACTTTCTAAATTGTTTATAAGCCATTGATATATGCACGTGTGTATGCACGTGCCGACTCTCTTGTTACACATTAATACAAGCTTGGTAAAGGGGCGTCATGAATCGGTAGAGGGGCGTCAAGTGTGATAGCAATGACTCTCATATTGGTTAGGGGGTGTCCTATAGGGGTGTAGATTGACTAGATTACCCTTTTCACCTTAAATCAACCAAAATCAAATCAATTTTTTTAAGCCTAATGATTCAAAAAATCAAATCAGTTTTTTTTTCATCTTCTTCTTCATCTTCTCTTCTCCTCCATTTCCATTCTAACCATAAGCTCCATTAAAATCGATCGAAAATTTCATCGTGATTAATCGGTGATTCGCAACATTAATAATTGTTGATTGAAGTCTATATTCGAAAACCCATTTAGTATTTTTGTTGTGTTCAATTGAAGTGTATTCTCCATCAAAAATTGGAGTTTTAGGTTAAAAATCAAATTTTAGAATGCTGCATTTTTTTTTATACGGTTAGAATTGGTTATGTTACGAACCGTATCTATGCTTTACGGTTCGTAACAATTAAATAAATATCAAATACTAACCGTATGTTCTTGGTTCGAGAATTTTGGTGGATACGGTTGGTAATTTAAACAGATTACGAACCGTATTTTGTCCTGCATGTTAGTTTTTTTCCAGTCGGCTCATATTTTCGAGTTAGTTACCAACTGTATCTACATACGGTTGAGGATGATATTAAAGTTACCAACCGTAATTAACCTACGGTTTGTAATAGAATAAATTTTACCAACCGTGAATCGTATTATTTATGGGTTTTCCCAAATTGAACCGATTCACGGTTGGTTTGATAGCTGCTGTTACCAACAGTATCTCACATATACGGTTGGTAACCAATAATTACCAACCGTGAATTGGTATTATTTGTGGGTTTTCCCCAAATTGAACCGATTACGGTTGGTTTTAGTCATTGTTACCAACCAGTATCTCACATATACTGGTTGGTTACCATCTAATTACCAACCGTATGTTCTTTGAAAATTTTAAAATTTTGATTTTTTTACATACTTTAGAGAATTTTAAGCAACAAAAAGCTAATGGAACTAGTACTTGTTTTCTCTATCATATAGAGATTCACCCACCTCAAATTTGCAAATCGGAATCACTCATTTTGGTTGAGTGAATCAAAATCTAGGGTTTCACAAATATCACATAAGTTTTCTTCTCCTCAATTTTTTTTTTTTTATAACTCTAAAAATCTGATTTTAGAGTTATAATACACTAATCTTGATTATCAAAACTAATCTTGATAATTAACACTAATCTTGATTATCATTATTAACAATAAGGGCTAATTAGTCATTTACATATTTTCATTGATAAGGGGCACTTGATTTTACTTCTAATGACCTTTTTTGTCTTATTAGTTTGACGCCCCTCTACCGATTCATGACGCCCCTTTACCAAGCTTGAAAATCTAACAGGCGAAAATGAAATAATCTAATGATTTTTCATTAATCGTTTAAACCAAAATGCTTCGGTTGTACCACATATGTGATCCAATCTCAGCTTTGTTCATATAGAAAATCGGTGAAAATGGAAAATCCAACCTTTGATCCTACCGCCGGCCAGCGCTGTGGACGAAAAAGGGTGATATAGCGTTGTTGGCAATTTTCGGTAGCTAGTTTATAAGTATATATTTTTACTTTTTACCGCATGCGAGTTAGAAAAGTGGAAGAATATATCCTATACGAGTTTACTTTGACAACAACCGAGTCGGACAAGAACAACGTACATCACCACAATACCAGCAACACACAGACACCTCCAGCCCAAAATCTCTTTCTCTCTTCTTTAAACCACCGACGATCAAAGGAGGCGAGGGAGGTCGTTGAATTGCTTCCTTCTCCTCTCGGTCTCTCTCTCACTCAATCTCCAAAAATGAACGGCGGTCCATCTGGTTTCCGTAAGTATTTTGACATTTTCAACCTAGAAAACCAAATGATGCCCTAATTTGCAGATCTCTCCTTGTTTGTATTTTTTTGACGAATTTCTTGATTTTTCTTTTGAAGAGAATGCTCCTGTCTCAAGAGCCTTCGTTCTTGCTTCTGGACTCCTTACAATTTACTTTGGGATTCAAGGTCGTTCATCCACACTTGGACTATCATATCAGGTATTTTTCCGGTTTTGGTATTGATTTTGGTGTTCTCATACCTAACTTAATATAGCTATTTGTTAGGTTTTGCTATTGTGGTCGTGAGTTGCTTAATTTGACATTGAAGCTCTTTGATATGCCCTAAGACGTTATCTGGTTTAGATTTTTTCTAAATATAGTTTTACTGAGCGGTGCATTGTGTTCTGACCCAATTGCGACCATTTTTTGGTGGAACTGTAGTTTATAGTGAAAGAAGGATATACTAATGCCTTAGATGAAACTCCTAACCTTGAATCTAACCTAAGTACCAAAATAATGATGTATATCTTAGGTTTGCTCTTCATGATCATCTGCGAAGCTATAAGTTATATCCTGGACTTTGGATTTCGTCAAAAGGGATGGTGTCATCATTTCATCCTCAATAACATCTTTGTGCTTAGGGTTGATCATATATTAAATATGGAAGTTAATGTATGATTCTAGCTTATGTCCAAGTGTTCAGTGAGATTCTTGATCTGATTAATGTGTCTCAACTTCGCGTGTTGCTACTTTCGTGTTGTATCGTCTGAAAAGGTAGGATCTCTTTTCTATATTATTATCTACTCACCGTCATCCTCTGCATCAGATAATGAGAGACAGAGTTTCCATTGTCTCTCTATCATGTCAAATGGAAAATGTAAAACTTGGTTATTACATCAGTAATCTTGTTATTTGCTCAAACGTTCATGTTGCAGTACAGCATATAGTTCAAACTCCAGATAACCAACCTTTTCAGTCATGAGTTTACCTTCATATCAAAACATGTGCTATGTCTGTGTTACATAGAAGAAGCCCAGTGCTACAAGCACTAAGTCCTTAGCCATTCTTAACTAAATCCTTTCATTGTTTCTTTTTTTGATAAAAACCGAATCATATTTGTGATTTCCATGATTTTCCTGTGCAGATTGAAAAATTTGAGCAGTATGACCAAATGTATTTCATTTTTTCTTACAGGATAGTTTCAAAAAGCTCAAAATCTGGAAGCTAATTGCATCAGTCTTTGCGTTTTCATCCACCCCAGAACTGATGTTCGGATTGTACTTACTGTACTACTTCAGGGTATTCGAGAGACAGATAGGCTCCAATAAATACTCGGTTAGTAAGGATTGACAATTCTAGCTTCTCTTGCTGGCAATTAGTTGAAGAATTTTTCAGAATCTTTTGCTAGCTTATTGTGCGGACATTGAGTTCCACCACTAGGTCATGCATCCAAGTAATTTCACATTTGAAGTTCAAGACCAAACACACACTAAGCCAGCATATAACACTTGGTCATTCCGAGTGACCATTTTGCACAGTTCAAAATGGCTGAAATGCTCACAGCAAGAGAATCACTAATATATAACACGCATAGACTGAAGCAATATCGATAGTGCATAGTTTGTTTGTCCTCTTGTTCAGAGGGTACTGGATTGGTTTCTTACAGAATACTTTTATTGTGTTATGCAGGTTTTTATCTTGTTCTCCGTGATCGTTTCATCAGTGTTCGAGGTGCTTGCATTGACACTCCTTAAAGGTACACTCCTTTATAAAAACTTCAAATGTTTCTCTTTTGATTCATATTGCGTTTAATTACTGTATAAGTTTTTCGGTGTCGTTGATACTAAAGATTTACAAATGGAAGTCCTAGAAACCTGGTTTTCCAGCTTATGCACTAATAGATACCCCAATCCTCGTAAAATTGGATATAGTTTGAAATGGTTCATATTAACTGATAGTAAGCAGACCTGACATACAAAGTACTGACAATCATTTGTGCCCTTCCATATGATATGGCAACATAGATCCTTAGTGCAGTAAACATTTACAATCTTAACTACTTATAGGCTGCATATATCTGTCGGGAAACCGAGGTTACATTCATCTCGAACCGGCATGCTTCCATAAAAGTCAATTCCATGAAACATCTTACTTTAGATAACTTAGCTCGAATCCTTTACTTACATCTTTAGATTAACATGATCGGATAATACTAGCATGAATATATAATCAATACAATAATAGACAATCACACACGACACAAAGATTACGTGGTTCACCTTTATTGGCTACATCCACGGCCAAAACCACCTCGAGAATCTTCATTATCATAACAAGTTATTACATCGACACACATCACATAATCAACTGGTCATGTAACCGATTGGCGCTAAACGTTAGAAACAACAAGACATATTACGAAGAGTTTACCTCTTCCTTTGTTCTTCTTCTTCCATAAACCTCCACCGCCATGGTTGCTTCGACTTTGGACAAGAACATGAAGAACATTATGAATTCTAGCTTCTCCCATATGAACCCTAGATTTCTCCCATACCCGTTCTCACTACAAGTCACTCTTCTCACATAGATTTTGCCCCATCACCAACCATCGTAGAACACAACGGTTGTGACCCGAACACTCTCATAAAGAGAGGATTGTCCAAGAGAATGCATTTCTACTCACAGTATAAGCCCTCTTATATAGTAGACAAATACTTGCTCCTCAAGTCTTAGAATTCCTAAAAATAGACTCACACCTTAATTAGGAAACCCTAAACTTGGAAAACACTCCTCCAAACCGTCATACAAGTTTCCTAATCCTAGTAAACCTTGTAGACATTCCAAACCCAAAACTGACCTTTAGCTACGGTTTTGACAGCATTAGATCACTGTTTCTGCTTCAAAAACTGTCACCTAAAGTCCAATTTCAGCCACATGGATTTGTTTGCGGAACAAAACCCCAACAATATCAAGTAGGGTTGAGGAGTTAGAAAATTTAGCAGTTCACTTCTAATCATTTTATTTTCTTTTTTCATCTTGTGGTTGCACTTTTTATATGAAAGAATTTCTTGTGAGTAAACTGTTTTCGCCTACATGTTTGAACTTCCATTCATGCTGCAATGATCAGCACGAGACTTGACTAAAAACCTCTACGGTGAAGACCTATGTTAATCTGCTTTCTGCTGCCTCCATACCCAACAACATATCCCTCTTAAGGAAATAATCGAGGATTAATTTTGCTCCTTTTTGTTTGCAGATCCCACCTTGAGTATATTAACCTCAGGACCCTATGGTCTTATATTTTCGTCATTCGTACCATTCTACTTTGATATTCCAGTTTCAACACGGTTTCGCATATTTGGTGTTAGCATCTCCGACAAGTCTTTCATATATTTAGCCGGTCTACAGGTAACCTTTTGTTTTTGAACTTAATGGTTTGGTTTTCTTCTATGGTGTGTGGGAGCTGAGATGATTCCTAAAAAATACTTCGACCTGTATGAATCTAACTCTGTTTCAATTTTACAGCTTTTGTTTTCATCCTGGAAAAGATCTATCCTTCCAGGTATATGTGGTATTCTTGCTGGTTCCTTGTATCGCCTCAACATTCTTCGCATCCGCAAGATAAAGGTTACTTTCTGATTTTTATTTTGTTTTTTATATTTTTTTGGGGGTGCTTTCTCCCTGAAATTCTCCGTTTCAAATTTTGTTTTATCTAACTAATCAAAATAATCAGTAAGGTCCAATAAGATAATGTGTCGGGCCAAAAATCTGTAGCACTCTAAGCATTTATACCATAATTGTAATATCCAAGGAAAGCCGAGATGAGGCACTCAAAAACAATAGTTATTTTAAAGAAATATATTTATTTGTGAATGAACGCCTTCCATGGGAAACATAAGGCGTTCCCTATAAATAAAAGTTTGAGTTATGACAGTTTGATTTTAAATTAGTCCCCAATTCTGCAAATCCAATCATGTTGTTCTTGAAATGCAATTGTGTGAAATTTTTTCAGTTCCCAGCATTCATCGCGTCATTCTTCTCACGGCTCTCTTTGCCTTCTCCTGGGACTGCACCCCCTACAACATCAAGCAGGAATGTCATTGGGAATGTACCTTCTTTCACAGGTCGTGAAGTGCAGGCAAGTATCTTAACTAGTTCTATATTAGTCTTACTCCTAAAGCAGTTAAGATTTTGTATCTTTAAAACCATTCCACTGAAAGACTTAATGATTTTGGGTGTCTATGTTCTGAAGGGTTGAGGAAATTAAAATAGTAGTAGAAGATTTGGTTTAAGGCATCATTGTCCTCTTTTTAACACTAACCGACATATCTTCTTCATCCAGCGTATGACTTGCTTATCAAATATGGGCATAATATGAACAGTAACCTAGTGCAGAGAGTCCATATGCATTTGTCATCCAATTTGAATCATGATACAGCTACTGCATCATTTTATTCCACATTGGATCTGCGTGACGTGTTTAGGCCTATTGCACGCTTGTTCACCTAGAGAAGTCTATATCATGAAATACTTTTCTTTCTGATGCGGCACTCATGGGCTACTCTTTAGGCCCATCATCCGATGTATCAGTGGAATAGTAATAAATATATTATGATTTCATTAGAAATTTCCTAAATTGTCCTGATTCTCTTGAAACACTCCATAGTTTTTTTTTTGTTGCCAGAACTTGGTTTGTGGTTTACAACCATCGACCAACAATGTGTGTCAAAGGTGGGGCAGCAGGTATTAGATAGTTATGCAAGTAAGATGTGCAAATAAAGCATTTCTTGATTGGGGTTTTCTTCTCCTATTTGTATCATATGCTTCGTAGAACTGAGGTTTACACACCTTGATATGATAAGGCTTAAGACCCGCCTCACCTCGTGGCATACATACCATGGGTAGACTTGTTTAGTTTGTTTAAACTCCTGACAATTTTTAATTTTGTGTCTATCTTCTCATGAAGATGAGTGCTAATCTAGACTCGGAGTTGCAATTTTGCTTGTAAACAAGCTGAGATTGTCTGTTTGTAACTGCAGAAAATTCCCTACGCTTGTACCTTTTGAATTTGATCATTATCATTTCTTTCTACTTATCTTTTTCTTTTTGGTGTGTGTGTGTGTGTATGTGTGTTTAGAGAAATAATCCGATTGTTCCACCTGCTTTCACTGCGGAGCCACCTGAGGAATCCATTACTACATTAGTGTCGATGGGGTTCGATAGAAACACTGCAAGGCAGGCACTGATACATGCAAGAAATGACATCAACATGGCTACAAACATTCTCCTTGAGTCTCAATCCAACTGATAAAACCATCGTCAATATCTTTTTGCTATAAGGAGGCAAGTATAGATTGTTTAAATTCTTCGAAAGGGATACAGCCATTGAAGAAAGATCTTACCAGTCCAAAGTAGTGTAATTGATCTGCTCTGCTGTTTGGGAACCATGTAAGGTTTTCATGGTATCATCTTTGTCATTTTTCTGTTTCTAGGGTTGTCCATTATGAAGAAAGTTATACTGTGTCTACTAATGAAACCTTCTTAACACTAGGCCTGACTGTATAAAAGCTCTTTTTTTTTGGATATTAAAATGTGTTCATACCTAATTACCGAGGGAGATTCAGCTTTGTATAGTTGCAGCTTCGAATTTGTATGCAGGCTCTTTAGTTCAATTGGTTTCTACATTTTTCTGGTGCAATCATTTCTTCGGGTTTTACTGTTTTAGTGGTCTTTATAGTTCGTGTTATATTCTTTTCCATATTTCTTGCACTGGTTTAATTGGGACCATTTACAAAGGCGACATTGACAAGTTGAGTGCTGGACGTGTCTTGGATCAATATCAGTTGTAGAACCAAACTTCCACAATTTTTATTTTAAAGCAACAGCAATAGTCGTTAGATGACATCTTCCACAATTATTGTTTTTTTCTCCAAAGATGCAGCAGGTGGGATGGTGGACAACCATTCTATGGATGAATGCTCATCAATATAAAAGATCAGTAGTCCTCATTAACACTAATCAGGGGCCAAGGTTGTGGTTTACAGTTTATATATATCAATTGAAAGAAAGAAACAGAATTACATGCATACATACACCACTCTGCCAAAAATAAAAAAACTCTCATCAACCCAAACTAGGGTCGTGGATCTATCTCAACCTTCATGTCAATGAACACCAATTAGACAATTACGACTTAAAGCTCGCTCAATTCTGAAACCGACCTCTAGAAATTAAAAATTAAAATAAAGGAATATAAATTTGAATATGTATAACTGCTGAAAGATTACAAAAAAATCATGAAAAAGTGTTAAATTCTGACAAGAAATATGCTTAGTTCAGGTCCACTATTACCATCAGGATTCATCATATAAAAAGTCTCTGAATCTTTGGATCCAGTAACACGTTCAAAATGCGCTCTCATATAAGTCATTTCACCCTCGGTCACATTTTCATTTTCAGATCTTTCGGTAGGAAGAACACCAGCACCCATGGAAACAGCATGGAGTAATTGCATGACATTCAAATCATCTTGACTTGGGTCTCTCTTTACACCATACCCCAATTTCTTCCCGTTACAAAACATAGTCCAAAGTGGTTCATCGAGCAGCTTAACTTTCTCACTTGGATGCTTTTTATCACATTCCAATGCTATTCTTACTAACCCTGAACCCATCTCTTGTAATAACTTAGCTGTTGGTATTGCTAATTCAAGAACAAGCATTGGTAGACATTTAGGATTTTGTTGAATTGCAAGGCTAATACGAGACCGTCGGAAACCAAACAACGTACCCGTCATTCGAATTCCTCCGTGCATGTGGTTGTTATCGGTACTGCTTCCGACACTCATAGTCGGCATTTTGCAAGGTATGGGTGCTATAATGGGCAGTGAACGAAAGACTGAACGAAACCGACGAAGTAATTTATTGGGTTTGGATTTTTTTGTGTTTGCAGAATTATCATTTTGAAGGGAGAATCCCGGGCGAGATGGGGATGGAGGTGAAGAAGTTGTTGGTGTAACTGAATTGCTTGGTGATCGGAACAGTGGGTATAAAGCCATTTGAGGTTCAGGAAGTGGTAGTGGTGGTGCCATGAAAAGATGGGAAATAAAATCTATAGAGAGATCGAGAGACAGACAAAAACAGGGAGAACTAGAAATTGTAGCTACTTCTTGTGTATGAGAGAATGATGAGCTATAAATATATAAAAGTCGTTTGATTTTTGCTGTAATGGGTGCTTGTCCTGTGTTGTGTTGACATGAAATGGATCTTCTTCTTTTTCTTGCGAAAACTGAATTAAGTTGTTTGCACGTACATTAATTTGTTTAATTAATCTAATTTAATGAAGTTTGATTCCAGAATTTATGTGATTAATCATGTCACTGTGAAAATAAGAAATGGCAATAGAGACAGTAAAAGGAGCTGCTACAAACCAACTTTGCTGCTGACTTCATAACAAAGATTGATTTAGATCAGAGGTTCGAATCTTTACCCTTGCAGGAAAAAAATCCCTTTGTAGGTATTAGAAGCTGCCTCTGGGAAAGTGTTACTTTTCCGTGGTAACTCTGGTTTTACTATAACTATGGATGGATTTTAGGGTCGTCAACTCTTGGCACACTAGATGCTAGCACATCCTATTCCTGCATACCCAGACTTATTCAAGATTAGCATTTTTTAATCCATTAATTAATCAAAAACGATAATTAAATATTTAAATTCCGGACTGTTTCCAGTTTGTAGTCTGCAATAATAAAATATTTTTTTTGGATAATAATAAACTGGTGTTTTCTTTTAATATTGTATATCTAACTAAAATAACTGGTTCACCAGAACAAATATCAGCAAAACACAGCCCCTGAATGGTTTGGTTAAAGTCTAAAAAGCAGATCAACAACGGCTAATTCGAAATCCAAATAACCTGATTACCTGACATCATTTGTTTTAGTTGTTGGCCCTCAGTACAAGGACCCAAATGGCTACCTAGGAATATATCAGCTACTGATGAAAAGCTACAGAAACGACAAAATTATACTAGCTATTTAGATACAAAACCAAACAAAATCCTTGCTTAACCAAGCACCAGAATTGAAGAATTCAGCCAATTTAAGGAGCCTCTCCTGATGGTGAAGATGGGACTTGATACAAAATGTATATCCAAAAACCAAATTAGGAACTGTATGTAACTAAAGAGTGAAAAGTACATCAATTGTCATGTCACAATTTAGCTCTCTTTGCTTGTAGTTACAAATAAATGACGGTGGAACAGAAATGATGCCCCTCTCCGTCTGATTCTACTTCTTAAGCCTACTAGATTCACCGGCCATGTTATAGTGGGGTCGCAAATCCTGTTACAAGCAACGACAACAAAAAGCAGATCAAGTTCCATTTCCTACTGTATCAACTACCAAAAAGTCAATTATATAGAAAGGTCATTCAACATAAAACATCTGATAACCCATTTTATGGAGGATGGCCATCAAGGGAAAATAAAATCCTTTAACAAACTAAAGAGGGTTCTTCAATACGCTGTGCGATGTCATGAATAGATTATTTCTCTAATAAGCCACATTGACAACCACAGATTTACCACCCTAATACATGCACAAACATAACTACAACTTCTCCGAAGTCCTAACCCAATTGTGTTTCATAGCTTGAGAAAAAAAAATGTGAAATGAAAATATAAAGGAAGAAAAAAAGGATTAGGCAAGCAAATATCAAGAACCACCTGAAACCATATCTGCCACCTTGGAAAGGAAGCTTATCAAGAATAGTCATCCACCTACGTAATATCAAGGGAACTCCCTGTCAAAATTTCAGGAAGACAATACATGAAAAAGAGGGTTCGGAAGGAGGAAAATTTTTCGTTACCATACGTCTACTAGTCAGTCACACAATCACAGCCCAAAAAGATTTTCTGAGAATCCCTACAACATAATGCCATTTTTCAGGCTAGACTTATTGGAACACATCCCCAAGATCCAATTTCTCCAAATTATGCTTAATAAATTAAGCCTTAAAAGAAGTTGGCATTGCTCTCTTAATGCAACAGCTTGAAACAGGATCTCCTCCTTTCGTAACTTACTGGCTACAGCCACTCTCCCTACGCAGTAATGTGTTAACAAAGAGGAAAAAAAGGTTTGCCTCCCAAAGGTTACTACATGCACTTTAAGCTACTGCAAGACACTTCTAAAGGAGTGGATGCACACACCCATATGACACACGTTCCGTCAACACAGACAACAGGAGTTAAAGCATTTGAA